>CM060842.1:113231250-113892500 GCA_030762175.1 Metallyticus violacea | reverse complement strand
GATAATTAGATAATATTACCGATAATCTTGGAGATTCTAATTTGTATTTTTAAACAAATGTATTATTAAGTATAAAGTATTGGAACAAAAGCAGTGTTTGCGAAGTACGAAATGGATAATTACAGGAGAAGTGTTGTTCAGCAACTTAAGTTAATGCCCTATTTTGAAAAAAAAAAAAAAAAATTACCGTTGAAGTACAAATTAAAAATGTTGCCCTCTAGCAATGTTCTTTTTTTTTTACGCATTAATGATAAATTTATCAGCCTACATAGGTGGCCGAGGTCATTAATATGCGAATTTGTGAACTCACAAATGTGGAGTTTGATTCCTCCTTGGCTGAATCGTTTTCTTCCCAGGTTTCCCTTAGTCCTCATCAATGGCAAATGCCCGGAAGATGAGCTTGGGCATGAAACGCTTGTTTCCAAAATAAACTTACTTTTTGTTTTTAAAACTTACCATTCTGAAGAACAATCTATTTTAAATACATTTAATTAAACGACATATACGCCATTTTAGACATTGAGGGGAAGATTAAAGTCAATGTTGGCTATACTTTAGGTTTCATCCTCTCACATTCAATCACCGCTCCTCCCTTTTAAATTAAAATAGCCTCTCTATCTCATGATAATTAAAATTTAAAGCTTATTCGCCTGTTCAGATTTATTTTGCTTTGGCCTGAAATGTTGCCATTGTTATTCTAACTTGGACATAATGAAAAGTAAGTTATTTAGTTGTAGGGTAAAAGGAAAATTTATATTTGGTAATATTGCAACTATTAATATAGCAATAAAACAGTCTATTTCTAGCTAATTTGCTTACATTTTGCTCTTTCTTGAATGATGTACAAGTACACACAATAGAAATTATATATGATAACACTTGATTCGTTTTAAAATTTTGATGTCATCAGTTATGCATTCCATTGGACATTTCCAAGGTGAAATGGCTAAGGGTTATGAGAGAAACAGCTGTAATTTTAAACTTCCCCCGCAATAATTAAACTGTATTTTTGCTCAAATTAATTTTTGAAATAGATACTTATTTACACTGACAATATCTGAAATGTAGCTGTGTATAATAGAATTCTGGTGAACATCATTCCTTAAAATGTTGAAGATTTATTTTTTATATACAGAAGTAATATGGAATGCTTCAACAAATCCATAGAGAGATTCTTTTACAAACCTTCTCATATCATCGAAACTGTGCACGATATATTTCTGTAAGTACTAAAAGACGCTGTTCCTGTTCATGGCCATCGCCCTAGAAACAATGAAGCATCTCCCCATGTAGGTCTCTTAAGTTTCATGCTATGATATAATGTGAAAGGCGTGTAAGTTTGTCGGAACGCTTTCTTAAGCTTCTTTGGTAAAGGGGAGAAAGGGTACGCAGGCTTAAAACTTTATTACTGCTAGAAGAGTTCTCTAAAGATGGACGAATATAGCATATTAACAAAGACATACTCCTAAAATACTTGATAATACAGGGTGTCTACACCGAAATTGCTTAAGTATGTTTGCTCTCTATTACAAATCCATAAAGATAAAGAATTATTTGATTATATGTCTCATTATTTATAACGTTTTGATAACAAATTGAAAAAAAAAAAAACAACCCTTCCATGTGAGCTCCTATGATGACCTGAATATATCTTTTTAGTAGTGTTTAACGCCCGTTTTAACTACGGTGAACACCGATGATACATGAAATAAAATGACATATTGGGAAAGGATTTTTTTTAGGGAGGTAAACGTTCCAGGCCTAAGTTTAGGGTACCTTCCTGGCATTTGCCATTTATGGGGACTGAGGAAAACCTGGAAAAAACCTCAGTCAGGGAGGACGGTCCTGTTGGGATTCGAACTCCAGCGCTCACGAGTCCACGCTTTAACGACCTCGGCCACCTGTGGCATTGACCTGAATATGTACTCATTTCCATTCAGGTCCGCTACAACATGTGATGGTACCAATCGCTTTTAATATCCGGGTACTGAGGTTTCGAAAGTTCTGTGCTTAAGTTGCGTATACTCTGTCATTCTCGTAGCCCCAGAAAGAAAAAATATCATGCGTCCATCTCTAGAAAGGTTCCACCCAGAAATGTTAGCACATCTAGCGACCATTGAGGTGAAGCACCATCTTGCTGAAACCATAGGTTTGGATGCAGATCTTCGACTGGGGAAAAGCGTACATTTCCAGCATGTCCAGGTATTTCCTTCCTGCAACTGTCGTCTCTTGAACGAAGAATGGTCCGATGATACTGTGGCACATCAGGTAACATCAATTCCCAAGACATGAAATATGGCCTTGTCCGAAAACATTACATTTGTCGGGAAAGCAGAATTCCTGTCTATTCGAGTAACTAATATCGTGGTGGCTTGTCCTCTGGCTTAAGGGCCCGCAGAATCTGCATCTTATATGTATATAGATTCAATCGCTTTTTGAGGACATTGTGACAGTTGCTCTTGGCATCTAAAGTTCCTTTGAAGCCTGACAAGCGTGGACTTCGTTGGAATGTATGTCTTTACCTGTTCTTTGGAAACATGCCGGCCACCTCCACGCTGTTTCAATACGCTCCCAGTGTCCAAAAACTGTCTATTCCAAGCTTTTATGCTCTTGGCGTCTGGTGGTGTTTTGTTATAAACACAAGAAACTTCCTTTGCATCATAACAATGAATTTGAACTCTTGAGTACCATACCACAACTTGTGCCTTCTCTGAACTGATACCATTTTCGAGCGAACAGAACACAAACAACAAAACACAGTATGTGTCTGTGAAAAATTAGGCACCAATTTTAACTCCTGTTGTACCCAATGAACAAGTCAGATCTGAAAAAAAAAAAAATAATTTAATAGAATTAAAATTAGGGAATTTCGATTTAGACATCCTCTATATCATCAAATTGAATCTTTTCAAACTAAAGATAATTTATTATACCTCTCGTAGTACTACTGTTACAATGATTTATAGCTTAATGTCAGGATAACGTTCCAAATGAATAAGGAAAAATACTCAGGTTCATCCACAAAGTATAAGTTATATCTCAAATACTTCAACGTGAATGTCACCTCGTTCTTTGGTAGATCACAGAAAGGCTTGTAATAAAAATACATAGCCTTACTCTTAACAAAGTTGTTAAAAATATCGCCATTGCTGATTTAGTTATTCATATAAAGCTTAATTCAAATATATGTAGAAACCGCAGGCTATTTCACTTAACATGTAGAGATAGTGAGACAATGTACTCGTAATTACACTTTGCTTTGATTGTATGAAAATCTCCCTTTGTCTTACTTTCCTGTATAAAGGTTTTCATGTTTTTGTATTAAACATAGCCGAATCACGTCGCACTCTCAGTACCTATACAAAAGAGTGAACACCAACATCAGTAAAAGTGCAACGTTTGTTCTGTGACTAATGTACGTGCTAAATATAAAGTTCACAATAACAATGCCACTCTTCCTCATTCTCTTGATGTCGGCCCTGACGGTCTAGTAGTAACCATAGTAGCCTGTCACACCCAAGAATGATGGATCAATCCCGACCAGGGTCGATTGCTTTTTCCGAGTATAAAATTCTTAAGTATGGCATCCTTCGAGGGGGAGTAAAGCCGTAAAATCCATGTCGTAGATTTACGGCAAGTATAAAAACCTCAACCTGAAATAATAGGCCTGTGAGCAAACTTTATCGGCTATTTATCGCCCTGAATTGACTGGGGCTCTAGTGATCTGATTTGTTAAAGAACATCCGTAAGTAAACCAAATAACTAAATGAACTCTCTTGATTCGCATACTTGAAACTGAAAGACTCCAAAAGATTCTGCATATGTTTCTGCTAAGAGAGCACATTTACTTGCGCATTTTTGCTTCATTAAGGGAATTCTTATAAAAGGAAAGTATGTTAGTTGTGCTATTTAAGCTGGCAATGTCATATGATAAATACTAAATAAATACGATAAATAATAACTTTAGATAGTGATGACCGAAATTCTACAGAAAGTGCGTGCTTACACAGGAACTAAAAGTCTCATCTGCTCTTCTAGTTTGTAATATTACTTAAGATGAATTATCCCTGTGAATCATTATACTTTGTTATATTTGTGATTTTAATCGTTTATCCAAAACTCATAATATAAATATTCTACAAAAACATGCCTATCTTTTAAAAGCTTCAATCGACCGAAATAAAGTGAATAACATCAAGTATTATCAAATGTAATTTGAGAATTTTCAAATTTACTTGTTCTGGAGCCAAACGCACTAACAAATAATTGTAAATCACATACTTTAAGAATCCCATGAGTAACTGCATTCAAGTCAGTGGTTGTAAATTTGTTATGTTAACATATTTTTCATTTTCATATATAGTTAATTTTCTCTATAACTATAACAATAAATAGATTAACATGTTTTTAGTTAGGTCTTGAGTTAGTTGGCATGTAAATACGTGTAAAATTAATTCTATATATATTTAAATTACATTGATTTATTTAATACTAGGTTGACATTTTTGTTAAGTTAACTGATTTGTCTTTCGCTGTGAATAATCATTATATTTTCATTATTCTTCACTACCGCCCGGTGTAAGCCCATTTGCAGTTAATAAACACCTACACTGTACATAAAAATTGGCACTTTTTTACCTATAGATGCATATGCCTTCAAACGTTCTTAGGTATACTTGTAAATCAAACGGATAGTTAAGTAACTGCTACAACGCTCTTATTTTTTTCAATTCTGGTCATTTACACTGTTGTCATTGTTATTATCTGCACAACCAAAGTTGATAGTGCATCTGTTGAAGCACTTGCTCATACTGAACTTTTTTTTTATCTTCATTTGATGTGGAAAGTTGTTTTCCAACTTTATCTCAAAAGTAATGTTTGAAATAAAAGAATTTTCAGAATTGTTTACAAAATTTATATAAAATTCATTTTATATTTTTCTGCGTGTCATATTCTTTTACTTGTATAATTAATGATTGAGGCACCATTTGTCTCTATTTTATTATTGTATATTTAGACGAGGATTGCCTGACCTTCAAATCACTGCTTATCTGCAAATAAACAGAACAGCTTCTATGAAAGGAAGAACATTCTATGCCTCAAGTAAAACGCACCTGGAAAAGCTAAATAGTATCTGGCACCTTTAAACTTGAGGGTTACTTTCTGGACATTTGTATGACTCCAGAAAGATTTACTGCACTCAGTGGGTGTTGGGGAAAGGGTTGAATATTGAGACCAGGACTTTCTTTTGACTTTCAATGACAAACAAAGGTTCTCAGTCAAATACCGTATACCTGGTTCAGATTCTTTTGTACAGGGGCACCTTTACCTGGGAGCATGCTCTATATATGGCAAACTTTAATGGCAGATATTCAGGACTATGTTTTGCAGATGTTTGAGAGAAAATAGTGTAAGTTTTCAGATGAAGTGTAGTTAATTGAACTGAATTTTCAATCACTGTTTAATTTAAAAGTTCTGCACTGTAGGATGTCGTGCAGTTCTGGGGCAAAAATATTAAGCAGGGTTGAGTCAGTTGCTATCTTTTTTATATTACTTCCAGAACCAAAAATGGGTATAAAGCTAAGCAGATATAATTCTTCGGGAGAAAAAATCAAAAGTTTGCTCAGCAACACATGCAAGAGAATGTAAGCTAGATTCCATGATTTACATAAGTATATCTCTTATTTACAGACTTACGATATATGTAGATGTGCATCACAAATACTGCAAAATGCTGCAGCAATATTGCAAATAATATCAATAAACTGACGTAAGCAATATTATTTTTATTTTAACAAATGTAATAACGATGGTGTTTTTTCAAATTAGTGTTTAACACCAAATTTTACAACTAAGGCATCACACACAAAGGAAACCGATAATATATTATATGAAATGTAACTTTAGAAACAGTTTTAAAGGGAGGAAGAATTCCAGGCTTAATTTTAATGTACCTCCCAGGCTTTTGCCACAAATGAGGAAAACCTGGAAATAACCTCGGTCAGAGAGAAAGATCGTGGCGGGGCTTGAAACCCAAACCTCTCGCTAACGAGGTGATTGTGGCCTCCCGTGTCCCTGTGGTGGTGGGGATGGTGGTAGTGATAATGAAAGTAGTGGTAGTTTTTCGTTGCTTTTTTCATTCGTTTAAAGAGAAAAGAAAACTAAAGAGGATGGAAGAATTGTCACGTTTGCTTACTTTTATCGTTTTCATCCTTTTTAACCCACTTTTCCTGCTTTATCACCTCTTCTTTGCCACGTCTTACTTCTCTTTGTTTTTCAAGTTATTTGTAGATTTCTCGTTATTATTGTCTTGTCCTTTATTTTATTTCCCAGTTCATCTTGCCCCCTTCTTTACTCAGCTATCCCACTGTTATTCTAAAAAACTTTTCTTTTCACGATTTATTTGAATGGAATTAATTTCTTCTTTCGGAAACATCCCAGTATTCCTATTAAGGATGGGATGAACTGAAAACATCTATTGCTGCATTGAGACAGAAGACTTAGAACAGTAAGAGTTGAAAAACGTAAGTTAGCTGTAAACTCTACAGCTAATTCTCCTAATTTGAACTACAGTTGTTTGGAACCGCAGTGTGCAGCTGAGTAGCATATCAGATTCACACTATTACTTACCCTCTCTAGCTTACTTTAGGTCACAGATTGGTTATAACACATTTATTTTAATAGGTATATCATTCACAGATTATAAGTTTAGTCATTTGATCTATGAGTGTTCAACGCAGAAACGATTCGTTCAATCTATAAGCACGTGAAAGCCATCACTAGAAATGATTTAGTATTACAAAATTGAACTCGTAAACACTTTATAAAATTCCATGTTAATATCTAAGCATACACATTCTCATCGCCTAATGATCTGACAGCAGGCATGCTTAACATAGAACCACTTGTGCGATAAATCATTAGCCAGTGAAACCCTCCCTGATGAATCGAGGGTTACCCACGCGTCGCCATCTGTGAACGAAATGACGAACTTTTTCGCATTGCCAAAAATGACGTGCTAGGGGCAGTAGGTGTCAGCCACGGCATTAGTCGGTATTTCAGCTATTCATTTTATCGTCAGCAACTGACAGGACTCGGAAACTCAGGAGCGCGTAGAACATCAGCTCATGCTTGCGTTTGCTTGCTAATTTCGGCATATTCATTTTCCTATAGTACATCAAATCAATGTTAACGAATGTTGGAAGCACCTTGTAATACGTAAGATTTATACTTTATAAATTCTTTTGCCTACTTGCTTAAAAGTAAACTTTTTGGTGAGTTTAAAGGCTTCTTTGAAAAGTTCATTTCTTCAAATTACTTGTATGATTTTAAGTATCTTGCATTGCGATGTAAAACAGTAAAAACTAACCGCGGTATTATACAACGGTTATTTTAAACAATTATTAGGTAATGCTTTTTAGATTCACACATAACACAAGTGTATAGTGCACAAAACATCATTATAATTACAACATATGCAAAATGTATCGTTCAAAAGTGTCAAGTAAAACACAACAACCGGGCGAAAAGAATGGAAAACGTTAAAATGTATCTTCCTTCACCCCCCCTCCTTAGAAATAGAAGCAATTCTATTGTGCAGTGATTCTCTAATTCAAAAGTCTTCTCTTACAGCTTTCTTCAGCAATAATTAACCTATTATAACTGCAAATCAATTTAAAATTCTACGATGCTAGAAAAGGTTAAACATTTCATAACTACTTCTGAAGCCTAATTGATAATAATTGTATCTGACTTTTTGTGATTACAATAGAAGTTTTGTGTCTGCTTAACAAGAAAATAGGAATTTAAGTAACCTACTACATATGTTAATTCATCCTATTTCCAATAAAATTAAAAATTATTAGCATACGTTCATTTTTCTCCTGCTAAGTACAAGAATTGTCATTCTCTTTCCGGAGCTATATTTTAATTAATAAAGGTGCTGTACTTGCTGTAATTAGCCCATTTAATTTAGCAAGACATATAATATATAGTGCAGGAATTGAAAGTATTGTATAATTAAATATAATATTATATGTGTTTACTTCTAATTATTTTAATGTCGACATCTATGTAGTGTTTTGTTGGTTACAAATTAACAATCTGGGAATTTTTATGTGCTATTGTGACGTGTTTAAAAGGGATCAATTTTAGATTTATGTCACCTGTTGTTGACTGATAACGTTCTCCTCGAGGCTCTACAATTAAATCACCTCAAACGAAATCTTCTTAAGGAATAAGCTATTCTCTTTGCAAGGGGTAGGGACATGAACTGCCTTGATAGTGTTTTAGAGACGAGATTACTGAGGGAGGTGCAAGGGGAGATCCGAGCTGGTGTTGTCAGGGAGATGCATGACCTGTCAATCAATACGTAATTGCCGAATGCTGTACCATGGCACTGAACAGGCCATTGAACCAGACTGTGTGCTCTTCAGCCGCTACTGCCACAACCAAGAGGGAATCAATTAATTGTGATCTAAAAGGAGAATCGGGGATTTTACCAGAGCTAGAGAATCTGTTAGAGTAACGAGCAGTTAGGTTGGGCTCTATCGTTCTTTAGCTACTTTCAAAATTTTCTAAGACATGTCTATAGGTGTAACCTATCTCATATTTGCGTGTGAGCTTGCACATTGTTTTTTAGTTCAACTTTTGCTTGTGTCACTACCTCTGAACTTGATCATTGTCTGCAATCTTTTCCAGTGAAACTTTTATAAACTTTAATTTCACAATAAAAAGTGATGTTAATATTTTTAAGTTAATGAAAAACTCTTTATCTTTAAATATCTATTACTACCATAGGAAGAAATAAATTAACGATAATACAAAAAACAAATAAACAAGTAAGAAATAAAAAATCATAATAAGTTGGTGTCTAAAATTGAGATAATTTTTAGAGCACTCATCATAAGTTAAAATGTTTTGCTATATTTTTCACACTTTTATGAACCTTTGCTTCTTTTTATTTAAAATAATTTGTTTTCTTTCAAATTAAAAAATCATTTGTAAGTAGATAAATAAATAGTTGTCCTTCATATTGGGTTTATTAAAAAATGCAGTCTGGTTAAATGTTAGGAATCAAAGTCAGAGAGGAAAAATTTGAGGTCACGGCCGGAACTTAAACCAGGGGTATTCAAGCAGTGTGCTGATGCTCTTACCTTCTAAGATACCGTGTCCTGTTCGACTATAGCCACAAGTCTCCTAATCTTAATCTATTATTCCCTAGAGATGGAGGTCTCAAGGTTATCTGTTACAGAGATTTTATTCTAAAAGAGACACTCGAAATATTTCAGTACTTGGGAATTTCATAGTTCATCACAACATTGGGGTTAGTTTATTTCAAAAGTAATTTTATTTTACAAAATTTTGTGTTAGGCTAGGATTTTAAATCAGAGTCAGATATGAAAATCTCCTGTTTCCGTGACATCTAATTACTCCTACTTGACTGCCATTTCAAACTAAGCCCAATAGACGCTTGTGAAAAAAAAAAGTCACATTTCATATAAATTATCCCTATGTGGTTAACTATGAAATCTCAGCCACAAGTATTCAAAGGTTTACAGTCGTGTCTTAACGACTTATCTTAGTCAGAAGATAACCTCAGAGGTCTCTAAGGTATGATTCAGATGGGGAGATTCGCGGTAAGCCAAAGATTCATTAAAGTCCCGGCAGTAACCTCAAGTTTTTTTTTTCTATCGTACTTTGATTTCAAAGTCTCACTCATGGCTTGTGTTAGAATGCACATATATAAGGTAATAAACCATTCTATGGTTATAGTTCTTTGAAACAGTTTTTAATAGAATGAATTAATGCCTTTTTATTCACAATATAAACCCAAATACTTAAATACATTGTTTTTAAAATCTTTGGAATACATGCCATGGGATATTGCATGTAATCAGAAGATATTTTGTATTTAATCGTTTTTTTCTGTTATATTAAATTAGATTATTCCTTCATCCTCGTCACAAACTTTGACTCCTCCATTAACAGCTATTTTCTGTTCTAAAGACTTCTGATAGTATTATGAGCTCATTTTCTCTTCTTCTTTCTTTCATTCTTCTATTGCAAGAAATTATCTCGCGTTTAGTTTGCGTAGTGCTAATTAAGTTTAATTGTAAACTTTAAGATACCATAACTGTAAATATTTCTATTTTGTCTGTTGGATTTAAGGTGTTGTCATATTATCCTTTATGCTCTGTATATAAGTAAATAATTATAATAATACATTATAATCTGTTTATTTCTTACCGATTTTATTTACGGACACTAACATCTCTGTTTCTTCTGTTTCTGGATGTTTGTCAAGGAATAAGAAAATATAGATGTCTAAAATTTTTATTCCCTTTTCATATCATAAACATTTTCAAGAGGTAAAAACTTTAGATTTGATATAAACTGCAAATATAGAGGGTGGCAAAATGTATACACACTTCAAGCAAAGAAACAATTGTTAACATACCAAAACTGAATTCACCAAACAGAAAATGATGAGCACTAATCATCTCAGACTTTTACAGTTACAACAGTTGCTCAAAATGCCCACCATCACAATTGCTTTCTGTTGTTCAAACGATAATCTTGACTCCATTTTGCTGTACTAACACTAGCATAATGTAATGTGAGTCACATCTGTTTACAGAACATCAGACGATAATCTTGGCTTCATTTGTTCATCGATGATTAATCTGCCACTTAGCAACGCTATCATAAAGTATGTGAATCACACCTGTTTAACCTCCGTAGTTAAAACCGGCGTTAAACACTATTAAAAAATACATCTGTTTACAGAACATCATGCTGCACATTACTGTTGTTCTTCGATCCAAATTTGAAATATATTAAATATATTAAATAGAGATCTATGTGTATACATTTTTTGACACCCTCTGTATACCGTAGAGTGAGCTGGTATGATACAAATGACTCAGAAGAAATTTTATTTAATTAATGAGTGAAAAAAACGCTAATCATTTATTTTTTGCTAAATATTTATAAGCAAATTCCATTCATTTGAGCATAAAACATATCTTCGGTACCTTACAAAGGTGCAGACGGTGTGAAGGGTGTCCTTATTTTTTAAGTATCTTGTAATCTGTTGCGATGCTCTTCTCTCTTTATGATTATGATTATGATTAAATAGAGCAAACTTTCTTTAAACTGAAATATGATGTGTTAATTAGCTTTACATTTAATAACTTAGTTGTCCCAGTTTACTTAATATAAAATTTATTTGCGTAAAAACACTTTGGATATTTTAGGCGATCTTTAAGGGAAGCTTGTCAAGTATATACGCAAAATATAGGGACATTTATCTGTTTTTTTTAAAGAGTGTTTAACGCCCATTTTTACCACTGAGGCACCATAGGCGGTGGACACTGATGATACTTGAGATGAAATGATAAATTGGGAAAGGATTTTTTAAGGAAAGAAACGTTCCAGGCCTCAGTTTAGGTACCTCCCCGGCATTTACCATTTATGAGGACTGAGGAAAACCTGGAAAAAACCTCAGTCAGGGAGGACGGACCTGGTGGGAATCGACCTCCCGCTCACGAGTCCGCGCCTGAGCGGCCTTGGACACCGTGGCGGTATATTAATCTGTGTTGTCTAAGGTACAAGAAAAAAGAAGACAATGTTAAGTTCTAGAGAACAAGACGAAGAATGGTAGCTTATGAAAGTTGAATTTAATTAACTATATAAAGAGTTGTAGGTAATTTAGGTTCATATCTATAACTGTTGATCCAGTATTTAACAAAAGAGAGCTTTATTCGAACACGAGGTAGTGTTTGTGATTTAGCAAGAGACAATTAGCTCATGGTAATCTTTAAAGTTATTTTTAAACATTAAAATTGTACTTCTTACTATTGCAGCTGCGTAAGCTCTCGCAAAGATATTTCTAGAGGAAGCAAAAAGATCTGAAATGTTTCCACTGATAGTAACAAATCCTGTCCTTTCCCTTAACGATTTTACACGGCCCGCTTGCAAGCAGTGGTGTGCTAGACGCTGCCAGCACCACCTATCGGCAACTGGCTGAGCTCTTTGTTTGGGGGTGTGTTTCCCACATTGGCTTTGTCGATAATTTGCAACCCTGCTTTTGCGACTCTCCCAACCTGTTTCCCATTGAACGGTAATGAATATTTTCATAATTTTATGCTGACAGTGTTAACAAATAGCACTGTAAGCAATCCGTTTTTCTTGTTACCATCATTAATATCTAATTTCATTAATTAAAGCGAGAGAAAGAGAGAAATTAATACAAATTAAATTGAATACATACGATATTTAGAGGTTTAACACGTTTTTAATATTCATGCAATACAAATATAATACCCACTGAAAGGACTCATAAGTGAAATTTGGTCCAATTAATTATTGTATTTCTTGTTTTAAATATTAAAGAACAGAAAAACTTTTACTTTTATACTACAATTCTTTTTTTTTAACAACTTTTTTTTGTTTTTTTTTTTTTCAAAATTTAAATGCTTATTGAGAGTGTAAAAAAATTCTAGTGAAAATTGTCTGTTTTTCAAATTTTAATTTCTTACTTTCTTGCATTCAGAATGTTCCATATAATGCAGCTTTTATCCAAATTTCTTCAGTTTATGTGTTCAGAAATGGAGAACAAAAGAATTAATATATACTTTTCAGGAAATATTTTATTACCCAAAGGATATGAAAGTGAAAAATGTAATACTAAAAAGATAGGGGTTTTTCTGAAAAAATTGTACATTACAAATATGTGTGTGTGTGTGTGTGTGACTTTTTAAAATCAAATTAACGTGTTAATTTTTTTTTTATTTTGTCCAAATTATAAACTCTGTATCATTTTGAACAATTAGCATATAATACCAAATAAGAAAATTAAATATATTACCTGACCATGTGTTTTATACTAGTACAACAGTCTGTTATAAATTTTTGATGAAATTTGTTTGAAAACAGCAAGATACAGAAATTTCACCGTGGGCTCTTAAAATATATCGATACTGTAGGCACGCTTACAATTACATGCTATTGGAAAATATTTATATGCCCAAATGCTCCAATTTTGATATAACCGAACGTAATTTTTCAAAATTAAGAGCAGTACAATTAATAAACAATTCCTGTAAAAAACACTGAATGCTAAAAACATAATATTAAAAACGATCTATTTGTTTCTTTAAAGGCATAGATTTAAAGTATTAAAATTAATGTAAATATTAACTCTCTGGATAATATATGGTAACGTTTGAACGGCTGAAACTTGGGGCATATTTATCTAGTTATAACATCTTCTGAGCTCTCAGACTTTTGTGTCATTCAATTAATATAAATGTTGGTTTTCTTTTAATGTGTGACAATAAGAGATTTGCGCAGATAAATCGATCATCGCCTAGTCTGCAAGTTTGGCAAGCCCATTCTTTCGTTATTACACTCCTATGGGTAATTCTAACACACAAACGCTATTGCCATAGTATTAAGAAATAAACACTCTATGTATATGGGATCTGCCACAGAGTAAAACCAGTTTGATTGTTAATTCACGACCAGAGGATATGTCCAAAAATGGAGCAGTTACTTTAATATTGCTGGAACACCTATTATTAATGGTTCTTTAAAGAGAAACACAGCTAACTAATACTCCTGAAGTTAAAGATAGATTTCTGGAAAATACTTTAAACATACAATTAAGGGCAGAACATAATATGATGGAAGTGTGATGAAAGTATGCGAATTGCAAAATAAAATATTAAAATAAGCCGAAAAGAAGAGGAACCCCATGAAGATCAGCGAAGGACAGGTCTTCAGATCCTTAGCCGGGATATTATTGAGCGCCAAAGAAATATTGTGGAAATTGGATGGTGAGAAAGAGAGAGGAAAATGTACAAATAATCCTAAATGCATTAAATCATGTAGGAATTATGAAGAACTTATCTTTGCTACATATATTTGAGAATAAAATAATTATTATATATATAAAATAATTATGTGTGTGTGTGTGTGCGTGTGCGTGTGCGTGTGTGTGTGTGTGTGTTTTTTCCCTCTACAGTCTTATATGAAAGAATATTTTAAAAGTATTACTTACAGACAGGCGAATAATATAACATTTACGTTATAACTCTTATTCCGTCATTTCATCTTAAAGGGTAGGAAGATACCGAAAAGGTTTGTAAATCCCATATGCCTAATCCATGTGAAATTGCACAGCATAATTCTTTTATATTTATATTTAATCGGAACATTGTGAAAACTTATAGAGGCAGGATAGAGAGAAGCTTCATTCAAAATATGAGTTGTTTATCACTAATAGCTTCTATGCTAGAAGAGTATTAAATTAAAGAATTTTGAAATAAATAAAATGTTTCGGAATATGTAATCCAAATTAACTTTAAGAGAAAGCTCCTGAAAAGGTCCTTCTTGTAAATAACTCTTTATTAAATAGTGTTTAAGGTATTTTTAATTAATTTGTTTCATCTTGCAGTCACTTTTTTACAGTTCTTATTCTTTCCAGCTTATGTAGAAAAAGATAACTCTTTTCGGATTACTGGTGTCTTTAACAGAAAGCAATAAAATAATCCGGAATGAAATGAGACAAATGACTTCCGCTCGGGCACAGTTTCTCGAGTGAAAGCATGCTGTGTGGTGCAGCGGAGAGTGCTATAGTGCAAGTCTAAGCCTGAACAACAAAGACCATGCCGTGTGCCAACAATCCTCGAGTTGTAATACACTTTTAAGAGAATGTTTAATTTTTGTTAGCTACTTCTGTCACGGGAACACACTTTTGAAAACTGATACTTCCATTTTAAGAGTAGAATATTTTAACGTTTAATTCAATATTTTGCTTGCAAAGAAATAAGTGAAATATTGAATTCACAATATTTTATCGAATCTACATATAACATGCAGTTGCAATTAATTGTTATTTGAATAATCTGTTCCCAGCTGTTGCAATAAGGAATATGCATAAGACTAGAGTGCAGAAAGAGACAAGGAAAGGATCATGAAACATCGCATAAATATTTTACATAAAAATACCGGAACATTTTGTCTACATGTTTTTAAAAAGCCTCCACACCTTGTATATAACGTTTAGAAACCTAAACTTCGGTCCTAGTGATTAAAAAACAAGCTAAACCTAATTTAGTAAACTCTTTACTTTTTATTTATCCACAAGACAAAGCTGAATAACATACCTCCCACTGTACAGACTCGACAAAACTCTCTTGAAATAGTAAACATTTTTACTTGTGACAAATTTATGAAATCAGCTGGTAAAGAATAATTGCAAAAAATAAGATTTTAAATAATTTCTTTCTTCTAGCTCGCTCTCCTTTTCCTGAGCATTTACCTGCAACTACTGTAAATATATTCTGTAGTCTGTAGATCTGCAGAACACGTAGAAAAGAATCCTAACCAAATATACATTATAAAGAATTAAAAGTTGTAGAAATAAATCTAAATAGAGCACTGGGCTGATTTTGAGAAGAAAAATAAATAAGTACATGCACAACACCAAATAGAAATTACGTGTCAATATGCTGACTCAAGCGTTATTGTTATGGGTTAAGAAACAATTTATTTGAAGCTGTGATACTTGCAACTTAATAATAATAATAATAATAATAATAATAATAATAACATTTACAGAGTTTGCTTATAGGGTATATATGGGAGAGAAATATCTATATTTTATGCAAATTGTCTTTAATTTTGAAGGTAATTGACATGTATATTGAATTACTATAAAACAAAAAATTAAAAAATTTTGAAAATCGTATACTTTTTTTTAAAAAAAATTGAAATTCTTCAATTCTTTTAAAATAATTATATCTTAAACTTTCATATTGTAATTTGTTTCTTTGTTTTTTAATTAAACTTTGATTTAAATGACTATATACTTTGTGCAATAATGTACATTTACTAATTCATATCATTATAAATTCAATAACCTCCAAAATGAATATGAAATAGTATGGTTTTATTATGGGTAATATGAAAATTATTTTAAAAAACGTAATTTATGAAAATAAGGAAAATCAATTCAATGCTAACTCTACTTCTGTTGCTAAAATCCCTCTGGTGTGTATGTGTGACCCTCCATTTGTTTCGTTTTTGACTTAACTATTTCTTTTTCTGCAAAGGCAAATCCTAGCTTAAATAAAATTTAACTGAAAAAACAGAAAAGAATGTACATCCGAGTTCTGTGAAGAACTTTGTATTTTCAGCACTGAAGGGTTTACATTTTTTTGCTGTATGGAAAGAATACGTTTCAAGTACGATAGACAATAGAATATGTAAAGCCTGATATTGATTTGTTCGTTTACCCTTGTTATGTGGTTATATCGATATGGCTTTGCATTTAATTAATTTTACTCTAATTCCGTTGAAATTAGGCTTGAAATGCAAGTGAAAGGGTACATATATCAGGTTTGATGAACAATACATTGCTTTTTTTCCTCGTAACGTTCTAGAAAATTCTAGTATCACGGATCAGAGGTTGTTGGAAGCTTACATGCTTCATAATTGAAATCCAACTCGCAAAAGCGAAAGCTTTGCTCTGTAAAAGAGAAGTAAAGGGAGCATTCCACTCCCACGCAAACAGATTTTTAATGCTGACAAGCGCCAAGCTTTCTCTCCGTCTTGCTAGAGGTTTGTCCTATAATCATTTAAATATCGCCTCTCATTACGAGAGAGTCTACACTGGCTTGATGAATCTCCGCGCTCTGCTATTGAATACTGTACAGAAGAGAGAGCGCGGGGTTGAAATAAATGAAGAGAGACTGAAAATTATTCCGAAGCCAAAGTTTTGCCTCACCAATACTACTGCCACTTATTATTTTCATGATGGAAAACTTGGAGCATTATAAACGGTTGAAGATGTTGGAGCATTTGTTAGGTGCCACGTCGTCCCTTCTTGAATTCAGCCGTAGAAAACTGTTTCATACCCCGCCTCTTTCTTCCCACTTCTACTGAACGTTTCAACAATGAAATAAAGGCAATCTGCACTATGTGTGTCGAAACTTTTGGGTTTTCTTAATAGCTGAGACAATTGCCTTCGCTCTGTGTGGTGATTTTATAGAACAGGGGGAACTCCACTCCAAATGAATAGAGCATGATGATGGTTGTTAAATGCCTTAAGGGTGAATCTTCTGGTATATTCCTAAGATTTTCGCCGTCATTGGCTTGTGGTTCGAGGGTAAAAGATCCTAAAGCGTTCTAGAGGTGGTGGGAACGAGAGCGTTGTAATATCTTTTGCTTAATTGTTGTCAATTCATCTTCAAGAATGCAAAGCGCAAGAGGAAGAGTAATTAAGGAGTAAAAATTCAATGCTACTGTTCTTATACTCTTTAATTATGGCTTTCTTTAGCAACCTAATTGTGACATTCCTATATAAGGCAACAGCTTATTAATTTGTAAAAGCTGGGGAGCCTATAACATCAGCAATGCTATTTCAACATCCTAAAAATATGGTAGAATTGTTGAACAAGTAAATAATTTAATTTATTTAGAATTTTATGTTTAGAATTATGGAAATACTACTTCAATATGAAATTTGAACTCCTTTATATATATAATTATAATATATATAATTACAAGAATAACTTGTCGGTGGTGTAGTGGTTACCATACTTGTCTCCTATACCCAAATCGCGGGTTCGAACCCGGCCAGGACCGATGGATTTTTTCGGGCGTAAAAATCCTAAGTATGGCTTCCTTCGGAAGGGAAGTAAAGCCGTGGGTCCCGTGTCGTACATTTACGGCACGAAAAAGAACCTCAAGCCTGAAAGAGAGGCCTCTGAGCAAAATTTGTCGGCCGTTTCACGCCCTGAGTTGAATGGGACGCTGATGACCTGAGATGTTAAAGAGCGTCCATAAATCAATCAATCAAAAAAAAAAAAAAAAAAAAAAACCAAGAACAACTTTAAGATAGAAAAAAGACGAAGTATATATTATAGCAGTTATTGTGATGATCTGTGGGTGTGATAATTGGACTGTGACAAAATGAGCAGAAGAAAATTTGAAGCAATTGAAACGAATTCAATTTTATGCAAAAAATAAATAAATAAATAAATAAATACAATTGAAAATTAAGTTTAAATATTTACTCTTTTAGAAATGTGATAAATTTAATGTATGCTAATGAAAATGCCTAAAACTATTTATGGGGACAAATCAAAAAGTAAGGTTCACTAAATCTTGTAGGTATTATATTTTTCTAATAAGATCCAATGTTATTTAAGAATTTGTCATAGCGAAAAATGGCCATGCATTAGAAAATGGCGTGGCGTTTTCCTCGTTAACATTTCAATACTTTGTCTTTGACAGAGTAGTTTTTTTTTTTTAATCCTCCCAAACAGATGAAAGTCACTAATGCCATGTTACCGATTTCAGTTGTCCAGCAGGCAATTTGTAATCATTCGACTTTTTCAAACTCACGATATCTATCCGCTCTATACACGGACACATTTCATCGTTGGACGTTTACACGTTTCGTAATTTCCGCCCACAGAAATCATATCACTGTGGGCACTTTCTCCTTTGACTGTTGTACCTCACACTTTTGTAACTGTTGCCTGTCAATGTTGGTATTGACAATGGGAGTACATACTAGCGGCCATACATTTGCAGGGAGCTACATGCCTTTGATGAACTGAAAAGGGGGAGGAAAAAAAAAACCAATGTAGTATTTGCCGCATTAACAGCGAAAAGAGTTTGCACTTTTATATTAATGCTTTTTCAACCCGCTAGACGTATGTGTTCTTGAGCTGTAACGAATGCCCAAAGTTTTGTACCCGGTACGTTACTTGTTCACTAACACGAGTGAGTTAGCGGACGTGGTTTATATTTCTTAAATCTATAGTATCTCCAAGTGGATTTTTTTTGGTTCGTTTTATTTAAGAACCCTCTTTAACATCACAGGTCATCAGCGTCCCATTCAATTCCGGACGTGAAACGATCGACAAATTTTGCTCAGAGACCTCTTCTTTCTGGCTTTCGGTTCTTTTCGTGCCGTAAATGTACGACACGGGACCCACGGTTTTACTTCCCTTCCGAAGAAAGCCAAACTTAGGATTTTTAGGCCCGAAAAAATCCATCGATCCTGGCCGGGTTTGAATCCGCGACCTTGGGTTTAGCAGGAAGTATGGCTACCACTACACCACCAGGACCGACGATTCAACATCCAGAAACGATATTTACTAGATATATGAAACAATATTTCTTTGTGGATTATATAAAATCAGTAATCCAATAAACAGATGAAAGTTAAAGTGGCAAAACTTGACGTATAGAGCCTTATATAGAAATAAAATTTAAATGCTGAATTTCTTTTATTTAATGTTGATTTGTTTTGATTTGTTTTATAATGGACCGATTGAGGTGATTGAATTAATAAAAAATTAATAAATATCTCACGGAATTACTGTCTTTTGATCACTGTAATTTGAAATATTGATAAATTAATTTCAAACTAATTTATATATAAAGTAAGTTATTTTATACGATACATATTTTAGTACGTGCAGCATATTTCGATACAGACAATCTTTCAAAATTGTTTTTAGACTCGCCAACTACAGCAAAATGAAAATATGGTCATATTCCCACCACCTTGTTTTAACTTTCCCTTATCTATAAATCGTTTCTTTGAGTTCCAGGACATGTAAGTGCTAAAACTGTATCTGAATAAAACTTCAGGCATAACAATCTTAACCAAACAAAACAGAAAATCATGCATTTACTACGTTTATTTCAAAATTGGCTTTAAGTATAAAATTAAATTTAAAACGGCCGTACAATTACGTAAGCGTGGGACATCTTTCAGAACCGTTAATATGTCAAATAAAATAAAAATAATAAATTAATAAATGTCACGTTACTATTTGACAACAGACATATATCGCTTTGGAGCTTGTGGACTTAGATATAATTCCTGGTCGGTAACACCTTACACTTCCACTCTCGATAACATTGCGTGATGGTGTGGTATGCTTGCGTGCCAGTCGTATATTACAACAATACCCCTTACGGAAATCGTCATACATATTCGTTTTTCTCTACCCTTTCCATGCTGCGAGCACTAGGAAATGTCCTCAAGGTGAAAATGTACTAGATGTGTTTTGATAGGCCTGGCTTTGTATGTTTTAGGTTACAGTGGCGTATGCAACGCTTATTTTTCCTTCTTTTCACTGAAGTGAAATGTTTCATTTTTTAATTTTTAGTTTAGGTAACAAAATTTTGCTCTTCGTATCACCTTTTGCAGCTCTTGGATGATTATTTTTAAAAGTAATTAAAATTACTGAAGGTTCGGAAACTATAAGAATATGTATTATTGAAAAATCTACAATTTCTGGAAAGCGATGATGGAACGCAATTCTTAACAGTCTAAGTTAGTTATATTAAGTTAAGACAGAAAAAGAAGTCATTTATAATCAACCTAAATTATTGTACATTAAAATAAGTTCAAATATTCAGTCTTGTTTTCTAAGCTTACTAACTTAATATATTACTGTTCCACTATTAACAGACAATCCTTAGGATAAAATCAATTAAGTTGATTTGAGAGCTTGCACGGAATACTAAAAGCAAGAATTTTGTTTTAATGTTGTGTTTTCCTATGTATGAGATATTGTTTTTTCCAATAAGAACAAAACCTTTTGCCTTGACATGCTTGCAAAGTATTTACAACATCTTTATTTTACAAAAGAGGCTTGAATTTGCTTACTTTTACCTCTACACAAAGGTTACATTGTTAGCATATGGACTGTTTAACGCGGTCAAAGACTATAGGAGTGTCTTTATTGTTTCTTTGGCCACCAGTTTTACCTGTTGCAACTGCAGTATTGTAAACCAGATCACGCATTCAGCCACGCACAAAAAGTCCAAAGGAGACAAATCAGGAGATCGGGTTGACCATTGTCCAAGACCACATCTACTAATCCACTTTCTTGGAAATCCTGATTTAAGAAGTATAAACCGTTTCCGTTAGCTCACTCCAGGTGTTAATAAACAAAAAATGCACTTAATCAAACCATAAACAACTTTGGACAGCGGTTACAGCTGAACATATTCAACACCTAGCGGTTTGAAAATATGGTTTCGTCCTAGGCCAAGTTTGTGGATTAAATTTTTTTTATTTACTCTGTACATTTGTATAGATTATAAAATATTAGTATTTGCAGGTTATAAAATATAAATATTTATAAAGCAATAAAACTAATAAAGGAAATAGATTGATTAAACTAATTTTTAGCTTAGGGGTGCTGGTTACCAGCACTGTAACCGCCGGTTTCCGATGGACAGTAGTTTTAGCTTCAGTTTTTAGTTATGAATTTTAAGTTTAGCAGTTAAATTATAGCTGGCTACCAGTTATAGTTTTGTTTGCTAACTGGCTTTCAATTAGAGAATTGCTTGAGTGTTTTAATTTGAGGTTGTTTTGTTCATGTGCGCTTTTGCAATTTTGTTAATTACTTTTGTTTAATTAATTATAGATATAATCTGTGCAAATAATGTTAAAATTGTAAGAGAAAAGAAAAAAATATAGTAAACTATGGAAACTGTAATATATGTCCTGGTAAAGGCATCTAGGTACCGCATTACAGATTTATTATTATTATTATTATTATTATTATTATTATTGTTGTTGTTATTATTATTATGCATACTTCAATACGATGTTAAGTAGCTATTTCACTTATTTAGATATTTTTGTATTTAGCGTGCATGTAGAAATATAAACTCTTTCCATTGTTAAGTGGAAACGGATTTGATACCCAGGTCAATTTTGTACTCCTTTTCATTATTGTTGCATTTTCTCGCGCCCGTTTAACAATGTGAATTAGAGATTAGAAGGTAACAGGGAACTAAACAAATTTAAAAACATACCACAACAATGCAAATGGATGCTCATATCAACTTTTAATAATGTACATGGTACAGAAAACACATTAAATCAAACGTCCTTTTTCGTTCTTAAAACTTATTGGCAACAATTAATTTGCCTCGTGATCACGTGACTACCATGCCACTATTACCTGTACTTTCAAATCAAATCTTAAAGGAAGACAAGTCAGTACCACCATCGGGATCTTTGTTTGACAGTGAGATGTCATCGAAGCGAAAAAACGCGAATTTCATTTTGTTGCTCCCCAATGAGTGCAGTTGGAATAAAATGGCGAAATCGTACGGTCATTCTGTGATTAAAATAAAACATAATTTCAGTGACTAAAAATACGAGGATTTTTTTCGCTCTCTTTTGAAATATCATGAGATTTTGACTCAAGTCTGCAAAATACAGTTTGTAGAACCCAGAAAAGGCTGTATTCTTGTCTTCTGGCACTGGTAAGCTGGAACTGTCTTAAAGGGCGAATAAGTGTAACTATGTCTTGGTTTTAAACTTTGTAAAGTGTCCCGCTTTTTGGGTTTTAAAATCTGGATCCCTATCTACACAGAACTCATCACAAACTTATCATGGCAACAAAAATTCTCCATATTATAAAGTGAGCTTTGCATTCATGCAATTCACTAAATCTGAGTAAAACTTCGTATGTTATGTTTTCACCTTAAATAAGTTTTCAAAAATCCAGGCTATATTAGGGAAAGATTACTAAACATTTCAAAGAGTTTGAAACAAGCTATCAGGGATTATGTGACATCAATGACTTGCTGGATACTCAAGCAAGAAAATCCTAAAGCTTACATAACAGGAAAGACAGCAAAACTTTCACAAAAATGCGGAGATGCAACATTGTGCTTGTAAAAGGGTTGCTTTTAAAACTGTAAATATTGTGCAATTACAGGTTTAATTATGGTACACCATGAAATTTTAACAAAATGGAGCATTTAATGTCGTAAAATGTTATATAAATCTACCAAAATAAGCATGACTACATATCACATGAAGTTGTAATTAATATTTGTGAACCCCACTTTTTGAACTTATAATATTTGTTTCATTTTTAAGGCTTATTTTCATAATAGTGTGCTAAAATTTGGTGTTTTAAAAATAAAATCTCATGAAATTAGATTATATCACTATTATCAATTTTCTAAAACTTCTTGCGTTATCGCAATAAACAAGATTTATTTGCGGACTTAGCACACTAATTTAATATTAATTCCCTATCTACTCTTTAGATTTTCAATGTTATGAGGGACATAACAAAAAAAAAAAATTCCCTTAATTCGGTTAAGGAAATAAATCACAAAGTTAAAATATATAGGCCAGTGTAATTAACTTTAAATTTTAAGCAAAAATGTAGTAAACATTATATACGAGAATGCATTAATGGCCAATTCCGTATAAAATATCATAAATCACCGCCGCCTATCCCACAATTTTGTCGTTTTTCTTTTGTCTCTTCCATTTTATCTCGCCTATGTGCAATTAATTTATTCAAATTCATCAGAACATAGCTTCTTTTGCCTATACAGCCATGTGCATTAGGAATCAATAATCAACATAATGGGTACTTGAAAACGTTTTGGCAAGACATCAGATGCACAAACGCAAGAAAAATATAAATTACTTGTGATAACAGCTAACCAACGTAATTTTATTTTCAAAATTGTGTTTTGGTAAGTGCATATTTCATTATTATTGTACGTTATCATGCTTCAGTTTTCTTCAGTTTGTTACCAAAGAGTTTAAATGAAAAAATAAAGCAGTACATCGTTTTCAATTCGACCTTCATCTGTTCGTCTGTTAGCGGAATTCAGTTTTTTCAATTTGTTACCAAAAAGTTTAAATGAAAAAATAAAGTAGGACATTGTTTTCATTTCGACATTCATTTGCTCGTTTGTTAGCGGAATTTAAAATGTCAGGCTAGACGTTTATAACTGGAAGCTGTTATATATTATTTGGTTTGTATTATTTTATTCGCTAAATAGTCAAAATAAATATAATTCGAATTCCAGATACTGGAGCTCCTGTTATATTAATCAGTTTAATTCCCTCGTGTGATATTTGATACGATTGTACAGAATAATAGATGAGTAATTAATATATAAAGCAATTAAGTTATACTGTTAATGTAAAGGATATTTTATTTGCATATACAGAAACTATGACTACAGCCATTTATACCATCTGAGCCAATGCATTGCAGATTTATTTGGGGCCTCACTAACTGCCGATGAATGAAAGTACAGGGAAATAATGTTAATATTAATTTAATAAATGAAAGTAAATGAAAGTAAGTAAATGAAAGTAACGCCATAATGAAAAGTTCAGGTATTAAGCATGCAAATGTGAAGGTAAAATTCCAGGATAGTATATTTATAAATCTTATAGCTGGACTTGGCGTTTAAGAAACTGATGTTTACTGATAGTTGGTGTCTGATAGCTATAGTGCTTTTCATTAATTGGTATTAGGAATTTTTATTTTAAAATATGTGCTAAAGTAGGCCATTCTTTTCATTGCCTTTTAACTCCTTAGCCTATACAAAGTTGTAAATTAGTAGCGACATTTTAAAAGTGATAAAAAAAAACAATAGACGACATTACAGCAACACGTGGCCCTAATTGGTTGAAAATCAAGGCATTCTTATACGTTCTTGACTAAAACGTATACAGTTATTACCACTCTTAATTTGGATTATTAGATTGGCGTTTTTATACGCATGTTTGACACCCATTTTAATACTAAGTAATAAATAATTATTTTATTTGCAATATATTCTTTATATAAGAGAAAACTATTTTGTTCCGAATCATCTACATAATTAAAACACTTTAGTGGCAAAACGTTTTATCACATAATGTGTAAAGAATAATGCCATTATCAAGATATCCTGGAGGTTTTACTAAGTTCTGGAAGCGTGTTATTGTCTGGAGAGTAAACTTTTAACACTCCGCACACAGGCTGAGTAAAGACAGGAGAGGGTTACATGAGATGATAGGCAGAGCTAGTCATTTGAGGGTCGTTATCAAAGACACGAAAACCTTGTTTTAACAACTTGCTATTTAAAGTTGGTCGTGAAGGAAGTCGTAACTTCAGGTGCAAGATGAGGGCTCTAGTGTCATTACGACCTGGCGGGGAAACAACAATTGTGATTAAGGTAATGGCGGTGTGAGCGACACAACTTGTACTTGCTTACCCCCGTTATGACGTCATATAACGTTACTTTTCCTCCCTCGACAGAAGGAGCAAAAAGCACTGTTGAGGTGCCAAAATACCCCAAGTAGTTAGTCTTAAAAGTAAAGGCGAGATGTGTTACAGCTCTGTATTGATTTTAGGAACTTTGCACGCAAATTATGTTACGTTATTTAATGAATCGTTTATTTAAAACGTTTTATAATTTATAAAGTGTACTCAATTTCAATATTATTGGCGGGATGTACTGTGAAACAGTCTTATAATATAAATGTTATATATGTTTGTGTCATAAGCTATAACTCCAATGTAAGAATTGTACAAAATAGAAAGCCTGATGTTTTTCCGAAGCAATAGCTTGAAGAGTCTACAGGGTAATAAAATCATGCGATGTAAGAGGATCGCGTGGGAGACCGTTTCTTCTTTTGAGGAGGACAGCTATTGAAGGTAAATAAACTGAAGCACCTTTAAACCGTTGGGGATTTGACCGGACCGTTTGTGTCTAGACTTACAAAGTATGGCGACATGTGGAACAGCCCGTTCCTTCATACGGCGTCACTTGTAACTTTTTATTAATACATATAAGGGAGAGTTTGCTCGGCATTGCGGGCAGTTTTAAGTTTGGCACGTGGTTAGATACCCGCAGTTCACCGGCCGTTCCTCAGTTGCAGTTATAAGATGTACACGTAGTTCGACTCAGTTAAGCAGTTTGCAGCACTCGTCTGTAAGTTTCACACGCGGTAACTAAGTTTATATTCAACGTATCCAAGTCTATCATACGCAAAACACCAGCGGACGCGGAAGAATTTGGGCATAATAAAATACGCAATTACATGTTAGGTCGTATCGCATGCATATTCACACTATCGAACCTATCCCAGTCCTGTTGAATCCCAATCAACAAACTAGCAGAATTCCCTAAGAATTGTTACCATCGAAGCGTGAGCAACCATCTCATAATTTGGCTCAATAACGTAGGGCAATAACGACAACATTCCACGACAAACGTTTCAACTGCTACCATTCATTTTTCCCCCTCTATCTAAGGCTATGACGCAGCAAGTGTGATTAAATGAATTAAATAGTCCACAAAATAAAAGATTTTAATGCTATTTATCACAAAATTTATCTTCTCCAAATTTTGAATGGCTACACAATCGTTTTTGTGACAAGTATTGAACAAGAGTCTTTTGTTAGTACCGCAGCCAATCTGGCCCATATTTAAACATCAGTTTATCCTTTTAAAATGATATGCCAAAGGGAAAAAGAAAAGAAAAGAGAGAGGGAAAAAAAAAAGAGAGAATCGTAATTGTTTATGTTTATTTCATTTTCCACACAATTCTATACTTTTTGCACCTTCTCATTGCATCACAAATGCAACTTTCTACCACAATGATGAGTTTGTTTCTCACGCTGAATTATGTCGGTCCTGGTGGTGTAGTGGTTACCATACTTGCTTCCTAAACCCAAGATCGCGGGTTCGAACTCGGCCAGGATCGATGGGGCGTAAAAATCCTAAGTATGGCTTCCTTCGGAAGGGAAGTAAAGCCGTGGGTCCCGTGTCGTACATTTACGGCACGAAAAAGAACCTCAAGCTTGAAAGATAGGCCTCTGAAAAAAATTTGTCGGCCGTTTCACGCCCTGAGTTGAATGGGACGCTGATGACCTGAGCTGTTAAAGAGCGTCCATAAATAAATCATTCAAAAAAAAAAAACAACGCTGAATTACGTATTTTCAAGTGTTTTATTAAATTTTGTTTGTGGAAATAAACGGTATTACTCCCTGTAAACGTATATCCATGTAATTACAAATGTGACCAAAGTCTTTCACGAACCTTTCTCGGTTTCTGATGTAAGAATAATGCGATTTGGTGTCTTTTCAGAGATCGCCGGATTTTAATCAAGTAGATTATTGACTGTGCAGTGTGTTCCTCAGCAAACCTACAACAATTGATGAGTTGAAGGCCTCCATCACATATATTGTGACAGATATTAAAAAGCGTGAACTCAAAGTTCCTGTATGGAAAACTTTATTTTTACAAGAACAAAATGGTGGACAAATACATAATCTAGGATGAAGGTATGGTAATGGTGCTGATATAAAAACATTACATTTATTTTATGGTATGCTAATGTGAGAAGATTATATAGACAATAATATTTTATGAAAATTAAAGTTACCTCTTACTTAAAAAAAAAACTATTTTGTAAGGCTGCTAAAAATAACGGAATTTTTAAAGACAGTTAAAAATTAGTTCTTTTGGCACTGTAAACTACCGCTGTTAGATCTCCGAGGGACCGATATTTCATGCTCATCAACAAAAAACCCTCCGAATTGTTATAGTGAAGACGTTTTCAATGTGACCAGACAGTGGAAAGCGTTTACAACTATCGTTAGATATAATACAAGGAAAAAGCGGAACGAAAGTAATAGATAATGAACAGGCAATGAATGTAGTATTGATGACTATGGTTATAGTACTAGGACTGGATAAAAAGTAATGGCAACACTGGCAGCTCGCAGCTGTCGTAGGGTTTTGTGAATCCGATAATGGAATTTTGGATGACCATCAACAACTACTGACACATTGTTCAGATATTCAGTGACGTGCTGCGGTGTTTTGAAATAGAGGTTGATAGTGCAAGGCTCTAGCAATATGTTTTTGAAACTGGAACAACATACGTTAGTTTATTTACGGACGCTCTTTTACATCTCAGGTGATCAGCGTCGCATTCAATTCAGGGCGTGAAACGGCCGACAAATTTTGCTCAGAGATCTCATGTTTCAGACTTGAGAATCTTTCACATGTTGTAAATCTATGACATGGGGCCCACGGCTTTACTTCCCTTCCGAAGGAAGCTATACTTAGGATTTTTACGCCCGAAAATATCCATCGGTCCTGGCCGGGTTTGAACCCGCGATCTCGGGTTTAAGATCAAAATTGAAGTTTCCCGAGGTCATGGTGTACAAGATTGTTATCAAGGGCTATGTGAAGCATGTGGTGATGCATATTGCCATATTGCACAATGGCAAGATGGGTGAAAGTGTTTCGTGCAGGCAGGCATGATATTAAGAACAATCCTCGTTCAGGATGACCGCACTAACAACCGTATACTCAGCTCCTTGCTTCTCTGTTGGATGTTGATCGCTGATGCTCTGCTCGTGAATTAGTCGCAGAGGTAGGCGTATGTCACAAAGTCGTACTCCATATTTTGCAGGACATTCTTCACTTCCGCAAAATTGCAGCACGTTGAATACCCCATGTCACGGAGGCTCAACAATGGCACGTTATACAATTGCTCAGGACTTACTGAATCGGTACGAGGGTGAAGGTGGCGACTTCCTTGGGAGGATGTTCATCATAGGCGAAACATTCGATCCTATTCAACACACTTGAAACGGCAATAAAATGAATGAACATTCCTGCTCTCCTAGTTCAAAGGCAATGCTTTCTGAATATGGTGTGAAGACGATGATCATTGTGGCCTGTGACACCATTTATGCTGTTCTGGACCATGCTGTACCTGAAAGTCAGATGGTAAATGCTGCATGCTATTGCATTTCTTGGAACACTGACTTCCTACAGCGGCGATACTTGCTGGTAGTGAAACCATCATCCTTCATGACAATGTGAGGGTTGTCACACTGCTGACGCTGTCACGGATCTCCGACGTCGATGGAACTGGGAGATACTGGGAGATCCATTACTCGCCCGTGCGACTACATCACTTCGCAAAAATTAAAGAACCACTTCGATCCATGCTGTAGGGCGTTCAGTTCAGGACATCAACAGAGATGGCCGCAACGATGGAGTACGGTGGCTTCCATGTGTGTGACAGAAGTTACCAGGCATGACAGGAATGTATGTAGAATTTTTCTGAGAGTAAATACTCTAGACATTATAGCACTGTTGTCATTACTTTTTATCCAGCCTATGTAGAGATAGTTGTGGTGATAAAGGGATCCCTCCCTGTTACCAGGGGATATTGTCGTGGGCAAAATATTTTAAAGAGATCTGCGCATCCCGTAGGTTTTTGCATTAGGACGGGACCTAGAAGCTAGAAGCTGCGGACGTTTGCGACGCCCAGACGCGCTAAGTTGGCTTAGCTACCAGATTTACTGGTAGAGCGGCCTCATCTACCTAAACCTACTCCTGTTATAGAGGTGAGTCACCCCAGCATTAAGGTAGCCACTACCCTCCCCACGAACGATAGCGATTCAGGCGAACCTGCCCCCAGGGTACACGCCTTCGGCACTCCTTTGGGACACGCTGCCCTCGTGAGTACTCAATTTCCCGTGAGTTGCGGGACAACTGCCAAGCCGAGTCCAACCCAATCCGGACAACTCCCTTACGGGTCAACTCAGGATCCACAGAGTCCATACCAGGAGCATCTGCAGAGCAATGACCGAAGCCGCCCCCCTCCCTAACGGGGGATTGTGGTGATAGGCTGGGGGGGGGGGGTCAGTAAATAAAACAAACTGCAGCCTTGGTGGACTTATCTGTGACATAAAACATGAAAGAAATGACCCCGGAGATTAGCCATACTTAAATATCTTGGTACTTTTCAGTTTCAAGGTGAAAAAGGCCTTCAGAAAATCTCCCATACAATTGATTCCGACCGAGAAGCAAATCTGTGTTCATGTTGACATGCACCCATAGCATCGGTTGTGCTGGTAGTAGCTGTAATTCTGTTGGAAGATAGTAAAGTTAAGAATGATGGTTTTGAGTCAAGTAACTCGGTGTCTGCTTAGGCCAAGCATGGAATATGTACTGAACAGGCATTTGAATATGGTGATGAAATTGTGCAATAATAGAAAAAGAAACCTCCCAGAATAAGTCTACAACAATACTACTAAAACTTTTAAACTAGGACTTAAATTAATATTCTGCTAAATAATTTTCATTTCATCAAGTGAAAATGAAGCCATCAGTAAGTTAACTAAAAAATGAACAAGAGCAAAGAATGCATTATTTTTGTTAAGTTCAAATCGAATAAAAGAGATTATGCACCTATTAATTTAATGGAAAGCACTAGACTGCTTTTATATATCTGGAACATATAACAAGTGCAAAAAATGTAGACCCAAATACAGAAAAAAAAAGTAATCAAGGCAGTAATATAATAAACCGTGATATTAAAAAGGTGTTTTTTTAGAATTAATGACATCAATAATAACGTACAACTATAGGATAGACAGATGCCTGATATTTGCCTTGAGATATTAGTTAATCTAATTTTATTAAAACACTTTTTACAAGAACCGGGTTATACAGTCCACACGAACAATGGACTGAGAAATAAAAGGTGAGACATATTGATAAACAGACTGTAGGATTAAAGAGTATCGGAGCTATAACTACAACAAAGTTTCTAGAAGGGTAATTGGAAGGAAAAAGAAGTTTGCACTTTGGCAGCAAAAACGAATGAATAAGACAAAAGGCCAGATGACTAAATCTTCATCACTTCACATGAGAGGTGAACTATGTTATGTTAATTATGTTATATAAGGGAAGTTATATGGTGTTTGTTGTCTGCTTGTGAATCGTGCACTCGAGGAATGTGAGATATTTGTTAAGGGACATTTCACTGTCTAGAGGGCTTTTTTGGACTTGAAAAGGACATTTTTGTTTCTGTTTACATTTACAATATGTTGGAGAAAGGGAAGACCTTTGTATATTTACAAGAATTGAGCAATTGGGTTTCGACGGAAAGATAAACACAGCACTAACAGCAAAATGAATAGCTTTTATTGCGGCCGCCTCACCACTGCAAACCCGGTGAATACGGTGGGCTCTTTGTCGGTCGGTTTATAAACAAATTGATTTTGTGGATGTAGGTCAGGCTGTCTGAATCCTAGAGAAGCTTGTTTCTCGAATGAAGTTATTGAGAGCATAAAAATTTCATTCATCTTTAGACAGCAATATTTGGAAATTATTAACCTCTTTCTCAACAATTTGGTCATGCAAAAATATAACGTTATTGTCGGCATATCAATTGTGCTGACGTTAATGTTGAGGTACCAATGTGTGAGGCAGTAATTTTTTTTAAATTTATACCAAATAATATTTCATTTTATGTAGAGTTTAGAAAAACGCTGATAAACTTAATAAATCCAGTTTCTGAGAGTCGGTCCTAGTGGTGTAGTGGTAACCTTACTTGCCTTCTTAACCCAAGGTTGCGGGTTCAAACCTGGCCAGGATCTATGGATTTTTTCGGGCGTAAAACTCCTAAGTATGACTTCCTTCGGAAGGGAAGTAAAGCCGTGGGTCCTGTGTCGTACATTTACGACACAGTAAAGAACCTCAAGCCTGAAAGAAGAGGCCTTTGAGCAAAATTTGTCGGCCGTTTCACGCCCTGATTTGAATGGGACGCTGATGACCTGAGATGTTAAAGAGCGTCCTTAAATAAACAAATCAAAGTCTCTGAGAAAGAATCGACTATCTTAATTTTTATTTTATTTTGAAAAAATAATTAAGTTTGCATTACGTTTTGATAATGTTTGTTTGTCCTCCTTTGGTCCAGTGGTTAGCGTTACTGATTACTGGCCGGGAGGACCGAGTTCGAATCCTGGTACTTAGGAATTTTTCTAGCTTAGGGAGGTCTGGAATGGGGTACACCCAGCCTCGTGAGGACAATTGGGGAGAGATGGAGAGGTAGCGTTCTTCGATCACGAAAGTCGTGTGATAGGCGACCAGATGGAAGTAGAGGTCGCCGCGGCAGGCCAAGGCTTACCCCGGGCTGTAATACCAAATGTGAGAAGAAGAAGAATGTTTGTTTGTTTGTTGTATTCTAAGACGCACGAAGCGGTGACTAAGAAAAATAAAACCTGCAGTCTTAGCAGTTTATGTACGGTATCAGTCCAATGAGAAAAAACAAAATCATAGAAGACCACACGTAAGAAGCTAATTATTCTTTAAATAACTCTAACAAAAATATTATTTTATTTACATTTTATTACAAAATAATTTCATTTTATATTCTTTTTAAATGTGACATTGAAGATTGGTTTCCAACTTTCAAACTGTAATATAATTTTCTGCTTACGTCAATCAACAGACTTTTATGAACTATGGCAAGTGTAATGATTATAAATGATGATAAATTCTTCGTCGATTATGCCGTTATAATTAATATTTAGATATCTTAGTACGTGCAGACTGCGTATCAAACGTATTTATTTGTTACAAAAAGTTGATAAACATTCACGAGTTCTTAACAATGCAAAGCATTCACTGAGAGTGACAGAGGTTGAGAATAGGATGATTTCATTAAAGTTTTAAATTATTTGGCACGGTGCGTGTGTGTTTGTGTTTCTAGAGATGAAAATCTAGAGCGGGGCTCATAGAATCCATAGAGAGTGTGCGTATAACAAGAAGAATTATTTTTTCAGTTGCACAGAAAAATGTTAACATTTATTGCGCTTAATTTAATAGTTCAACACCTAACAAATGAATAATTATTATAGTTTTTGGGTATGTTCACAAATGTTATTCATTCTGTAGACTAGAAGTATACTGGTCAAGTTTGTTATGGTTGAATAAATGAATTTATTTCAACAGTTATTACAATTAAATTTACACTTTTTCTCCCTACCTTTGTAGCTGGTTTCATAACCTCATAAATTGCATCACTTAAGACTTTATACCTTTTCTATATATTTTCCTTTAATTTGGCTTATTTAACCCCTTGTCTTCGGCTCATTAGCAGTTTCCTATTGGAATACTCGGAAGACTTCTGTTCCGGTATCCTATTAAAACTGAAATTTATTACAAATATACTCCTATAGACTACATCTACATACAAAATGTTAAAACCAAATTAATATAAAAGCCAATTAAAATATAACAAAAAGGATCAGTGCCTTCGGCAATTCCAGAAGGCACTAGGTGCGCAAAGATTTAATAACCCATATATTAAGCACTGTACTTCACTACCCTCAGTTGCTATGTTTCCTGGGGCCCGATATACCCAAATACTGCGATTAACGAATTATAGGGACCTTTCTACTATTTATCTCACCTCTCACACTATACACTTTCTTCTTTGCCGTGCTTTCTAATTTTTTTCAACCATTTTACCCTCACTTTACCTAAATAAATGCCAATTTCCACCATTCGTTTCTTGATTTAACATTCAACATCCTTTTCCCTTTAATTTCTTTTGATAGATTGGACCATCTCTGTATTCCCAACTTAGCTCATATTCTAATATTATATGCCAGTTATTGTTTTTCTGTCTACGCAATGAACATTTATCAAGCCTCCCCCTTGCTTTTAAAACCCTTCCATTTTACATCCCCTAGTCCTGCCCGTGCGTTATCATATATTTCAACATAATTTTCCCTGCTTCAAAACCTTTTATTCCTCTGTATAAACTCAATGATGTTTTGAAATTAAAACTAGCAAATATTTCTTGCCTTTCCATTTCTTCGATTCTTAACGTAATTTCTTTCCAGAAACCTCTTCCTAATGATGTCCTAGTTCTCCATATGTCACCCAAAGCATTTTTTTCTAGACTTTACTTTATCTCGTTAAGTCAAATATCTTGATCAAGCCTTTGCTAACCTACAAAACAGTGATATGAAATACTTTGTTCATCTGAATTCCCAAATCTTATTCCACTCTCTCCGTAATTTTACCTTTACTACCTATTCTTCCTAATTCTACTCAACTTTATTAATATGCTTCACTCCAAAATTTGTAAACTTCTCTTAAAAAGTATATGTACACAGGGGTGCCAAAAAGTATACACACTTCAAGCAAAGAAAAAACTGTGTTAACATAACAAAACTGAATTCACACAAACAGAAAATGATGAGTACTAATCATCTCAGACTTTTACAGTTACAACAGTTGCTCAAAATGCCCACCATCGGCGTCGATACACTTCTGAGTACGTTGAACTATTGATTGAGCAACGTTTGTGAAAGTGTCCTCAGCGATTGCAGCACATGCCGTTTCAATTTCTTCTAGAAGTGCTGTCAGTGTAGCTGGTTTTCTACGGTATACACCATCCTTAAGAGTTCCCCTTAGGTAGAAGTACAACGGAGTTAGATCTGGAGAACGCGGTGGAAACTCAATCGGACCTCTTCGTCCTATCCAGTGTCTTGGATAGGGCCTAGGGTAGTGCCTTGGATCCAGTGCGTGGGGCTTGTTGCTGTGCGAGGTCTCCCACATCTGCCCTTGTGAATATCGCATACGGTACCATGGTCTCAAATTTGTCTTGAATGCGTGCAATTATTATCGCGTTGGCGGTTCTGTTCTGTACACACGTCTCCATTGCCTTTGAAACTTCAACAACATTCTCAGTTTTCCAATACCACTTCAAAGTTGTTCCGCTGTTCTAACGATAATCCTGGCTCCATTTTGTTATAGCAACGCTAGAATAACGTAATATGAGTCATATCTGTTTACAGAACATCATACGATAATCTGTCTTCATTTGTTCATTGTTGATTTACGATAATCTTGGCTTCATTTGTTCATTGTTGATTTATCTGCCACGTAGCAATACTACCATAATGTATGTGAGTCACATCTGCTTACAGAACATCCCTTTAATGTTGTTTTCCGATCCAGCTTTGAAATAAACAGACATCTACTGTGGAAGTGTATATACATTTTTGGCGCCCTCGGTATATTGGAAGCGTACTCTCGGTCTTGGTCTTAATCCCTTAAAATTGCAGGCTATGGTCATGGATTGCTATGTACCATAGACATAGGCAATATTCCTCCCATTAATATCAATCAAACAGCGATTCCCTTCAATGATTCTGCGAAAAATCTTGGAGATATTATAGACAGTAATCTTATTGGGAAAATCATGTTGCTGAAATCTGCAGGAAGGTAAGTTCTCTAATCCATACGTTCAAAAGATTAAACGTATCCCTACCTAGAACCTAAAAAAGACCTTGGTGCAATCCCTGGTGATGTCTCACTTCGACTACTGCGATTTTCTGCTTACAGACTGAAATTCTAACCTAACGCAAAAACTACAGCGTGCTCATTATATGTGCATACGTTACATCTGCGATGTGCGTTTGTTCGATCATATAACACCCTCCCTTGATATACTGTCTTGGTTCCGTCTGAAAGACCGAAGAAACATTCATTGTCTCACACTACTTTTTAAAATTATCCATACATCTTCTCCATCTTGTCTATCTTCTCGTTTTCAAAATCTGTCTTCCTCTCATAATCTTAACACACGTTCTGAATCCCAGCACGTCTATTATTACATTGCCCGAATATCACTTTACTCATCACCACTGTCCGTCTCTGGAATGCATTGCCATGGGATGTCAGAGACTGCCGAACTTTAGCAATATTTCATTAGAAATAATCGATTACCCTAGATTCAAATTTCTTTTGCTACAATGCATGTATTTATTTGTTTTATAGAATTATTCATTCTATTGTTTTATTGCTATCACATATGTTCCTATCTCCTTCATAGTATTGTCAGGGTTTAATTTTATGTTTTGCTTGTATCTTTATTTCCACTTTCAGGATTTACGAAGGTTGATATGTATAAATTGTCATTGTTGGTGCTTGTGTATTATTGTTCTTTTATTTTCTTATTTTTTTCTACTTTGTGAGTTAATATTTTTCACTGTCCATGTTTATGCATTAGCAACATTTACTTATATACGTCATGTTTTACATTGGTTTATATATGTACGAGTATTGTCAACTTTACTGTAAATGTTGTGATTGTAAAATTGTCGCAATAGCTTGATGTACTTATTAGATTGGTATAGCGGAAGAGAATGCCTAGTGGCCTTATGGCCTCTGCAAGAATAAATAATAATAATAATAATAATATTATTATTATTATTATTATTATTATTATTATTGCACAATGGAAGATGTTAATTTATTGCAACAAATGAGATATTCCTTTTGATAAGAACTTTCATTTCCTTACTAATCTTAGATGTGTAAAAGTATATAGAGTTTGAAGTTGGTATGTTCTTGTCACCGATAAACCCATTGGAGTATTAAGATAACAATTTGCTCTAGTTACTGCCAACCTTCAAGACAATAATTTCCATAAAGATTATAATTACATTTTTCTACGAATGTCAGAATGCCAAACAATAAACAAGAAACAAAGGAACGTCGGCTACACAGAACTTTTAAATAATGCCAGATTCTTTTGTTGCAATTGTTTTTCCGTCTTCTTTTTCTTTCCTACTTTTCCCCTCGTGAGTTTGTTGCCATTGTTTGAAAAGGAAATTAAAATTCTGAAACATGAAGGCTTTTTAATTTAGCCTAATGTTCTGTGCTTTGATGCAAAACAACACTGAGCTGTCATATATCTACATCAAATAGCAGAAATATTATGCTGCTTTGCAGACATTTTTTCCCTCATTTTTCTCTCTCCCGTCTTAAGCTATATATCTATGTCGTTGTTACAGCGGCGCCATTTGCTTTGATCCTGGATTATTTATATTACTAACCTCCATTCTTATCTGTTTCTGTATTGCAGCGAATCGCTAGTTCACATGCTCGGATATCTGTCGTCTTTTGTTTCGGATTAATCGAGATCTAACAGAGAAATCTTATCATTTATAATAGTTTATTCTACTGTCTCGATTTTAATCTTTCTTCTTCGTTTTTACGTTATTTTTCTACTGTCCTCGCATACCTTTTTCTGCTACCCGCTATTTCTTCTCATAAGTAATATTTCATCTTTCCTTTGCATGCTTTTTACATGTGAAAGTTAGAAGGTCGTTTACAAGCAGACATTTTACTTTCTCACTCACTCACTCACTCCCTCGCCCACCTTTCTCTCTTTCTGCTTCCTTGTGAATCTGGAGGATGAATTACCCTTAGTCAGTTACATAACCAGCAATTAATTTTGAGTTCCTTTGCCGTCCCGAATGTCGTCATCATCCCGAGAGAACTAGAGGTAGAAAAATGATCCGCTTCGCTTTTGTCATTTTGGGAAATGAGAAGATCGACATGTTTACAAAACACAGCCTAAATCTTTACAGAGCTATCACATTTCTGTAAGAGCAGGGCTACAATGCGCTACAAGAAATCATAATATATATTCCACCTTGTTAAAATACTATTAATTGTACGTAATACGATGCCAGTGTGGGCCTTTTTCCTTTTCTGCTTTTTTGGCCCTATACGTAACATCGTGACACACCTGTGCATTTTATCATCTTGTTAAAAACATATTTAAAGTATTAGAGATAGATAGATAGTTAGATAGCAAAGTTTCTCAATACTTAATTCTGTATACATATAGTTTCATATTTTGTCAAATAAATTACACATTTATCATTTCATTATTTCAAGCGTATTAATATGTCAAGCAAATAAGTTTGAATTTCCTGGCTCACATTTTTATTATAAAATATTAACCAACTTTTACAATTTTTGCTAATGTTGTGAGATTTTCCAGCTCGTAACATGTTCTTCTTTACAAATTCTGCAAATGCCTCTATTATCACACACAGGATCCAACTGAAAATAATTTCAAACTTTATTCAAGTTATTCGAAAAAAGATGCACAAAGAAATACACCATTTTCTGTTACTTTAAGGTAACAATTGACTTAGAAGTAACAAATAGGTAAAAATGAAAAATCAACTTTCACGCTAAAGACACTGAAGTACACCATTGTTACAATAAGTAACTTACGGTTAGATGATATTTTTTCATAATGTAAGATTCAGCACTGTGACATTTTATACGCGGATTGTGAATTTTCCATATCCCCGAAAAGTGAAAAATAGTAATAAAGCGTAATATTTACTATCGAAAATATTGCGGTGGTATAATTATTTTTACAAATTGTGATTGGGTTTGGATTTGTTGTGGCTAAGGAAGTGAAGAAAATTTAAAAATGGATTGGTATCTCAGGGTTAATTGGTCTAGTAATGTATTTTCCTCGGCTATAAGCTCAATTTATCAGCTGAACGTTTTTGTGATGCACACCACAGGGAAAGGAGATGAAAAAGGAACAATAATATAACGCTCGGAGTTCCAGTTTTCACCATTTATTAACCTTTTAGCGTTTTCTTACACTTCTCCAGCACCAGCTAACAAGTAACAAACAAGTACCAAGTGTTCTATAGTCCTTTACAACTATTTTTATTAATTCGCCTGTACGTCGGTCTAGGCGCTATAAATATATTCGACATGGCTTTCCAAATGTCACATGATATGCTCTTTCTTCACCTATTGGTGAACCTCTTTCTTCACCTATTGGTGGACTTTTTATGCTAATTTATTATCGTTTAATTCTCATAGGCCATGTTCTAAGATTTTATTCGAGTTCACCCACAGAAAAATTTTAAGTTTCAGGCTCTTGTCATAAAGAATATTATAAAAAGGAGCCGTAACAGAGGTTTTATGATTCCATCTGAATATTTATTGCCTGAGCTTTCCCTGCACTGTTAACAAAAGAATCACTCGTCCTTTCCAAATTCCTGGGATCGCGTTTTGTTCATTATTCGGTTGTTTTCAAAGTTCTAGTTGACCTGAAGTAACATTACTAATAAACCCTCTTATTCTAATAGTTACAATGCGTGCTTTTCAGGGAAACATCCCCTTTCAGTGGTATTTTGTCTTCTTTCCAATATTTGTAACAACATGTATAAACCATATGTCTATGACCCTTTTGGTTAGTATATTATGAATAAATATTATTTCTAAGCGAGCCTGGAATCGATGCTAGACAATGATTGTCTCTATATCTACTACACACTGCAGTTCGGCAAGGTTTTTTTTTTTTTTTTTTTTCCCCTAGTAAGTGTTTTTAAAGAGAGTTTCAGCTCAGGCATACACTAGTCAAATCATCTGCAAAAATGGGAAGGGGAGAAACTCTTTTATTAATATACATAAGGACCAGGACAGTAAATCTAAGCACTTTTAAATAGAAGCTATACATTTACTATTAACATGGCCATTTTATACATTAAACAAATTTAAATGTTGTAATAATACTGACTTCTTTTAATATTTTTAATTTTGTCTTAAAATATCTTATTCAAAATGTATTTTATTGTGAACCAATAAAGGCGATTGATTGATTATGTGGTTGGCGATCGACTTAAAAGCACACCTAATTTCTTTGTATCGCTTTTAAACGTGTACAGTATTTATGGAAATTTGTTGCATTAACAAAGTATCTAAAACTGATCGAGTGCAGTTAAGGGTACCGTTCGATACCTACACCCCTTGAGACCTGGAGAATTCATCTCCATATATTGTATGCTTAATACGTTTATGTAGTATATATGTAATATGCATACATAATATGTTTATATGTGCTTTCAAGTTCTTAATAAAGTTGTTAGTTTGCTTTATTTGCGGACTCTCTTTAACATCTCAGGTCAAAAGGGTCCCATTCAATTCAGGGCGTGAAACGGCCGATAATTTTTGTTCAGAAGTCTCTTCTTTCAGGCTTGAGGTTCTTTTACGTGCCGGAATATACCCACAGAATTACTTCCCTTTCAAAGGAAACCATAACTTAGGATTTTTGTTGCTTTTGCTTAGTTTATTTTAATAAATGCATAGAATCACCATGCAAGTACAGGGTGGCGTGTTCTATGTTGACCTTGAAGACTTTTATGTCACTGAACCTAAACTAAAAACCTGTTAATTTTAAATAGGATATTTGATATCATTTAAATCACAATTCTTACACATCGCCACAGATGGATGAGATCGTTAAAGTGCGAACTCGTGAGCGGGAGGTCTGGGTTCGAATCCCTCCAGGACTGAGGTTTTTTTTTCATTACTCATAATTGGCAAATGCAGGGGAGGTACCCTAACCTTAGGCTTGGAACGTTTCCTTCCTTAAAAACTCCTTTCCCAGTTTATCATTTCATCTCATGTATCATCAGTGACCATCGCCTATGGTGCCTCAGTAGTAAAAACGGGCATTAACCACAATTAAAAAACAATTCATATACAAATTAGTGATATAACACGATTCAACATAAAGGTACACAGATCTGTAACTCAGGTATGCAGCCGGTAGGGCATGAACAATTCGCTCGAGACTCAATTGCATTTTGCATTATGACTAACTTCAAGGTATATAACTAACAATATGTCAACACACTTATGCATAATCTAGTTCGCGTATAGTATCCACACCAGTATAGCAAAGCCTTGCATGCTGGAATGAGTACTCACTCTGACGTCACGAGCAGAACGGGTATAGTCTTAACCCGATACCTTGTCCCTACTATACATGGTATATATGTATATTATTATTGGTTATAAAATAAAAAATTATGTATTTAAAACCAATGCTAAATGAAAGTGTGTGTGTGTGTGTGTGTATGTGTGTGTGTAAAAGTCTAATTATATATTCTTATTTATTTATGTTTATTTTCACTTTGTAAACAGTACAAAATTGTAAATATATTTAATTATCATATTAATTTTCTTTTAAAAACTAAAACTGTAATATTCATATATAAAGTTTTATATTCCCTATTGCTCTTCTTGTGTTATTCAGAATCAACAGACTGTAAGTAAGAGCAAATCTACTCCATGCTTCACAGCGGAGTAGAGAGAGGGCTGTAGAGAGATCGTGACTCGTGTTCGTGAATCTGGTGCTACAAGCCGAGCGGTTAGAGCAGGCGAAAAGCAAGAGTTTTGTTCATCATTAATAACTACGACCTGATCATCAAATTAACAGAAACATAAAATGCAACTGCATATAAGGAAATGTATGTTTAAAGTAAATAACAGTGTCGGCAACATAAATCCAGATATGTTTGTGGTGTTTTCAAATAAATGCATTGATATTAGGTAGCTGAAGGCGCCAGTGGTACTACCATTGTGGATTTCTGGAGTTACAAAGCAAGGAATGCCGAGTTCGACCGAAAATACCCGAACTCTCTCGATCACAGGATTTGTTTCGTCCACCTCGAAATGTCAATTTATAAGAAAAAGGCTATGAGCAGAAGTTTTGAGGAATTCACTAGCTCATTAGAGGGTAACCAGGTACCCCCGGTACGCCATGATGGAATACTACAGATCAGATGTGGATTGCAGGACATTTTGTAAATGCAGTGCAATTTCTTAAAGTCTTTAATACAGGTCTCAGTACACTATAAGAGGCTTATGGATAAGGTTAGTTGATTTAAAGTTATCAGTTCAGAACCAGACAGCTTAAAGTTGATACTTTCTTTTGTAGGACAAGGACAAAATATGACATTTATTCAGATTGCTTACTCCAATCAGTAATATAACTCGAGTTTGTATGTATATTTCAGCTGTAGACTAAAATATAACAATAAAAAAGAGGTTTATATAATTATGGAATGTTACAGAATCTCACCAACTACTTTGAGGAATGGTAGGTCACACGCAGAGAGTTGGAATGGAATGGTGTTTAACGCCCGTTTTTGCTACAGAGGCACCACAAGCGGTGGACACTTGAAATGAAATGATAAATTGGGAAAGGATTTTTTTTTAAAGGAAGGAAACGTTCCAGGCCTAAGTTTTGGGTACCTCCCCGGCATTTGCCATTTATGAGGACTGAGGAAAACCTGAGAAAAACCTTAGAGGACGGTCCTGGCGGGATTCGAACCCCAGACCTCCCGCTCACGAGTCCGCGCTTTAATGACCTCGGCCACCCATGGCGGTGCACAGAGAATATAATTCTTTTGTCAAGAAATACAAGTTCGCCGACAAAGTAACCTCATATGTTTTAGAATCATATTCTGCGTCGCATATTGCACATGAAACGGGCGCTCAAGTCCAATCGCACTTATACCCTTCTGAAGTAATTTGTTGTTGGTCTGTACATTGAGTTCGTCTTATCGTCCCTTTCACACTACAGCTGTTCCGTGTAGTCATTCGGTCCGACTTCCTTGCCACATTGCGGTCTATGTTCTGTGTTAATGCAGAACACACTTCTAGGATATAGGTACATTTACTGTGTACAAGAACATATGATTCTAGCAGGATAGAGCCTCACTGCACTTCAGCGTTGTTGTGTGCGCATATTTAACGCAGATTTCCGGAAACATTGAATTATAAGAGCAGGTCCTCTTGTGTAAATAGCGCAATCTCCCGATTTAACAACCCTTGATTTTTTCTTTCTTTGGGGGCATGTAAAGAGTATCGGGTACATGTCCCAGTTGACAACAAATCGCAACTGAGCTAATGAATAAAAGTAAAATTGTAAATTTTCAATTGTAGAAATACCCGATTTGTAGTAAATTGTCAGAACATGCACTGAAATTGAATTTTATTTATGCAAAACGTTTTATTGAACGCCTGACCTTTAGGATCGTTCCTTAAAGACTGTCAGCCCTGGTGGTATGGGCCTCGTAGACCCAAGAGCCCTGGTTTTTCGGGCACAAAATCCTAAGTATGGTTTCCTTAGGAAGGGAAGCAAAGCCGTGCGTTCCATGTAGATTTGAGCCTCAAACCTGAAAAAGAGGCCTCTGAGCAAAATTTATCGGCCGTTTCACGCCCTAAATTGAATGGGACGCTAATGATCTAAGATGTTAAAGAGCGTTCGTAAATAAATCAAATCAACCAATCAAAATACGTTTCTTAATAAAAATGTATTCTCTCTGTGTGTTCAAAGTTTGGCGGCGAGGTCCTGTTATGCACTATACTTGCAATATAATAAACCAGAATATATCAGATCTTTAAAATAAAATATGTGAATATAATATTCAGAAAGGTCGACTTAAAACACTATATATAACACACATAAAATGAAATATTGATCTTACAAAATCAAGTATTTTTGCTAATATTTTCATAAATATTGTGCCATACAATACTGCACAGGAAAAACAAATCGAAAATAACCAACTTTGTTACATCACACCACTCATTTCCAATTTTTAATCACATTTAAATATTTTTATTAACATTTTGTAATTTAATATGTTAGAGATTATGTTGAAATAGAATTAGATTACAACCATGTAGCGCCCTTCAGGTCCAATGCCACATTTTAATGAGTATTATTTTAAAAATACCTATCTGGTTTTGAAAGATTGGATTAAATTGTTAGCGACGAAAGAGGATATTCTTATTCTTCAGCCGTGCTCAACAAGGCCGTTTGCGTATACACCCCAGTAGGGACACCTCCAAGAGAAAAGGGTAAGTGATGAAGACACCTGGCGGTGAGGCAAGGACATAGACGATGCCTCTAACATGTTTACATAAAGTACAGCAAGACACCGAGAAAGCTCTTTTCCAAACAATTTTAACTTCTCATAATGGCCGCTTCCAACCAGACACCAAGGAAACGTTTCCAAAGTGCAAGCCACCGTCACACCGCGCCAGTCTACTTCGCCATGAATTTTCGTGTAGCAGAACAAATGTAATAAAAATAGGAGAGTTTAAAATTTGTGAAAAGGACCAGAGGAAATCACGAAAAAACCCAAGGTCAGGTTACCATCCCCAAGGGATTTAAGCCCGGGACCTCACAAATACATGTTTCAAACCTTGCAGTTTGAGCCATCCCGCACAGATGCAAAGATTTCTCTCATTTTGGCATACGAGTATGCACTCAGTGAGCAGCTGGCTTTAAGTAAGAACAGGCGTGTCATTAGACCAGTAAATTCAAATTTATGTAATCAATGGCAATGTGAATGTATTTAGGCCCTTTTGTTGATGGAGATGCATGTTTATAGTGCTCTTCACCAGATTCTACTACAATAGGAGAAATTGTAGTGATTAATGAAATATCACGAAGAAAATTAATACTTCCGAAGCATACCAAAGAAATTTCAGCATTTATTCATTTTTATGTAAAACGCCGCAGTTGACCAGCAGATGTCTCAATAAACAAGTGCTATTTTGAAGCTTAAAGAGCGAATCTGAACGAAAATAATCATGTACCCATTTGACACACACACACACACACACACACAAACTAGTCATCTCTTGAACGCAAAATTCAAGCCGTGATTAAGAGCACAGGTTCGCCTCCTGGCTAAAATTACTTTTTTGCACAATAGACCTTTATAACATAATGAAAAATTATTTTTGTAGCATTGTTTCCCATATACAGCAAACATTAACGTTAACGTGTTTTATATATATTTAAAGTGAATATTATGATATTTCCTTCAGTATTTGTTCTATCTATTTAAGCTACACACGCCTTCCCTGTACATCCAAACACAAAAGAAGGCTAATGGGCACAAATTCAAGAAGCCTGGGATGTTGTGGCCTCTCGTTCACACTACTGTAGAAATCTGACATAAACTATGCGTCGAAGTTTGAGGACAGATATAAATGCTCAGGATTCATACATCCGATATTAATTTGTGTTTATTTTCATGTGCATTCACTTTGGAAGATAACCTTTTCTTTTTGTGTAGTTTAGTTAATTGTAAAGAATAGGTTAGTTTGTGTGTATATAGGAATGTCATAGTACGTTAAAATATAATATGATATTAAGGTGACATATACACTTATGAAACCAAAAATAAAATATAAAACTAAAATATTGTGTGGGATACGAACCCAGAACGCAGTGATGACAGAAGATCCTTTCAAACTGCTACTCTACTCTGATATTATCTTTGCAGATAACGTTTACAGGCAAAGCGCACACTGTGTCCCTGAAGTTCTGCGATCGACAAATAGAATCTAGGATGACTCCCCTCCCCTTTTTTTATGTTGACTTCTGTCACTGCATTAGATCAGGCTGTGCAAGTGTCCAAAAATCAATGTTTATAAGAAATATAAAATGATAATCTTTCATACCGATATTGTTTTCATGAATCACCTTACGTGGTACTTTTAGTTCAACCAATCTGAATAATAAACTGAGTTGATTGTGGGTTGTCGAACCATCTTGTCGTCTCACTACATGCACAGGTAAACAAGGCAGTTGCAAGCATCCACACGGTTGCGTAGCAGAACGCGAGGGATGGGTGACTAATCGAATATAATGAAAGTCATTGCACCTGCTACTGTTTAAGAACATGCAGATTTTTTTTAATGGTGTTAACGCACGTTTTCACTACTGAGGCACCACAGGCGGTGAACACTGATGATGCATGTAATGATTGATATATTGGGAAAGATTTTTTAAGGAAGGAAACGTTCCAGGCATAAGTTTAGGGTACCTCCCCCGGCATTTGCCATTTATGAGGACTGAGGAAATCCTGGAAAAAACCTCAGTCAGGGAGAACGGTCCTGGTGGGATTCGAACCCCAGACCTCCCGTTCTCCAGTCCGCGCCTTAACGACCTCGGCCACCCCTGGCGGTAAGAAGGTCGTAGCGGCAATAATGATGATAATAATGGCGATAATGACGAAAATGGCGGTAATGATATTTACTACTATTAATGTTAACTTTTAGTCATGTAATGTCTTTTCGTTTTATTATACCTTTATAATGCACTTCAAGTGGAAACATAACTTGCTATAAGTATAGCATAAAATCAGTCAATTGTACATTAAGAATGCAGAAAAAACATTTCATTTAATGCATTGTATATCACGTTTATTAATAAATAACAAATGATAAGACTTTTGGTATTTCTTTTAATTTATAATAGTTTTTCAATGCATTGAATTAAAGGGTTTATGATTTTGCGGTGTTTCTATAAAGAAATGTTACTTGTTGAACTGATTTCCTCAATCTATATAACGAATGTCAAGTACTTTGGTGATTTTCAGCTTCAGGCCCACTTAGTGTGAATACAATTTTTTTATAATCACTCAAAATCTCACTTTGCAAATTTAGGCAGCTAGTAAAATTTGTAATGATTATGAAAATAAAGTAATACAGTATCACTTGATCTCTATATATTTTGTGAATCTTTGGTACAGTCTAAACATGCATTTAGGTAATAGACTAATCTTTTGTTTGGGATATCAACATATTCTCGAACAATCCCCTAAGGATTACACTTTGCTTGAGGTTCAAGGATGGTCCTTCCAGTACAAATTAATACTGGGTTTCGCCCTTGGGAAGATGTAATATCAGGTTGCAGCACAGGGCTGGTCATTTGCCTCCAGAGAATCCCTTAGTCCCATGGTCCATTTGTGTTACTGGTGTTAATGGAGCGATTCAAGGTCACACATTTTTGTAATAAGATGTGCAGGTATGTTTTAGCTTCTTGAGGTTTTTCGATAATGATCTTGGTGAAACCGCGACGAATATAACAAGATCAGGTCAAAGCCTTTTATTTCTTTACTTAATGGTTTTTATTTCTACTTTTTTGAGTATTTATATGTTTGTTTCTCTTCTTGTCTTATTAGGAAGCTTTCTGCTGTTTTCATATTTTTTCTTAACTTTAGAGTTTTGGAATTAATGGTTTTTCTGAAAAGATATACTTTATTTATTCGGTTTTAACCGATAATACAAGAATGATTACAGTTCAGTATACGCAGAAACTTGGCGAATTGTTGCTAAACACCTACCAGTTGGGTTTTAAGATCTTCATATTAACACTTTCTAGCAGTTAATCATATTTTAATAATGACCTTTTTTATAACCTTCACGTTTCTCTTTTATTATCAGCACATTTCCCTCCTTGCGATTACTGTTCAAATTAGATATACCTTCTCCTTTTCCTTCTTTTGCAGTTACCGGAGATATGCTTGCTGAAGCAGTCGATTTTTTTAAACACTTTTAATGAGACATTTGTGAGATACAATTATATAATGTCTTACTGGAAACATCCTCATGTTTGAACAAACAAAACCGCACCAGAATTTCCTTTCACTTATCTCTGCATCAGTGGCGATAGATTTTCTGTAAAACACGGCGTCATCAGTAAAATTCTTTAAAGACAATGTGCATAGGACTTGTCACTTATGTACATTTGTCACTCCATAACGAATGGTCTGTGTGTGCAATTGTCCAAAGATTAATGCAATTGAGGACTTTCAACTCTTATCTTCCAGACCTATACCAACTTCATAATGCACTTTAGGTCATACTTTCAGTTCAATCAATCTCAATACGTTAACTGGATGATCACTTATCATCGAATTGTTTTGTCATCTTACTACGCACACACATAAATAAATAAGTACATAAAAATACATAATAAAATAAATAAAATATGAAATATTCCATCCCGGTGCCTTGTTTCCTACACCAGGACGTGTATTGCTAACTCTTACACTAAATTTCTAAATTATCAAATTTCATTCTTACATTATTATTTTCCACGTGATACTTATATCTAGGTTACAATTAGAAATTTACTAAAATGATAAAAATAACAAATTTGATAAATAACAAAGTGACATTCCCTTCAACTACTTTCTAATTGCTGGAAACCAGCTACTACTTCTACTACTTGCACTTAATCTTTAACTGTAAATTATTAAACTACTATTTACCGGTATCCGGTAGAAACTGTACTGGTGACCAGTACATTTCTTACATACTTTTACTTTACTACTGCATATATTCCTGTTTATATTTGTATAAAACTATGTATTATATATCTACTGATCTTATGTTTCTTTATTTTCCATATTATATCATCTTCATACACATATTCGTGTAAATTTCACATTTATATTTTATATTAGCCAATTTTACTTTCCTTTTCTTTCTTTTCTTCTTCTTCTTCTTCTTCTTCTTCACTCTTTCGCCATACGCTTTTACCACAACCACTATACCTCTCTCTCGTTCTATATATACAATACTGGTTTATGTCCTATTAAACGTTCCTTTTCGCTACTTCACTACACTTTACACTTCTCTATTGCATTTGTTTATTTGCTTTATACTCACATTATTACATACATATATAGACAAACAAGGCATGCAATACTGTTACCTATTCGTCAACAATCATAATGTAACCTACCGCAATTCGCGTCAATAATAAAATACTCACTATTTTCAGAAACACGTGGCAAGATAAGCGACCGGTAAATTTTGAGGTTAGGTTTACTATCTCCTTTATTGCGGGTGTCCGATACTTTTTTCAGAACTTTGAAAACACGTTTAAAATAATTGTTTTCCCGCCAATAGTTAAAGGCTTGCCTGATTTATACTTTATATAACATGTTTCCGTTGAAATAGCAGCACTGATTCATTAGCGTCAGCCATGATAAAAAGTGCAAACTGCTTATACCTTTCCTTGTTTAAACAACCGCTGAATCAGCGAGCTGCATCTTGGGAGTTGGAGCGCATCAATTTGAACTTCGAAATTCAACATCATTAAGTCCGTAGTAATTAAATTAAAGTGGCAAGTATTGCTTTCTTGTATAGTAGATGTGATATATTACTGAACCTATACTCAAATTTAGACTGCTAACATGGAACTATTTTCTTTGCGTGCATTGTTACTGTGTTGTACTTGGCTGCACACAGTCATGCTAGGACGTCACGTCGCATTGTTTTGATCAGGATCACTAATAGGGAATAGTATCTACACAATCTCGACTGGCGTAGCAGAGTAAAGGGTGACAAACACAACTTTTTAGTGAGCAAATGCGGTTTTACAGAAGAAAAAAAAAAACACCACTGTTGAATTAAGAAGCAAATGGTTATTTTGTTTGCTTCAACCAAGAGGCGTTTCTTTTAATGACTGTAATGAAAATGAATAATAAAAGCCATTGTATTTGCTACAGTTCATGGGGATAGTAGTGGCGGAGATGGTGAGACGCCAGTGGTGAGTGGCAGCTATAGTGTTCATGGCCACTGGTGCTAATTTTGTTGCGTAAACTTTTTCGTTTTATTATACCCACCTCACGTAAAGGAATCAATGGATTTGCTGAAAACTAGTTCTAGTGTGCTACTAGATAATGTTATAGCTTTGGAACTAAAAGAAATAATATTAATACTATATTTCCGTATAATTAAAAGCCGGCGTATCGCACTTAACACTTAATAATTGTAACCTTTGACTGCCATATTTTCTTGGCACGAGATCCCAAATAGGAAATATTTTCTCCTCTTGTGTGGTAAATCTTAGAGAAACTGCGCGAACCATTAGTCATATTGTCAAGGTATTTCGATCACGTGACTTGTGGTTATTAGCCAACCAACGAACCGGTCGCATTCATCTCACTGGTGATTCTTCATTTGTTTCTGTTCACTCCCACCGCGCAGGCGCCTCCCTCAAGACTAAGAAATATACATCTTACCACAACAGAAGGGGAAGATTTAGCTAATTAATGAACTAGATAATTAATCTTATAAATTCAATTAATACTGTAGATATTACTGCTCAGAGCCTGCTGTATCTAATTTGCGGTGTATAACTGAGAATAGAATTCCAAGAATGATGACATCGCAAAAATGTTTGCCTCGTTATATTTTTGCATTCTGAAAGCAGAGTGATATAGATATTTTTATCGTTTGCTCATGAGAAATCGATTTCGATTCTCAAAGAAATGATTATCCTTTAGCTTCTACAATCTACATTCTCAGTACCCTGCCTAAGCTGCTATGATTCGCTACAGTTTCCTTTGTAAACTGCGTTACTGGGGTTTTAGGGGGGGAAGCTAAAATCCTCCTATAGCCCTATAATTCTCAAATAATTAATTCTTCTACAACATTGATAATAAATGAAATAATACAATAATTATACTAAATAGAACTACCCGTCACTTTACTGCATTACGTTTTATTGTATTTCTTCTTACAATGTCCTTCTACTCTTTGTACATACAATTTTAATAATTAAACTCAAGCTGGAAAAAAGTTCCCCGGAAAGAAAATATCATTTAGAGCAACATGATCCGTGGACTCCTGGAGATTCAAAATATAAACCTTGCATTATTACACATACTTTTAGATGTAAGTATTCTCAGTTATTGGAGCGATATTCATTTTATATATTTTACACCTAAAGACCCAAAACTATTGTTTATATACATTATATTATTGACACAATGATTAGCAAATATATTTATATCTTCAGCTATGCAAAACAGTATCTGCTCAGATAACATGTGGGAAAGTGATCTCTTCTCATTCGTCTACGACCTGCGCCATACTGTATTCTGATTTTCTGAGAAATCAAATGCTCTTCATACATACGGCTGTTTTGAGAGTTTATATGTCCACTAAACCATGTTTAATTTAAAACCAATTGACGTCTAAAATTCCAGTATTAGTCTCTTGGGAAAATCTTCATAATGGTTTTGAAAATGAACTCCAGTAATCGTTCATTGTTTCTTCAGGAAAATTGCGATCTTCTGAATTTTGGGCAAGAAGGCTTACTGTAGTCTTTAACTTATTAACCAATTTCTGGACGTAACACTTTAAATAGTATACTTATTTCACCAAATGTATTTCAAGATCCTATCTGGCATGCTTTAAACGAACACATTCGCCAGTATTTAAGAACGAGAAACATGAGCATTATTAATCACTCTACAATATAGTCACGGCTGCCGAGATGCGTTGACGCGAAACATAGATGCAATACAACCCCGCCAATTCGGAAACCCAGATAATTCGAACCCAAAATTTTGTGAAAGGAAAATTATCAAGAAAATTCAGACTTAAATGACCTTGTATTACACATTAGAACATTAAATGTACTGTAAAAAGAACGTATTTTTGTGCATTACTATACAGATTTAACTCTCAACAAATTTAACAGTGAAGAGATAAAACAATACAGTATCTCACATCACTCATTGTTACAAAAATTCAGCCACTTTCTGTTGATGCAAAAACCAAAATCTTGAGGATGACGCAATCCTCCACCGTCGTTTCATAAATTTAAATCCGCCGCTGTAGTGTTGAGATGATGATTCAGGTATGTCAGGGATGTCTCCAGTGTTTTTGCTGAGTCCGAACGAGCAATTCCAGGTAGTGGGGCTGCATCTGGTACATCTTCATCGCACTGACGTACTAGGGAAACTATTTCCTGATCAGTCATAACTTGATCTTCTGTGTCAGCTGATAACCGCTCCTTTATATCTGTTTCCTCTACTTCTTCACAGCCTGGGCTTTGCTTCATGAGACGTAAAACTTCAGTTCTGGTCTTCTCTGCTTCGTCACAGGAAAAGTTAAGGCCAACCTTTATCTTTTTTATGTATGACACTCCTCCATTACTTTCTCGCTCACATTTCCACAAGCTTGTTCTATCATGACTCGATTTTTCTTCCAATCACTTATCGTTGCTTTTCCGACACCGAATTCAGCTGCTAATTTTTTCCCACTTTCGCCCTTACCTAAGCGTTTTAAAACTTCAAGTTTATTTTTAATGAACAAGAACCGTGTTTTCGCTTGTCCACTAATTTTAATCAAAGAGCAAAAATTAAAATCACTTCAACAACACAATAATTTATTAAACTCACTAAAAACATTCACGACGTTCTGTTATTGATATTGTATCTGCAACTAAACTCAGAAGAAACAACGGATTCAGAGTTCAAATTCTAGTTCCAAGAAGATGAACAAAATACCCATGAGTCATGCAGCCAAGTGCGAATGACCTTCACGAGCTCGCTTTCAACAATGGCGTTCGCTTCACAATAATAGCGCCGTACGTAGCAACAACCGAGTAAACTTTGTAAACTTCATATACATACAATATTGATTATAAATCAACCCCGTTAATCCGAATTTTTGCCAATCCGAACAGGCTTCCGTCTGAATTAGTTTGGACTGGCGGAGTTATACTGTAAGTGATCACTGGACTAGTTCATTATATTGCGCGGTTTTTCACGCTGCTTTGAATCGCTGAAGGTGCATATATAAATATGCAAACCATTATATAAATAACATCAACTTTTATACATAATCGTTTGAATCATCCTACATGAGATTTATTCTGTAGTTGGCGCCATTCTTTATCAGTTAGCAGAGCAAAACTATAAAGACTATTTCACTTACGTGACGTCAAGCGACCAATGAAATGAAACACACTTTTGAATTTTGACCAATCACAACTGAATATCGCAGTGAAATTATCGGGGAAAAAATATCAAATCCATTTTATCACGCTACAGCATTTGTACTGTGGTCAGTTTATTCAGCTCTATACCTGCACTATATAATTCCTGAGCACGCATCATGTCTTTTTCTCTGTTTTCAATAATTGTAAATTTAACTAACTTAATGTGTATTCACTCAAGCAATTGATTTTGGGTATACAGCCAAACATAAATCATGTTACAAAATCTGCCTAAGTCTTAACTATTAAAAAAACACGTTGTTCAGAATGTTTTCTCTGTTTTGTTTTTCTCAGTTGGTATTAGTAAATCTAGCGGTAGCGACTGTAATAGTCGACTTGCGTGTGTTTCATTCTCACGGTTTCTGAATAGGTAGGCATTCATAAGTAAGTATAACATTTTATATAATTGTTAATAATCCGTGCGCGAATTTCAAACATATACATTACTTTTATTTTTATTGTATTTATGAAATAGTTCTAAACCTGTATTTGGCTCAATTGGCATCACTGACAATCGACATTCGTCTGTTGCTAGATGGTTTGAAAAGGTTATTAATTCATAATACAAATGTATAATTATTACAATATTGTAAGTCAAGTTTACGGGAATTGTATTTAAATTGTTATTTTATTCATGAAATAGTCCTAATAAATATCACTCGATCTGCCTGATAAGCTCAGACCCTCTTGTGATATTACTTGTGATAATCTAGAAGAACTTAACAAACGGCCTAAAGTACCTCAGTAAGAGGTGCATTTTCAAAGACCTTTGGATGCAGAAGCACAAAGCCTAATGCAAGTGCCTTAACGTTCTCTTTCTGAAGTGTGGCTACATCTGTCAAAACGTGACTATACATGGAAAGGGGAGTCACTCCAGCATGCGAGTGCTTTTTTTTCCCTCGCCGATGTCCAGAAACACTTCCACGTCCACTAGCAATCCTAATAAGTAACATGGTCTCTCCTTCCGTCTTTCCTTACTTCCCAAAAGGGAAAGCGAGATGGGGCGTGGGGAAAGAAATATGGCTACATATCCATCAATGTTATAGGATAGTGCTGGGAAAGTGTTGGCCCTTGGTTACTGTCTGTGATGCCCTATTTCATAATTATAGACGTTTGTTATGCCCTTCATCTTTGGAAGAAAATTGCCTAGTAAACGTATTAGATTTTCTAAGCTGTATTAACATTTCACAGCGAATGCTGTTTCATATGTGCAACATGATCTCTTAAAAAGTAAGCAGCTTTATAATTGATCAAAGAAATACTTTGTCAGCTGCAGAAACCAGTTAAAATAAAGATTGTAAAAGTTTCAATTTTAGGTTTCAAAACAAGGCTTTCCTCTGAAAGTAAACATTAAAATAAAATATTTTGTCGTAAGAAAGCAAGGTGCAGGAACTGCTTAGAGCGTTATGATACTTAATCTTGACAAGATAAGACAACTTGAAATACTCATCTGCGACATAGCAATACTAAGCGTATATTATTATGGTGACATTATGAGATACAATGCCAAAACCCCTAACAATAATTTATAATGTTATATGCCTATAATCTATATACGAATTAATTAGTTATATAACTACCTATAAATCTTCTCTTAAAATGTCCTTCGTGCGATTAATCACACCAAGATAACATAATGAAACAAATAAATACATTTTACTTAAAAATATAAAAAGTTATAAAAGAGTTCATTGGATGCTGGGCTAACATAAATGAGCTGTAAATATAAGATGAAATGAAAAAATGAGAAGAAAGGAAAAAAGGTATTAGAAAAAAATTGAAGTCGATATGAATGAAGTTAAAGTTACAATGACTGCAAGTCAACTATTATCACTGTATTCTCTTCAGGAAAAACGAGTAACTTATGAGAACAATATTTTCAAATTAGACAACAAAGAACATTGAAAACAATTGCACAAAATAACTATCACACGTCTCTCCTATGCTATCTTAATAATAGTGATAGTACATAAGCAAGATATATGAACACAAGGCTATAAAAGAACGAGAGATGAACTATAGAAAAGAAACTGAAAACAGATAAGTCGATATTTCGACAAATGCTTTAAATTTCGAAAAGAGATATGTAGTTATTGCAAATATTATATTTTTGTGCATTTTTAAATTACATTGCATTTATGAATTGCAATATAGCTTAAGTGTTATTTTTCTTAATTATTATACAAACTTTTATTCCAACCCTGAATAAATTTCAGGTTTTACCCCCTTCATCCCAGTCACCCACTGGGAAATTTATATTGGTGCCCCTCCTTTTTGATGCTTAAATATTAAAAAGGTCTCAATTGCTATCGCAACTTACATTTTGTTGTTCCTTGTATGTTATACATATTTTTAAAACAATGTATTACCAAAAACACTTTTTTAAAGTTAAAACATATTAAAGAGATAGTTCTCTAGACTCAGAAGGTTAGAAATGAAAGTCCTATATAGGGCGTCCACACACACACACACATACACATACACACACACACACACACACACACGAAATATAGCGATTACAAGTGTGACTTTCTCCTAGTGTTTTATCCTTTTCTCCTTTTATAATTACTGTTAATTTGTTACATTGTTAATAGAGTTATTTTATTTTTATTTTGCTTTTATATATATAAAACAAGAACTAAAAAAGCAGAACTTGATAAAACAATGCAATAGCTAGTAAAATATTGCAGTAATTCCCTGCTTATCAACATCCATTTTTTATTTTAGTTTCATTATTCCAATTACTTTACTTTCTATTTTCATTAAATATATATATATATATATATATATAATAAATGAAATAATTAATTTATAATAAGATGAAATATATAGGCAATAGATTGCTTTACATCATTCTATCAAAGAATACACTTTTTAGTATATTGCACGCAGTAACTGACTAAATGTAAAGGCTCAGATTTAACCATGGTCTCATTTATCATTTTATCATAATTAGCTCTATATACTGCATGTTAGATATGTTAGTGACCGCCATGAGTGGCCGAGGTCGTTAAGGCACGGACTCGTGAGCGGGAGGTCTGCGGTTCGAATCCCGCCAGGACCGTCCTCCCTGACTGGGTTTTTTTCCAGGTTTTCCTCAGTACTCATAACTGGCAAATGCCGGGGAGGTACCTACACTTAGGCCTGGAACGCTTCCTTCCTTAAAAAAAAATATCCTTTCCCAGTTTATCATTTCATCTCATGTATCACCAGTGTCCACCGCCTGTGGTGCCTCAGTAGTAAAAACGGGCGTTAAACACTACTCAAAAAAAAAAAAAAAAGATATGTTAGTGTGCAACAATAAGTTTGCCCTTTCCTGGGATATCTAGCTATTTTTTTTTTTTTTTTTTTTAAATATTCAGATGCAACTGCTGAAAATCTAGTTATTTCCATATATGCATTATTATTTTATATTATTTCTTGAGCGCATATCTCTACCGCGTGTATTCTTCTAAATTGTTTATTATTTAGATCGGTTCCCCAAAATATCTCATTCATATATCAGAGTTGGAAAGAAAGTGTTGGTAACACTATCGCCACGCTGCCAATGAACAGGTAAAAACGATGTTGTTTTCCAACACTTTAGAGGAAGAGCATATCTGTTGTAAATCGTCATTATTAGAATCCTGCCAGTAGACAGATAAATAGGAAACTGTGAAGACGATATTTTCTAAAACTAGGCAGCGTGGGTGGATTAAAATTGAAGTGGCATCTGGCGGGAACGCGAGGAAATTCATATGGTTTTCCCAAAAGCCTGTAACATAAATTTTTGCCATATCAGACGGTGGCCCGTTGAGTGTCAACCTTTAGACAAGGACGTGATAGTGTGGAAGACATCAACAAAAACGCTTATCTTCTAGTGTCAAAGCCTTCCAGGAATCTTGCAGCGGGTGATAAATGTGGCAGAGAATTAACATTAAAGAAATGTAAAGTCTCCAGATTCTAGAAAACTGATTTGCTGCTTATTAATATGCTGCCATTATTTTTTTTCAACCTATGTATTTTAATAGTCAGTAACATTCGAGTATAGATGAATTCTTCTAATCATCCAATAGAGCGAACTTTTGATGCTTAAAAGTATTTTCCCTTTTATGTTAAATACATTCAAATTAAGATTTAGATGGGATTAGAGGTATAGAGTGCGACAGAAACAATGATCCATTTTGAATCGTGCGCTATTGTTGGTCACGACTTTTTAGAGAGCTGATGCTTGTACAATTGCATAGTGCACTTCAAAGCATTTTCTGTACGCCATATTACATGACCTTGACCGTTCGCTCCGCTGCACATACTCGGCAGTCAGTATGGGGATCAGGACGAATGCAAGTGAAACGTTTTTTAAATGTAGTGATTGTGTCATAAGAATGCAGTTTTTGTTTCGGCAACATTTCGACATCGGTCGGCATGGACAAGTTCCGTCACGGAAGGCGATTACGAGATGGGTCAGGCAGTTCATAACAACATCTGCTTGAAACAAGAAGCCAACTGGTAGGTCACCTACGGTCCGCACTCCATAAACATGGCAACAGTAAGAGCTGCTTTAGAGCAAAGTACAACGCGATCAGTTCGTCGGCATTTGCAAGTCCTTAACATATCGGATAGTAATGTGCGTCGGATGAATGCCGACGAACTGATCGCGTTGGACTTTGCTCTAAAGCAGCTCTTACTATTGCTATGATTGTAAGCCATAGGTGAACTAACAAGTGGCTTCTTGTTGTTGCCGAAACAAAAGCTGCGTTCTTACGACTCAATCACTACATTTGAAAAACGTTTCAAGTGCAAACGCACGTTGTTCATTCAAGCTGCATTCCATACTAACTGTCAAGTCTTATTTTGCAATGAAGTGAGCGGCCAAGGTCATATAATATGGCGTAGAGAAAATGCTTTGAACCGCTCTGCGCAATGGTACAAACATCATCTCTCTAAGAAGCCGTGATCAGCAATAGCGCACGATTTAAAATGGGTCATTGTTTCGGCCGCGCCCTGTATAATAGGCTTGAATAATTTGAGTAAAATGTTTCTTATTTCAGAAAACAGACCATTTAACATTATGAATTTCTTTGAGAAGCAAAACGCCCTTTGCTTATCCAGATATAAATTAATTTTCAATTTTATTTTAATAGCACGCTAAGGATATAGTAAATGTATATTTCTCTCTAGCAAATAATTTACTAATACAGTAAAATATTTAATTTTTTTTCATATTATTGTTTTTGTTTCAGTTGGTTTTCACCAGGAGCTATTTCTTCGCGTTTCTTTGCTTGTCGCTCGGTGAATTCTGTGCAATGAGGCACACACATTCGATGTTTCATTGATTTCTTTGTCATTAGCCCTTCCCGAATCCTAATGTTCCCATCGTTTCTTCCTGTTTGCTAAAAACCGTTCCATCTTAAGAGGTTTTCTGCGTGGAAGAACCAGTTTTTTTTCCCAATCGCTTTCTCAATCGAACATTACAAAAAGTTACTGTTAATCTTAGATGTTTGGCTCAAACATATCCCTTCTTTACAGGGGTAGACAAAGATTCACAACGAGTTTGTTAACCACAAGAAGTTTTGTTATTCTGCAATATTTATCTGAAAACAATAATAAATATATTATTGATGTATTCATAAATCATTTACAGGACAGTAGGTAAGAAATTACTTTTGCACACATAATAAGTTAGCATAAATACGGAGTATTCCTAGTTCAGAAGGTGGTCCTGTATTTTAAAGTGAATTACACATAACTTTCCACATGGTAGATTACTGAGAAACTATTTTAGGCATGTAAATAAATGTGATAGATTTATTATTTAGCTAAGGTATTGAAATATTAGATGCAAAACAACAGTTTTTGCTTGTGTTTAATAACAATTATATTAACAAATCATTATTTTTCAGGGTTAAACATTTAATGGCCATTTACTTCTATTTTTTCGTATCTTGCTTCCCGATCTCCTACTATCGTCCTCTCCCTTCTTTCTCTCCATTTTTTGACTAATAGTAACTTCGCAAAGAATTAGTACAGTATAAATTTCTTCACCTGAACTCTACTTAATACCCCTTTGAAAATCTGTTATTGGGAAAAGTTCTTCTTCTACTTTTGATTGATTTATCTCTTTAACATCTCAGGTTACCAGCATCCCATTCAATCCAGGGCGTGAAACTGCCGACAAATTTTGCTCCGAGGCCTCTTCTTTCAGGCTTGAGGTTCTTTTACGTGCCGTAAATTTACGTCATGGGACCTCTTCCCTTTCGAAGGGAGCCATACTTAAGATTTTTACGCCCGATCTTTTATCGGTCCTGGTCAGGTTTGAACCCGCGATCTTGGGTTTAGGAGGCAAGTATGGTAACCACTACACCACCAGGACCGATAAAAGTTATTCTGATTAATGTACGTGGGTGATACATTTAACTCATTTTATATTTTTCATTTAGTGAAACATGTTTTAGTATGAGTCTTCATTAATCCAACTCTATTCAAGTACAAGCTTGTAAAAATACCCCGTATTTATGTCCTTATCATAAAAGTATACTAAACTCTTATATCATAACATTACTTTTCAGTTGCGTAGAAAAATTCAATTACAGAAAGAATTTCACAACAGGAAGTCTGAAATGTCTATAGCACTTAGATTTTAACTCGGCGTTAAGTTTGGTATTCAAAAGCAATTTTTTATCAGAGTATCATATTATGAAACATGTTTAGCAAATAATACATTTGTCTATTGAAATTTCTGCTGTGTGCTTAATTCCAGATAACTGCGAAATTCTCAAACAGCAAGTTTTAGGAGCCTGTCACCTTCTGGAAGACAGACCAAGGTAAGGCGGTTTGCTGTTTTGTCGGTCCAGATCTGCCTTCTACTGTTTTTCTTTGTAGTTTTATTTCCCATACGCTTTTCTCGTTTCCTTGGTTCCCCTCCCCTTCTTTCTCTATCCACTTCTTATACTCTTAATGATGTTTGGGAGTGGCTACACATCCGTCAAACTGACCAATCCGAGATGCTGGAGAAAAGTTCTCATTTGTCAAATCCAAAAGCAGGGGCTCCTATCAGCCTTTAGGATTTCTTGTTTTTTGTTTCTTCTTAACCTTCCATTCCATTCCACTCCACTCAACTCTTTTTTATTTTTATTTATTTATTTTCCTGTCTTCATTTCTATGTGCTACGTGCTCTTGTATTCGATTCCAGAACAAAAATACAAGAAAATCCGCGGCGGGTTTGGAATTCCTCAAGAAATGCTAACGAATATCCTGCCAACTTGCAAGCATGATTCTTGAGTAGATTGTATATCTTTCAACATTTTAAAACCATTGTTAGTTTTTGTGTTTTTCTTTTCTTTATTTTTGTATGCGTGTGTGTGTACAACGCTACAGCGCAGCTACTAATACCAGCTGTTTTCTCCAAGCGGAACGTGCAGGGTGTGGGAAATATTTACTTATATTTCCCTTCATGATTATCCGAACGGGAAAGAATTCAAATAGATATATCCAAGAGCATAAGGTTTTTTTTTTGTGGTTAAGAAATTTTACAGAACAATTATCTTGTCCGAGAAATTAGACTGCATATAGAGAAAAAGAACAAAGTAGTATATTTTTTTCTTTGAAGGAGTTTAGAAGTGAATATAAATGTATATTACGAAATATGTGTGCAACATTATTGGGTTACACATCTGTTTCAGATGCAAAAGAATAAAATATATTATTAATAACAGAACAGAAACTGTAAATTGTCCCATTAATAAACAAAGAAGAAATTAATTTAACGGTCACAGGTATACACAGTACTTCACCTCTACCAAACTTTTATAACGTAGCTCAGGTTTATAATATTTCAAAAAATAGAAAAAAAATGGAGCTTTTAAATGTGAATATTTCTATAGATAATCAGCTGTACGTCATATTTTTCATATTTTCATAGGCATACTCCGCTTAATACAATTAGTTTCCCATTTCTTACATATACCACAAATTAAAATGGGTCTCCAATTGCATTATATTGTTGATAATCAATTTATTACAACATTATCGTATTTGAAGTATCCGAACTACCAGTTAAATGCTCATTTGGGGTTCAGAAAGCTACTAATTATTGAGCTTCTAAAGCTCCTTAAATGATTATTACTTGTGTAATGTCAGAGTTAAAGTATGCACCACCTGGTGTAGGATATTACATTATGTAATTAATGATAATTAGACTCTTAAGTTGGTATCTCTATTTACTGATAATGGTTTAACACAAAAGAATGAGCAACACTATTTTAATGAATTCTCTGCGTTTTTCTAGAGAACTGAAGTCATAAACGAGGGAATAAAAAAAAAACACACACACACACAGTTCTGAGTTTCAGATAAAAAAAAACTTCAGCATCACATAAAACAGCAAGAAAATATATTTAAATTAAAACAAGCTACTTATTGTTTTATATAAAATTAAGAATATTGCTTTAATTAATGTGCACTTGTATTAAAATATGCTAATATATACATTAATGGAACTCGCAGAAACTTTTGTAAATTGGTTTTTTAATATTACAGTTCACACAAATAATCGTAAACTGCAAATATAATTCATATTCACAGTCAGTCGTAATGATAGCGTTTGAATTAGAGCTCACATTACTACAAGGTTAGTTAAATAAAAAAAACATATAAATATTGTCGTTATGAAAATTGAAAAATATCACAGAAAATTATACAATAACTTAAAAATACAAAAATCTCATACTTGATAAAATGAAACATTGAATATCGGAATGCAAAGGGGATTTATTACAGTCTTTGTTCGTCTCTGAAGAACGATAAGCGATCAAATATTACGTTTTCTGTATCTGCTTTCTGTGCTTATTTGTTATTAAATTTGAACTTTTATTTCCGACTACTGTTATAAGCTTCTATTACGGATATCTTTCTACACACACACACACACACACACACACACATTTTGAGCAATTTCAGACGAACAATGAGGACTATGCCCTCATACATTAACTTGATAATGGCATTTTCTGCAAAATGTTACATCAAATTCCTTGTATTTTCGTCACTTTTATAGGTAAAATAACAGTAGTCAATTTTATTTATTCACGAAAATAACTGTTTAGACTTTGATTCTCCTTGAAAGTTCAGCAACAATATGAGTTAAAAAACATGTAGGTCAAAACAACAACTATCGTGCTGGCCTATAAGACGCACAAAAGGGTCCATTAATGGACTCTTACAGGAACTCTACCTCATACTTACACACACAAACACACATATGAGCTGATCTTGATCACACTTCCTGGAAATTATGTGGCAAGCTGTCATGGTTTTGCTGTACGAAGTATGAAGTTCTTTGTATGACTACATGAAGAGAACGAACGTTTTTATGTTACAGCTATGACCGAAGCCTTTATCTCTTTTCCTGTTTTTTTCAACAAAAACCTACTTAAGAATCTTCTCTTGACTCCGCATTTGTCCATGATTTTCGGTTATTCAGTTCAATTTATCTTTGTTTGTACAGCCTCTTGAGATGTTCTAGGCCAAGGAGTCTCTGGAATGTAGTTGTAGTTGCCGTAAGCTTCCGCGGTCGGAGTGCTTTTCCATGTAATCTTGCAATATGTCTAAAAGATCTGTCTGGCATGTGGCGTAAGATGAGCTACACTTTCTCAATGCCGTCAAAGTGTCTGTTACAACTAAGATATAGTGATATCGCATTTTTATTCCATTGAATATTATCAAATTATTTGTCACATTCGTCATTGACTATAAATGTCTAATTCATAGTAAACATAATAAATACATAACCTAAAATTATAATAGTGCACGTAAATGAAATCAATTAACCGATACAAATAATTTATATATACAGAACAATTTCACGAACTATTTTATAAATGCCCATTTTTTTTTTTTTGCCCATATCTTAGTAACAAAATGTACTGCGGAAACAACTTTTCATACTCAATACTATCACCTATATTTAGGTATACATTAACTGTGACCTTACTCTCCATCTTCTGTCTGTCCCTCCCTTTTGTTCCTTTTTCTTATTTCAGAGCATAGTAGCATGTCTATTTGGTTACGAACTCATTCATACTTGCTTAATCTTCAGATTGTCTTTTTTTTTTCGTCCTGATTAATTAAAAAAATATTTGACATAATCTTTGTCTAACTTTCATTAATTAGCAGTCATGTCAAAACGCTTTAAATGTCTTCAATGCAAATGGCATTTAAATATAAAATAATTTAAATTATTTGTTATGCAGATATTTCTTTAAATAGATTTTATAGAGAAGTAAGCTTCTTTGTTAAAAGCAAAGGATCAATGTATCAAAGCTTGATTGCTCAAAAGTTATGATCTAAATTATTGGCAATCATATGAAGAAACGTTTTTTAAAACGTACAAATATATCAATATATCAATATTTACGCAACAAAATATAAGAAACAACAATATCCATTAATATAATATATAGATAGTATATCTTGTTTCACGAAATGTAGAGATATTTCAGAAAAATCCTGTAGTGTTTTAATAGAGCGAGGATCAATATACCCTATCGTAAAAAAAAATAGGATGTTTGAGTGTCACGTCAAAATACTTTAAGCAGTCCCCCACAAACGCTTCAACAGTTTAAATAAAGTAAGCATTGTATCTTATTAAGTTGGTACATTCTTAGAGAGCCTTTTAACCTATTCTCAAGGAGTTACTGGTACTGATACTATTTTTTAAAATGTTTATTCATCATGTTTTTGTAATAATTTATTCTCACATTTTATACAAAAGAACGAAATGTTTCCTCATAAAGTACTTTATTCATTAACTATCAGTGGCTATGTGGTTACAAAAACTAACTCTCTTTAATTCTTTAGAGGAGACTCTTGCATAAGATTAATTTGTAACGTTTTTTTTTCCTCGGTATTTTTATATACACTTCCAAAATAAACATATTAAACAAGACTGCTTCAGCCCATTGTTGAAAATCAGCATTGCTAATTTTACTCAGCAAAATTATCCAGATTGTCATGAAGTATAAAACCCTCCATGCGAGTAAATTGTAATTTTGTAAAAATTAAAGTAATCTAAACAAATCAGATTATTATTATTATTATCATCATTATTATTATTATTATTATTATTATTACAATATGAAGAAAATATATTATTATTATTATTATTATCATCATCATAATTATTACATTACAATATAAAAAACATAATAATCGTCTTTGAATTTTTTTAAAATTATGATAATAAAGATAAGTTTAAGTCTTGCGTAATATCGTTTGTAATTTTAAAATTAAATATGATGAATAATTTATTACATTCACTCAGAATATTTGAGCTTTAGTTCCATACATTACTGTTGATTGAGTAGTTGACTCAAAACTAAAGTATTATATGTTTTAATCACTTCCCACGTAACTATATTGGAATAAACTTATGCAGATAAGGACCAATTACCCGAAAAATTAGCTCCAAACCTCAATATATCAACATATTATAAAACCAGGTATTTACTCGCAGATCGGCAACCTTGTTCAAAAGTTTGTAAACAGCATAAACTTGCTTGTGTGTGACGTTGGCTGCTTTGATATCAATGCAACTGAGGTTACCCTTCTGACTTCCAGGATGCATTCCGTTGATGGCAGAAGCACTGGTAGCGTTGTCTGCAATAGGATCACTTTGAAGACGATATTGGTATAATGTGATTGTCCTTAAGGTTAATTTTGAAATATTTTGAGTATAACCTCGTATTATTAGAAAATATTGTTAGTCTATTGAAAAGAAATAAATTGGATTGCATCAGTTAACTTTCCCAACCTCTCCTGGTTCTCTCAAGAGTTTCTATTGGGGACAGTTGTAATTCAGCCATCAAAATAAAAAATAACACACTACAAGAGTCATTTAGATATCATACAAACCTCTTATATGTGAATATATCAAATACCCTTATTTTATCTACAATCGTAATTGTTTTGCACACATAAAATAAGAAAATACTCCAAAAATTAGTTCGTTATTAAAGCACAATATGCAATGTTTATGGCAAGCTTTTTTGTACCACACGAGTTATTCCTAGATAAGGGAATCGTAATTTGCCAAACACACAAAATAATTTTCTATAATTAAGGAAATGTTTTAATGTTTCCTTAATTCATTAGTAAGATATTCTAGTCTTAATGGAGGTAAGTGATTCCTGAAAGAGTAAATGTTACGACGAAGGTAACATGAGAAAGAGATGAACTGGGTATCGGCTGAGCAAAGAAGGTATTCAATTACATTTTATGTATTTAAAATATTTGCTTTATAGGCTCAGCAATGTAAGTAGTTTTGCTATACCTAAATACAATATTCATTGTAGACATTCGTCAGTTTTATTTTAAACAAAATTGAAGTAAACGGTAATTTTTTACCTGGCTTCTGTAAGAAAAATGTGTGAATTAACTTGTTTACATGAAACTAGACGTACTTAAAACTACTTGACACTGATTTTTGAGCTGTGGAAAAAACTGGTTTAAAATTTTTAGGGTTCGAATTTGCTCTCTGTATTTACAACTTTATATTTTCGATAGCTCCCGCCCCCTGATGTATCGCTAGTTTCCATAGAGGAGTTGAATTGAAATTGAAGGTTTTAGAGTTTCGTCTTCATCGCTGAAACGTAGCACATTTTCAGACAATGTAAAACACTTTAAAAGTGACATGTGCTCCCAGTGATAGGATCGATTCGTTTCCTTCATTACCAAGGGCGCAGTTGGCACTCTCGAAACAACCTCGGGATGTCAAAGTGGAGAATGTCAAAGTTATCCTTCCTTCAATCGAAAACTCATTAGAGCAGGCTTCTTTGGAAGACGCAGTTGACTAATTTCCCATCTCTCCTTTCGTTTGCCTCTTTTGCTCTTTCGTATCCCCCATTCCTGTCCGGGCAGGGATTTTTTTTCTCTTCCCCTTTCCCTTCCATTGGATTCTCGTCGTACATTAATCGTATTGATATCTCCCATTAATTTCCCCGTTTCTTGTGCGAAACTTCGCTAAATACAAATGATTCTCCTTCTCCTGCTATCTTTAATATATTCCACATTTTCGCTTTCATTTTATAAGCACTAATACTAAATTCACCTTCAGTTTCAATTAAATTTGCAGGCATGTTTCTTACTCCAATAGGAGCAGGTTTTTATTAAAATCAGGAATTTAGTGAAGGATTCGTTTTTACTTGCCTGACAGACATGCATACATCCAGTAATTCCAGATTCACTCGTACCGTTACTATCGTGTTATACTACACTAAATATCAATCAAATGCTTAAAAAGACTTTCGCCAAACTTCTTGTAGCCTGGAATGACTTGAGCAGCTTTTCCTAGTTATAGCATAAAGAAGCATGCCAATAGGCATTTACTGCGCTGTAGAATTTTTGAGCAGTGTTTAACGCCCTTGTTTACTACTGAGGCACCATAGGCGGTGGACACTGATGATACATGATACATGAGATCAAATGATAAATGGGTTAAGGATTTTTTAAGAAAGAACATGTTTCTGGTCGTTTAGGGTCGCTCCTCGGCATTTGCCATTTGCCATTTGCCCTGGAAAAACCTTCAATCAGGGAGGACGGTCCTGACGGAATTTGAACACCAGACCTCCCACTCACGAGGCCGTGCCTTAACGACCTCAGCCACCTGTGGCGGTCACTAGAAATTGAAATCGATTTATCGCTTGGCAGTTGAAATTTCATAACTTCTGCGGATATTTTAATTAGAATATTCTCTGAAGGGTGTAACTACAAATTTTCTTCAGAATATTTTAGTACTTGAAAAAAATCTTAAATCTGGAAATTTCTGGTTGTTTTAACGTTTATATGTTTCAATTATTAAATTAGTGATAGTTCAAATAGTACGTATTGAAGAAGAGTGTTGCAACTTACCCAATTAAAATTGTTCTTTTTTTATGAAATGAAACACAGTGTTGAAATGTACACACAGAGGGTGCCAAAAATGTGTACACATTTCAAGCAAAGAAAAAACTGTGTTAACATAACATAACATAACATAACATAACTGAGTTCACACAAACAGGAAATGATGAGCACTAATCATCTTGCACTTTTACAGTTACAACAGTTGGTCAAAATGCCCTCCATCGGCGTCGATACACTTCTGAGTATGTTGAACTACTGACTGAGCAACGTTTACGAAAGTGTCCTCAGCGATTGCAGCACATGCCGTTTCAATTTCTTCCCGAAGTGCTGCCAGTATAGCTGGTTTTCTACTATATACAGCATTCTTAAGAGTTTCCCATAGGTAAAAATCCAACGGAGTTAGATCCGGAGAACGCGGTGGAAACTCAATCGGACCTCTTCGTCCTATCCAGTGCCTTGGAAGATTGTCACATCACGCACATCTCGGTGGTAATATGGTGGTACACCGTCCTATTGCATACTGTACCATGAGTCTCAAATTTGTCTCGAATGCGTGCAATTATTACTCGCGTTGGCGGTTCTGTTCTGTACACACGTCTCCATTGCCTTTGAACTTCAACAACATTCCTTTTTTCAATATCATTTCAAAATTGCTTTTCGCTGTTCAAACGATAATCTTGGCTCCATTTTTTGTAGCAACGCTAGCATAACGTTATGTAAGTCACATCTGTTTACAGAACATCATACGATAATCTTGTCTTCATTTGTTCATTGTTGATTTACCTGTCACGTAGCAACACTATCATAATGTATGTGAGTCACATTTGTTTACAGAACATCATACTACACATTACTGTTATTTTCCGTTCAACTTTCAAATATGTTAAATAGATATCTACTGTGAATATATGTATATATTTTTTGGCACCAAAACCGTGTTTTTTTTTCTTTTAATCCATAAACAAGTAACCAAGCCATAATTAATATCACCGTTGTTTAAAAACGTCTCTTGTATTCCAAAACTTTCACTTAAAAATAAATTTTCTTGGAACCAACTTCTTGCTTCTTTTACCAGTATCTAAAGCAAAGCCAAATCTTGAATTTTTACAGGTTTCTCTGTTGCTATTGGAGGAATTAAATTAATTGTTTCAAAACTAAACGTTTTAATAGCTTTGAATGGATTGGGTATATGAAAATATGACATGAAGCTTGGTCGTACTTATACTGGATGGTCCGGATAACGTTATTTTATTCATTTGCTCACTTTGAATATTAATTCACTATATAAGACAATGAAACTCAGCTATTTGGTATACTCTTTCTCCGAATTACTTCAAATAACTCAGTTTTTAGATCTAAAGTTTTTTCAGGACAACCACTTAAATGGCCAGAATAAGAAACAGCTCAAATAAGAGCTCTTGTACCATTCTCCTGCGGCATTGGAAAAAAGTCCTATTTTATTTATTGAAAATGTTGCCTTCTTTCAGATAAAAGTATAAATAAATGAACAAAGTCCATTACTGTTTTCCCTCTTTCATTTTCTACCTACCAATAAATGCACTGGCCATTATGACAATGTACATAAAAGCATAAATCCACGACAGTCGTTCATAGAAGAAGAATTTATAGCAAGATTGGAAAGGGTTCGATTTTTGGCACAATCAAATTCCAAAAGCAACAAAATTATTCTATTTTTAATTTGTTATGGGTGGCTTTTGTTTTTACCATTATTGTTTGCTACGTTACCAACAGTGTGGAAAAAGGAGCTTTTTATGTTAAATAAGTTACGTGTATCTCAGCAAAGAATTAATATTTTAATATTATTTTTTAACTATCTAGTAGCTGATAGCTCATACTATAGACTATGCACTTTATGAAGAAAGCCATTTTTGTCAAATTTCCCAGCTGTTGAACTGTTGGGATTAACTTCAAATGACAGGGAAAGGGATGGAGGTATAAATTCATACTTAGATGCGCCGAGAGCCTAGGGATGACGGAATATTCTGTTCTATATGCGTACCTACCTGCGAAGAATACATATGTAATACTTTGGGGGCATTAATACAAATAACTCAGCAATGATTTATCGGATTCGATAGAATTTTACAAAATGTTAATATTTAAAGGTGTGCTGGCCACTCAATAGGTTCATTAAAACCATGCAATGGCGAAAGTGCTACAAAATGTTAATTGGTTAGTATCAGCTTATTTCAAATTTAAGTATTTTTTTAAGATATTAAAACTGTTTTGAAAAATGACTTTTTCTATCTGGTTCTTCTTTCTAATGCTTGTATACACGAGGAACATCATCCGATATAAATTTGTAAAATTGTTGCGTCGTTGATGAAGCAATCCAGACAAAGTTCAGGTGTAAGCAACTACCCTCTAACTATCCTGGCACCTGTTGAGACGACAAAGGTCCTAGTTTAATTATAAAAAAGCGAAGAACACAATTAACAGTTAAGAAAACTGCATCTATGGCTCAAAATATTACCAGAAATATAACAAAGAACATAAATTACTTTTTAATACAGTTTAATATCTCTCATAACAACGAAAGTGTAAAGAGTTGATAAGTGTATGTTTGATGAAATGGGTGCGTAGGTGAGTCGTGAGCACACAGCATAAAGTTACCTGACATTTGAAATAACCTTACCCAAGTAGCTGACCTTACGAGATTCGAACCTAAACTTATCTTTTGAAGTATAAAGCACGTATACTCTCTGAAATATTAATCATAACTAATAACGTGAAAATGTAACAAAGCTTGAAAGAAGAATACAAATCTTTACTTTTTGGATTTGGTTCTTTTAATAATTGTTTCATTTATATAATTAAGCTCTAAATAAATATACTTCCAGGTCGTTTTCATGGTATAGAGGTAGCATTTGCGACTATTAATCCGGATTCGGATTCAGTTCCGGACGAGGTCAAACTTCGGAATTTTTGCTTACACTGAGGACGTGAATGTCAGATAGCTTTAAGGTTTATTTGAGCCATCATTAATGCATTTCAATCCCTCCAACAGGCCTACCCCTGCAGCTATACCTAGAGCATTCACGTTCACAATCTACAGGTGCTGCAATAAGATTAATGCTGTCAAAGCGACAATAAATATATAATATTAACATATATAGAGTGTAAAAATATATGTTACAAGGCTCGGTGGTAGGTAGATGGTATTATGTAATCATATGTTATTAATAAACCCATTTCCCGAAACGCTTTGTTTATGTGCTAGAGCCTCAGAAACGGAAGGGACAATGCCTTTAGGTAAACCATTAGACAATCTGTAGAGGTCGCATTCATTAGTTAAGGGTTGTTTACCAGTGGTACTGCTTCAGCTGTTACGTGATGCTCAGCAGTCCTTCATCATATCCCACAGTCACCCGAGTTGCTGGAAGAGTTGCCTTTGGATACCCATCGTGCGATGAGGTTCCAGCATGATGGCGCTCCAGCACACTTCGATCATGAAGTACGTGGCTATTTGAACGATACCTTTGGCTATAGCGTAGCCCCCTTCACACCTAATCTGATACAAATGGTTTTCTTTTTCTGGGGGTACATGCAAACCCTGGTGTACGAGACTCTTGTGGAGAGACAACAAGATCTTGTGGCACGACTTCAAGTAGCAGCTGGAGTCATCCGAGATATGCCGGAAATCTTTCCAAGAGTTCGGCAGGCGATACACAAAATGTATCGAAGTTAGTGGCAGTTGTGCACCTTTTGTGGTTGATTAAAATGCTGTTTGCTTACAGTATTTTACTTTTCTGTTTTACTTCTTTCCTACCTTTGTGATTCGTACTGCCTACGTGCACACAAACAAAGTGTTTGACATGGTTTAATAACAACATATGATCACATTGTACCCATCTACCTACCACCGATCCTTGTAAGGTATTTTGTTTACACCCGGTATAAAATTCCCTTTTCCGTTTATAATTTCAGCTCATATATCATCACTATAAGTAAACACGGACGTTAAATAATATGCTCAATCCATGAAAAACTCTGATTTAAAGTCTCCATGATTTCATAATCTGATACAAAGTGTCTTTTCTCGAAATTTTTATTTCAGTGTTTGAAACAATTTGTAGTCGCTGGGAGGAGAGTAAACAGGAAGTTCCATAAGTTAAAGCCTTGCTTTATTAATTGCAACACAAGAAACGTTGAAGAATTGTACTGAAACAGAACACCTTGGCCTCACTTCCGCGACGTGTATCCTTGACTACATCTCGTGATTTTAAAAATAAATTGGAATAATAATGATTTGGTAAGTGGCTCCTCCCTTCAAATAATTAACTTGAACAACAGCCTATGCACCAGCTCCCAAAACCAGCTTGGTTTTCTGATGCCTGCATCCTAAATATCTTAGCAGGTGTAGCCCTGTATATTTCCATTTGTTATCTTTGTTTTCAGGATCATAGCAATGGATTCTTAACTGTTAATAGTCACAAATTTGTCAAGAAATTTCTGTTTATTTGCCCAAAAATGCCTTAAGTGTTGCTTACAAACATTGATTCTCAACCACGTTTGGTCAGGTTTTGCGTTTTAATTTGAATAATTTCAGTTAACATTATTAAATACACAATGGTTGTACACTTCTGTTTTCTCTTCTATATTCCTATACAAGCTCGACAATATTGCAACACTAATTCATGCACTTTATTTATGTTTTCTCCTGTTGTGACAACTTTCCACCATGCTCACTTTCACAGAATATTGTACTGCATTTAAACTCCTTCACCACCCATTTACTTAGTCATGAAAACAGCATACTTTCGAAAGTTGCTGACATGTATTGATAAATTTCAGAAGCAGAATTCCCTTCCTTGGCATGTATTTAATCACAGCTCATTGAGCGATGCTCAATTTTCTCAGTGAGTCAGCAAGTCTTATATACTATAACATATATGAACTTTAAACTGTTATATTTATAAATATTAGGCATTCTAGTGTCATAAAATAAAAAATTTATATATACTAGAAAAGGACCAGAGGTGAAGCATAGGGGTCCAGCCTCGTAAAAACGGTTCGAAAAATATCTTGTATATTGTTAAATGTTTTCTTCTTACTTGTACCTTTCATTTTATATTCACTTCACTGCATAAGCTAAACGGGATGTTACTGAACTACACTGCAATAATGTCCGAAATTGAGGTTGGTCTTAGGCAAGCAATTTGAAGATCAGAAGTTGTGGCGCAATCGATTTGATGCTTTCGTCAAGTAAATGTGGATTATTGTTATTGATTAAAAATACTAGGAAATCTCTTCGAAACCCCATTAGGCGATAATGCCGGATGTAGGTTTTCTTTAGACAAAGTTACATGACATGATAAATTAGTTAAACGTTATTTAGTGCATTGCTGTATCACTAAATCTTGAAAACGCTGATGATGAGCTATTGAGACTTTCCTGGTTAGCAAACAAATTTGAATACTTTCACGGCTAATTTGTATCTAATTTTACGTTAACACTGATTTAACTGCATATAACTCAACTTTTTATCTCTATAATCCTGTTACTTTTCTCCGAATTGTAGGAGTATTGCGTTGTAGTTTATTAACACCCGATCAGCCCTTCGATTCAAGTGGCATAAAGTATGATGCTAAGGACGTGAAATGGTCAGTAAGTTTTGGCCAGGGACCTCTACGGCATGGTACCTACGGTTTTACGTTCTGGGAGACTTGCTCTGGAGATTTTTACGTGCCGAAAAACCTACTGAGGCTGACATATGTCTGATATAATTAACAGAAATTAAACGTTAATTTTTGATATATTATGAAACTTATACAAGTAAGTAAAAATAAATTTTGATATTAGTTCCATCGGAACATTAGGGGATAGCTGCACATTAATAGCATTCATTATTATGTACAACTGTGATAATATGGATGGGTTTTTAGAATGAAATTTGCGTTTCTGTGTTTGGAATTACCCAAGGTCGATCACTTGAAACTGTTAGATGCAAGTTTGCTAATGGGTTGAGTGTTATTTTTGCATGTAGAGTTAAATTAAAGCCGTGAAATAGAGGACTACGCTTCATCCTTTGAAGCGAATTACCATAAGCGTTCTCTCTTTGACTTTTTGACACAAAATATCACAAAGCGAGGAAATAATGTGGCAAACATATAACAAGTCCGGAATACTGTTCTAACTCTCTATGAAATCAATGGTTTTTATAATCAGCGAATGTCTCAAAGAAATTCGCTTCTGAACTTAATACTCCAAGCTAAGAGACTTTTCTTGGTACTCTTATGTCTGGAGAAGAGGGGGGGGGATCTTCTGCTAGTATGTTATCAGCAAGTGACGAGCGTGCTCTCAGAATTTTTCATGTGGCCCACAAACATTAAAAGTTAAAATTTGCTCTGAAATTACCACGAGATATAAATTTAGGCAAGATACATATTTTTTTGTTTGTTCAAATTTCTAAACTTGAAGTAATTAATTTTTTTCCATATAATAATACGATGACGAGGAGCAGTTAATTTGCAGAAGCTCTTAGGCAATAACTACTTTCTGACAGATGACGAACAGAGCACCATGATTGAGATGTTGCTCTGAAGCAAGACTGTGATCGATTGGTCGGCTCAGCGAGACTCCCTGGGCCAGATCCCACGTGGGCTGTGCTTTTTTTTTTTGCTACGTGAGCCACCTTGGTCTACATGAGCCGACAAACCCCCTGCTGTCCCTATGCTAATCCAAATGTCTTGTCATGATAGGGTTTCACTCGCCGTTTCCATTAAGGGTTGTCCAAAAGCTAAGCACCTCTACTGCTTCCATTCTGGCGCTTGAAAAATGGGGGGGAAGTGTCATTTTCTTCAAACAGAACCTTGATATACAAAATTAAACGATAACTGCTCTAAATGTATCGCTTTATGGGACATGCTTTAATCGCTGCTAGTCATAAGCAGGGTATCCAAATATTATTTTTCTATCATTTATTGCTTGTCGCTGTGATATAGTTATACACAAACATAAAATTATAAGTGTAGATTAATAGTCATTAGATAATCATTTATATATATATATATATATATATATATATATATTACAATGAAGAATTATAACTTTAATTTTGTTATTTAATTAATTTGTTTTGTCCCTTTTACATTCCAGACAAATTTTATCATCTTTGAGATTCTCAAGGATTTATCTTAAAATTATAATGTTCAAAAATGGCATTCCAAAATGTCGGTTACTTTAAAATAACAGCGCTGAGTAACTCAATATTCATTTTTTAATGGTGTTTAACGCCCATTTTTACTACTGAGGCACCACAGGCGGTAAACACTGGTGATACATGAAATGAAATGATTGCGAAAGGATTTTTTAAGGAAGGAAACGTTCCAGGCTAAAGTTTAGGGTTCCTCCCCGACATTTGCCAGTTATGAGGACTGAGGAAAACCTGGAAAAAAACCTGTCAAGGAGGACGGTCCTGGCGGGATTCGAACCCCAGACCTCCCACTCACGAGTCCGTGGCGGTATCCCAATATCCATTGGCACTATTGATTACATAACAAATTTATTGATGTCATAGATAGTGAAAAACAGTAAACTTTCCTATATATTACGAATTTATTAGATCAGTTCATGTTTGGATTTATGAAATGATTTGAAATGATTAGTCATTATAGACAGACTATGTTTAGTGCGCGAAATTCAGCACGTTTTATGCCTTTGCTCTGCGTACTGTTTAGCAAGAACGTCTTGCGATATCGTAAAGGGCTTTATGCATCATATTCAGGAAATAAGGATACCAAGCTTTGTTTATTATACTGCTAGTCATTAAATTTGCAATGCCCATGAGAAGCGTTAAGCCGACCCCACATTTTCTTAGAAGTAACTCGTAGACATTATGTCAGCAATACCATTGTCTGAATTTGATCATACCGAGCTTGCGGCATTCCGAGAAGTTGACGCTCATGTTGAACGAAATGCTTCCACAGCGAAGCGAACATAACACCAGTGGATGAAGGCAGGACAAACAAACAGATGTGTAAGATCACAAAGGCCCCTTCAAACAACCGGACGAGAAGATATATATATGTCATTTCCGCATGGTATTATAATCAAGCACAATATCCTGCAATTTTTAATTAGGAAAGACTCTGTTCTATATTATCATTTGTATTTCGTTTATTCTTGGCGAGATCTTTTAAAACATTCTAATAGTATTTTTCAATACATGATAGCTATCAATTTCAAAATATCAAATAAGACGTAGAAACCTTGACCTATATAAACATTAGCTCCAGAGAACCTGAAGAAGTTATGTTAATTCCTCACGTATTTTCCTAGCTACTGGTATAAGGCGGCACACAATGGCGAACTTTAAGTAAATTAATGGCACCTTCATCGACTTTAAACAAGTTATCATTCATGTGGGGCAGTGTTTATACCATAGACAGGATGTGGACAGAGTGGGTATTGATTCCACAAGCTGGGGGATGAAGGGAAAAGGGAAATATTTTTCAAAACGTCCTCGGCCCAATTACCCAACCGGAGATGTGATGCAAAGGTGGACCAGATATGAGATTCTGGACGTTCGCATTTTGTTTGCCTTTGCGATAGCAATTTCAGAGTCATTTGCATAACTTGCTTTCTTTTGGACCATGTTTGGAGAGGGACAGTATCTTTTGTGGTCTAATGGTGGCAATTTATCACAGTTGGAACATAAATTATCGCCGGTAAAAAAACAACCAGACATCCATTAATCTTGTCATCGGATATGAGGTTTAAGCGGAAATTAATCTACAGCTACTCTACATTGTGAGTGACTGGTGCTGTTAATGAAATGTCATCTGGGAAACGAAACAAAAAATATTTGGAATAAATGTGACTTTGGTGCTTTGTTACTTCACTTCGCATGTTGTATGTCAAAGTTTTTAAAATAAAAATGCATTGTAGAAATGCATTAAAATAGTATACAGCGAAGATTAGAAAACAAAGATTCAAAAGCAATAATTTTATATCGAAAAGACAGGAAATAAAAGAACACTAATGTACCAGCCACATCATTTGGTTTTACCGCCAACTTTTAACTTTTCACCACAATTGGATCAATTCTGCGGAGAAAAATTAAATCATAAAAATATGTTGGTATTATGTAGCTAATCAAGGAATTTCAGGAGTTATTTTTTATTTTTATGAAAAATTTACCAACAGTACTATGTAATACTGTAAATGATTTGTTATACTCATTCCCCCAATTTTACTTTATTCAATTTTAACAGCTATTTTTATAGGTTAAGCATGTTGTGGTTTGGTTCCTTTTCGTAAAATGTGGTTCACTTGTTAATTTCTAAACTCCTAAGCAGATTACCACAGCTGCCATGTTGGTGTCTTGATGTATCATTCGCATTTTTTCGTAATTTTTTTTCGACAGATAGGTTTATTTGTCTTGCAGCGTTAGCACATCTACCTTATTTCTGTTGTTCTGTAAACTGTTCCTGCACATGTGTAAAAATTTGACGTAGAATTCAATACAAGATTGAAAATTGTTAAGAGTTGTATTAGTAAATCGTGTAGATATTACTAAAAATAAGTGTAGAGGAAATTTGGCATCAGAATGCTGTTAGAGGAACAGGATTATCACATATCAATACGTATTTTATTCGTAAAGGTTAAAGTATAAAATTAAATCATCATGTAGAAAATTGAATACTGACAATTTTATTGAAATATGCTTTTTAAAACCAGTAATTAAAACATCTATAATGTAATAGTAACAAATAATCTACAGATTCATTGAAAGTTGCCAAAATAATTATAGTTAATCAAGAAATGAAGAATCTGGAATTTCAGCTAAGTAGACAATTGAATTTTTGTTTAACTTAAGATATTCTGACTTAAGTTTTAATTATTTGCGGTATTAAAATATAACACTTATAAAAATTGTGTTTGTAACAACTTAAAAACAAATGAGCTAAATAGAATTAAATAAGGTTATATAAAACAATTCGGATACATACATACACTAGCATAAGAAAACAAAATTTAAGAAAGAAAACATAATATTAACTATATAATATAACAATATTCATAATCTCTGATTGCTGAGTAAGTTTGTTTTCCATGGAAGAGTTACCAACCCTTTGCTTAATCCCCCGTACTCGGAGATCCAGGGTTTTAATCGGGGTTTTCTCCCTTAGTAAACTTGATTTCGCCATTGCTTAGGAATGCTTCCTACCCAGATCTCCACATCCAGTGCAATTTATGTTCTAAAACAAATAATTGAGAAAGGGGTATAATTGAATTTTCCCACATATATATTATTTATTGACTATGAAAGGCATGTGGCAAAATGAACAAAAATAAATTGACTAAAATTTTAAAAATAAGACAAGTTGATAGAGTAATAATCAATGCAATAAAACATATATATTAGTTAAAATTAATAATTATGAATCTAGAAAAGGACGTGGTCTGTCTCGCTTATTATTTAACATACATTTAGATCAAATAGTAAATCAAATAAAAATAACCGAAAACGGGTAAAAATTGGCAATCCCAATATACCGAATGACAGGTTTTAATTTCTGATACAGAAGATGGCCTCCAGACATCTTCCAAGATATTATCAGACGTTGCAGAACAGTACAATATGCAACTATCTAGAGATATTATTAAACAATAGCTTTTGAAGAAAAATATATGAGAAGAGCAAAAATAGTTAAACAGAACAAACGAGATCCTTTAAATATTTGTTCTGTGAAATAAGTAATTTAAAGAAACAGGAAATATATAAGCCCATTTTTTTTAATGATTTATTTATGGACGCTCTTTAACAGCTCAGGTCATCAGTGTTCCATTCAACTCAGGGCGTGAAACGGCCGATAAATTTTGCTCAGAGGCCTCTCTTTCAGCCTTGAGGTTCTTTTTCGTGCCGTAAATGTACGACACGGGACCCACGGCTTTACTTCCCTTCCGAAGGAAGCTTAGGATTTTTACGCCCCGAAAAAATCCATCGGTCCTGGCCGAGTTCGAACCCGCGATCTTGGGTTTAGGAGGCAAGTATGGTAACCACTACACCACCAGGACCGACTATAAGCCCATGCAAAGATATAGTTATATTAACGGAGTTTTAAAATGAAATTTCAGAAAACAAATGAGAAATGAAGTGCTATGAAACTTCTATAATACTGTGAGTTAACCTCCCAATTAATCATGGGCCTAGACAAATATAAAGAACGAGACTTGAGACAGCTTAGATGACATTTTTAAGGCCATTAGGAGGAGTTACTGGAATAGATCACCTCAGAAACGTCATATTCACAAAAAAATTGGAGTTCAAAACATTACTGAGAAAATTCAATTATACAGAAAGAAATACGAATAGGGTGGAAGAGGGCAAAGTACCTAAGACTGTATTTCAATACAAACCAAGAAGGTCTAGATCAGTAGGACGGCCAAGGAAGAGATGGATAGACCAGATTTCTGAAAATCGTTGCTTCGAAACGGGGAAATTATCGGCGAGGTCGTTAAGGCAATGTACTCGTGAGCGGAGATCTTGGGTTTAATTCCTAGCAGAACTGTCCTCCCTTAATTTTCTCTTTGTAAAAACAGTTGCAAATATGTTAAATAATGAAATTCCAACCATCTTCGAAGATATTTTTAGTAACTTTTTTTTCTTCTTGTGCCAATTTAAAACATGAAGGGATAATTCCATAGATTGAGATTGTGGCTAATAGGATCACAATTATTTTCCACGAGAAGGCGGTTATTTTCTATTATTATCAAATAGCTGATAATTAATATGTTCCCCATTCATTAATAATCCAGGTGCATTAGTGTGTTGTATTCTATACAAAAGGGTTTAATTCATTGCCATATATTATTATCAAAGTTGTACGTTCCTAACGCTTGTTATTATGATTATATTTCTACTGATGGTTAACGGCATTGACAAAGCTAATAAATGACAATATATTCCAATTTAATATGTTTTAATCCAGGTGACTTTTTAATTATTTCAATAGAAACCACATTCCCTGTTATTTACAGTAGAGAATTACACACACACACACACACACACACACACACACACACACACACACACAAAAGCATTTATTTTCAGTTAAACTCAGCAGAACGAGGTAGGTAAATGGCTAAAGCAGAATAATGTAATTCTCTACTGTAAATAACAGAGAATGTAGTTTCTATATATTTTTTCTATAATTTTTTTCTTTTTGATCTAAAATAAATGCAATGCATCTTACATATCAATATATTTACCTTAAAATCCTACGGATCCATGATTGTATTTGTTCACTTATATTAATCAAAATATTAGAAAAAAATATTAGAGATTTTCCTTCAAAATCTACAGTGCTTCAATATGAGGTAAATAGACAAAAATATTTCGGAAAAAATATTTACAGCTTTTTCGGATAGTAAGTTATTTTAATAAATGTACTTGAAAATTTATGAATCATTTAAATTTGAAACATGGTCATAATTACACACCGCTGGCCATTAAAATTGCAACGCACGTGAGAGACCAGTCAAACCGACCCTACATTTTCTCAGAAGAAACAAAAGAAAGTCCTTTTAGGTGTCTGAAATGAATCAAGAGAGAATTGTGGCACATCAAGATTTCGGGATATCATTCCTAAAAGCACGTGCTCGTGTTGGACGAAATGCGCCCATAGCGAAACGGATGTGAGATCAGTGGATCGAGGTGGAACGAACACACAAACGTGAAAGATTCCAACGGCCCCGTCAAACAACCGAACGAGGACACATATAATTTCTTCATGACTATTATGAACACGCACAACGTGTTGCAAATGTAATGGCCAGCAGTGTAGTATTTATGAACACGCACAACGTGTTGCAAATGTAATGGCCACCAGTGTAGTATTTATGCTTTCTTAATATGCTCAATTCCTCTTAGCAATGAATTACACTTCAGCCTCCTTCTGTCATTAATCTAATTATGGAATTCACTTAGCCAGCAAATTAAAAGTAAAAGTACGGGCATGTAAGCTTCTTTAGTTAGGGCAGATTAAGCAAATCTAAGACTAAAACCGTAAAAGGCAAATTTGAAAATAGTTCAAGAAAGATGTATGACGTTATCCCAGTGTTATATATTTTTCTTTCCTCTTTCTTTCCTTCTTTTCGTTTTCTTACTTGTTTTCTGTCCTGAAAGAATCTCGGGCTTTTGATATAGAGAGTAAATTGAAGTAAACTTATAAAACATATGTCCCAAAACTATTCCTGAGATACTTCAATGATGCACAAGGTGATACAGAAAAAATATAACCAAACATTTAGTAACATTTTGTATATAACACTTATCTATCTTACAATTATATGTTCTATGTGTTTTCCATCAATGGTTTATCACCTAGTGACCATAGCATTATATTGGTCCCCTGTTAAACTGTGTAGGTTTTGATGTTTGAGGAAGTATATATAGTTCTTTCAGTATCTTCCTCAAAATGCATCACATTTTAAACATCATCACTTCTTGAGGGATATGCAAAATCTGACCATCTAGAAAGCACTGACCGGTAAACAGATGTTAGACCAATCCCATGACAAGAATGGGAGATCGCCCCATCTTATTGAAACAATTGCTTGTACATATCAAATAGTTTAGCGTAAAAAAATTGTATGTCCCGCAGAAAACTTGTACACTTGTACACAGCTGTTGTGATGTTAAGTTTACTTCCAATGTAATATGAGCCAACCATGCCGTGGGAAGACAAAGCGCCTACACTGTAACTTTCTCCAAATGTAATGGTCTACGTGTGTATTCATTTTCCCCAACTGAGAAAACTAGCAACTTGCTTACTGACTAAGTCACTCAGTAGGCACATCACATTCGTCAGATCACCACCAGCATTGGATCTGATACACACTGTACTTTACATGTGCATAGTATCGGACTCCTGCTATGAAATCTGACTTCTTCAGTTCCTGTATGTATAGCATTTCATTTATAAGAATAGTTTTGCATGCGATCTTTGGTTATCTTTTATTTTGGGCCAACTAAAATGATGAATAGAGAACAGTATAGATAAAAGCGTAAAAAGCGAAAACTTATGCAGCGTCAGGTTATCTTGAGAAAGTGATGGACAAAAAGAACAGAGTAGAAAAGCAGTCAACGTAATTTAAATTAAAGGGGAAAAAGAAACTGGAAGTGAATACAATAACCATGAAAAATGAAACAGCAAAGACAAAAATATAAGCTATTCTTAATATTGCGCTATTTATATTAGTTTTATTAATTTATGCTTCTGTAGTTCTGTATATTATTATGTGGTCTTCTGAAGGAAACTGGAGAAGTAATGCTAAGCTTTCAATGCTTTTCCTATAACAACTTTTCTCAATCAGTTTAAACAAATGCAAAACATGTATATACACTTCAAGCAAAGAAAAAACTGTTTTAACATAACCAAACTGAATTCACACACAGAACATGATGATCACTAATCATCTTAGACTTTTACAGTTACAACAGTTACAAAAATTGCTCAAAATGTCCACCATCGGCGTCGATACACTTCTGAGTACGTTGAACTACTGATTGAGTAACGTTTGCGAAAGTGTGCTCAGTGATGCAGCACATGCCGTTTCAATTTCTTCCCGAAGTGCTGTCAGTGTAGCTGGTTTTCTACGATATACAACATCCTTAAGAGTTCCCGATATGTAGAAGTCCAACGGAGTTAGATTCGGAAAACGCGCTGGAAACTCAATCGGACCTCTTTGTCCTATCCAGTGCCTTGGATACTTCAAAATTGCTTTCCACTGTTCAAACGATAATCTTGTCTCCGTTTTGCTGTAGCAACTCTAGCATAACGTAATGTGAGTCACTTCTGTTTACAGAACATCATACGATAATCTTGACTTCATTTGTTCATTGTTGTTTTACCTGTCATATAGTAACGCTATCATAATGTATGTGAGTCACATCTGTTTACAGAACATCATACTACACATTACTGTGGTTTTGCGGTCCAACTTTGAAATATATGAAATAGATATCTAATGTGAAAGTGCGTATGCATTCTTGACATCCTCGGTATATCTTAGTACATTCCCACTATTTCCATTTCGCATTGAAACTCTTCTCGTTGAGTTTGAGAACACACACACACATAAAAGAGTTCTTAAAGATGAGAACTCTTATTTAGTTGAAATGCCTGAGTCATGTATTACTTTGTTCTGATATCTTGGGCACTTGATAACACGATCAATTTAACATATCAGAAGGTTGGCTAGCGTGCAGAAAACACGAGCAACTAAAAGTATGAGTTTCTAAACTGGATGCCAGTTACCCCTTCTCTTTATTTCCAAACAAGCGGAACAAAAAGATGATTATGCCCCAACTAGGCAGCATGACTTGAAATCACAGCCTCTTCTCTGTTTGTCTAAACAGTTTACATCGAGCGCAATATTTCTTTAACGAAATCACATTAAGAAACCTGACAAAGATAAATGCTGCGGGGTCACAGATTCTGTGTGTGTGCACGTTCCGCCAAGCCTACTGCGATACGTGCCGGTGTTTGTTTCTTTAATGAATTTATTATTCAAGTATTGTACTGACCTTCTACATAAGTTATTATTACTTTTTTTATTTCCGAAAGAGAGGAGATGAGGCGTACCAGGCCGAGTTAATATTCCACTCTCGCTCGGTAAAATGGCTTTATTTACTTTACCACCGACTGCCTTCATCTCCTATCCCATTCCCCTGAACTTACACCCCCTGCCACTTAACATTCCTGTTACAACAACATATTAGCATGCCATCACTGTTGTAGGACATTCCCCCGGTGGATACTTTCCTGTCTCCGAACCCAGGTATCATGTACATGTAATCCGTGATTTACAGTATTCATATATGACTGTTGTAGGTGCAGTATGATCTATGCTTTTATTATTTTGACATTGAGAACCGGTTTAATAAATAATTCACTAAACCGTTGTTAATGACACTTAAAAATAAACCCTTCTTGTAATGTTTTCTCAACCGAAATATTTTATGGGAAAAATGAAACATTTTTTTCCCTCTTGTCTCCTCTGGACAATCAGGCGTTTTACATATTACATCATTAACAAGCTGTATCTCTGAGCTTTCGAAAGCAGAGATTATCTTCTAAGATGTTCTTAATTTCATTGCTATGTTGAAATTACGAACATAATCTAAAATATTCACAAGAGTAGATCCTTAAACTTTTATTTATAAAAAGTACGTAGTAAGTACCAAATGATTTCGATACTCTATATCTATACATGTTATAATCTCGATACTGCTAGTATGCTTTTTTTGTTGGGATAGTGTGAATAGAACACCACTCGTTGAAGTGGCTCAAGATTAAGTTTAAGAATACTTTTTAAAATAACTCTTAAATTTAACAGACATATTAAAACAATCGTAACAAAATCCCTTAAATGTCTAGATTATTCGAAATTCGTATAAATTTAAAGAAAAACATTACAATTCTTTTGTAAGACGAAATCTTGAATATGCATATACTATTTCGGATGCTAACCATAAAGTATGTTAACTTAATAGAAAAGGTACGAACCAGAACCTTCGTCTAGAAGACTCAGACCGCACAACTGAAGATGTCCTCCGCAGATGGGGAGAAACTCCTTAGCTCCAACAGACCACGACTTCCAAGCCCGGAAGAAACTTCCTAAGTCTGACTCCGGCCGTGAAAGCTTCCGACTATTCATTATATTTGCTATATTTCCTTTGTATTTTGTAGTACTTGGTGATTTTTTTTTCTTTTAGATTCCTACTCATAGTGAGCTTCTCCAGTAAGAAATTTTCGGACTCTCCAGTGATAGAATTAACGACACTATGCTTCAAAAGCAAAAATTAGTACCACAATAGCAATCCCCTGATATAAAAAAGTCACCTATGAGTTGTTTCGTAATAACAAAGTGTATTTTACTATTTAAATAACATTTATGCTACACCGTGTCATGAAAACATTACTAAACCCCTTTTGCACACTTAATATCAGTAATAATATCTAAAACGATTTATTCGATAAATAAGCAAGAAGAAAAGTAATATTGACGCCATCTGAGCTTTGAAATGTGATTTTTTGGGACATTTTAAGGTATCTAAGGCACCTATAATTATTATTATACTTCTGTAACAGTGTATGATAAACGTGTGTGCTCAACTGTTTGGGTTTAATGATATTGTTTTTATGTTAGAGCAAGGCAACATTTTTGCTGTATGATGCAATTGTTTGCATTAGTACTGGTCTCTAGGGAGTATTATGTGAATCAATGTAGTGCCAGCCAAGATGGCACTGGATTCAAATATGCTCATCTTATGAAGGTACTGGTGCTTTCATTTGCGATTGTTATTGTAAAATTTTAAGAAGCTTATAAAAAGTTATACAACGTATATATTTAAAATAAATTACCTTTACAACATCCCCGAACATTGAACTTAAACTGTGTATTTTTTGTCATTATAATATGCTACGTTAGTTAGTTCTATTCCTAATGTTGTAATTAAATGTGCTGTTGTAATACAGTAAAGAAAATAGCTTGGAAATATTTTTTTTTGATTTGGTTTATTTATGGACGGTCTTTAACATCTCAGGTCATCAGCGTCCCATTCAAATCAGGGCGTGAAACGGCCTACAAATATTGTTTGGGCCTCTTCTTTCAGGCTTGAGGTTCTTTTTCGTGCCGTAAATGTACGACATGGGACCCACGGCTTTACTTCCCTTCCGAAGGAAGCCATACTTAGGATTTTAACCAAAAAAATCCATCGATCCTGGCCGGGGAAATATAATATGCTTCAAATTAAAGTATATAAGCATACGTTATTAAAACTTTTTTTTGCGTATATTTGACGAAGATTCAAATCCTCGTTCTCGCAATACAATTATGTAACATAATAGCTTATGTAACTATGTAAATTAGAGCTTTATATTGTAAATTTATACATCTTATTTCAATTGATATTACTTAATCATCCCATACACTTTGTAGAAAGGTTGTGGTACTCAAGAACTTTAAAGTGCGCGTTCTTAGCTTCCTCTACCCTAAACCATTTTTTTTGCCATAAATTAAAATTGAGCGCGCTACATTACCTGCACGTGATGGAGATGATGATGGAGCAGTTGGTGGAAACAAAAGTACCGGAAGAAAGTCTAGAGCTAGACACTACTTTGTCCGCCAATTTAGGCCCAATTGTTAACATCAGAGATAATGGGAAATGAGCTCAGGTATACGAGTGTCAGTGTAGTGAGATATTAAAGATTTTGGTAAAAATACCGGAAACACTGCTGAGAACAATAGAGATGGTGTACAGGGGGGTTGTGAGGGGAACTATGCCGTACGGGGCCGAAATTTGGGAAAACACCGAGGAACTGAATCAGGTACAAATGCAGTTTCTAAATCGGCTGCTACAAGTAGAGAGGGGATACAGCTAATTATGGGGTTTTTAAGAGTTTTGGTATTTTTACGAAAGCGCAAGTTTAAGGGAAATGAATGCCCGTAGCGCTTGAACTGCTAGTTATTTAACTCTGAGCGTCGGCTAGCTATAGGGACACGAACTTCCGTGGCTGAAAACAATCACTCTATTGTCTAAGTGCGTGGCAGCAGGACTTCGATAAGTATTAACTTTGCAGTCCGACTCTCGCGTGGGTATTTTCAAAAACCGCACTCGCTTATCACTAATTTATCACATGAGATTTTTACCTTTGTATCTCGCGAGAATTATGAATTACACATGAATGGTATTAATTACTTGCCGTCTTATCTACTGAGAATGACGAATTCTTCTATAATCTGCTGGACCCAACAACTGCGCAGGATGACTTTGGACTATTTGACTAACCAGGGGAGAATTGAGTGCTTGAATGAGAATTCTACTTGATGAGAAGAACTGAAAACTGGGGGTTTCGCTTCTTTATATTTCATCCCTTAGCGTAGCTTGGCCATTGCTTAATCTAGACACCACGGGATTCACATATGTAAGCGCAGAAGTATTCCCAGGTTAAAAAATTTGAACTACTCTCTGCTGATTGGTCGGCTGCTATCGTATGATTTCAGTGGCGGCGCGAAACTCCAACCTCTCCACTGACACAAATGTGAAAACCCGGACTCCTGATATCAGGAAAAACCGATTATGTATACAAAGGTGTTCCTTTTCGTTTGTGCTCTTAGGTAACAAGTAAAATCTACTTTGGCATTTATTTTCCGATTCACATATAAAATTGTAATTTGTCTCTACTATTTATACTTATGTAACGTAACAGAAATTAGTGGAGATATCACTGCTATTCATATAATTAAATAGAGCCCTCTAGTTCCTGACTGAAAACAATAAAATTATTGTAATACATGTGAATATTAAAGTTCCCTTGGGGCGTCCATTACAATTCTGTTACAGACTCCACATTCACACCGAGCCTGTCAAGTGATGTACAAATGCAATAAAAATAGTCGCGACAGACGAATCGTCCAAGATCGTGCGAGCTTAACTGGGGCAACCTGGGGTATTTAAAAAGCATAAATATTTCCCAAATCAGAACTTTAAACTGATTACAGAGCAGTGTACTTAAAGGAATAAACAAACACGCTATGAAAATATCATTTAATGCGTACTATCTTTTTTCTGAAACGAGTCATATGGTGTTTTAACATTGATTAGAAAGGGCTCAGTGACTTCCTATAAGGTCATGTAGAATTCCATAATAAACTTAAATTCTAATAAGCAAAGAAATTAAAATTCTTCAGCATTTGCCAGAATTATTTACATGTTAATGCGGGATTCCTTTTTTTATTTTTAAGGAGTAAACAACTGCTTCTAAGTTTTAATAATCGACATTTCTATAGTAACCAACATTGGAAAAATAATTGGAAATGTAGTATTAAGTGTTGATATAATTGGTTTAAAAGTAAAAACATCTGTAAAAAAGCAAAGAATTTAGATGTTTGTGCTGAAAATTTTGCAATATGTTTAAGAATTTGTATGTGATTACTGCATAGCTTAAAAGGTGAGCTCTATATGGTTTTGGGGGCTTTATAAGCTCGAAAGTGTTAATGGCTCAGATAAAAACAGAAATAGCATTAAAATTGTTACTGAAAATATATATTGGTGCCATTACCTTTCCATTTATTATGGGCAGGTAAAAAAATAAAGAGAAAAGAAATTTTGTATTGAAAAGGGATAATTTTTTTTCTTAAAAATGTAATATTTAAGAAACGTATGGGAAGGGGACCACAAAAGTTAGAATCTTTGGTTTCAGTACTTTATAAGTGCTACATGGGCAATTGCTAAGAAAATTAGCTAGCTGTAATAAATATTTATGCTTCATTTTCTCCTGATTTAACTATTCACTCGTTTTTGTTAGCGGAATATACAGAAAAATCTCCTTTATTTATTTAGTTTTAGATGATAATGCAGAATTTTGCACTGCGAGTCACAATTTATTTACCTTTCTCTAAAATGAAATATATTCTGCACGAAGATGTTCTCAGCATTATTCCTTTTATATGTGTATTTCGTTTTCGTACATTTAATCACGAGACACTAAGAAATGAGTGAAAGGAGAGAGAGAAAATGATATGAAAATAACGTCATTACAATAAGTGTTGCGTGATGCGGGATAACAAAAGAATACACCCTGAGAAAATAATTTCCTGAGGTGGAGCATAAGATACATTTCCACAAAATTAATTAAGTTCTGAGGCACAAAGGAGAAGAAAAGATAAGAGTGCCAGTCGAATTAGAACCGCTCCTGCATGCCGTCTTCCGCCTTTATGAAAGTAATTTCTGGTGCGAAACATTTGCCAATCAGGCCTTCATTTATATTTAAGGAACAATCTACATTTCATTTATGCAGGCATTATCTAATATTTGTGTAAAAGAACGGATCTGGTGAAAAACTTTACATATCATTGATGTGTCTGTTGAGACTAAAATTTCAGATGATGCCGATATTTTGTTGAAAAACTTTAGTAAATCTTTATTACTGTTCTATAAAAAAACGTATTACTAGAAAAATAATAAAAATAGAGAACGTTTTTGAAATTAGTTTATAATTATTTCAGCGTGTATATACTTAAAAGCAGTACTTTTGGTATTAGGGTAGATCAACTGTTTTGTGTTTAAGTATCATTACGTTCCACTTATAGCCCGACCTTTCATCACATATATGGGTAGTTTGCTTGCACTGTAGTGACATTCCAGTATCGCACTGGCGCTCAGTCTACGTTTATCAGCTGTGTTATACTGTGTCAGTTGCTGCCTTCTGTTAAGGCTAGAATTTATTCATTGTGCATCTTACAAAGTGAAAGTTTATTGAAGACATCTGTGTTGTGTGTGAATTATATTAGATAATTCTTATTTGGGCATTGAAATGCCTACCGAAAAATTCACGCTTGAACAAAGAAGTTTTATGTACGATACATACGTAAAACCCGAATCATGTAGACAGGTATGTAGACAAATTAAGGAGAAATTTCCTGATATTCCAGTTCCAGTTAGAGAAACTGTTGATTGCTAAACGCTAAACCTAAGAAGAGAAAAAGAAATGTTCTAACGGAAGAAAACATTTACAAAATTGGTGCATCATTCGAACATTGTCCAAAGAAGTCTGTAAGACCTGTTGCACAGTAAGTGGGTACTTAAAAAACATTTGTTCATAGAGCTGCTAAACTTTTAAAAGCGAACCCCTACAGATTGACTATAGTTCATGAATTACTACCTCGTGACGACGAAAAACGGGCAAATTTCTGTAGCTAGGTTTTACAAAATATTGTTGACGGTACTGTTGACCCGCATTTAATAATCTTCTCAAATGAGGCATGGTTTCATTTAAATAAAAAAAATCCCCACACCATAGACGAACTTTAAGAACAAAAATTATGAACATTAAGCAAGAAGAACTTATGCATGGAAATTTCATTCGAAAATGCCAGGAATCTGAATGTAGATGGACACCGCCTTCAACACCACTTTTAACATGGTTAGTAGCCATTATACTGCATGTTACTATCACTACGAGTAAGTAACGGAGGAGTTTTACAACGGAAAACCCTCAGTGTAATAGACAATGCGCCGAGCATGCGATCCTCGACCAGGAACGCTCTGTATAAAGCCATAATAAAACAGGAAACACAACACTAATCAAGCCTCTTTGATTCAAATTATCTTTAATGCAGGTAGAAAATTATATCGAAAATGTACGAAGCTTGGGTAGTTACAGAATAATTCCCGAAAGAATTTCACCCCCCCCCCCCTTGAAGGAGTGGACAGAATAGGCTACTTAATTTGTATATTTTATAGGCGCTTTAAAGATGTCTTATCTGTGAGCTAAAGTACGTGCTTCTCGTGGGTTCATAAGAAGTAGCAGTAGCTGATGCATTGTTTGGAAATCTACGAAATTACAATAAAGTTTGATCAAACCTTTTATTCGCTAAGTATAAAACTATCTTCGTATTATTTAGCTAGAATTAACACACATCATATTGAGAAAACTTAATCTAAAACACAAGTGTAGTATTTTCGTTTTAAATTGAAATATTGCATCTTAAATCGTAGAGCCTTTTGACAATAGTGTCCGGCAGTGCTGAAGGCAAACTACAGCAAAACGATTTATGTGACTAAAGAGAAGAATGGCTACAGTTGCCATTTTTAATTTTTAGCAACTTGAATATCACTATATGAACGTATAATGCTAATGGTGGAATTTAGTTGAAAGACAACAGATATAAATTCGCAACTAAGTAGATGAAAGCACTGAGATAGCTAGAGATACGAAAACAAAACAATCGAAAGCGCTCCAGATCTAATTCTCTTTCCACTTCTAGAGCCCTAGCGGCTGTCGTTTTTCTTAATTTAAACTCATTCGCTCTCTGTCCCCTTGTCTCTTTATCTTTGTGTACAAACAACCCAAACTTAATCTTTGAAACAGAACTTAGCGGTCCATTCCAACGGAAACATAAATATACTATAATATGCATGTTGTAAATCTAAACATAATATTATATGCATTGTAATTAGTCATGTAGATGTTATGTGTGTACGTGTATAATATGGTATAACTTTAACATGTGATTGTAGGTCGACAAAAGAAATTTCTCTGGTGTTTTCAGTTTACGGTAGTTTGGAAAGTCAAAGAGGCCATAAACCTCTATGCAAAAGGAAGAGTAAACCCGGGGGTTCAGTGTGATGCCATTTTCAAAAGTATTACCGTTGCAGGGTTAATAAACCCAAAGCCTTTTAAATTCACTAGGGCTTTGAACCCGACAGCCGTTTTACAGTTAGACCTGAAACTAATCAATGTCAAAAATTTTTTCAAACTTTCAAATAATAACGAATGACAGGTGCTGGCAGATGAATTTAAATTGCCAATAGTAAATGGACATTTTGAACGTTTAAATCAAGGCGCGAGATTTGCACTTGCTTGGGTGAACCCCTTTGGTGTCGTTAAGCCAATGATTATTATATTTAAATTTAATATGCGATATAAGGAGGCGTTTGCTCTGCAGGGGCACTTCAGTTCACGCAGCTCAATGCAGTTAGAGACGGTTCAAGCAGAAATTTCAGTTTAAGGCATTTTGAGTTCTACACCCCGCGAGACACAATCGTTATAACACCTACACGCCACAGTACTCACTTCTAAGTTCTACACGCGTCTAGATATATGCTGAGGCATTCATAATATATTCTATTTTGACCGGTTTTCAGATTCATTTCAAATCCGTGGAAGTCATGACAATAAATTTACATTCGATGTAGATAAATTATATCGTACAAAAAACACTATAGGACGCGACAGATCTTGAGCGTAATAAATTACCATATATAATATGTCTCATCGTGTGATTATTCATACTAGTGCTCTCCCCTCAGTCCTGTTGAGTACGAATCAACAAAATAGTCTAATAATCCCCCGAAATATAAACGACAAAACAACCAAAACCGTTTCATATTTTGGCATCACTTAAATGCGGAACAAATAACAACGACAAACTCGCCTCATCTTATTAGTTAATTTCAAGCATTAGAATAGAAATCGCTCATGTACTATATTGTTGGCAAATCGGACTGAAGTGTACATACCCGGAGATGTAAAATTACATCGCAGATGGCTACTAGAGCGGACTAATCTGCTCAGAGCAAGAAAAGTAGCTATTAACTGTAGCAGAAACAAAGTAATTCTTCGCCTAAGTTGCTGAATCACTAATATCAATTAATTATATGTGGTAAACAAGCGATCATGCAGACTGATTCTAATGCCTATGAACGACAGCAAAGATTAGATCTAATAGATATTTTGCATTTTATTTGCCCTAGTAGTCCAATGCTAACCGTATTTGCCTCGAACCTATGATCACAGGTACAAACACTTCCTTCGGTAGGGAAGCACAGCTGTTGGCCCCGTGTCGTAGATTTAGGGCACGTAAACCTCTTTAATCCTTTTATTAATTAGAAGAACTATTGAAATAGGAGCTGGGACAGTAACCTCAAGACTGAAAGAAGAGACCTCTGAACTAAATTTATCGGCCCTTTTACATCCTGAATTGACCAAAGATGTTAAAAAGTCCTTAAATAAATTGATTATTAATAAATGACCTTGCCGTTCATACTTATGATATAACTGCAAAAGAGCATTGAGATTCAGTTATTGAGTTTGTGGTTCTTTATTATTCACTGCACTCTGAAAGAACAACAATCAAGTATTTGGGAAATCTGTCACTTCACTTAGTATAGTTGGGAATTCCTAGAATAGCTCGTGCTCAAACGTTCGTATACGATAGTTACTCCTGAATGATGTATGTTGGTTGAAGATATGTACTTTCTGGAGATGAGGGTCAATTAAATGCAAATGATCCTGAATCAGTAATTTCACCTAGAGATCTTCCCGTGGTATTCAAAATTCTCCCTCTAAACTTCCGAGTTGGCAACTACCAATTGATGACCTTAAGAGATGAAATCCGAGGGGTACAACAATGTTTCAAGTGACGAAACGTGTGTTTTTACCACTATGGTACACAAATTAATTAGCATTCGCCAGTTCTAGCACTTTGAAGATGAAATGCTATCCAATAAAAACAGGAAAAATCTGTTAAGAAAAAAATAAGTAGTAATATTCTTTTACTCAAAAAGCACACTAGCATATGATCTACATCCCATGAGATTGTTTCTTCCCACATTTCTGCAAGAACAGTAAACCTTTTGAGTGAGTGTTAAGTCCAAAGTACCGTGCGATCAGTGATGTTTTTGCCGCACCTTAGAGGTGCGCCTGCTTGCTTACTTGTTGACTGCTGACCAACGCAGCTGTTCCCATGAGTGTGATGAGTTGTTTATTTCTTAATTCGACAGTATATCATAATACATGCCTCATATGTTTACAACTGCACAGCGTGTCCTTATGCGCAATTAATATGTGTTGCGGTAAAAGAACCACAGAGCTAACTTTTATTTTTTTTTAGCATAAAGTTGATTCTGTTGCTTATGTGAATAACGTACTAACCCTCTTTTTCAGACAATTAACAGACAGGGAGCTTAATAATGCATTTTTTTTCAACAGAACTCTGCTACTGCTCACATTGCGAACAATGAGAACAATTCACAATACGTTTCCGCAAGATGAGTTATTAGTATAGATTTGTGACCCCCTTAGTCCCCCGATTATTATCTCTGAGGTAAATTAAAAAACGTTGTGTAAAAAACGAACCCGCACATTATACAAGAACTCAAAAATAATATCCGTCAGGAAATTGTCCGGTTTTCTCAAAATGAACTACAGCCGGTAAAGAATAATTTCCTAAAGAGATGTCAAAAATGTATGGATAGTGAAGGCGGGCAGTTTCAACACCCCGTGATCGTACGGTACTACCAATTCCAATCTGAACCTCCGGCGTCTTTTTGTTCTTCCAAAATGTGGAAATAAGACGCTTATTTTCTACCTCTGGTGAAGCCATTGTAATACATTTGTGAAGATTGTGCACAGTGAAAAATATACAATACCTTTTGAACCAGTGACATAATAATATTAATGGCACCAAAGCAAGAGCTGTGTAACTTGAATATGCTTCTGTCATGTAAACAAACACGGCTTACAACAATGATAGCTTATGTACGTTGTTCATATCTCACACCTTACATATGTTATCGTGCATAGTCGGACTATTTATTTTGCCCTTTATCTTGATGCATTAATTACAGTAATAACGTTTCCTTGAAATCCTTTATTTCACTTTAGTTACGTAAACACGATTAAGCTACATATGTCCGAGAGCGACAATTGCAGGTGGCGTTAACGTTGGATCAATTTCCGAAATTCCAACTGTAATTCTCTGACATTGTTATACTCCGGAAGGCCCGCATATCCCTCATTAGTTCCAAACATTGATTCACTTGGTATATTCAGTGTAAATACAAAATTGGTAAAGAGCATGTTAGGATCATTAAATCTAGAAACGTAACCTGCAGCTCAGTAAGTTAAAGAAAGATTATATATGACATTGACTTAATTGGTTGTGCTCTGTTTGCAAACTGTAGGAGCAAATAAATACATTCTAAAAATATTCCAATAAGCAAATGTTCAATGCAGTCTATTTGTTTTATGATGCAGATTGGACATAAAGTTTCGATAATTTTTCATGAAATAATAGTTTTTCGTAAATTTATCAGTAGATAACTATTTAATTATTTCAAAGTTGAACCGAAAAACAATAGTAATGTGTAGTATGATGTTCTGTAAACAGATGTGACTCACATTACGTTATGCTAGCGTTGCTACAACAAAATGGAGTCAAGATTATCGTTTGAACAGCGGAAAGCAATTATGAAGTATCCAAGGCACTGGGTAGGACGAATAGGTCCGATTGAGTTTCCACCGCGTTCTCCGGACCTAACTCCGTTGGACTTCTACCTATGGGGAACTCTTAAGAATGTTGTATACCGTAGAAAACCAGCTACACTGGCAGCACTTTGGGAAGAAATTGAAAGGGCATGTGCTGCAATTGCTGGGGACACTTTCGTAAACGTTGCTCAATCGGTAGTTCAACGTACTCAGAAGTGTATCGACGCCAATGGAGGACATTTTGAGCAACTGTTGTAACTCTAAAAGTGTAAGATGATTGGTACTCATCATTTTCTGTCTGTGTGAATTCAGTTTTGTTATGTTAACACAGCTTTTTTCTTTGCTTGAAGTGTGTACACATTTTTGGCACCCTCTGTGTGTACATATATACTTTTTATCTTAATTGAACATGGGCAACCACCCATTTCAAAGCAATGGTTCAACGTACAAATGCAGATCTAAAGTATTTCACCTGATATCACTGCACAGATTTCTCGAATACTCAGTAAATATCTTATTTAGGTTTTGTATACCTTTTTTACTTGATTAATGCCAAGTATAAAAGTCTTAAGGGCGTTGGTGTACCCTATGGCCATAATCGAGGCGAATCTCTGCCCTTGCAATTGTTGGAAAATCGCTTGAGAATTGAGATATTCTTTCACATCCAACGCAAAAAACCGAGCGCTCCATCTTGTTGAAAGACAGCGGTGTTCACAATGTCACCGCAAACTTCCTAGAAAACTGTTGTTGCACCTCCGCACATGTCAAACTACGTGGCTTGACACAGTACCCTAAAATACAAGGCGGCATGTTGAAATTAGATAATATATTTGTGTACACCAAATGTACATACATACCATATCTGCATGCCATTTAAATTTCATTTCCGACAAACCATTAGTTCATAAAAATGGTTTCAAAAGGCTATGTTTAATGTGTATTGGTCACGGGTTCAAAATTTCAGTGCCAATACCGTTCTTTTAACCTGTATCACAAGTTCATTTTATGTTATGAAAATAATGTCTGTTTATGCTCATTTGGTTTTGTATCATTTGCAGAAATTAATATATAGTGATAGTAGCAGCAGCAGTAGTAGTAGTAGTGGTAGTAGTAGTAGTAGTAGTAGTAGTAGTAGTAGTAGTAGTAGTAGTAGTAGTAGCACTAGCAGTAGCACTAGCAGTAGTAATAGTAATATAATAGTAGTAATAGTGATAGTGGTGGTGCTTCTGGTAGTGTTGCAGAAGTAGCAGAAGTAAAAATAATTATTACAATAGTAGTAGTGGTAGTAATTGTTGTAGTAGAATGGTAGCAGTGGATCTATGGCTAAGAGGAGGTGATTTGGAGAGAGGTTTATGGAAATAGACTAAAGCTAGGTTTGGTGATATAGGTAAGCAAATGTTACATTCTATAATGAGGCAGAGGAGTCGTTAATGTTTTATTAGGAGATAAATGAGAATATGAAAAGATAAAATATGTTAGTAAATGCAATAAGCATGAGAGAGAGGGAATGAAATTGTTTAGATTGGGAATTGAGAGATTAAGGGGCTTTATAACTAGTGGTGAGCATGGATTTTGTCCAATATGTGGAAATGTAGAACCTTTCCTGTTTGAATGCTCAGGAACAGGGGAATGGTTAAAATTAAACAAGTTAAGAAAACGATTTGTGATCAACGTCAATTTAGGAATCAGGGGAAAAGTTTGTGTAGAGTTAAGAGCAAATGGATGTGCTCTGTGCGGAGAGAGGATTTTTGATTTGGATTTGGCTTTTCAGGGTAATTTGCTATTGGAAATATTGTATTTATTCGGCAGGGTGTTGGCATGGGTAAAACTTGGGTTGAACCAGTAAAACTGAAACTGAATCCATCATCTTTTCGACCTACTTCAAGAACTTTGGAAATGGAAAATCACGATGTTTACATTTATTTATTGCAGCTTTGTCTGCGGTGTACAGTAGTGAGTGTGTATTTTATTCACGAATTGATTAAAACGCGTTATGTTGCTATGGAAAATAAGAGCACAATATTATTTTCTGCTTATTTTTGCCCATCCAGTGCTTAACTACTGCATGGTATTCTGTTTGCCTATTCCATAAACTTACACTATTGCAGTGTACAAATTACATATACTACATACTATGGATCTTCTTCAAACGAAATATTTTGATACCATAACAATCTTGCAACTATCACTGCCTTCTGCAGGCAATAAAGAATTTTTCTAATGAATATCGCGATATTTAAGAATAGACAAGCAGCTACAATTTGAAGAGAAGTCAAACCAGGCTGAGAGGCAGTCATACATTTTCGGCTTTGGATGAAATTCGGCCGTAGATTAAACCAGTGATTCTCAAATGGTGTGTGGCGACACATCAACCTATCTGGAGACACGGGTAACAATGCTTAACTACTTGTTTACTTTTCCGCTATCAGGTGAGTCGAATGCCAACACCTGTAGCAACCCTTAAGCTTCTTTTGATGTTGGCCGATAATCCTATATCAATCATCAAAACTCTATTGTCAGTTCCTCTTTAGACCTGGCACACATGAGACAGGGTTGTGTACTGGATTACCACGCGTTTCAATGAACCGTCTGCTATCATGCATACCCGCCGCCGACCAAACAATTTCCTACGCTAGACCAAAGAGCTTCTTTATGGTTTTATCGAGGAATTATCATTCGGAAAATCCTCATCAGATTAAATCAAATTCTGCTCTAAGAGAAAGTGATATTATTTACGTTTGCTTTAGGATGATAGTAAATTTTGCAATTTTCAGAATTGTACTAAGAAACGGGCTCGTTAGTGGCTATAGCCTGCAGTTCGCATTCCGCCAGCACCGTTAATCATGATCAAGGAAGTTTTGCAAGTTTTCGTGCGTTCTGTCCACTATCTCAGTTATCCAAGTGCATCGTTTAGTCGCTTGGGAGAAACTATCGATCATTCCTTATTTTTATGTAAGATTCATATAAATATCATTGGAACATAGTCAAATCCTAATATATACTCGAAATAACTTTTCTATTTAAAAATGTTATTTAAAATGCCTACAAAATATATAAAAAGCCTTCAGTGAATAAAATTATAGAATTAGTATAACTAACATGTTGGATTTTGTGAAAAAATTAACATTAATAAGTTCTTACAATAATATTTTCTTGAAAGAATATTTTACATGGCAAGTAAAGCAAAAATAATTTAAATTCAATTTTATAATAATAATAATAATAATAATAATATGTCAGCTTTTGTGAAATTTTGTTAATAGTAACCTATAAAACTAAATTTCAAAGTATTTAAAATGACCAGAGCAGGCCAGTTTCTATTGCTTCGAACACAATCTTCATTTTTTTGTCATGAGAATTTTATTCTAAGTTCAAAGTAACATCCTCTTGATCCAAGACTTTCAATTACTGGCAACATTCTTGACCTTTTTACACAATGAGATTATATTCAATTTTTTAGTTGATATAACACAAATTGAAATAGTGACCTTCGAATCCAAAAATAGAAGATAAATTGCAACTTTTTTAAACGTGATCAGATTTACACAAATGGTGGTGGTGGTGGTGGTGGTGGTGGTGGTGGTGGTGGTGGTGGTGTTTAATATTCCAGTTATACATATATTGCACATTACAGTCGCATGGGTCGCAAGAACTTTCATGCTCTGGTAAAATACTTAATTCCTGAAATTAATGACAACAAAGGAAGCCAACAACAACAACATTAATAAGAACACCCAATACTTCAATTCTAAAGATACAAAATAACCCATGGACAAGAGCTCTCAGAATATTGCTTATCCTAAGATAGATTCTATTTTTTAAAACCACAATTACACACACACACACACACACACACACACACACACACACACACACGAAACAGACCATCATTAAGTCTGAAAATCGTATAAATTTTATTATTATATATGTACAATGTTTATAGAAATTTCTTGCCCCTAAAACTAACAACTTCAAAGTTTCTGTTGCAAAAACAAGGAAGTGACACCCCGAGGAAAAACACAAATAATATAATTTGTTATACACAATACTATAAAAGCACAGTAAATGATGTTAGCTATCTAGGCTGTAACACATTTTCATAAAGATTCACATCTAAACAATAAAATTAAAAATTCAACCATATATGCGGACAAAGAAACAAGTAAAATGCTAAGATGTTTTAGCCATATTCACTCTTTTCAATAGTTCTGAATCCCTGACAATAAAAAATCTGATAAAAAGATGAAGGTAGCAGCGGAAATGTTTTCATTAATTCAGTCCTGAAAAAATAAATGCTTAGACAAATTTAGACAGACCAAGTTAATAGAATGGATCAAAGCTGATATCCTAAACGAATATTTTGATATCAACTTCTAGGTAAAAGAATTGCTGGGAAATCCAGGAATGTTGGAATTGAAGTAGGAGCAGGTTGTAAGACCTTGATGATTAAGGTAATTGCAAACGTCTTTGTCAACCAAGCGATACATTACCAACCAGCTATGCTGTGCACGCCTGCAAACTGCAGATTAAGCAAGTGTCATCTTTGAATCTACCTCATGCATGCCTGCCTGCGCAGGACACGTCTAGCATTTACAGTATTAAAATAAAACCGGTGGATGACAAAGGTCACTCACGGTATTACTGCAGGGTTAAAAAATCAGACATGATGTCAAAGAAACTAAAAAGTCACAGATATATCATTTTCATATTGTTTCAAAACTAACAGAATATTTTAGAATTTTTTTGCACCCACACATGGAATCCTCGCATACGAAAATATAAAGCATGTGCATTTCTATCAAAGTATCGTGTGCTTCAATTAAAGTATATAAGCTAATAGCTCAGCAGAAAAAAATATACTAGTAATGTAGGCAAGGGACTAAATTTACTAATTTTATAGAAGTGAAATACAATTTAGATGGCGCTGCAGATGAATAAATATTCAACATACCGTTACGAACGGTATCGAGAGCGCATAACAAATGTTTGATGTTATTGAAATAAATGTGAACATAACATCGGTAAAGAACATATGTAATCCATAGTAACCAATGAATGTAGCACATATAAATTAATAAGCTTGTTACGTTGGAAATTAGTTTAGCTATTATTAGGAACAATATTCATTATAAGTTGCTTTATAACTAGAGGAGGCGAGTTGTGGGGTAACATTAAAATGTAAGCAGAGATTCAGGTATGCTGACTAAATACATGCAGGAAAAAATACATTAATACAAGACAATAGTAAGCTTTAATCAGTACAGTTTCAGAACAGTGCGAAAATATCCTATTTAGTAGTTTTGTCCCAACTCTGGTACCAAGAAATTACTCCGGAGCGTGTAGATATTAAATACAATGGAATGACGTGTAACAGAAAGGGTTAGAGAGTTACATAAGAGAGCAATGCTCTCATTTCTTATATTTTTATATACTACCTTTCGAATTTCTCGTTTGCATCTGCTCAGTTCAGTCCATGACGAGTAAATAGTTAGGCATCCAGTATTAGTATATTATACAATAAGGCCACACAATGCTATCAGATAAGGACAGAATTATACCAATCTGAGTTTTTAATCCCTATTTTTTAGCAAGAACTAAAACTTTATACTAAATTTTGGAGTTCAAGTAGTTTATTGCGAGTATGCCCTAAAATTAAAATTTAAATGCGTTATAATAACATCATAATTATGTGAATACTTTGTAACTACCTCCTTGGTCTAAAGTTAGCGTTGCTAACTATAGGCCGACAGGCCCGGGTTCGATCGGGAAGCTGCTTGAATGATAGGTGGTGTTCTTCGATCACGAAAGCTGCGTGATAGGCCATTGGTGGGATGCTGGCATGCTAATTATCATGTACTCCTTGCAATACAGGCCTCTATCAGAGAAGTTATAAGACGGAGGTAGAGGAAGCAGAGGTCGCCGTGGCAGGCCAAGACTCCCCAAGGCTCTAGCGCCAAACGAGGGGAAGAAAATGTGTACTTTGTGACCGTATTTTGTCACATTGAACATACTCATACATTATTTTTTGCACCATAGTTTCAGGCGTATTGGAGTTGATCCATTCTTTTGTAATACGTTTTTGATAGAATGTGTATTTATAACCTAAACAAATACATTAGCCTTAACAAACTTTAGCATCTAGAGTTCAAAGTAGGAACTCTCTGAACCTGATAATGAACATTTTGAAGATTTCTCTCCCTCCCCCCCCCCTCTCTCTCTTGTTACTCCTGAAATAAAAAGAAGATAATTGAGCTTCAATTTATTTATTGAAATATACATTGCAATAATTTCAGAGTTTGTAGTGGGTTCTTAGACAAGCAATGCGGACAGGGAATTCATGATCCACGAAAAAATAAATAAATAATAACGGTGTTATATGACGATAAAGGAGTCGAAAGTAGTGTTAGCAAAATTTGTCTTAGAATGTCTTAAGCCTACCTCGCGAGCTTAAGAAATGCCGATTTTCAATAGCTCATCATTAACATTTTCAAGGTTTACTGCTAAAAAAATCTCTGGTTTCTAACTAACAGACAACATTGAACAATGGTATCTATCTTGACTGCCCCGTAATGAACAGATTGTAGTTTTTGAAGATCATATGTTCGGGGTGTGCGGAGTACATTATAATTTTTTGCAATTTCGAAGTACGCTGATATAAATATTAAAAAAAAAAAAGTTACTCTTTTACTTGATGTCAATGTCATGCTGACTACCACAAAGAAACTACTTCTACCTCCACAACTTCTGTGCCTTTTTTAAGCAATAGTATCATTTCGAATGGAAGCTTCATTAGTCAGTGGCGTACTGGTCCTTTAGAAACTTAAAGCCATAACTTTTGTAGACCATGCCTCCCTGCAATATCTGAAATTATTGCAGTGCACTTCATTAACATTATAAAATTAATCGAGGAGAAAAAAATCAGATGTTAGTGAAGATAATATAATAATTTCCAAAATAGTATAGTAGTCTACATTTGGAAACAAAAGAAAGAGTATGTTTCTTGAGTACGTGAATTAATGTAAACAACAACAGTGATAACATTAAATTTGGCTAATATTATTATATTACATCACTATAAAGAAACTAACGTTACTCTGAATTAACCTTCTTATATTGCATTCAGCAGTTTTTCCTTATGCCACTGAGGAATTAGTTTAGTGTGTGTGTTTATTGTGCAGTAAAATATACTCTAATGATTAAGGATCCACAGTTTAGTGTCGTAGTTAAACTGCCCACGTTGAAGAAAAACACACTGAATCATTTTAATTTCAGTAAAATTTGTGCTTAGTTAACATTACTTTTCTTAGTAGTTTATCTTAAAACTCTTGTTGCATATATGCATTAAGCTATTTTTTCCCATGATGCTTTTGTGTTCTAATAGCAACTTACGCTTATTTTACCGAAGTCCTTTAAATCACTTGTTCAGTGTGCTGCAATAATTCCCTTCTTTACCAAGTTGGCATTCCTGCGTTCAACGTATACGTCGCAGTAGAGCCCCTCGACATAGTTTGGAAAGAGCTCAGGTGCACCATTCCGGGAGACGGTCGTACAATGATACCGCGCAGAGGTCACTGGCAACCTAATCCCACGTGATCATTTCGCGGCGGATATCCACTTAATGAGCTTCCGCAATGATAAATTGGATTCTGTCTAGTTTCCTGAGGAGGCCGGATCTTGCTCTGCCTTCTCTCCAAGCCTTTCCTTGAATTTCACCGCCTTCTGTAAGATTTGGCTCCAGGATGTCTTGAGTGAGGCTCCGCATGGACTTAGTGCTTTAGTTATTTATAGTGTATCAAAATATAAGACGAGCAAGAAGTGAAAACATTCTTATAAAGCAGAGGCAAAACAGTTGAATGTGTGTACAAACTGCTAATGAAAGAAAAATAATATATGTATAATAAAATTTTGGACATTGTCTCTTCCTCTGAGCCTTCTAAACCCAAGATCACGGGTTCGATCCCGGCCAGAACCGATGGTTTTTTTTCGGCTTCTTTCGGAAGGGAAGTAAAGCCGTGGGTCCCGTGTCATAAATTTACAGCACGATAAAGAACCCCAAGCCTGAAAAAAGAGACCTCTGAGCAAAATTTGTCGGCCGTTTCACGCCCTTAATTGAATGAGACGATGATGACCTGAGATGTTAAAGAGCGTCCGTAAATAAAACAAATAAAAGAAACTCTTCCTCTGTCACAAAAACACACACGTTAGAGAAACATATCTACTATGTTTTGCCGAATTATTTTTTCTAGATTGACCGACATTCCTGCTTCTTTAAGTTTTTACTCCACCAAGTTATTTGGAGTTCTAACATCTTCCAATCATTGAATAAGAATGTCTGAAATTATATTAATTTTAAATTAGTAGTTTACTATATACGTGACTTTAGACCTTCGAAGTAAAAATGAATCTTAGCTTATATTATAATCTCCGATCCAATATTAGACCCATATAATTATGCCACTCATTTATAAACTCAGATGTAACATAGTGTTTGATTATCGAGTGATTTCTTAAAATATTATTATGAATTATTCACAAGTACGTCTATACCTTTATTTTCTACAACAGCTGCATTTATTTTTAAATGTACTGCTAAAAAATGAATAACGAAAAAAGAAAGAACAGAAAAATTTACGACGTGAGATAAAATAAACTAGTATCAAATAGCAATCTATATATATATTTTTCGGAGGGAGTTTTTAAACAGGGATCCTGCATTTTTTACAGTAAACTGTGTGGGCTACTTTAGAAGACCATGAAAGTATTGGTGCTTTTTAACTTACTTTGTGAATAATCATTCCCTTCACTGTTTGGAGAACATAAAATGAGAATTTAGAATACAAAGTTCTTTATTAGCCCCATATATCATGACTTATAAGTGGCAGGAACATTGAATCATCATATATTATTAATTACTAATATTAATGTTTAATGCGTTTATATACTTTGTTGAATGTAACACTAGTGTTGTGATTATTAATATCGCCTAAGAATAGGCAAAAATAAAATGACAAATACTGAAATATGTGTTGTTATTTATTTGTTATTTTATGACTTTAAATTTTGTGAAATGGTGATGAAAAACTTTAAAAATATATAGGATTCAAATTCAGTATTTTAAACAATAAATCACTCTTAATAATCCGCGAGAGCCAGAAATCTTTACAGACGGGTTTAAGAACCACTGTTCTATAATATTTATTTTGTCGCTAAGCATTTTGATTTCAAAAAATTAGAAAAGTATAAGAAATAAGGTAGCAAATTTAGAGAATAACTTATATGTTGGGCTTTTAAAAGTTAAATACAGCTTTAATTATTTTTAAGTACTCGTCAAATAAGGAGAACAGAGTTTGGTGTAAAGATCATTATTAATTTTAATAAAAGTAAACTTTATAGATAATAAATAATTAACTGATACTGTTTTATTCGTAGAATAAACTGTCGAGTATATCTCTAGCGAATGTATTTAATAATCATTGTGCTTTCAATAGCTTCGAAAAGGCATCCAATAGAGTTATAGATTGCGAAGATAATATACGAATAGTACGGTATAAAACTGGGTACAGTATCAAATCAATATGCTTAAAATCCCTACAGATAAAATAAAAGATGTATTATATAATTAAATTTGGATTAAAAAGTAACACATGACAAAACAAATTTCTTCAAAATTTAACAAATTTATAGTCGTTTATAGCAGGTACTTTAATAAATAGCTTTAAATTGTGAGAAAAACATTTAATTAATCAGAATACAATATAGGTTATGTTTCTGTACGCATCGAAAACTGTAAACCATTAAAAATATTAAATTGGTTTAATTAAAATTGCCAAAATATAGCTAGATGTCCTTTAGTGAATTAAAAATATGTATAAGGCATAAAAGGTAGTCAAACACCTTAGGATGATAGGTAAAGTCAAGGAATATATGACAAAAGAGTTTATTGCAAAGAAAGAGCAAGTATCTTATACCAAAATAATAAAAGTTCATGCCCAATTTAGGAATAAAGATACAAAGGAATACCAGAAATTTCTACATTAATGAGAATTTCATGATGATGGTGTTAAAGATTCATATCAAGACAATTATAGTATTCACAAAATTAAATATATTATTTTTATTATTTCGTCATTGAGTTTCTTTATTAATTCTTACATTATATTTTAATGGTTATGAGTGATAAATTATATTTGCTCCACATAACAGATCATAAGTGCTTCACTGTGCATAGAAACGAATGCCCATGAAATGGACGTTAGCATACATAAATGCATTCATGTTCTTTTGTATACTGACGATCTATTTTTTTATCTCTAACAAGAAATTGTTTGCAAAAAGATATTCGCATCTTAGAAGATTATTGCTCGAGATGGGGTACGGTAGTAAATGTTAACAAAACCAAAACAATGACTTTCTATTCTGCTACATGGAAGTGAAATGGGAGGGGGGGATAGATGAACAAATAAATAAATTTCAAGTCGATTTTGGGAAAAGGGTTCTAGGGCTCTCAAAGGAACGTCAAACTCCGGGGTTATGAGGAAGGTGGGTTGTTGTAAAGATACTGTTAACAGCAAAATGGCAAAATACCGGCTTAGACTAATGCAGAGAAACCAGTCAACACTTCGCGCTAAATGTTATAGACAAATGTTTTGGGCTGCAGAGGTGGAAAGAGCACTGAGAGGAATTCGCCTGGGTTTATAATGGCAACGAGGCAATGAAAATAATAAAGGTATACGGAGGAAAGTTAAAACAAGGCTGGAGGCTATCAGCAGGCAGGAAATCGAGGCAATATGTAACACGAAAGTCTCCTTGAGTCTATCAAATGAAAATTAAATTAACCTGGAGTAAAGACATCCATATGCTTGTTCTAGGGAGAAAGCCTGTTTTAGACTGGGAAGTTGGAAAGCTCAAAAAATAACAGATGGTTCTGATAGGAGAATCTACCCATTTGGTGAAGGGGAGGAGGAATGAGTACAAATTTTGGTAGAATGTACCCAGGAACACCTGCTAAAAACTGTTTCCAGAAAAACTTTTTAAGGCAATTAGAGGCAGATTGATATTCTGGGATCTGTTTGAGAACCACACTAATTAGTTGAATATAGGCATTTTCTTAGCCAAAGCGCGCGAAGCTAGAAGCAAATTATTTGCTGGTTAGAGCTCAATAACTAGTGTAATTATAAATAATGTAATATGTTTCCATTCATATATCTGCAAACACTGTTCATATTTTAAAATTAAAAAAAAAGTATTATTATTTGTTCCTTTCAATTTGTGCATCATACTTAAGCAAAATATATGCCTGTTAGTTATATATTATATATTATTTTAGGTTTTTAGCATTGCAAAAATAAATAAAATATCATATGTTGTTTGCTTCTATACTACCAGAAAGATTTATATAATGAATTCCTAATAGAATATAGAAAAAGTATTAGAAAAAAATGTTGTGCTGTTTCTTATTTAATGTATTGTATAGGAAAATTACTATAAATTTAATATAAAACAGAATTAAATGTTATAAACAGTGTCTTTATCGAGAAACAGAAATGTTAAACAAATTTTGGGTAACGTTTCTTATAAGAAATTTAAGTGTAAAAATAAATTAATAAATACGATATACGTAAGTAAGGGTTCCAATTTTTAATAATTAAATTATGAGAGAAAAAAGGGAATTGCAGGAAAATGTACATTTAAGAAGAATAGTTGCTAGTAGAATGAAGAGAGAACCTATAAGATAAAAGAATACTAGATGAGCAGAAAAATTAGACATGTTTGCTCCTTATTCCTGAAGTAAACAAAGTCAGAAAGGATAAGTAATTCTAATAAAGCCACGTGTATAATGTAATTTATTAGCTTCTGGTGTAGAATATACGAATATGTGGTTAGTTTCATAATTAACCCTTGTCTTTTCAAATCAAGTTAGTTAAAAGAATGTTGAATCCCTACTCTCAAACATTTAAAGGAAGCTAAGACAACATTTAAGCTATAATTTTAATTCTAAATTCAAAACAACAAGAATATTTATAAAGAAAGGTGAATTTTTCATACAATTCCTGGAATACTAATTTCTGCAGTTTTTTTTTTAACCGAAAGAATATTCATATGCTTTTATTTGTCAAATATGAGCTCTCTATATGATAAACATGGATTACAAGAAAAATAATGTAATTAAAGCCTGAGCGAATGAAAAAATGGCATGTTACTTGATGAATATAAATGCACAAAGAACTAAACTTTTAAAGAAAATGCAGGAGAAAAAATCTTGTTCTTGCTCTGAGATGTTAATGATTAAATTTTTTAATGAATATCAGGTAATATAACAGAAATATTTTGAACACACTTCAAAGAAAGTTATATCTTATATACGTGTGCTTAAAAGATAAATTAACTTTGTTATATTTCTTTATATTTAACTTCTTTTCAGTTTTGTGTTCTTTCAGAATCACATTACTGCGACATAATTTCGAAAATATAGAAAAGCAATTTGCAGACAAAACTATTTTGTTTTCTCAAAAATTTTGAAGAATTGGAGATAGATGGCTGGTGGAAGAAGTTCTTATTAAAGTAACATCGGCCGGCTCTGCGTAATTATCACACAAAATAATGAAGGAGATTTTCTATAGCGGAGAAAAATAAGCGACAACATCCCAAACATTGCTTCCAGCACTGTTTCGTTTAGCCGAATCATAGGCTTATGAGGTTATTAGTTGTTTTTATCGCTGTAATTTACCCTAAATTATACATTTGAGTCTTTTGAGGATATTGCCTTCCGTTCTCTTTGCGGCAGGCGTTTTTCATTATAATATTTTTAACTTTCTCTTGGAAGTGTTTTTGAAACATAACAAAGCTGGGCGTACCGCGCTTCTTAAAATTATTTTTTTATTAATATTACATCAGAATTACTTTGAATATCATGGAACAATTCCTGTTTAGCAAAACAGCTACGAGTTTAAGATACTTTTAATAAATTCCTAATCTCAAGGTTTATATTGTAGAATCCAAAAATAAATAATATGTAATATAGATAATTTTATTGTGGAAATAATGTATTGCAGTAAAATGTTTGACTTCAATAAATAAAGTCAATATAAAAGGTGTAGTACACGATTCCTACTTATTTAATTTCTTATTCACTCATTGCTATAAACATTTTATTAAGAGCTTAAGGACTGAGATTCAATTCTCGTACCATTGAAATTTTTACCAGATTTTCTTCAGCCCTTATCAATTGCACATCCCTGAGAGATTTTCTTCCCGAATAAAAAACTCCTTTCCCAATTTACCATTTCATCTTATGTATGCCAACACGGGTGTGGTCGTTAAGGCGCGGACTTGTGAGCGGAAGGTCTGGGGTTCGAATCCCATCAGGACCGTCCTCTCTGACTGGGTTTATTTTTTTTTTCCAGGTTTTCCTCAGTCCTCAAAACTGGCGTTAAACATTATTAAAAAAAAATCTTATGTATCATCGGTGAGCATCATTTGTGATGTCTCACCTGTGAAAGCGGCTGTTAAGCAAGCACTACTCAAAAATAAATGAATAAACAGCCAAAATCTTTACTTCACCTAGGCTCTCTCAATTATTTACTTCTTAGTGCAATTCTACTTTCTTTAGGTTTACTTTTATCTTCTGCTTACGGTACATTCTAAATATTATCCTTGATATTTTGTTGCTTTCCATTCTTTTCTCATAACCAAAACTATACGTATTCATTCTTCAATGAGATATATATATATATATATATATATATATATAAATTAACAGTAATAATAAAAGTAGATAAGGATAAAACACTGAGAAAAGGTCACACTTGAAATTGCTATATTTCAAGTGTGACTTTTTCTCAGTGTTTTATCCTTATCTACTTTTATTATTACTGTTAATTTGTTACATTGTTAATAGTGTTACTTTATTTTTATTTTTTCTTTTATATTATATATATAATTGAAGAAAGAATACGTATAGTTTTATATATATAAAGTGTTTAAAATTTCCAAGAGTAGTATAGCATTGCGTTTCCCTTTTTTTAATTGGTATTCTCTAAAAGCCAGTTAGATGATTATTTGCTTACCTATTGTATGCCTAATATATACACATCTGCTCCATGCGTTAACACACTCTGAAACAAAATATTTCATTTCTTGCAAAATGTTTCTGTTCTACATCGTTTTATTTAACATTGATTAATTCTACTTGTTTAATAGTAATAATAATTTGGAAGTGCATTATAGAATTCTTTGGAACTATTTTTTGTGCCTAACATGTGGTAACATTGCACTTCCAGAATATACATTTGAAAACCTATTAAATTGTGTTTCCGACTCTCACCCTGAGAGGAGACATTCAAATTGTCAGTTCTTTTACCGGCATTATTATGCCAGGTAACCCATATATGCATTGAAATGTTTTTTTGATTCATACTTTAAAACATGTAGCAAAATATCTACCTCTTAATCTCAAAAAGAATCTCATTAAACGCTTGTAATGCCTCGCTTTGATTATTGCGATGACTTGTACTCTAATCTGAGTACTGGGCAGATCAACAGATTACAATGCTTTCATAATGCCTGTGTTCGTTTGGTCTTCAACACTCGTAAATTTGATAATGTGACACCCTACACCATCAACTGTCATGACAATCTCTAAAAGAAGGTAGCACTTTCCATTCCCTTACGCTCCTGTTCAAAATACTTCGTACCCCCACCCCCCAATGTGTTGTCTCTGCTCCTTCCTCGTATCTGGAATATGATTTTACTGTCTATGACTCAACACCGAACACATTTCTACTCAATCCCATTCAGCGTGTCAGTTCCCAGAATCGGGAACTCCCTTCCTCTTGAAATCAGAGTTTGTTGGACATTAAGTAATTTAAACGTAGATTAAATCATCATCTCAACTCTAGGAATAACAGTTAGTCCCTTGCTGCTGCTTCTTCTTTTCTTTCTTCTTCTTCTCACTCTCCTCCTCCTTTCTCTCCGCTTGTGCTCAAGAAAAATTATTGAGCAATTGGGATTCCAGCACTATCTTCGTGAACTTTCAACTACATCAAATTTTGTAATTTTACATGCAGTACTTATATTCAATTTGACCCCCCCTTTTTTGATAATTTAAAGGTATAACTATATATGCTGTACTTTGCATTATTTTTGCTGTTTTTTCGCCTGGTAGACCATGACCTTAACACTCCCCAGGGTCAATAAACAAATACGTAAATAAATCATAAATAATAAATAGGTAAATAAATGAATAAATATATTCATTCTCATCTTTTTATAATATTTCTCAAAGAGGTCCCCGTTGGATGCAATGTACTTGTCCAAGTATTTCTCGCAATCTTCAAAGACATCATTTTTCTGACAGGCCTTTCAGAATCGTCCCCGCAGCATTCACTACAGCTTCTGATTATGGAAAATGCCTCTCCTGAAGATATTCTATTCACATTTGCTATGTGCAGCCTTGCATTATGGAAGTGCAACATCTTTCTTGTGGCCTTTTGCATGCGATACGCTTTTGCAGAGTTTCCAGGACATCTGTGTAGTATTGCTTAGAACTCTGTGTGTGTGTGTGTGTGTGTGTGTGTGTGTGTGTGTGTGTGTGTGTGTGTGTGTGTGTGTGTGTGTGTGTGTGTGTGTGCAGATACGATATTCTGGAAACCATTTCTTGAATATCAAAAAATGAGATAGTCATACTTTTTCTAGCACAAGGAATCACTTTTTTTTCTTTCGTTTTTATATTTGTGTTGATGTAAATGCAGATTTCCACACAGAGCTTTGCTGTGAGGATCAAAGTGTTGAAGTCAAGTTTTATCAACAATTATACTTATGAAAGAAACTCCCCATTAGGTGTAATATTATCTTCAATTATATGCAAACCTGCAGGCTTACATCCATTCGTTGGGGACTCAGCAGATTTGGAACTCACCGTGCACAAACACGTCTCATGTGCATATTTCCAGTTACCACGAATGGGTGACATTCAGTAAATTTTTCAGAACTTCCGAAAAAAAATTTAATGTTATTCTACAATCGTCTCTCATAGTGACAGCAGCGGTGGTAACGTTATCTTTCATTAGAGTTCAAACTAAAGTGTTGGGTCCAACTTCCTTTGAAATCGATTGTCACTTCTCTTTAAACATTTTAAACCATCTGAACTGTGCTATAGGAAGGAACAAACCCTCCATAGGCCACCTGTAACATTACAAAGACTTCAACTGGAGGTTTATTGCGAGGAAAACAGAATTTCAGAACAGCATGTTGTTTGTCACGTGTAAGCTCCATTTTTCTGTAGCAGAAACTTAATATACACACCTCTCACATGCGGTAACTGGAAGTGACAACAATGAAACCAGTGCCATGTATATATTACGCATTAAGTTAACAAAATATTCTAAAGTAAATTGAAGTTCAACACTTTTTGAATGCAAATCAAAAGTTATAATTGGAGATTTTTCTATCTTCATATTTTTTATAATAGGTTGGTTACAACTAAATGATACATGAATAGAACAGCGAGTAAAATGCCTGAAAATTATGATAATTCTTAATCGAACAGCCCTCATAACTTAATTCACAACGTGGCGCATTGGGCTTATCTACAACACCCATATTTTAATCGTGTAGGTAATCTCACGAATTAATAGCATTAATGATACTTCTATTTATTTATAATTTCTGTTCTCTGGAAACGAAGAGGTATGCATTCTGTGTTTAAAAGTTTACACTCTATTCTCACTACTTTACGCAATCACCAGGCTGACCTTTTAATTTATCACAGGGAATCTCTGTATATATCGTCTTAAATAGTGCCTTTGTTTCGTCTCTGGAATTTTCTATCAGTTTGGATTACCGGAAATTGTAGAATGTAAAAGTGATATCTAGCTCTATATATTTGTTTATTTATGTATATTTATCTCTAGGTTTCTATTGCTCCTATTTTACAGAAAGTCTGTAAACGCAGCCTTTATATTATTATATTTTATGCAATGTGCAAGAGAGTATCTGGTAACCTCCAAATAAATATACATTGAAATTCAATTTTAGGTTGTTAACTCATAAGATAAATTTCTAAATTTCAAACTAAGCTATGATCTTAACCTCATGTGTGTCACTAAACAACATCGCTTCTAAAGAAGTTTCAGTAAGTTCCAGTGTTCAAAAGTGTGATAATATCCATTTTTGTGTGCCTAGCATGCAAAATTATCAAACATGTATGTTATCATTCCATTCATTGATTAAGGCGTTTTCTAGTTCGTTTCGATTTGGACTAACACAAGTATAGATGGAACCGCGTTTTCGTCCATATCCTCAATTTTATCTTCAGAATTCATTTCCCCTATGGCTGATACTGTAATACGAGCAGAAACAAACTGTTTAGGGAGGTCATAATCCAGTGATAAAATTACTTTAATAATTAATAACTAACAGAATTAATTTGCCAAAAAATCTCGTTAGAGGTTATAGATGTATTCCTTTGTCGCACTATAAAGTAAAATATGGCTAAAAATCTAAAAATTCCTTTTTGTACCAGTGCATATGAATATATAAGTGTAAAACCTAACAGTTAGCTGTTACGCTAGCCTAGGAATACTCAATAACATAACATTAGGATGACTTCAATCAGAGATAATGCTTTGAATTTTCGATCTGAAGTATTTAAGACATATAAAAATAAGCAGCTGGTGTTTCATTAACATTAGTTCTAGCCTCTTATTCCAGTTTTTATGATTTTTTAGTTACAAAAAACTTTCTTTGGATAAATCTAGGATAAAGGGATGACCTTTCTTGCTTCATTCATCACGTCTGCGCCAAATAATAACGCCTATCTCTTCTTCACTGATAACTCATTACTATTCATAGTACTCGGAACATGTTTAAAAGGGCAGATCGTGACTGACCATGAGATAACTTAGAACTCCATATGACAAGCTGAACTAATTTGCTGCTATCCGACACCTAGTGTCTTAAAAAAAATGTCTTAGTATTGAATGAAACAAAACTTTTATGAAAATAATGTCGTCGGAGCTATGCATTGTAAAAATAATGAAACTGCTGGTCGAAAGGGTGGTTCTCATCGGTATCACAAGTTGGCAATTAAATGAAGTAAAGAAATACAGAAATAACACGACTTTCATACAAGCGCTACTGCACAAAAAAAAAAAGATTAATAAATAAATAAATAAAAATAATTTAATTTACTTTTTAGCTATTTAAATTACTTTAATGGTTGATTTTTATTTAATTTAGAGCCTGAAAAAGTTTTGTTCGGCGTTTGTTAGTAGTACGTGCTCTTCCGTATTTTACCCATTCACTCTTTCTCATCTTCACTTTCTTATTTTTCCTCAGCACTTCATTTCATCATCATTTTCACCATTCCACCGCTTTCCATTTCGTTTTTCTTCCTTCAGTTCAGTAACGTTACTTTTAAGAATGTAGTGGACCAAAGATTCTATTACATTAATTACGGTTAACAATTATGATGTTATGCCCGTTGAATCAAATTTAAGGTAGGAAAGGAACAATCGAACTCGTAAATTTGTAGTCAGAGCTCGGATTCGAAGCACGATTTTCGGCCTTCCGTGTCGAAGTTCTGACCAACTGTGTTACCGTGTTCTATTACAATCATGGAACCATAAATCTCTCTCATTTTATTCAATGCTGGAGACCTCCCTAATATTTTCTCTCTACGAGAGATTTATTCCTTAAGAGGTGACGCGTATTGCGAATACTTCGACCCAGATTTGTAGTTTAATGTCAGATTTAATAAGGATAAATTTATATTTGTATATATAATTAGCTATATATGGGAGTAGGCTCATAAGTTTCCGGCCTAAGCATTTACTACGTATGGTAAAGACAAAAACTATATTTCACTTTTCAATATAGTTACCATTTATTGCAATACACTTATCACTTCTTTGAATTAACATTTCAACCCCCCCCCCAAATTAGTTAGAAGTCTTGTTTACAAAATGGGCATAAACAGCATCCATCACTTCTTCTTCACACTTAAATTTTCTTTCCTCGAAGGTTCTTCTTGAGTTTTGAGAAGAAGAAATAGTCACTGGGAGCTACATCTGGGCTGTAGGACAGATGATCGATCTCCTTGAAGCCACATTTCTTCACGGCTTTCTTTGCAAAACGAGTTGTGTACACAGGCGCGTTGTCGTGAAGAAGGTGCACACCACTATTCAGCTTTTCTCGCCTTTTCTATTCGATGGAAGAACGTAGTCTGTGCAGTAGGCCAGCACAGTACTCCCCATTTACTGGGTAGTTCTTCTTGAAGTCAATGAAGAGTATTCCTTCAAAGTTCCAAAAGATTGTAATCATGGTCTTCTTGGTTGACTGAGTGACTTAGCTTTTAGAAGCGGTGCTTCATCAGGCCTACGCCACTCCATTGATTCTCTTTTGGACAAAGAAACATGGTAGAGGACCATAGTTTCATCTCCTGTAACAATGGTTTGCAGAACTTCTCTCGTTGCCAAAGCAGAGCTCCTAAAATGCCTGCCTGACAACAGATGACTCGTTGTTGCTTTTGGACTGAGGAAAGAAGTCTAGGCACACATCTTGCACTAACCTTTTCATGTTTAAATGTTCATGAATAATTCGAAGGATTGGTGTTTTTGAAAGGCCCAACCTTGCTGCTCTTTCTGCAACTTTGAGCCGCCGGTCGTCCATAATTTCTCCTTCCAAGAGCGATGTTTTCAGGAGTGAGCACTTCCAAGGGCCGACCTGCACGCTCTTCGTCTGCATTGCTTTCTCGACCCATTCGAAAAAGTTTGACCCATTCTTTTACGGTAGATTATGAGGGGGATGCTTCCTCATGTGTGCCGTCGAACCGCTATTTAATTTCATTTGGAGTAAATCCTTTTTTGTGAAGAACTTAATAACAGGTTGATACTCCATTTTGAACATGTCACAATCTTCTGCACAGCGGAGCGGAAGTTACAGCTACAATTATTTGCTTAACACATAAAGTATGACACCAGATAAGCGTTTTGTGGAGGCCATAATCCTTATCGGCGAGCCCGGAAATTTATGACCCTAACCTCTTATATATAGTTCTTTCCATTAGTTGGAAATAACAACTTTAATATATAACTTAAAATTAGATGCGATGCTCTTGAAATTATGTGTAGTCGATGTGTTTGCTAGGAGACTGGTACGTGAATACTTATTTATTATGACCCTAACCTCTTATATATAGTTCTTTCCATTAGTTGGAAATAACAACTTTAATATATAACTTAAAATTAGATGCGATGCTTTTGAAAGTATGTGTAGTCGATGTGTTTGCTAGGAGACTGGTACGTGAATACTTATTTTATTCTCCCAGTACGACTAGGCACACTTTCTAGCGTTCTTTGGCAATTTTTGCTAGTAAAAGAGTACATTAACATCTAGAAACTCTAACATCTACACTACCTAAACTGTAATAATATTAAACAAATTGTTTTAAGACTCTGACATCATATAGTAAGATAGTATACGACTATATTTAATGGAGTGCGATAAGCCTAAACCCTCCATGGATTACCTAGGCGATCAAAAGCCAAGGATTACTGCACTACCACTGCGACCTCTATCTCGGTCTTGCTACATCATTGATAGAGTGTAGCATTGCAGGGGTATATCTGATCAGCACATTATTTATGTATACGAACTATTGTTTCTCTATTTTATAAAGATAAATATCAATATTAAATAAGGTATGATTAATTCTTTGGATTATGGGCTATCACACTAAAATTTTCATTTGCTAAATTTGCTCTCTGAGGTGAAAATGTTCAACGAAAGACGTGATTTTCTAAACGGAAGAACAAGCATCCGGACAAATGCTCCACTAATTATCTAAACAGTCATTAAATCTACATACCTGCTGTAAGCACACATGATATTGTAATTTATAATATTGAACTGTAAATATAATGTCAAGTTATTAAAGTGTTATAAAATTGTAACAGATTAATTTAAGTAGTCAAATTGAAAGATGTAAACCATATCTATAGGATGGAGTAGGTGTTTTTGGATGTTGTAAAAATTGTACCAATTAAACCAAATTTCTAGTAAGGAAATTGGGTTACAACATTTGTTACAAGAGATTGTATACATTTCTCATCATGCCTTTTTTGATCCTTCTTGCATACCTCTATTGCTTTCACAAAGTACCCTGTGATTCTAGAGAGCTATTAATAGCTGTACCTACTAGGAAGGGTGAAATTAGGAATATTGTAGTTCGAGATGCTGGTGTTTGTAGGAGTATAGTAGCATAAAAAGAACGCCAGAATGCCCTTGGAAAGAAGATTAGCAAAATTCATAACATCTTAAAGGAAAAGATATAGTTGAAATTGCAATAGGACATATTTTTATAGGACATAGTTGTATTGCCCATTATTGAAGATTCAATCTTACGTAAAAGCACTCAAGAATATGGAGTGGTAAAGGGGCATCCTGACTAGTCTTTGGTTAGCACCATCTTAAAGCAAACTCTCGGCATATGCTGTAATTAAGGTACATATTTTTATATAAAATTCAAGGTACTCATAATAATAATAATAATAATAATAATAATAATAATAAAGTACTACAGAATGCCTTACTATACACAAAATAAAGAAATTTTATGAACCAATACTACCACATTTTATACATTTTTATCAATTGAGTGCTATATCAGTAACGGGCCTTTTATTTGACTGAGAAATAATTCCAGTTTTTTTTTTCAAACTGATATAAAAAGTACAGCATTCCAAATGCAGTGCAAGATGAAATAGTAATTACTATTATTATTAAATATTCTATGGCAATTTTGAGGAGTGACATTTACAATATATTATCTTTCTTTTAAAAATATTACTTTTAATGAAAAACTATTATTATAGCATTTATAACATAATTATTCTTTGCTTTGTTATTACTACGATATAGCGATCTCTTTTTCTAAATGCATAATGTATCTTGTTTTGCTACTCTATGTTTTGCAAGGAAACACATATATAAGATCAAACTTCCAAATAAATAAATCTGAGTTCGACTCGGCAAGCTACTTCGTGATTTGGGAAATACTGCGTGAAACATTTTGATATTTATTTTGAAACTCGCTTGAATCTTATTTTAAGGGCTGCAACAGGGGGGTAATATTATGTTCATAATCTAAAAAATTAAAAACAGTTTTTTTCTGTTATACAATGATTAAGTTTTTAAAAACGAACTGCAATTTCCATTTTTGGCATATTTTTCTCACTACATAATAGCAAAATAGGTTCAGTAATTCGCAATTTGGAAGGTAAGAAGTCACTTGAGATGCCAATATCAAATTTGCTTGTACATTTCGAACAAATGCTGCAATATTGAAAGGTTTTCAATAGCTACTGGCACTCCAGTTGCACTGAGTTCAGTGTCATTTGGACTTGTACAAGTAAAAGCAAGCTTAAATTATCTCTAGAGTATTTCTAGAGATATAGATTGCATATTACTGTACTTTAAGAAACAGAAAGACTCATAAACTGACACCAGACATTCACTTTGAAGATTTTGGGGAGATTACCTCTTAGTAGTAGCAGTGGGGATGCTTAATATGTATAACTGCATGCAGAGTTTAACTTTGAAAGGTATCACTTATGGAGCGTGGTAGCAGAGCAACATCTGCATATGAAACGGAACATTCTCGTAGAAATGTTTCTTTGATTACGGTACTTTATCGTGTAGTAGCTGCACGCCTTTGCAACCCATAGCCAAGTTCACGAAAATTCTTCCCTTAATACCAAACTCTGCTATTCAAAATACCACTTATGATTTCTTTCTCTGCCAAGAAAGATCTCCGTTGTCTATTATTGCAATTTAAATTGACATAATCCCTCCAAATCGTTTCTAGCAACTCCGCTCAAAATTATCGTCAAAATATCAGGCTGCAAACACGATTTTGCCATTAATGTAAAGAGCTTTCTCGGAGCTAGCTAATTTACATATTTGTACCATTTCTTATACTTGAACATCCTTTGAAAAATACGTTCATATACGTACACAGTAAAACGCTGATCTAAAGAACTGTTCAAACTGCCTGGAAAAATAAATAAAACAATGACGTATATCAAATAAACTGTAACAGAGTAGTCTAGCAAGTGTATGAAAATACAACTTGACCGCTGCAGAGGCAATTTACGTCACAGCATTCCTTCTCCCTTCATTGTAATCGTTAGTTTGACACCTTCAGTGATTGAAAAATATGTTTGTGATTAAAACTTGCTGATAATCCCAATACTGTCATTTTTCATTATGTTTAGTGTTTCTAGTTTTGTTTGCTTTTTCGAAAATACACAATTATTTTTCCGTGAATAAGGTAGAAATTAACATTCACTACTTATAAGACAGGTCGATTTCATTAAGTTCTAAATGTACTGGAATCTACTTTTGCTTCACTTATCCTAATTCAGCATTCCGGCATCATGACTGATAGACCTTTCAAGTAAGCAGCCAGCATTCGACTCCTAGCCACGATGTATAATTTATGTTAGCCTATGCAGGGCAAGGCAGGTTTCCTCCGAATATTTGTGTTTTTTCCACTTACCACTTGAGCATTAAATGCGTATATAATTACATAGGAGTAACATATCGCAACTTTTCCCCAATTAATTACAAATCGCTTTAATAACAGAAGCACAAATAAAATAGAAACGTTAAAGAAAGTTATAATTATAGTGGTTACTGAAATATTATGAAAGCAATACAATAGATATGTTTGAAAATTTAAAATGAAGATCTTGCGGAATTGAAAAAAAAAATGCATTAGCAAAATGCAATCCAATTAAATTACACGAATACATTTGCGAAATATGTGTAAGTGGAATATTATAACGCGCAAGCGAACAAACAAGTGCCCATAAATTAATAAAATGCCTAAATAGGGCAGAAAGAGACCCAGTGCTCTTAATACTGTAAATGAAAACAAATATCGACCCAACACTGTTGGAATTGGAGATATAAATATAGGTCATAATATATATGTTGGTCCTTTTATTTGTGCAGAATTAATTGGAAGTATAAATTCTACGAAAAATATTATTATAATTCCATTTATTGACAGTGTGAATAAATATTACTGAATTAAGTATGTGCTAACTTTAGGATGAGATATCTGAGTCTTTTCAATATGGATTACATTACCGAAAATTTTCAAACATTTCTCAGAAGCAATAATAATAAACTCAAAATTAATAAAGCAGTAGAAATAAAAGGAATAAATGCAAAAACAGTTTATAAAATAAAGGCAAACTGATTAAAAAGCATCTTAATTTAATTGGTGAAACTTTTTTTTAAATGTCTAATTATCATTTTAAAGTCTATTTACTCAGAATTAGGAACTGAATACAATAAGTTCGGACTTTAAGAAACAAACGCATGTCCATTATATAAATAACTTTTATGGGTAATATGATATAAATTGTGGCATATAAAAGATATAAAGGCTGCCCAAACTAATTAATTGTTGTTTTACTGTAAAAAGGACTTGTAATATCAAATATGAAGTGAAGAATTAAGGGTTATTTTAATCTAGATATGTCCAAGTAAATTAGAACATACGAATTTTTAATTTTGTGCAGGTGAGTAATGCATTTTGTAGAGAACGAGGATAATCTGCTCTTCAGCTTTGCAATACTTTGTAGCCTCTATAAAGAAGCCCAAAGTAAAGTCATTCAGATAGAAATTCCCTCTGTAGGCTCGAAAATAATCATCGATGACCAGGTAATATATCAAACGTTTAGCAAATTAAACCAATATGAAGACAACAAACATATCAAGAAGAAACACAAATAAATCTTTATAACATCAATGCAGCATGGTGTTTTTATATGCTAATGAACTGTGGCAAATTTTAGAGAATGAACTGCCTAAGAATGAATTTTCAGAGACTGCCCCAATGAAATAAAATCAATAAGATGTAGGACGACCCAAAACAATAACAAGTACCATTGACTAGGTCATCAGGAAGGAACTACCTTCCCCATACTTCGTCGTCAGCATTGTCTTTTATCATTCGCTGCTGTGCTATATTAAAATATCTACGATTGGCATGAAATATTAGGAATTAGTGAATAAATAAACATATACATATTTAGAGAATTATGGGTATAGTATTTGAAGACTTTATCCCGATTTTATTTTATTATATGTTATTATTTGGAATATGTGGACTATTATTGGTAAATTACAAATCTGAACTTTTTTTCATTATTGAAATGCTTTCTAAAACGACCTTGAAGTTCACCCTACAAAGAAGCAGAGAGTATTTGTGTAAAATCCTAGATCATCGTTGTTATTTCCACATGTGTGGTTTGGGACACTTAAGTCATAATGTTATTTAATTGCTCGCAATAGCTGTGCATTTTTTCAACAGGTTGTGTTTTGAACGTTTCTTCTATCTTCCAGATCCAATTGAGTTATACACTGCTTGCTCTTCATTCTGATCAAGCAGTCTTTATCTGTGGTAAATATGAACACGTCCATTTTTGAAGTTACGGTGTAAAAATGCAGGTTCTTTTTCGAATTGTATTCCCAGACGAGGGCATTGGATGACGTTGAAAAACCAGGCAAGTGAAGTTTAATTTGTGTGAAATAAAAAAAAAAAAAAAAATAGTGGCGGGGATGGAGGGAAACAGAGGGGGTGGGGGCCTAGGTCCCGGGATTGGATTGGCGCTATGTGACGGCCCGTGTGACGGGTACAGAAGGAGAAATATGGCGGCTTGCTGATGACGTATACTCCTCGATCCGTCTCTGCCAAGAGCACGGCTCTGCCTGGAATTGGATGGAGAGAAGGCTTTGGAGCTTGGGGAGGAAACGGGAAGCGGGGGGGTTGGGGGGCTTAGCCTATAGGAAATTACATACACTCACAGGAAATAAAAACTGTGGCCCCCTCGAAAATCTCTTATCTTCCCTTGAATGTGCCCTGCACGCATAATGATGTTATTAGATTGATAGGGAAAACATGTTTGCTCTGCTTTTTTATCCCAGTTTTCCTTTTGCTTGCACTTCATCAAAGAGTAAGATTGTGCGTTTAATTGCACACGCCTCGTAATGTTTCTAGTGTACTTAAGTGTGGCTTCTATTATCTTTTGCATCTCTGGAATATCGTCTGTATATTTATTTTTAATTTGTATGTTATTTACCCAAACCCTTCTGCAGGAAAGTAGGTTATGTATTAATATTTATTGCATTCTCTCTTGCAATTGTCTAACATCTTTGAAATGAGGACATTACACATAGAAATAACATTAATCATACTTTCATACAAATTGATGTTTTTTGTTACTTAACTTTTATTTGTTTCATTGTTTTGGCTCTAAACAGTTTGAAAATTATTTAGAAAAGGGCAATATTTTAAGGCTACTTTTTTATAAAATTGATAGGATATTCAATTTGTATAATATTTTATGAATGTATAAATGTCAGAAAATAAAAAGTTCGATTTTGTGACAGAAGATTAACTTTTCTACTCGATTTGCACATTATTCCCCTATTTTACTCCTTAGAGCATTACCAACTATTCTGATTTTTATGTTGTAAATTGGTAACAATGATTTGCAGCTATGTAATTATTACAGATCATGATTTTTTTTTAAAATAAAAAGGAACTGTGCAATCCGACCAAAGCGGAATTCAAACTTACATTATCAAGTTTAAGTTCAAATTACTTAATTACTTAAATATCGTTTGGAAAAAAATTAGCATAACCATTCCGAAAGGTTAAAACAGCTATTTTTTTTAAATATTCCAAAGAGGAAACATCCGTAATTTATTGTGTATATCACACATGGTTAAAACAAAATAATGAAAATTATAAATTATTAAAATACTGTATTTTTCGTTGCATATGGGCTGTTTCTACATGAAACGGGCATTAATACTGTTACATTATTCAAGTCAACTTAACATTTGTATTTAAGTGAGATAACCTTAGTAGTTTCCAGTAGAAAGAGAGTCAGATTCCCAGGAAAAATGAAGATTCATGGTTAAAATATGAGCTTTGACTGAGAGCTTTTCCTATCTGATTCCCCTTTTAAACCGCTGCCTAAAAGTATATGACTTAAGCCGGCTTCACAAAATGGAAAGTACTCTCACACCATCTTCTGCCTAATCAGATTAATAAGTTAATCGTTTTCATATGCAATTAATCCCTAAATGACATTTATTCCTGTTATAAATTATTTCCATGTGTTGTATTTGAATAATGAAAAGAGGAAAACGAATATATTAATTATAATAGCAGTATTAATACAGTGTATCCTCTAATTTTAGGTTATTGTATAATCAAAGAAATGTTTATAACTGTTTAGTAATTCGAAAATATATGTCGGTTTTGTGATTTAAATTTCAAAAAAAAATTCAAATTACTTTTTACCTAAAAAGAAACACCATTGTAATCTACACATTTTTGCCAATTACTAGAAAATTCACTTATGACATTCCGATAAAACATCATGGCTTCAGAAATGATAGCAGTTATATATTCTGTTTTACGTTCTTGGTTATTAATATTTTATTCTTCCAAACCTCTTTTAGAATAAAACTAGGGGAACTTGCTGTATGATATAAAGATTCGTACTATACGTTATTCAGTTCAGATAATGGAGAAAATATTACCCAGGCGCTGCCATGGAGAATAGCACTTTTCTATGTGCTGTTTTTTTAATATTTATTAAAATACTTTTCCAAAGAAATTGTTTTGCAACAATGCAGAAGTTTGTAGTGCATTAGACCAGCCGCAGACCACCATACAATCGCCATAAACTTTCTCTGCTTTAATTTTCACTTTGCGAAGGTTTTCAGAGCTTCATCGGGAGTCAAAAATTGTGTTCACTCTTTCCGGATTCCATTAAACAATCCACTTTTCATCACAATACAGTATGATCCTAAAAGGGATAAGTTTTGTTGCCCTAAACCAGTGAAAAACAAACTTCAAGCCCAGCGTTTTTGATACTCATTTAATTAATATAATTTCATTTATTATTATTTTCAATTTTCCTGTTTTTCCAAGAAACAGCTGATTAAGTAATTGATGCTAATAACCATAATTTTGAATTTGTTGGTGTTTTGTGACAGTTTAAATTTCCAAACTGCCCTTTATTTCCAAACGATCTAATATTTTCAATAAATATTGAAGAATCCTCGAAACATTAGCCAATAGTGGTCAATTCGATGATTTAATTTCGGTGTATCATTTTTTAAAAGTTATATTTAAATAAAAAATCGTTTTGCCATAATATCGAGTTACAAGATGAGCTAATGTAAGTCTACATTAAATCAATTAGACGACTCTGCCTTTCTTTGGAAGAATAACATTCAAATATAAAGTCTGTCATTTGTCATAATTATGTACTAGTTATGCAGTATAAGGTAAGCGCTATATAAATAACTGTTTACTTCATTAGAAGTGGGTAATAAAATATAAATGCATTTAAATTTAATAATGGAATGTTTTTGTGACGAATAATAGTATTTATTACAAAAGACAGAGAAAGAAAAGTCCATAAAATAAAGCAACAAGATACATTAACAAAATAAAATATACAAAAAAACCACACTATAATTTAACTTGAAAATATACGCTGCTATATCTAATATTATTAAAGTATCCAAGTGAAGAATGAGATAGAGAAGTAGAAGTAAATTAAATGGACAATTTCATATTTTCAGCTTACCACATATATCATTTATACATTGTTCAAACGTACATGATAGTTTTTTACCACAAATTATTTCACCTGAAATGAATTGTCTCGAAGCGACCAGTGCCTCAGCTTTGAGGCTGTTCTATGCAACAGAATTACTGTTCAGGGTAGGTTCATTCTCATCACTGATCTTTAGACACGTTTGACCTTAGGCGAAGATTTGAGATTCATTCTTTTTAATACACTTACAGCCCTGATCATTAGCTAACAGCAATGCTACGCCGCTTGGAGAAAGATACACGGGAATTAGCCACGTTATGTTAAGGTACGCCCAATCATCTATCATTGTGTTATTCACAGCTTTGTTGTCAGCTGAGCTTTGCAGCCTAAACATGTATACATGTCTACATGGGCTGAATTCTCTGGTAATGTTAGATCTTTTGTATTTTTATAAATTTATAATGACATTTTATTTTTAAAGTGTTAGTTTTCTTAAACTTAAGGTTAACCTTGGGGCAAGACTGCTAAAAAAAGAGCGAAGTTCATGATAAAAACATTTTTAAACTGCCTGCTTATAAATTCAAATATTTTCTAGGTTAAGGTTACACTTTTAAGTTAATGCTGTATTATCCAGTTCTTTTCATTTATACTATTTGGAAAACTTTGTGTGTACAATATTTTCATGGAACGGAAAACATAATTTTTGAGTGGTAAATAAGCAAAATTTTAGATATACAAGTAGTATCAATATTGAACGATACTCAATTTTTGATTGAACTTGTCACAAGTGGCACATTTTCAAGCGGTCTCAAGAAACACGTATCTAAAACGGAAACTTCTAAATAACCCAAAATTTTGGGTTCGTTTCTAAGATCGACCGTTGACCCATAATAAAAAATACAAATATATTTAAAAATCACGGACCAGGACAGTGAAAATCCAGAATTATAGTTCTGAGTAAATTTTTTCGAGCGTACTATTGCATTCATTTATAGCATGTAATAAACTTTCGCGGACGTGGGAAAACCATGTTACGCCAGCAAAATAACTCAGTTGTGAATCTAACCAATAACGAAAGAAGCTTTTGGTGAACTTTTTAATCCTCTAATCACACGTAACTTTCTTAACATTATCGTATTTCAGGGTCTTTAATATGGAAGGTGATTTTACATTACTTTCTAGGTATAATTTTCAAGTTAGTTTTTATTTTGAAGTGATAGAAGACGGCGCGTTTCGTAATCGACCTATTTTGAGAAACGCATTAAAGTTTGCAACTATTTTAAATTAGATTCTGTGGGTGATTATCCGCGCCAATTTTTGAATTTATAAAAAAAAAGTTTTTTTTTTTTTTTTTTGCGAAATGGAAAATCATAAAACACAAAATTGTTTTTTTTTTTCTTCTTCTGAACAATCCAGCTCGGTAATTCAAATTTACTTTTGCGACAAATTAACACTTTTAAAATAATAAAATGAGAAAATTGTGTTTAATTTATAAAAATGGATGAGTTGAGACTAAACATGTATCTATTATATTCGGGTATTGAGAAAATTTGGTATAGGTCCATCTTTTTACTATTTATTATTTGTCTCTTAGCATCAGGATGTCTACAGCATTCATATTATTTAAATTTATTGCACATTAAGTAAATTAGTAAATCAGAAATTTTCACTATTTAAAAATAAATATACAGAGATTGCCAAAAATGTATACACACTTCAAGCTGGAGAAAAAACTATATTGACATAACAAAATTGAATTCACATAAACAGAAAAGGATGAGCACTAATCATCTTAGACTTTTACAGTTACAACAGTTGCTCAAAATGTCCATCATCGGCGTCGATACACTTCTGAGCACGTTGAACTACTTGATTGAGCAAAGTTTGCGAAAGTATCCTCAGCGACTGCAGCACATGCCGTTTCAGGAGCATCTTCATTTAATAAATGCAAAAGTCTTGGGATGAAAACTTTCAACTTTGCTGTTTTAATAATACGACGTAGGCTGGTTCTGCTAATCCAAGTCTCACGTGCACATTGGTTGTAGATTTCTGCGGTGAGTGCTGAAAACGTTCCAAAACCATAGCCGAGGATATGGGGCTTGTTGCTGTACGAGGTTTCCCAGATCTGCCCTTGTGAATCTGAACATCGCATACGGAACCATGAGTCTCAAATTTGTCTGGAATGCGTGCTATTGTTATTTAGGATGGCGGTTCTGTTCTGTACACACGTCTCCATTGCCTTTGAACTTCAACAACATTCTCGGTTTTCCAATACCACTTCAAAATTGTTTCCCGCTGCTCAAACGATAATCTTGGCTCCATTGTGTTGTAGCAGCGCAAGCATAACGTAATGTGAATCACATTTGTTTACAGAACATTATACGATAATCTTGACTTCATTTGTTCATTGTTGATTTATTTGTCACGTAGCAACGCTATCATAATGTATGTGAGTCACATCTATTTATAGAGCATCATACTACACATTACTGTTGTTTTTCGCTACAACTTTGAAATATATTAAACACATATCTACTGTGAAATAGTGTATACATTTATAGCAACCTCGATATATTGTTGAATTATGCTATTAGAATATGAATAGATACGTAAACGTTTAAAGCATTTTGAAAATCGATATGAAAATAAAATCAAAATATAGCAACTAAAATCAAAATTAAACCTTATTATTCTATTTTACTCTTTTAATAAATAAAAATATATAAATATTAGAAGTGAAAGAATGTGTCGTGTGCAGGACATAAGTTGGAAATGAATAAATTGAACTTGAAAAATTCAGGTCACCATCGATTTTCAGCTTTCTGGACTGACACTCTATCAGCTGAGCTACCGTGTCCTCCAAGCACGAAACCTCGAACCTCTCTCATCTGATTCTATATACCCTAAAGCCTCGCTAAGGTTTCTGTTCTGTTCTGTTCCTTAATAGGCGACTCGTAATGTTACGAGTGCTTACGACCTTAGTCTTCTAGTTTAACCACTAACTGTGTAGGACGTAAGTTGGAAATGAAGAATCAGACTTCAGAAAATTCGGGATTCCAACCACTGATCTTCAGCCTTCCGAGCCTGAGATTTATACCAAATGAGCTACTGTGTCCCTTCCACGCGCAGATCGACGTGTGAGATAATTCTTTTTAAAAACTGCGGAACCTCTAAAGTGTCTCAATAATGTCATCAACGCATTTTGAATTAGTCAATGCTTACATGTAACACAAATAAAATGTTTTTCAATATTAAATGTTTTAGCATTCATGTAAATTGATGGGCATTTCATTGCTTTATTGATAATCTTATAAGTTTATAGCTCATCTAGTGCATGGCTCATCTAGCCATGTCAAAAATCTTCCTCAACTAAATCACAAGTATCGCATATCCTTCATCCTTGCAGCGATTACATCCAACTGGATAGATACGTTCACAACATCACCCTGGCTGACTTGAATCCAGCTTGCCATTTCATTCACATCCTCAAATTCAAGCAAGATTTCAGAACAAAGTACTATCAAGATTAAAACTCATATCGTATGTAAATTTAGAAATAACACCATTTTAGTTTTATTTCTTCTGGAACATTTAAAAGCAGCTTACGTGAAATATTGAGGGATGCTAGACATAGTTACAATTCAGTACAACACCAAGAAATGTAAATTATTTATCATGTTAAGTTTTTTATTTATGAAGTTTACAAAGCATACATACCATTTCTCTTTAAAGCCATCAAATCCATTTAAAAGTCTAAGGGTATTGTTACCCAAGAGAACTAGTTCCATTCAAATGCTATGTTACGTTAGCAATGACGGAAACTGTGACCTGTCAACAAGAATGCAATTCTTATCGGCGATAACGGTCGGTATCACATTTTGCTAAATATATTTGTGTTTTAAATATTTTGAACCAGATCAAAGTGTGTTCAAGAATAAAACATATGTTTATTTTTCCATATCTTCATTGAAGAAAAACTGTTTTGGAAATACCGTAAAAAACATCTTTTAGATAAAACTTTTCACCCGCTTTGAGACTGGCTATCAACCATGTGGTTTACAGTGTAAAACGATGTTAAACCTATGAGCCTATTACTACTGCAGTATGTTCAGTTTCCTCTGTTATATGGCTCAAGAGTTTTTTTGAATCTTTTCATGAGTTTTCATTTTATTTTTGAATACAATTGGTTTGCTATTTGTGAAATATCAGTAATATATTACGGCATATAAAGGGATGACAATGTGGAGAAATGCATTGTAAGATTAAGTTCGTTAAGAAGCAGAAATGACAGTTGCGAAAGATTACATGTATGTGAGGGAAATAAGAGTTGCACATGGGCGGCCAGGGGAAGAGATAAGCTTTATAACGGCTTTTTGAGAGAGATGAGGGAGCAAGCTTGAAGAGAGAGGACATTACACCTTCAGTCCCGAGATGGTCACCATTACTATGGATCCTTCGATTTCGTAATCACTTTAAATACAATAATAACGTTATGCTTTAAATTAGGACATATTTATAGCTGTATAGCATATCTTGGCACATTATCCTCTTGCTTTTATTTATTATTTTTTTTTTTTAATTTTTATTAGGGCTCAACACAGCAACAATATGTACCAGGGCTACACATAGATATTTTTATTCTATATTATTTAGTTTTTATTTTACTTTCTTAAAGTAATGTGATACTTTTTTTAAAAAGTGACGAGATAACGGCATTTTTAAGTATTTCTTCTCTCTCTCTCATAACATACTATGCCGAAGTTTCAAACTGTATCCTTTTATAGCTTTATCACAGTTTTGATATTTTGTGTTATATACCTTAAGATCATCATTTGAAAACTCTATGAATATTAATTTTCCATAAAATATACTAAATAGGTTTCGCATCTTTCATATTTAGTAAATAACTGTGCAGCTGAAGGTCACAGTGAATTTTCACCAACTATGAACACAAACCTCCACATCCTCTGTATTCGAAAGTGTATCTTTTAATGCCTAAGTTTAAAAGAACACTTTCTGTTATACGTTTTTTATGAAAGACAGTATAATACTTATACAAGGTAAATTTTGAGGAATAGAGTCAAACTTTTTAAAGGTCACTATTTCATTCAACCCTATTTAATAAAATTTATAGTCTATCTGTTTACAATAATATTTATTTTAAACCCACTCGTATCACTGTTTACAAAAAATAGCTGAGTCTCATTATGAGTTCGTAGAAGGTAATAAAACACAAGTTTCATTAAACAAGATAGAGGCTACAACTAACAGAGAACCGTGCCAATTATATTGCCAATTAACTCATTTAACAAATAGCTATGCCAATACTCCTTCAGCACTATTTTAGAAAAAAAATCAGCATTTATCACACATAGCACAATCTTATAAGTACAAATAATAATGTCACAATGGACACGGCTTGCATAGCCTTCATGTTCTCAATTTTAGATGAATTTCAATGGTCATCTTGAAGCGGTTTTTATATGTAGATGTTGATTTTGTTGGACCGAGGGTCCCACTTCATACCCCGGGTAGTTCAGGGGCACGAAATCGTTTTTCATGTCTAATTGGTCACGGGAGGAGGGAGATGGAAAGAGGTGATTCAAATCACACAACCTTGCTTCATTGAACGCATTGAAATGTTTAATCAAACTACACATAGTTATCGGCCACCTGGTTCGTTATCTCTATGACTTTGATGACGCGTGTTATATATGCTATATCTGTGTGCCTCTCGTCTATTGCCCCTGCTAAAACGATGTTGATCATTAGAGAAAGAACGAAGGAAACCTATGAACGAATAAGTGTACAAAAACGTATGTATGAATGAGTATATTATGACTGAAAAACGTTCTTTTGCTAGGTTATTTCCCTCCTTATATATGAAATCAAAAAATTCGCCACGTGGTTACAAAAGCTCACAGGATTTACAGCATAGCTCCCACACCTTCTTGAGCCTTTGAAATATTTAAATTCTATTGGTGAGCTCTTGAGCTCCCCAACGCGCTTACTTTAAATTTATCGCCTCTTTGATACCTTATTGAAGGGCTCCTGATCATACGGTGTAACGACTTCATCGCCGACATCAGATTCCCTTCTACCTTTAACAAAATTTGAAGCATCTTCAGAAACTTAGATACAAAAGGGCCTATTTTTTCGGTCATCTGCATGCACTTAGCTTTGTTACAATAGCGAGACCCGTTGCTCTAGCCATTACCATCAGAAAAAGTACAAAAGATGATAAAATGCAACATTTTTCCTATTGTCATTATACGTTCAGGTAGCCATGAATACATAAAATGTTCCTGTTTGCTAGTACAAGCTATATATTTAATACTTATTACTATTTACATTATCTAAAGGCATTTACTCTTGGGCATGCGTGGGTGTAAGAACTTGTCACAACCTTTAGAAATTAGAGCTTCCAATATATTGCTCACCTGAGAGCTGGAAGAAAATGTATAAAACTGACCAGACTCGCCCATTGGCCCTAATTATGAACTCAATCCCATAACTTAATTCACTGACGAATTTTGGTTTAAACCTTCAGTTGTGATGAATTAGCTGAATTTGATATTGAAAGTCTTAACTAGGCGCATGTTAGTTAATAATAAAATTCGATATATTTAATAGTAGTTTTCATTCATTTTAATTATCGTTTAACTGCTGATTCTCTGCTATAAAAACTCCGCTGTTACCACTTATCAAACATCAACAAAACACTCTTTGTGTTTAAAAAAAGAAAAAAAAAAAAACGATACCGTAAAGTTAAATGTTGTCACATACGTCCCATGTTGAACTAATTGATCGTATAATGAAGGATTACTACCCAAAACTAATTAGCTATTGCCTAATTAAGCCCGAATGACAGAAGGACATTAATTAAGGGATAGTGGACCATATAAAATTGCTGCCCCTGCTATGGCACAACCAATTTATTTCGCTTGCGTGACGTCATGTAAGCAACGTTAGTTTATATAAAATTATCACCGCTTCACATTTACCTGAGGAAAGAGTATGGTGCTAAATACAGATGTACACACACATGCACAAAAATAAGAAGATTAACATATCTATTATTTCAATTTAAGAGTCTATTCAAAACCTAAGATATTTTCTTTTAGTCGCGTCCATTATTTTTCATGGGCTATATTCTGTGTTCATTTTTATAACTAGCTCACTTATGTGATGTCATCTTAAAATCAACCAATGAAACTAAACAAAATTTAGACTTTTGATCCATTACAGCCGGATATCGCAATGAAATTGTCGAAAAGTTTTATCGATTCCCTTTTATCATGCGAGGTGCAATTGTCTTGTGGTCAGTGTAGTCAACTCTATATCTCCACTATATAATTCCTGAGCATGCATCACTGACCACTTTTCTCTTTTCAGTAATTGTAAATTTAGCAAACTTCATATGTATTTACTCAAGTAATTGTTTTCGCGTATTCAACCAAACAGTCTTAAATCATTTTATAAGTTATATAACAATATCTGCCTAAACAACCCATAGATCTTAATAAGCACGTTGTTCAGAATGGTAAAATGTTTTCTCTGTTTTGTTTTTCTCAGCTGGTATCAGTAAATCGAACGGTAGTGACTGTAATAGTCGACTTTCGTCTGTTTCATTCTCACGGTTTGTGAATAGGTAGGTATTCATAAATAAGTATAACATGTTATACAATTGTTAATAATCCATACGCAAATTTCAAATATATATCACTTTTATTCTTATTCTATTCATGAATTAGTCTCAAACAGTATTCTTGATTCTCAGCTCTATTGGCTTTACTTACAATCCACATTCGTCTGTTACTAGGTGACTTGAAAAGGTTAAGTGTTCACTATGCAAATGAACAATTATTACGATATTGTAAACCGAGTTTAGGGGAATTATATTTAAATTCATATTTGATTCATGAAATAGTGCTAATAAATATCACTGGAGAGTCTGATCTTTCCAGATTTCCATACGTTCATGCATTTATCGGCAATCTTGACCCTCTTGTGATATTACTCGTGAATATATATACTTTTAAAGGGTATTTAAATTATGCTTTGCATTTCACCGTGATCATTAAAGATGCTACAGATACACAGGATTATAGGTGAGTGGAAATTTGTTTTGAGACATCTCGAAATTGCTCCACATTGAGCATATCATGTGAACATAAAACAAGTTACGAACAATTTTACTTCCAAGGGAATTTTTCTATATTTCTAGCTTAAAAATATAAACATATTAAGGCAAATTGTTGCATTCAGAAATAAATATTTTAGGTAGAAGTTTTCAAATGTTTATAGATGCAGTACATCTTGAGATGCTGAAGCTTTTTTTGCAACCCAGTCAGTAAAGTATATTCTTATATTAATGTTACTATCCATTACATACTAAATATATACAGTTTGTTACATTTCTTGGTTTAAGATAGACATGATCTTTAGTTAATACTTATGGTATTTACTTTTTCTGGGCAAGAGAACATTTCAGATAAAGCCTTACCAAGTCAGCATGTAACGACAAGGAATGGAACCTGGGCAGTCGGTTGATAAGTCTACTTTATAGCATCTGAATTTTGAGTCATGAGGGTGTATACAGCGTGCTTGTTGAAGTGTTTTGTTTATTAGAAAAATGAGATGTTAACTAAATTCTGCTGGTTAGATAACTGAAACTCAAAAAAATAAAGATGCCCGTCTCATGGAAGCTACTGAAGACAGAAGTGTGAGCTCTGTTTTAAAAATGTTTGTCGATTATTTCTTTGCTCGTTACCGAGGTGCTTAACACGTTTTAATTCCCAATTGATATTTCGTCCAGCTCATGTGTTAGTACCACAGTTAATCACCGGTCTGAAAAGTAGAACATTAATTCCGAAGTCTTTTTCAGGAACTTTTCACTGCTTGCTGGTGGCGTTGACGAATGGTGCGCCATATTTTCCTGCACCCCCTCTGTCCGGCAGATGGCGTCATTTAAAATCATTACGTGATTCCCAGCTAGTGTTAAATTAGCTACCGCGTGTGTGCGTGTGCTTGTCACTGCTGCGATGGAATTTGATAAACACGCAATTAATATCTTTCCATATTTGAGTAATACATATAGTGCAACATAATCATTCATGCGCCCTTAGCTACAGGGACAATTCGTCTTCCAGTCAAACATTCATATGTGTATTATAGCAATTACTTAACGTTGTCGTGTCAACTCAGATCAGAGCAGCACATCTGCTTTTGTTGCTAGGCAGCATAAAAACAATGTAGTGGCGAATCTTTAAAATAGTTACACACGAGAATATCTGAGTTTCGTTATTCTAAAAATTTTATTTTTACTATTGATGCAAATATTAAGAAACTAAAAAACTAGTGTTCAGAAAATTAATCAATGGTTTTAAAAATCACAAAAATTGCATTGCATATATGAGCTTAGTTACAACCGTGAACGATTTATTATAAAATAACTATGGTATTGCCGCAAATTGCCGAACATTTGATTACACGTTTAATACGTTAAAACGAAGTTGGCCATGCGCTTTTTAAGCTATATTTGTATCTTTAATTATTGTTTCTGCGAAATAATGTTGAATTAACTATCTTGTTATATGATTGATAGAGATGGGGTACTTATTGAGTATTTGCTCTCATTTTCACCAATTTCGTATGAGCGTAAACACTGCTCCAAAATAAATATCCTTTCTCTTTCACTCACATAACGAGATGATTAAAGCAATATTATTTCTCAGAAACAACAACAATTAAAGAGAGAAACATAGCAAAAAAAAAAAAAAAAAAAGCATGGCCAACTTTAATCATATTTCCCTATACTATAATTGAGACTATACTGCAATATATGGTCTAAATATATGCTGTTCTATTTCTTGACAACACTTAGTAAGTAAGTGTTATTATTATTATTATTATTATTATTATTATTAATTAGGCTTATTACGCTTTAGCTATGCTATTTTAACTGTTTGAGAATGGGGGTTCTCAAAAATAGTTATTCCTTAAATATTACCAGAAAGAGAAATCAAGTTTCTTGTGAGGTTAGAGCTGTTTAATTACTCGGTAGCCAAAAATTGTTGTTTAAATGTCACATACAAAAAAATGCTTTGTTGTAGCAACGCACTTCATTTAAGAAAATAATCTGCTGTTTTAACCTCCTTCTCGTAAGAAGTCAGTCTCTCTCACTCATTCTCTCTCTTTCTCATACTACTATACTGCATCAAAATAACTGCACACTTAGTTAATTTGATTCTTCTAAATCAATTTATTTCAATTTTGATTCCTTCTAAATTTTAAACATAATTTAAAACATTGGGCTTCCTGAAAATAATGCTTTCTTTAAGTACCGTTTATACACAATAGTAGACGTTAATCTGAAACGAACCAATAATTTATATGAAAACGATACATCTGTTATTTAGTTTACATATTTATTTCACTGTTATTTACTTCTGAACATAAAAGAAGTAGTCGCTTACTACGCAGAGACCCCAAAGATTAGCTAATTTCTCTGCAGCCCTCACAAAGCAGTTCGCTTTTTTTTTTTTTTTTTCATTCGCTACCACTATACCACCTTAAAGGTAAAATGGTACCCTTTAAGCCTTTTTCAGCACCCCAAATAATTGTTTTCGAAGGGTGAGATATGGGACTGTATAAAGGCTAGTCAAGAAACGTTAAGATATGCGTCTTTATGTATATGCCATATGAAGTTTTTCGATATAATATATATATATATATATATATATATTAATGAAAAATAAAAATAAAGAAACACTATTAACAATGTAACACATTAACACTAATAATAAAAGTAGATAAAGATAAAACACAGAGAAAGAGTCACACTTGAAATTGCTATATTTCGAACTACTGCGAGTTCTTCAATGGCAAGAAGCTGACAAGTGAAAGTGATAAAAGTAAATATTGAGTATCGAAGGTAACGTTATGCATGGAAACAGATGAAACTAGAAATGAGAGTGTGGGAAGAAAAAAACTAATATGTAAGATTTAAACCAGGTGGTATACGCGCTTTATGTAAAAATATAGCTGCCATTTCTCTATCTCTGAGTAAACTTTCAGAGCTATGTGTAGGTAAAGCATCAATAAGAGTTAGACTAAAAGCATCATCAAAATCCTTACAGTGAGATAAGGCATGTTGGGCAACAGGCAAGGGAGACTTGGTTTTAACAGAACGTCTATGATTGTTCATGCGTAGCGAAATAACAGTAGAAATTAAACCAATATAAAATGCTTTGCAAAGCTTACAAGATAACATATATACGACGTACTTGGAAGAACAGGTAGCAAATGAAGAAATGTTAAATTCTCTGGATAAATTAGGGCTATGGAATGATTTGCACGGCATAATTAGTGCACAGGTTTTACATTTAGGACGTTGGCAAGGATACGAGCCAGCAAAGGGACGTGGTAAATTCGGAGAGGATAGGTTACGGCGAAATATACTTTTAAGGTTAGGGGGTGTTCTGAAAGTAAGGCGGGGTACAATTTTAGAAAAATCATTTAAAGATGGATACATTAACAAAGTATCGTGACATTCTTTCAAAATAGGTCTGATGCTTTCAATTCCAGGCACGTAATAATAACAACGTTGATGAAGTTCTTGTTAGAGGTTTTAGGTTTGCATTGGAAAGTTTTGTATGATGGGATTATACGGGATTTTAAAAGACCGGAAGGATAATTTTGGCTTTGGAACTTTTGAGTTAGATTTTTAATATACTTGTCAAGAGATGAAAAGTTGTTACAAAGACGATGACCACGGATTGAAAGAGAAAAAGGAATAGATCTTTTGATATGCAATGGATGACAACTATCAAAATGAAGATACTGTTGTAAATTGGTATGCTTAATGTGCACAGACGTAAGGAAAGAGCCATTGCATAAAGAAATATCAATATCTAGGAAAGTAACAGCATTGGGAGAGACAGAAGAAGTGAACTTAACTGAAAACTTGGAGTTAAGATTAGTAAGGAACTGCTCGAGAGATTCTGATATATATAAACTTTAATTTCTAAACAATTAAGGTGAAGACCCTGAGAAATTAGTTAAGTAGTCCATACAAGGGGTGATTTTTCCTTCACGGGACCGCTCCATGTGTATTGGCGTCGGTCCTAGTGGTGTAGTGGTAACCATACTTACCTTCTAAACCCAAGATCGCGGGTTCAATCCCGGCCAGGTCGATGAATTTTTTGGGCGTAAAAGTCCTAAGTGTGGCTTCCTTCGGAAGGTAAGTAAAGTCGTAGGTCCCGTGTCATAGATTTACGGCACTATAAAGAACCTCAAGCCTGAAAAAAGAGGTCTCTGAGCCAAATTTGTCGGCCGTTTCACGCCCTGAATTGAATAGGACGCTGACCTGAGATGTTAAAGAGCGTCCGTAAATAAGTCAAATCAAAAACGTATAACGGCCGGTTAATCGGTTCAAGCTGGTACCGCTGTAAACGGAGGTCAGAAAGTCCACAGCTATGATTGTCACTTAAACACTTAAAATTTTCTCACCATTATCAAGCTAGAAGCTGTTGGAACCACCTTCCTTCATTTTTCCAAACATTTCTGGCAGCGGATTATGAAATTAACCGTACCCTTTGAGAAATGAAAAAAAATTCTTCACGAGTGTTATTTTTCAGTTCATCTACTGTGTGTGCATTTGTCTTGTTCACTTTTTCCTTCAACCCCCCCCCCCCCCGAGATAAAATCGGGGGACCGAGGGGACCATATATTATTAGTGATGACTATTCATTAATTCCATGCAAGGAAACATGACCTATGTGTCGTTGTAGAATCCTGTTGGAAAGTCGCAAACCTACCTTCCCTCACAATTAATTCAGGGAAAAGTGTTGCAAAATATTCCGCAAATACCTGTTACCATTAATTGCTTCTTAAAAAAATTCTCTCGCCTATAATGACGTACCACACTCCTATATTTTGCTCATGCAGGGGTTCTTGAAGTAGGTTAGGTTTGTCTGTACTCCAGTATCAGTTGTTTGTTGAATTAACTTAGTTGCAACCAATATTCATCCGTAAAGACAGATTAGAGTAAATTTCTCCGCCAAGCACACTATTCACAAAATCTACTCCTGAATGCAGCGTCACCCGGTTCAGGTTCCTGCACTACTGTAATTTTATAGGGGTTTTTCTTCAGTAGTTTTGTAGCCGTTCGAACAGAAGAGTAGGAACTTCCCATTTGCGGAAAAAGACGTCGAAGTGCTTTTTTAGAGGAGCGTTTCAGAGCATGTTTGATTTTATTTGACTTTTTATATGTGTACGGCACATGGCTGTGTACGCCTTTTATTAAGAATACTTCCCGTTTCACGAAATTTATTTACTAATTTGTGAATCCAATATCGACTTGGAATATAAGGAAATCTCTCTTGAAACTATCTCCGTACATCACTCGCCAATTCTGTATGTACATACGAATTGTAAATAAATACTCTTTGGGAAACAGAATACCTGAATTAAGCCATATTAGCACAATTAATATATTGCGTTATGCCACCTAATAAATACTTAATATACTGTCACACAACACACAAGAACATGATCGTCCGTTCATAGAGCTGTTAACTCCTACTGATCTCCACTCGTGCTTCTAGGCCGGCTTTCAAGAGAGAGCTGCAGAGCTCGGTCAACAACTGCACGTGGAGCGGTCCCTCGAAGAAAAAATCACCCATTTTATCTTCTGTGAGAGCATGGATAAGTTAAAAACAAGCATATTATGCTCATATAAACCAGTCTGATTCATTTTAATATTTTAATTTAATCCTTGTTTTTTCTTGGTCAAGTAATAAAACCTTTATTAACTGTAGATCATTTCTCTCCAAGACTCCCAAAAATACATATACTTACCTTATCTCTTCTAAGGAAATGAATTCTAGCAAGCTAATTATCAATATTTATGACATGTTTTCCAATTTTATTGGACTCATTGGTTTTAATTTAAGTCAACTATATTAAAGGCTGATACAATTCAAAATCACAAAGTTGAGCGAAGCATTGCTAAAAAAAAGCATACCTATCTGAATTCTCCCGCATTTCAACAAAAGAAGAGGACCTGCACATTAACCTTTGATAATTCTTTACTGTTCATGTTCATTTATCGTCTTCCTTGTGAGTTAGTAAGGATTGCACAATATTCTACGAGGGTAAGTCTAGAAGTTTCCGGCCTGCCGATAAGAATTATCGCCTTCACACAATCCTCATCTGGTGTCATACCTTACCTGTTAAGTAAATAATTGCAGCTGTAACTTCCGCTCCGCTGTGTTCAGTTGTTCAGATATAGTTGCATAAAGAAGGCTATGTGTAGAAGATTGCGACATGTTCAAAATGGAGTTTCGAGAAGTTATTACGTTCTGCACAAAAGAAGGATTTACTCCAAATGAAATTAAACAGTGATTGGACGGTGTATATGGGGAAGCATCCCTCTCATATTCTATCGTAAAAGAAACGATCAAACTTTTTCAAATCGGTCGAGAAAACATTGAAGACAAAGAGCATACAGGTCGACCCTTGGTGGTGCTCACTCCTGAAAACATCGCTCTTGTGGAAGGAGAAATTATGGAAGACCTGTGGCTCAAAGTTACAGAAATAGCAGCAGGGTTGAGCCTTTCTAAAACAACAGTCATATCAATTATTCATGAACATTTAAACATGAATAAGGTTAGTGCAAAATGGGTGCTTAGACTTGTTTCCTCAGTCCAAAAGCAGCAACGAGTCAACTATTGTCAGACATTTTTGGAGCTCTGCCGTGGCAATGAGAGAGAGAAGTTCTGCAAACTATTGTTACAGTAGATGAAACTATGATTCTCTACTATGATCCCTTGTCCAAAAGGGAATCAATGGAATGGCGTAAATCTGGCGAAGTACCGCCTCTAAAGGCCAAGGTCACTCAATGAACTAAGAAGATCATGGCCAGAATCTTACAATCTTTTGGGACTGTGAAGGAATACTCTTCATTGACTTCAAGAAGAGGAACACCACAACAAATGGAGAATGCTATGTGGCGAGAAAAGCTGAGTGGTGGTGCGCGCCGTCTTCATGACAACACGCCTGTGCACACAGCTCTTGTTGCAAAGGAAGCTGTGAAGAAATGTGACTTTAAGGAGATCAACCATCCATCCTACAGGCCACATCTAGCTCCCAGTGACTATTTCCTCTTCTCAAAACTCAAGAAGGACCTTCGAGGAAGTAAGTTTAAGTGTGACATTTATAGGTTGCAAGAATTCTAATTTTGTTCCCTAACACCACACAGTAACGCAATAATTAATTTCATTCCATTAATTAATAAGACCATAATTTGGGTTTGATATTCTTTTTTAAAGTTACTCTGATAGGATAAAAATTCCCTTAATTTACTCAGCTCCTGCTTGAGGAGCTTTTTGATATAAAGATCAATTTAGTTTTAACTGAATATTAAACCGTATTTCATAATCGATGAGGAATATGCATAATAATGCTGTTTTGAGGTTAGCTTAAGAACTGGTATGACACGATGAGTGCATAAGTGGTTTATTTTATATGCACTTTACAATTGAAATATTTGTGAACTCAAAGTCCTAGATATTAGGCATCATCGTGTTTGTATGTATGTGATTATTAGCACTTACGTTTATGAGGTCAGGTGAGTTATATGTTGTGAATTTCGAGATGCTTGTTTTATCTATATTAATGATACTTTTTTAGCTTTGAACAGTTATATATTGTATTAAGCACATAATTGCTTTTTCTAGCAATGGACAAGGATTTGATCCCTGTGGAACTCCGTGCTCAATGATTCCCCAACTTGGAATACTAAACTGATTGTTTTCTGAACACCTTATTTGTACCCTTTATTTTCTGTTACCAAGGTAAGATATAAACAAGCTAAGGCCTTCTTTCTTTAATCCATAAACTCTTATATTTCCTGTCAGTATTTCGTGGTTAACACAATCAAATGCTTTAGATGTGTCTAATGAAATTCCACTAACTTGCGTTTTATTATACAGTCTGTACAAAATTTCATTTGTAAGTTTCTAAACTGCATTTTCTGTAAATATTCATTAATGATTGTCAGAACCCAGATACTAATGCTAAAGTATTACGTTCAAGTTTTTGTAGTAAGGCATTATATGATTCCACTAATGCAAATAGCAGTCAGTAATAGTATCACTAGTTATACAATCTGTTATGCATTACTTTTTCAAATATTTTTGGGAAAGCTGTTAATATGGGTCTGTAATTGTAAACCTCATGCTTGGCTACTTTTTTAAACAATGGAGTACTTAATTATTTCTGGGAAAATGTCAAATGACAGCGATTCATTACATATATAATTGAGTAGTATAGATATTATTGATGAACGTTTTTAAAAATTTTCGTTATTTCATCCTATCCTGATTGCCTTTTTGTTTCGAGAAATTGATAATTTTAGTTACTTTAAATGATGTTGCCCTGTTAATATTTGGAACGTTATTAAAAAGGACCCCTTTAATACGTATATCTAATGCATCTTCTTAACTGCAATATCAGTGTTAGATAATTCATTAACTGGGGAATACAATTTTTTAAGAAACTGTGTTATGTGTATTAACAAATATGTTGTCTATTGCTATTTTGGAGGTCTCAGTTATTGTTCTGTTCCCCACTTATTTACAGTGAAAGTTCAGTAATCTGATTGCTTCTAAGTTTGTACTAAACAATACATACCTGTGTCACCGCAAATTATTAGCTCTGGATTGTTAGGTTTGTATGGAGGATGTAAAGCAATGTCAGGATATTTTATGAACGTAACAAAATTTGCTGATAGGGAAAGGGATTACAATTATATTTTTTCTTTTAAATTAATTGCACACATTTCAATATATAGCTCAAAACACAACTGAAATAAATTTTATGTTTCATATGGCATATCTTGTCTAATATATATGCATACTTCACCATCATCTAATATTTTCCTTGAGTGCTCTGTCTGCTGCAAGAAAATGTCTATTTAACGATAAGGAAGAAAATTCTCTATACACCTTCTGTGGGTGCGAATATTCTATTACGGTTACTCAAAAGCAGCACCAAGTCGGCTTGTAGATGGCGCAACGGTACAATAGCTATTTTTTTCGAGGGGGAAGCCAGTTTTTTTTTGAAGGCCTTACTGTATAATCTACAAAAATGAACTAAACAGAATCATATTTAAGCTAAATTGGAAGGTATCGTGTATAATAATGCTCCTTCAAAAGGAATATTTTACTCTAACAAAATTCAAGGGAAACTTTCATGTTAACCTTTTGTCAAAACACTCTATTATTATACATTTTTCGTTTAATTATTCTCTGTAAAAGAGAAATAAAGTTTTGAAAAGTTTTTTAAAACGAAAAAATGTACACTATAAGATTCATATTGACATGTTTCCTTTTATTTATTTATTTATTTTTTTTTATTTTATGTATTTCATAAAGCCTTACGTCAGTTTTGCCTAGCGATATTCTTTGTAAAATAATTCTAATACTGTGTAACGTGGATATTTTCCAACTAATCGACATTCTTCAGTCTCTCATTCATATAATGAGTTTTAAGTTTAGCTTGCTTTTTAAAAGAAGTGTTGTGTTTAACAGAACTGTGTCCAAAATATCACGCTATTTTAAAAGCTCAATCAAACCTAAGTTCTTAGTTAGTTTGGCTATTTTACCATTAAAATTTTCGGATGCGAAAGGATTCTATTAAGCGTGGAATACAGCTAGTCTAGAAGCAGTTGGGATTAGAGTAAAGCTATGCCAAATACCTTAGTATGTTTGCTTACTTGTGAAAGCTATTGATTCTAGTACAACGGGATACTACATGGCCCACAAGGCTGAAAACGAATGAGTTTACAGGTAAAGGCTGGCGTGTACTGTTTGTAAAACGGGCCAAATAATCCAAGCGGATGGATTACTTTATCAAACCTAGACAGAATATAAACAGCGAACCGCTTCGCTATCTACGAAATAAATGGCAGCAGCAAGGAAACACCTGCCGACGGATGAAGTGCGTCTTTTTTCAAAGCGTCCCGCTAATGAACAACACGTTTTTGGAACAGAAACCATACGCAGATTCGTGTCTAGCCGATTTGCAGCAGACGCGTTTTAGCAATCTTTGCCTTCAGTCCTTCTTACAAATTGCCAATTACAGTCAGTTTGTAGGGTATGTGTGGTTCTTCTTTGCCTCAGTTAATATACCTTAACTAATCTCATTGCTTAGTGAACATTTTGTTGGAAATTTACTTAACACTGTTATGAGAATGAGAATAACTGTTCCGAATCATGAACACAGGAGTTTAGAAAATAATCTTATTATTTGTTTAAATGGTGAGACAGTATTCATGAGCTGCCACCCTCAAATTCAATTAGAGTAATCATAGCAAGTAATTTTATGTAACTTCCTTATTATAGTCATGAGTGTAATGTCATCGTATTTCCTGTACAAGTGTTGAATTATTGTGTGTAAAATGTTATTTTCTTGCCTGGGTGCAGAAAGCTACCGCAGCCATAAAATCTGACCTGGAAATTTTATAAAAGAGGATCCCAGCAGAATCGATATTTTCTGGAGAGAATCCTAAAGCAGGGAAAAGATGTTTCTTTTTATTGTTTGCAAGTTTTTCTATTATTTAGTTAGGCAAGGGAGACGTAATAAGGGGGTGAAAAGACAAGGGAATAACCTCGAAGGGAGATCCTAACGGTTCCATGTAAAACGTATGTGAGTTACATGCAAGAAGTCACGTAAGTCATCAGACCAATAATATAGTAGAGAAAAAATGGAGGGAACAGATTACCCAATAGAGATGAGAGGGTGGGAGAAAATATTCTAGAGCTTTTATGGTTGAAAGAGTAAAGATAGCTTCATGTGACCGGCAGACTGCCATTTTTATTTAGTCTTGTGTTTTTGCGGCCAGGGACAGTCGATCCGCAATCATTCTCAGTCAGAGTGATCGTCATAATTAGTGCAAAAGTGGCCCATATTCTCCAGAAAATAACGGCAGTACATTTTATGTTGAATAGTTTATGAACAATAAATCGTGTTTTATCTCCCATAATGAGAAATATTATTAATCTCCATATACTCCTTCCACTATGGTCACGGACCATAAAAGTATCAGCAGCAGAGAAAATAATTTCCTTATTATTTGTTTAAATGGGTTTTGCCTAATTTTTGGCATCACTTCACACAATGTTTATCGATTAGCCATACACTATTGAGGCATCGAAGATAATATATTTACTTATTTATTTTAGTTAAAATTTAAAAGCAAATGCTGGTGATACAAAGTACTATGAACTGCGTACGTTTTCAAGTTGAAAGGTTTGTATGACAATTATTCTAAAATCATAAATTTAATTTCAAAAGTAGCAAAGACTAAAAGGAGATTATGCAGATGTTTGTGTGTTACCCAAACACTCATTCATTAATTCTGAGGAGTGTTATAGTCTACAGAGCCTTCGCGCGTGAGGGTGGTCTCTCGTCGCGCTATACTATGGAAGGGTAAGGCACCTGTTATCTCTTCCTTCTTCTGACTCTGTTGTACGTGCAGTAAGAACCCGTGCCAATTCATTTAAAAGTGTGTAGGTAAAATTTGTTCTAAATTATATGAGTATACTATTACAAATGCTGCATGGAGGTTAAAAGGAGTTTTATTTTGAGGAGTTTTATTTTGACGAAATTGGGGAAAAAATTTACAATGCAGTAATAAATAAATAAAATAAAATAAAAATCCGATATTACAGTTTCGCAAACCACAGTTTGGAATCTACAAAACTGTTACAGTTGAAACCATGTAGAGTCAGCTAACAATTACAACCACAGATAACGTGGTTATTTATTAGAAAGTCTTCTGCTGTTCCCTCAAGCTCTTTTCATCTCTTACATTAGAACATGACAAACATTTCGTGTTTTTCCTGCTTCTTATTGAATAAATTTAAATTTAAAATCCGAGATTTTTAAGTTCTAAATTAGGTAGTTACTTACATGACAATGGAAAAATTTAAGACCATAATTTTAAATCATCATCCTTAACGTTTTCTCTTAATTTTCTTGTATTCTGAAAGAGTGAAAATAAACTTTCATAGATTAATTTTCTGAACTCCATTGAATATATTTTAAAATGTCGTAGTTGTGACTTCCAAAGCTAAGCTGTCTTTCAGGTATAATCAATACAAAATCTTTTTCAGTTATGCACAATTTATATCTTTTCTAACTTCCGTTGCCCCAAAATGGTATTGATCTTTTTTTATAATAATTACTTATATAATTCTGATTTATTATGGGATTGGCTTATACCTTGAAGAAATTAGACCTAATAAAAAAACACTGTGCGATGCAACGCGTCCGTTTTCACCACAGAAATAGAACTAGGCAACTAATCTTTGGCTTCTCTGTTGTTTCTATAAATATCATAAGTGGAGGCGGAGGCAATACTGGGACACTTTATTTCAAGGGATAGACCAACTCAAGGTATGTTCATAATTAAGAAAGGATCTGGAAACTACAAGTCTGGGCTCCTGTTGAGTCAGAGAAATAGAAAGAGCGCATGGAGGAAGTATAAGAACCGCTTGAAGGATATGGATAGGCAGCAGACTATTGTCCAATGTAGAAAGAAAATGTTGCTGGAAGTACAATCGGGGCTAAAATCTAATGGGTGATAGAACTGTACATCAAAACAGGAGAAAAACTCACCAGACAGGGCTCGCGTGGCTCTGCATAGGGACATGGCGGTTGATTAAGATCACCGACGAATATGAACGAAGAATTTACCCCATTTGTGAGGAAGGAGAATCAAGGGCTCATATTCTGAATGAATGTAAATGTACGGAAGAATGAACGGAAAAGTATCTACCACACTACTTTATGGGATCGAACAGAGGAAGAGATGATCATACTGGGCGCTTCTGGCAGACAAGTAAGGATAGAAGAGCTTAGGCACATTTCTGATGAAATGGAGACAGTTCAGGTCTGAAAAGGGGAGGGAGTTGGGAAACAAATTCATTGAATCCAGGTGTGTACCATTCATAATGGGATCTGTTTATGTATTTTAAACATTTTTAATAATTTATCTCCTTTATTTCTTTTATGTTATTTTATTTATTAATGTTTATTCTTTTATATATGCTTGATAGCTCATTGTGAAATATCTAATCAAAATATTGTATACTAAATCAAAGTGCATCATAAAACCACGTACTCTCCTTTGTAGTTGTGTTGTATTACATAGGTACCACTTTAATAAATACACTGCTACTACTTATATCCAAAACTGAGGAATACAAGATGAGTGCTGTCATTATCACTGTAAACCAGTAGGCTCTGACCTCACAGGCAAGGGAACATCTCAATGCATATCCACATCACACTCATCATTCGTCGATACATTATCCTCATCATAATTATCATTATTTACTGTGATATTCGCGCTTAAAGTATGATCTTGTATTGTGAGGCTATAATTTTATTTTCTATCTCACTAATTCCACTTGCAGAATTTTTTTTTTCAAAGCGTTTTATCGAGAATAATATTTAATGCATTCAACACTATCAGAACACGTTGTCAACTGTATACTTCAAACTTACATCATATACCACGTAGGGGGCCTGAACATTAGCGATACCAGCTCAGCTGCTGAAGATACCTTCATGTTTGAGCGACTCGGTTTCTTAACATTTCAAGTTTTATTTTCGGGCTCTTGTAAAGCTATTTTTATATTAAGTTTTCATGAAGGATTGTACTTTGATGTGGTTCATACTTTTCTTGTATGAATTAAAGCAGAAATACAAATACGAAAAGCTTGTCGAGCAGTTAAAAGAAACTACAAAAGGTCAGAAATCCGGGAAAGAAAAGAAAACATTAGAAAAGACCAAACATAAAGCATAAATAGAAAACAGAGACTATAACAGACAAAATGTTCATAATAGAAATAGTTTATACTATAAACTTAAATATATGGTAACAATGATCATTTCTTAGCCAGACAAAGCACAGTTTCTCATTAAACAGAATTAATGAATAAGAAGGAAATAGTAAATGTGATATTAAAGTGAAATTAACGCGGAATGCTTTGCCTGCAAAGATGCAGCACTGCGTAACCAGATGTTCTTGTTAAGTAGAAGGAATTAGATATTTGAACTAGGCGCAAAACGTGGACAGACAAGGCCATTGCTTTTTAAGAGTCCTTTCACTCATATATTTGTCCCTAGCGGCGTCACGATTCCACTGTACACATGCATGCTAATTTTTAATGTTAATGTTATTCAAATCGTGTTCAAATGTACGTCAGTTAAACGCGCATGACTCTGGTAATATATTGCGCCTTAAGGCCGAACATTTACCAGTACTTCGGCTATTAAGCTAATAAGAATAGTAATATATCAGTTTGATTTTATTTCCCTACTCTTCATTTACTGGGCAGATAGTCCTTCAGCATTCGTGCTTCTAAATGTATTTCACTCGTTATCTGACATCCTGTTGTACATTCTTTTTGGATAAGTCTTTCTTCCAAAGCGTTTCTGTAAATATGCATTATTACTTGGATAATTTCACCTTAACATGCTGCATAGCTTTTGGACAACCGGGAATGATAAATCATTGGTCCTTTTCCTTCGAACAGACACTTGGTGTCCAGAAAAACTCTAGCTCTAGTGTTACAATTTCTGGAAAGTTTATGCTGATATTTTTAATAACAGAATAAAACAAGACTTCCCTTTCTTATAGTGTTTGTTGCAACATTTTAAAGATAAAACTTTTGGTTAACAATAACTTTTGCACAAAAGCAACATTTGTAATAGCAAAAACATGATAACGAGTACATATATATATGTATATTATAAAATTTTATATAATAAATATAATAATAAATAAATATGATAAATATATAATAAATAAATATAATTGGAATATAATAAAATATTCCAATTATATATTATATATATAAAATTGGAATATTTTATGGTTAGTATTTAAACTAAAATAGGTTGTAAATGTTGCCTACACATATTAGTCCAGGCGAATTACCTTTTTGTGACAACAGAATTCCTAACAAGGCAAACTCGGCGGGATTAGGTAGAAGAAGTGGTTACTAATGCTGGATAAAATATTCAGGAGCTGAATGTTTAGTCGCTGAGGGGTGGGGGTTGAAAGGGGTGAAAATAGATTTTTCGCGATTTTCGCGTAAATACTTATTTCATCGAAAAAAGTAAAATGAAACAGTTGTAGATCATTAAAAAGTATATTACTTTTTACGTAAATTTTTTTCACATAACCTCAAAATTTTGGAGTAAAACGCAAAAAAAAACTGAATTTTTGGTTTTTCAATTTTTTACTCCGCTTTTTTTTTTCGAATCGCTCAAAAAGTTTTTTTTTTGCCCTAGACAACTTTTATAACTCTTATTTTTTTAATTACTTCAACTTTAAATAAAAAAATAAAAAATTAACGCTACAAGCAAAAAATGCCATTAAATTTGTAAAAAACTGAAAATCTCATTAATATATATATCTTAAACTTATAACCAAATTAAATTAAATATATGGTTATAAATTAATCAGAAAACAACAGCTATAAATCATCTATAGTACTTATATCAATAAATATTTCAACGGTTTAATAATCATTAAACATATAAAATGCCGACTCTGGAAGCAACGCTCATGGTGGTGGGTAGTTAATGTCCTATAGGTCGCTGGTTGGAGTTTTGGATATTAATATTATACTTTGTCTAAAAAGATTTTAATACCTGTAGGTACAGCAATGATTATAGTAGCCCCTGCATTAATTCTAATTCTTGGAATTGTTCAAGAATGAATAACGTAATGGATTGAATTAAGAAATATTTAAGAGATGATTCTGTTGAAATTATATTCGAGCTGTCCCGTTCAATTTGGGGTGTAAAATGGCCAATAAATTTTGCTCAGGGGCCTCTTCTTTCAGACTGGAGAATCTATAACACGGGACGAACGGCTTTACTTCCCATCCGAAGGAAGCCAAAGTTAGGATTTTAAGCCATAAAAAGGCATCGATCCTGGCCGGATCTGAACCTGCGATCTCGGGTCTATAAAACAAGAATGATTACTCTTAGACCACTAGAACCGACTTCTTATATTTTGTGTTTTCCAATAGGCCATGCATAGTGCTAATAATATGGTCATATAGTGCCATCATTGTGTCCTTTATATATGTAAACTTTTTTAATGTCTAGGGAACTGTATTTCAAGGAGATGAATGAAACAATGACGTAAGTGAATCTGATGTCTTTAACGTATAAATTATCTAGTGTTCAGTTTTTTCAAAAAGATGCATTAATATCTGAGTCATTGGTGGGAGATGTGTGTTCATGTGGTAAAGGATAGATGAAGAGGTCATTTCGAATTATCAAAATATCAGCAGTGAAACAGCTCATTAACAATCGAGGTTCAGATTAAGTTTTTAGTGTAATAAGTTAACAGGTAGTCAATATAATTTCAGTGTAGATAATCAAATTATGTTAACATAGAAATAAAAAGTAACTATTGTGTATAAAGTATAACTGCCTATCTTTACGTATACAAATAAACATAAAATATGCTGACTGTGGAAATGTTATAAATGCTTAACTTGAATCTTTAACTCCACTCAATTTTATTGATTTGTAGTGAAAACGCTCTTTTTAAATTGAAACACACACTTCGAAAGTTACATTCTATAGATAAGAATGTTTTAAACAAAATAATATCTAGTTATAATGTTTGTGTATGTGTGTAAAAGTGAATTAATACTTTATTATATTATTTTGTGTTCACCATATTTCTCAATGTTATTTTCTACAGTTTGATTTATAATTCAAATGATGTTCTGATGCATTCGGTTCAATGTTATTTTAGTTACTTTCAAATAAATCATTCACGATACTTAACGATTTAAAACACGTGGGTTGCTGAAACATTATAACCAATATTTTATTAACATATATGTATAAATTATTTGATTTGGAGTGAGTATAAAAATTTATTAGATTTCCTTTAAGTTTACAATGTCTACTATAATAATTATGAGCTAAAAGAATGAAAACTACTTATAACAAATCCAATTATTAATATCAAAAATTTAATTTTTTAAAAAATAAAATTAAATATTAAGTAAAGACAGTACCATACCTATACATATATCACTATTCAACTATTACTGAATATGTTTGCAAGAAACGATCTGTTTTAATTTTCATTAGACAGCAGAGTAAATACTTTAATACTTTACTATAAGTAAACATATAGTACACAAAGTTATTACAATTTAATGGTTGCATTAAAATGCCAGCAATTCAATTTTTATATAATAAAATGCGTATAAATAGGAGCGCCATAATATCATAAATAAAGTTCATACATGCATTTCCAACAGATCTATTCGTTCCTCCTTTGTGACTCTGACATTGTTCATTATGTTTAATAATAATAATAATAATGATAACAATAATAATAATAATAATAATAATAATAATAATAATAATAATAATAATAATAATAATAATAATGTGGCAACCCTGCAACAAGAGAGAAATGTAATAGTACTCGTATTAATTAAGGAAAGTGTAGTGATTTTTGTGCCTATATCAAACAGTTCTCTAAGATAGCAGTAACATTAAAGGGAACTAATGATACCATTTTCAAACCGGGAGTAGCAGTATAGATATCTCAGAAGCAATCAACTCCATTATAAGGGTAAAATAATTGATTTTTCAAGAACAAGTACAAAAACCTCACCATTGCCAAAGTACAGAGTATGTAACACATTGACTCTTTAAATAAGGCGAATATGGAAGGCACAATAAAAAGCATTATTCAAATATGTCTTAGATGATAAGTAAAGTTATTAATTAAACCAAACTTATGGTTGGTTATCTAATACCTGTAATTAATTTTGAGTTAAACATTAGTGGAACAGATAAAATTATACAATACCATAACCGATTTTCTATTTAAATGCCATATTTATTAACTCAGTGTACTGACTAGGATGCATTATCCAACAAATAACTCCAAAGATTATAAAATTTTCATAATCGCACCAGGTAAAGGATGCCTTCCGTTTTTATTACTTATTTGAAAAATAATAAGAATTATCATGTACAAATAAGACAGATTCTTAGCAATGTCATAAAGCATTTAACTATAATATCCATGGATTTTAAACCTTAATTACTATATATATGTTATCATTTCCAAAAATTGATTGAAATTGATCAATTTTGACTTTATATATTAACATTTTTTACCATTAACTTCAGGGGAAAAAAAAAATCCGGAAGGGTGTTTCAGAGTTCATTTTAATTTTATATTTTCTTACATTTAGATTCCACTCAATATTTTAATATCTCTGGAGGCAATTACAAATAGACATAGTATTTTTGCCTATAAGCTAAAAATAGGATAATCATGTCCTTCGTGTTTACTAGTAGCCTATGGTGATCTTTGCGTCCTTTCAAAGCAAAAATGTAATGCTATTAACTGGGCAAACTTTTAAAAGCAATCAGATTAATTCTATATAGATTATGAAGGGTTGCTTAAGTTATTTGTTAGTTTCATAAAATGGATTCTCTGACAATTAGATTATACTCCATCTAAAAACAAAAATAGAACGCTTCAAAATTTAAGCACAATATTTTTATACGAATGTACATATTTTTATATATTTTTTTATTTCCAATTTAAAATTAAAATGGATAACATAACTTCACTTCTTATTGTTTTAAATTTTATTTCTGTATGTTTGAAAGGAAAAATAATGTTTCTGTAAACTGAAGTTCAACTTCAGAGAAAGTCATGTTTCTGAACAGTTTTACCAAGGAAAATACTAGAAAAAATTTCCCAAAATGGGAACTTATTTTTAATTTCCGGATACATTTAGACCTCAATATATCAGAAAGCTATCTGGTATCTAATCTATTAAAACAATTCATTTAAATTTTTTTGAGTAAAGTTAATTGATGTCATTAGGCATAAATTAATTTTATGTATTGGATAGTTATTCCAGTTAAAGCATTTTGTGCAACATGGCAGAACCTCCATAGACAATTGGCTTAAGGTATTCCAGGGAGCACCTTTAGACTCACGTGACAAGGACATCTCCGTCTCCTCCCTCATCCCCAGCCCTCTTCTACGGGGTCTAATATAAATGGGGGCTGTAAGGAAGAAAATGCATAGTGGGCGAACAGAGATTTGCTTGCCACATCAGGATTCCCTCTCCAGCCTGCAAGTCAGTCACTTGGAGTGATGATGTGACCAAATCCATCGCCATTTCTCTCTCTCGGAGTCCCTTTTCTTCCTTACCTTCAAGCCCCATCCTTTTCCAACACCATTTTCTTGGGTAACGTTACCATGTTCTTTGCTCTTAACTAGAAAGGATTTTTTTTTTTTTTCCTAACTGAGGAAGCAACTCTTATTTGTTTAGCTCTTTTAAAAGGATAGAAGCACGGGCAACATAGCGTAGTCAGTCTTTTCAGTGCTACAAAGTTATTTTGAATATTTAAAAATTACAAATATATAATAAAAGTATAAAAAATAATTAAAATTCAGAAATTTTACTATATGACTCCAACGATACAAAAAATATGGACATTTGTTTTAGTTGGTGTCTCATAACGATAACAGAGTAAAATATTATGAATGTTTCTGCAGTAGCCTCTGTCTACATTCCAAATAAAAATAATATATCGCTGAATGAAAGCGTCTTATTGTTTAAGTTTGCCTAACTGGCTTATTAAAAATGTCAGACTAAATTATTTTCATTTAGTTCTAGTAAACCAGGTATAGTAAGAGCTGATAATTGATATTCTGTAACTGCAGCTAAAAACAGTAAAACTGCACCATTTTTATTCTGCATCGGTGGTACACTATAGTTTTAAATTATTGTAATTTTCTTTGTCTTTACACGAGGTATGGATATTAGTGCTGGATAGTAGCAAAAGGATGCAATTTGTCTGCTCCTTTAATCACAGTTACATACACACTTTAGCATGAGAAATTTCATTTTACTAAATTATTTTTAATTTATTTTAATGATATTTTAAGAAATAAAAAGCATATTATCTGTACATTTTATTACTATTTGCCAATCCCTAAAATGAATATCTCATTTCTGGCAATGCGTTCTTTTAGGATCACATTGTTCATGTACACAATGATTTTTAAAATGAACCACTTGAACATACAAATTACCTAGAATTTAATTTACACTCTGATGAATAATTCCTTCTGTCATGAACATTTTAGTACTTCAGCATTTATTTTGCAATCGAATTTTAAGTTCATTCATTCTTAGTAACTTTTAAAAAAATTGAGCGTTTCTTAAAGAAATAATAAACATGTTTAAGATTTATATAATAAAAACGGCATTTTACGTCTTAAGCAACTTATCATAAGCCGTTTTATTAGATTTTTTTTGGATTGATTTATTTATGGACGCTCTTTAACCTCTCAGGTAATCAGCGTTCATTCAACTCAGGGCGTGAAACGGCCGACAAATTTTGCTCAGAGGGCTCTCTTTCAGGCTTGAGGTTCTTTTTCGTGCCGTAAATGTACGATACGGAACCCACGACTTTACTTCCCTTCCGAAGGAAGCCCATACTTCGGATTTTTAGGCCCGGAAAAATCCATCAGTCCTGGCCGGGTTCGAACCCGCGGTCTTGGGTTTAGGAGGCAAGTATGGTAACCACTACACCACCAGGACCGACCCATTTTATTAGAAAGGTGATATTACGTTAATACACGAAAGAGAGAATTTGAAATTTCCCGAGTTGAAGACTAAAATCACCTCTTAACTCTGAATTGTTGATTGTCATAGACATTGTTCACAGATACAATCAGGTTATTTTAGTTAGGGGTCGCCTAAGCTGGAAAAGTGCAGGTGCCACGACGAAAAAGGAGATAAAATTACCGGGCTTAAAGTTAGAATTTTTATGTTAGTATTGCTATTCTTACTGATAGCATAAAATGATGCTGTATTTAATAATAATAATAATAATAATAATAATAATAATAATAATAATAATTGTTGAAAATGATGACCTCAGTTTCTATTTAGCAAATTCCTGTAATTTGTTGTAACTTTTTATTTAATCATTTAGCGAACAGTATTTGTACCTGAAACACGATCGCTAGAACATTTTCATGCGAACTACCTTACCATTCCTCGGGAAAATTTCGTTTTCACACAGGCATTCATATTGTACATAAAACCCGTTCTTCAACACTATATATATATATATATATATATATATATATATATATATATATATATTGGCATAACAACCGAAGAACAATTAGCAAATAAAAGCAGTAACACAAGAACGCACAGCCACTAACTGACAAAAATCCCTCTAAAATTAACTACAAACTTTACCTGCACATGCATTATATGCTATTGATGGCTGGCTCTTCTCACTTCGTGGTCACACTCTATTGGTCCTTAACTCAAATAGCCTCAGTGTATAAACTTTGACGAAGGAGATTTCAGATAAAAATTCAAACCTATGGAGTGCAAGTCGGAGAAACAAACCAATGATAAAATCCAAGTAACTGTGTAATGTCGCCTCCAGTGTACTAGTTTAGTTTCATTGCTTGTATTCTAATATTGGGAGATCTTACAATCTAACCTATAATATTTAGACGAATAATATTTTTTTCTCTTTTGCTTTGATCAACACAAACCGGTGTCCATCTCGAAATAAAAATGTTGTTCTATGTCAGTGTCCGGCACTCTCTACCCTTTACTCCTGTTTTCCTTTTCACTCGAAAGCTACTGCCGTTACTTTCGCTGTCGCAGTCTGACTGGTGCATTAGCGAAAACAGGTCGCACTGCAGTGGCGTTTTTATATCCAAGTTTTATTAAAATGGGGGGGGGGGGGGGTAGTTCAGTACATTAAAAAAAAAGCAAAATATTTTCATTATTTAATTTTAAGATATAATCAATCAATAAATTTCCTAACTATGTAACTATGTTGTTACTATTATAGTATAATTAGGTATTTTGGAGTGAAGTTTGACTCTCTCTGGGAATTTAAAATCTACTAGTACATTGCGCAGAATGTTGCACAGCAAATTTAAATAAAAAGTTCTCGGCATCTTGAGATCTGTTGGCACAAAATTTTATGCTGAAAGATGGAGTATAAGGACAAAGAAATAAACGGTTAATTTTGAACAGATACAACTCCCCATTAAAACAAGTTATAGTATTTGTTTTTCTGGTCGTAGCATAACAGTTTTATAAACAAAAACAACTCTGCGCAATAAAACAGAGAACAGTGTATTCTCACCCCGGTGCTTTTCAGGTAATAAACTAATTAAACTATGAATCTAGAGAAAATGGACAAAAGTTGATATCGCAAGCAGTGCAAAATTAATTTGCTATTAAAAATGAAAATGCTATAAGAGCTCGGTTAATGTGACTATTTCACTTATGTGACGTCATCATAAAATGGACCAATGAAACGAAACAAAATTTAGACTTTTGATCCATCACAGCCGGATATCGCAATGAAATTATCGAACATTTTAACGATTCCGTTTTATCACATGACGTGCAATTGTCTTGTGGACAGTGTAGCAATTCTATACCTCCACTATATAATTCCTGAGCATGCATCACTGACCACTTTTCTGTGTTTTCAGTAATTGTAAATTTAACTTCATGTGTATTCACTCAAGCAATTGTTTCTGCGTATTTAACAAACAATTTTGTAAATTATGTAGCAATATCTACCTAAGCAACCACAAATTTTAATAAACACGTTGTTCAGAATGGTAAAATGTTTTCCTTGTTTTGTTTTTCTCAGTTGGTAATAGTAAATCTGAAAGTAGCGACTGTAATAGGCGACTTTCGTCTATTTCAGTCTCACGGTTTCTGAATAGGTAGCTATTCATAAGTATAACCTTTTATACATTTGTTAATAATCCGTCCGGGGATTTCAAATATATATTACTTTTATTCTTATTCTAGTCCCAAACCTGTATTTGGAACTTCTCTATTAGCATTACTGACGATTGACATTCGTCTGTTGCCAGATGGCTTGAAAAGTTTAAGTATTCATAATGCACAGGTTTAATTATTACAATAATTTAAGTTAAATTTACGAGAATTATATTTAAATTCTTATTTTATTCGTGAAATAGTACTAATAAATATTACTAGAGGATCGTAAATTTATCTGCAATCTAACCATCCTTCGGGATAGACTTCTGATAATATTAATATTATATAATAAAATCTCTCTTACTCTTTTGAATGTATACCATGGAAAAGAACTAGCAAAGATGAAAATTCCACACAAACTACACAATTTTAATTGAATCTTGTACCAAGTCTTTTCGGTATATAAATAAAGGAACCAGAAACAATTTTATCAGAGAAGAATTTTTCTGTTATTAGGGCTAATTGTTAAGTTTTGTATAGAATAAAATTTCACAATTAGAATTCATGAGGGGCTCTCATTTTCAACATAGCAATAACGTTACAATTTAGAATAAAGAAATAAAATGTCCTATCTCTATAATGATCCTGATTTGAATAACCACATTTATAACTAATCTTTTAGATTTTCCTTTATTTATTTGTACTTTATTATTTCTACAGTACATAATTATTTACTCTAGACAGTGAAATGTTATATTAAAACAACAATAATTATACATTTATCACCTAAAGTATGCTAAGAGCTATTGGACCCCTATAACATATTTTTCGAAAAAAATTGTAATTCTAATCTCATTTGCAGAGTTAAATGGATCATCTCATATCATGGTAGACTTGTATGTAGAAGCTCTACCCAGTTTATATATATATATATATATATATATATATATATATAGTATTAGGAATATAAACATTTATTGCTTCCAAGGTTAGGAAATGTATCGAAAACGCCACTGCGAAATGCACACACGGCAGAGTTTTTTTTATTATTATTGTATATTTTCTATTCTTTTGCAAGACCAAGAAAAATATACGTGGCAGTCCGCTTCGGCGCTTACTTCATCATCAGCTAGCAGTTGTTTCTTTTTGCTTCCTTACTATTTCTCCCCGTTGCCTGTGCTCTTTGTAAGAAAACCTTTCGCAGAAGCTTATATGTATCTGTCGCGTTCCTCGCAAAAATAAAACACACCAACACAAAACACACACATACCAGAAGATACACGAGTAATATTACTCAAACAAAAAATATACCGCATTTCTTACATCCTTCAGAAAGTGCCTGTCTTAAGAGTAGGGAAAATATCTCAAATAATTGCTTTGGCATGCTTTATTTACTGTCATTAATATTGTGTAATTCAACCTGGAAGCATCTGCTCTGAAAATCAGCCGTATTAAAGAACACAAGCATGACATGAATATATTACTTAATTTAACTGTATACAATAGAAAATACAAACATGCAATATTATAAACGAAAACATTAAAAGACATATTTAAAAGGAAAACAATTTTACATACATGCTAGAAATTTGAAAAAAAGTTAAAACACAGGTACTACCATAAAACTTAAAAAAAAAAAAAAAAAAAAAAAAAAAAAAAAAAACCAAGAAAACTAAATGATATATATTGAAACAAATTAATCCTTAATTTTAATGTTTTCTTTATAGAAACTTGAGTTTCTATAAAGAAAATACAGCTGACAGAAATGAAAGTTTTAAGAATAACTGAAGTTTAAGTAAAAACAGTGAAATAATAACAAATATAATAAAATGCCAAGTCATGAATAATAGAATTGAATAAAATAAAATAATCAGGCGTTGCAATTTTAATGGCCAAGTAGTTTACAGCGGGTGCCACAAAATGTATACACACTTCAAGCAAAAAAATACTTCAGCACGTTGAACTACTGATTGAGCAACGTTTGCGAAAGTGTCCTCAGCGATTGCAGCACATGCCGTTTCAATTTCTTCCCGAAGTGCTGCCAGTGCAGCTGTTTTCTACGGTATACAACATCCTTAAGAGTTCCCCATAGATAGAACCCCAACGGAGTTAGATCCGGAGAACGCGCTGGAAACTCAATCGGACCTCTTCGTCCTATCCAGTGCCTTGGAAGATTTTCATTAAGGTACACACGTGCATCTCGTTGGTAATGTGGTGGTGCACTATCCTGTTGGAAGTAAAATTCCTCATTTCATTAGAGTGTATGAATGCGTGCAATTGTTACTCGCGTTGGCGGTTCTGTTCTATACACGTCTCCATTGTCCTTGAACTTGAACAACATTCTCGGTTTTCCATTACCACTTCATAATTACTTTCCGCTGTTCAAACGATAATCTTGACTCCATTTTGTTGTAGCAACGCTAGCATAACATAATGTGAGTAACATCTGTTTACAGAACATCATACTACACATTACTTTTGTTTTTCAGCCTAACTTTGAAATATATTAAATAGATAGCTACTGTACAAGTATGTATACATTTTTAGCACCCTCGGTATATATGGTTAAATGAATTAATTATCTATTTGAGTAAATACAAGTCAAATATAATTGCTTCTGCTTTAAGTTTGGATTTAAATAAGTGTTCAAACAACGTGGTTATATTTTAAAATGTTATACAATCTATTTTGCATTAGTCTGAAGCTTACTCCACTCTCAGCATGTGTAGATTACATTTTTATTGCTTTTAAAGGCTTTAAATATGAAAGATGTTCTAAATTCTTTTATGGCTAATCATTCTTTTATGTGTTTTTATGTTATTTTGCTTTTAAAGAAAAGCAAAGTAAAAGTTGAAGATATGATGGAGGCTGTTAAATTTTTGTCATAATCTCGAAGTTGTGATTCTTATTGTTAATCAAATTGTGTCATTAAAAAGACAATTCAAGTGATTGATTTTCCACCGATTATCATATTTAACATACTATGTTTTTCGCACATTTTTGAAAACATCAATAGCAACTCCTTTACATAAGAAGTGCGATAATACAAAGCTAACTAAACTTTCAAGTATCTTAGTCTCTAAAATAATAAATTTATTTTAGTACATATATTTGACAAGAAACTGATGACATTTTTTGAACAGAATAATATATTTTTGCCAGCACAGTACTACCGTTTTAACCTTAAAAGTTGCAATGAATTATATTGTGCTTTTAATGAAAATAGTTAAACATCACTCATTCTCTCATTAAAACATTTTATGTGCACAACCTAATTTAACTTTTCATAAATTGAAATATTGTGATATAGATGAAAATAGTTTAAAACTGCTACACTTAAACTTATTGGAAGCTAACAGTATGTGTAACTGAACAATAATGATTTACGCCTTGTTGACATAGCCTATTGAATATCACAGGACTGAATACTTGGTCTATTTTTATTTACTGTAGCAATTAATGATCTTATCATTTACCTCAGCCATCAGTTTTGATGACACAACCTTGAGAGTTAAGATTAAATGCTTTAATCTCTTGACATCTGCAGCTAGGCAAAAATATGATTTATAAAATATGGATTTTTTTTATTTAAGATAAAAATCTAATTATGCGCTACGGATTAAATGAGATAGTAAATGAAAAATATATTGTAAACTTATTAGGCTTAAAACTTAATTCAAAACTCTGCTGGAAGCATCACATTCAGAAATTTGTAATAAATTTACTAGTGTGGCTTTTATTTTTACAAAACTTAACATTTTCTCCACCTGAAGAGCTAATATATATTTAATTTTCTTCATTTCAAATTTATTTATGGGGTAGCAGCGCTTATATTAAAAATGTACTTTTATGTCAGAAAATATTAATAAGAACTGTGTTAATGAAAAAACTGATAAACATATCAAACTTAATTTGCTTTATGTATTGAATGTGTATATCTAATGCATTCATCTATTGAACAACGCATTTTAAGAGCAGATATTCACAGTGCGAACACTATAAATAATTATGAATTAAATATACCTAATTGGAAACTTGCCTTCACTAAGCAAAAATGTTTTCACAAATGCGTGGAATTTATAATAAAAAACCTCAAAGCCATGACTTTAAATCTAAGTACTTTTAAAAATAAACTGTATACTTGGCTACCAATTCTGCCATTTCACATATTAAACGAATTTGCATATTGTGATATAATGGGCCTCAATTAATATTTTTATTTGTTTCTTGACGATATCAATTAATTGAAGTGTTTTCTTCTGACAATACCTCGTCTAAAAGGCAAACCTGTGGGAATTATTTCCATTTGTTATTAGATACTTAGAGATTATTATTGAGGTATAAACCATTAAGGAAAATAATTTGGAACAATTTCCTTCATCTATGAATACTTTGGCTTTCATAGCTTCGGTCAGTTGTAACTTCTTTGAAGTCTGTGCCCTTCCAGATTTACTCTACCAAATGATGGTGAACTGTTCTCCCAGAAATATTAATACAGTAAGATGCAATGCATAAGATTTGTTGTTGTTGTTGTTTTGTTTCTCTCTAACCAATAGACACTATTTTACAGTTAATTTAAATTATATTGCTATATTATGTGTCACACCCACGCATGACCAAGAGTGAATGCATTTAGATAATTTAATTAATAATAATTATTAATTATTATACACCCTGTAGTAACAAACAGGAACGTTTTATGTACCACGAAAATGTATTCATGCTACCTGGATGTATAGCTCTATGACAATAGGGAAATGGCTGTCTATTGTACTCTTCTGTGCCCTCTTCTACTGACAACGGCTAGAGCAATGGCTCTCTCTATTGTGACAAAAGCTAAGTGCATGCAGGTGTCCGAACAATAGGTCCTTTGTATCTTAGTTGCTGGAGATGATTTGAAGTTCGTTAAAAGGTAGAAGGGGGACAGGTATCGACGATGACGTCGTTACATCGTATGATCTTGAGACCCCCAATAAGGAACCAAAGAATAGATGGTTGTAAAGTAAGCGCGTTTGGGAGCTCAAGAGCTCACTAATACTATTTAACTATTTTCTGGCTCAGGAATCCGTGGGCGCTATGTTGTGACCCCTGTGAGCTCTCGTGACCACTTGGCGACGTTTTGAATTTCGTATATGAGGGGAAACCACTTTGTAAAACAACATCTTGATTTCCAACATCGTTTTATCACATGGGAGTCCCAGAGGCAGTAGACGCTCAGATTAACAACATCGCTTTACCAGAGACACTAGACAAGAGGAACCCAAATGCAATTTCAAGCAGCATATGTAGCTCCCGTCATTAAAGTCATAGAGGTAACGAACCAGGTGGCCGATAACAAAGTGTCGTGTGATTAAACATCTCAATGCGTTCAATGAACAAATTGTGTGATTTGAACCACCTCCTTCCATCTCCCTCCTCCCGTGAGCACTAAGACACGAAAGGCGACTTAGGGTCCATGAACGACCCGGGGTATGAAGTGGGACCCTCAGGTACTCCCAACAGCAACATCACAATCTGTATATAAAAATTGTTTCAAATTGGGGCCCAACGTGGGGCTACATTCGTCACACCACATTAAAAACCGCTTCAATTGCTGCTTATTGAGTTATATCCAACATTCACGCTATCAACATATTTTTGTAGTACTTAAGGAACACTTTATTACCTAAAAGCATTTTGTTTCTTTGGATATGTCTTATTCTTAACAATGTTTCAACATAATATCTTTCTTAAGCACATTGATAAACGCGTTCCAAAGAACACAGGATTATGAAAATTGTGCTTAACCGATTTATGTGCGATATAGCACTTAAAATAGATGTTCATATATATTCTAACTTTAATAAACCATATGTAATATTTCTTCTAAAAATAATCAACAATTGAGTTATAATTAATCCAGAATCGTTACCTGCGATGAAAAATGTAAAATAGTTACGAAATATTGAAATAATGTATTACAGACATTGAAAACTTATTTTGCATAATATGAGTTTAAAAAGCAGGATAATTATTCTGATCATAATAATTGAGAATTGTACTATATTTTTAAGGTTTGCTGGTTATTAAAAGAAATGTAAATCATCCCTAGAAAGAACTCATTTTCACAATCTCTACTTATGTAATAACCTTCTAGAGGAACAATAGTCAAAGAAGATGTTGAAACACCTGAAGAGAGTACGCGGAAAAGACTTATCTGCAAATTCAGAAGAACTAGAAGGAGCTCTTTCGAACATGGATATTATAAATGACAATAACTCTCGCTTAGGATGAGCAACGCCCAGCGGTACAAAGCATATTTATATGACAAGAGGTTACTATTGAAGTATATGGGAGTGGGAAACCGTTGATCAATGCTTGTAAAAACATTTATTAACAATACATTATATAATAATACATGAGTGCGCTCTAAGCCAACTAGCTTGCTAGTCAGGCATTGGAGTTTTGCACACGGTTGCAGAGGGAGATAGCGCAGTCCATTTGTAACGTATGCACCGATAATTGGCGGACTAAATAATAAAGGTAAAGATGGGAATGAATTGATGATGTGGCAACGGCTCTGACCCCAGTACATCCTGCGGGTGAAGAGTCGCCTCATCGTTTGAATGTGTATCTGCCTCGATAATGAACAGGAACAACGGGTCCGATGTCTTTAGTCCCCATTCACAATGAAAACTTAACGTAAACTTAAACGTAAAAGCTAGATGCTATGTATTGTAACGAAATCATTGACAAACAATCATCTAAATATAAAAATAAACATACAATTAGACATGAACTTAGAAGCTTGAAGTAAGGTTTTGCACCTACGTCTAACTTAAAGTTAAGAAATCAGCCAATCAGAACGCAGTTGCTCCATTTATAGAGCTCTATAGTAGAATTTATCCATACACGGAGTACGGAAATGAAATGCAACTCTTGCTGCTTGCTGCTGCAAGTCCCGAGCGATGGCGGAGAGAGCCGAAGGCAGTGCACAAATATAGCTAGATAATAAGGCTTTCAAGCGAATAATACCACGCACAGAATGTGCCATAAATTGATGTTTATGATTGTTTTTCTGCAATCAAAGGAGATTTGTTACCATTATGGTGATTTACCCGCCCCTATCAATTTATATGTACTAAAAACCACTGGATTCAGTTTCTAGAATTTAACCGAGGTTAGTATTAGTATATATATATATATATATATATATATATATATATATATATATATATATGCGAATTCTAATAAGAGCAGATTTGCCACCGTTACAATATTTTACCTGCCTAGCAATGGCCTATCAATTTATATTTAAAAGTTACGGAGGACAACGTATAGGTTACATTATCTTTAACAAAAAAATAATACGTGCAACATTTACACTGTCAAGAGTAGTTCGGCTCTCTCGCTTTGGCTTGGGAGTCGTAGCAGCTAGCAGCAGGAATTGCACTTAATTTCTGTGCTCCGTGTAAGGGCAATTTATGGTTGAGAGAGCTGAAGATCAGTGACTCTGTAGACAGAATGGCGTCAAAGACAAAATATTAATTGCATTACAAGAAGCTATCCTTGCTCATTTTACCCCAAGAAAATTAGTTACTGCACTTTGCATATGCATAAACGCTACCGCAGCCATTTTCAATCTACTGTTCTTATTTTTTGATTGGCTAATACGTACGTTCGTGTCTTTCTTTGTGAATGCCTACATACTACTAAGTTAACGTATTACATCTTATTTTATTATGTTTAATTTTTATTATGAATGGGGCATAAGTAATGCTGCCGACCCGAAGACCAAGATATTTTATGCAGTAAATATGCTCCTGAAAGCTCATAATTTAACATTTTATTTATTTATGTATTTTACCAATGAAAGTATCTGTATTTCACCATTTATAAATATTAAAATAAACCATTCGTTTAAACTTTATTCTAGAAATCTATTTATAACATTAGATTGTAAGAGAAGCTACACTAAACATTTCCCTAGTGATTATAATTATTATATAATACTTGTTTTAATACTAATACTACTGAACAGATACTAATACCATTACAACTATTACTAATGATGATAAAATTATGAAAATACCGATAATGATGATGATGATGATGATGATGATGATGATGATGATGATGATGATGATATCTTCCTACATCCCTGCTCTCTAGAGAAATCTGAAAATCTGCCTCTGTCTGAAGCTCACGCTCGAGTAGTTAATTACTGTAGTGCTATAGGTTCGTCACCTCCAGGGCACAGCTGGTTAGACACCAGTCTAACTAATGAAATACGCATATTCAAATCCTTCTTGGAACAAACTGTCGTATTCTGCTTATTGTACGACGTAATTCCTAAACTCTTAAGATAATGGTCACATAGTCTCAGCACTTTGATCGCTTATTGCAATACCAACTCATTATTTTAAAACAATTACAGACCATGCAAGAAGATCTTAAAGTTGCTAACAATAATTAACTCGAAATAATGGTATATTATGACTTTAGTTAATAAGTTTTACTAATACTTTATAATAAATCTGAAGGTAACGAGTCAAGCGAATTTCGCAATTTTTACGAATGCAATAATGTTGTTTTTGCATCTCAAAATTATAAAAGGACATTAATAATATAACATTATTATTAATGTCGATTCCCTAATAATTTACTCTAAAGTCAATGTTTACTTTTATTATATCTGCTTATTACTTAATATCTAATTCTTAATTTCTATTTAAATGAAATAAAACAGTATTTTCCCTCCTCCAATTATTCATCAAGCCTCCAATGCCCCCCCCCCAAAAAACCCTAAATTAAAAATCAACATACCTCTTAAACTGTGCCATTGTGTTGATGGAGATTATTTAGTCATTTGTCTATTTTTATTACTATTAATAAAGATGGGTTGAATGATTGAACTGAGCCACTTATGTGTCATCAGGGCTAAGGCCTCCGCAGATGGGAAGGGCTCATCGATTTCCCATATGGTGAGCTAGTCCAGTCCCTATGCGTTTAAGTCTATAATGTTTCTTATTTTACAAGTTTAATACAATTTAACTAGAAGGTTCAAGTGCTGAGTCTATTAAGTTTTTGTGTTATAAGTTTGGCATCACTTTCACTATTGGCTTCGGTTGTTCTCTTCTTTCTGCAGGCTCTTCCAGCTATTGCGGTTCGGTGCTATCCTGGGGGTTACCGCAAGATATTTTAGCCCAAGTTGAAAAGACTGAACTGTTACCAATACCGAGAAAATATCTTATGTCACTTATCAAAAGGAACACGACCGATGCATTAATTGAATGAAAAATATTAAAGATGTTAAAATGTAGATAAACTGTAGTATGAACACATATTTCAGGAGAGAAGGTAGTATTATCAAATTTTATTTATCTATTTGGTAGCTAACTTTAAGTTGTTAATTCTTAATAAATTCTGCTATTATGATTCTGTTTTCAGTAATACATAAATTGTTTTCTTAATATTACCTTGTTGATTTGTTTTATTTACGGACGCTCTTTAACATTTCAGGTCATCAGCGTCCCATTCACCGCCACAGGTGGCCGAGGTCTTTAAATATCGGTCCTGGTGGTGTAGTGGTAACCATACTTGTCTTCTAAACCCAAGGTCACGGGTTCAAACCCGGCCAGGATCGATGGATTATTTCGGGCGTAAAAATCCTAAGTAAGGCTTTCTTCGGAAGGGAAGTAAAGCCGTGGGTCCCGTGTCGTACATTTATTGATGACCTGAGATGTTAAAGAGCGTCCATAAATAAACCAAATCAACGAGGTCGTTAAGACGCGGACTCATGAGCGGGAGGTCTCGGGTTCGAATTGCGCCTGAACCGTCCTCTCTGACTGAGATTTTTTCCAGGTTTTCCTCAGTCCTCATTAATGGCAAGTGCCGGGTAGATACCCTAAACTTAGGCCTAGAACGTTTCCTTCCTTAAAAAAAATCCTTTCCCAATTTATCATTTCATCTCATGTACCATCATTGTTCATCGCTTGTGGTGCCGAAGTAGTAAAAACATCCCATTCAATATACGACGTGCAACGGCCGATAAATTTTGCTCAGAGGCCTCTTCTTTTAGGCTTGAGATTCTTTTTCGTGCCGTGAATCTGCGACACAGGACCCACGACTTTACTTCCTTTCCGAAGGAAGCCGTACTTAGGATTTTTACGTCCCGAAAAAACCCATCTATCTTGGCCGGGTTTAAACCCGCGATCCTGGGATTAGAAGGCAAGTATGTTTACCACTAGACTATCAGGACCGACTTAATATTACTGTAACTTATATTCAGACAGCATTTTAGCAACGAAAACAAATTAATGAAGTAATTGTTACTATGGTAATTTTACATAGTGTCATAATATAGCGCTTTATTAACACTTTTAATAAACAATAAAGACAGTTTATAACTTCTGGTGTGCAAAAGAAACTTAATTTAAATTTATATGACTTATTCCTTTATCAACGCTGCGATTTTGTTACAATACACAGTGATTTATAACAGATAATACAGGGAGATTCATTTAAATACGAACCAAGGCTCAATAAACGTGCACAAAAGCTCCATTTATAGTAAGAGCCTTCTCTCTTCTTGCACTGTCTTACTGGTGCCACAGCACAAAGCCCTTCTGACAATCAGCTGTGTCAATGCAAATAGCAACAGTAGTTCCTACTTCAACCGCTCTGTATTATTAATCATTTTATTTTACGTTACCTTTGTAATAGTACACCAAGTGTAAAGAAATAAATAAAATAAGAATGTGGTGTATTGCGTTGTGTAATTCCTAATGACTGTTATTCACAGGCACCATTTTGTACATGATTTTGTACACTTCTATTGACTACTCAAACGTGAGTTAATTGTGAAAATTTTGTTTTTATCTTACTATGGACAATTTGGTGATAATATATGCCAAATGAATTATTGAAATTAGATGGATAACCTTTCTGGTGTATGTATTTACAGACCAAGTATAAATGGGCAAGGCCCCATGCTATATGGCCGCTTGCCAGAAAAAAGACGGCGGGCATGTAAATCAGTTCATGCGCTACTGAATTACACATCGTAATTTATAGACTATTATATGTTTGGCAGCTGCTGGAAATCTAGATCAACAGGTTATATTCCATTTCTCTACACAAATACATTTAAGTGAAGAATTTCAATCAAAGTCAAAGTATTTATATTTGATTGAAAATACCCTTTGCAGAAGTTATAATAATTTTTTATTTATTTTTATATCGTTGGTTTGTGTAAGGGCACTCTTTAACATCCGTGGTCATTAGCGTTCCATTCTATTCAGGGCTGGAAGGGTCATAAATTCTCTTCTTTCAGACTTGAGGTTCTTGAGGTTCTTCACCTGCAGGAAATCTACGATACGGGAAGACATACTTTGGAATTTTACATCTTAAAAAAATCTATCGACATTGCCCGAGTTTGAACCCGCGACCTTAGGTCTACGAGGCTGTCCCTAGAGCAATAGGACCAATGAGCTTTCTTTTTGAGGAATTATATTGTGCCAATGGTTAGTACATACCGGATACTGGTGAATAGTAGTTTTATTAATTTAGAGTTAAAGATGTAGTAGCTGGTTTCCAGTTACTCCAATATTGCTGGTTTCCAGTAATTAGGAAGTAATTGAAGGGAAATGTATTATTTTATTTATCTATTTTGTATTATTTTAATAAATTTCTAATTGTAACCTAGGATAAGTATCATGTAGAAAATAATAATGTAAGAATGTAATTTGGTAATTCAGAAATAAAGTGTAATAGTTTGCAATACACATCCCGGTGTGTACCGCCACGGGTGGCCGAGGTCGTTAAGGCACGGACTCGTGAGCGGGAGGTCTGCGGTTCGAATCCCGCCAGGACCGTCCTCCCTGACTGGGGTTTTTTCCAGGTTTTCCTCAGTCTTCATAACTGGCAAATGCCGGGGAGGTACCTAAACTTAGGCCTGGAACGCTTCCTTCCTTTAAAAAAAAAAAAAAAATATATATCCTTTCCCAATTTATCATTTCATCTCATGTATCATCAGTGTCCACCGCCTGTGGTGCCTCAGTAGTAAAAACGGGCGTTAAACACTACTCAAAAAAAAAAAAAAAAAAAAAAAAAAAAACATCCCGGTGCAGGAAATAAGCTACCGGGATTGAGTAGTTCATATTATTATTATTGTTGTTGTTGTTGTTGTTGTGCCAATTGCTATAGCCACTTTATTATATATTTTATATTATGAGCTGCGGGGTCCAAAATGAAGCATAATATTTGAAATATCTTTTGCACGTAAAAGGCCAATTTTTACCACAGATATTCGTACACAATGCTAACTGAAAATTGGAAAGTGGTTAATATTACAATCGGAGTTTTAGGCTATTTTAGATGTTTAAAATTGGTTCATTCATCCTGCAAGGTTCATTAAGTTGTAAGTTAAGACTTTAAAAATTATTTCACTATGTTATATCACTGTTAATATTTTACTTAACTCACACAAAACTACAATGGTTAGTTAATTGAAACAACACACGGTATTTCAAAATGCACATAAGTGTTTTATAAAATAATGTGTTGTTTTCATATTTCTGTATAAAATTTTATTTTCTAAGATTTTCAAGAGAAAATTATAGCGCAATGTGAGCCTTACGGAAGGACCTGTTCCATCCCAGAGGCCGGGGTCATAACCTGTTTTCTCATGGCTTGAACTGGAAAAAGCATAGGCATCCTATAGCAATTATTCCTAGTTTATCCTCAGCTATATATTTTACCAAAACTGTTCGGAAGTTATTTTTAATGGTACTTAACGTCCGTTTTTACTATTGAGGTACCACAGGCGATAAACAGTGCTGATACACGGTATGAAATATATTGTGAAAGGTTTTTTTTGGGAAGGAAACGTTCCAGGCCTAAGTTAAGGGTACCTCCCCGGTCTTTGCCATTTATGAGAATTGAGGAAAACCTGGAAAAAACCTCAGTCGGGGAGGAACGTAGTGGCGGAATTCAAACTGCAGACGTCCCGCTTACGCTAAGGCGCGGGCCTTAACGACCTCGGCCACCCATGGCGGTCGTTCGGAACAGGGTATTGTAAACACACCTAGAAAATATTGTTATATTTAAGAGATTAACTCGACAATGTTGGGCTTATATATCGCATGAGACTTTATTAAATGTTGTTTTAGCGCATAAATACGTGATAAACATGCATCTATAGCTTTTCATTCATTTACAATTTCAAGATTTTTACCTAAATCCGAAATGTAAATATTAGCAATATTCAAGCTTCAGAAATAGTAAGTACATGTAAAAGGCAAATATTATTATTGAAAGAAACAAAAATAAATAATGCGTGAAAGGCCTTTTAAAGAAAAACCTGACAAAGGAAAAAATGTACAACAGTGTCTCTTAACAATTAGAAATATTTTGCTAAAATTTATTCATGCATCTCTTTCAACAAAGTTAATTTTTCAAAATATAGTTGCAGTGGAACTTTTAATAATTGCAGCCCATTATTCCATTCTTGCTTGTGATTCCTGCTGCTTCAGTGTAAATTTTCTTTATTGATGCTAAGGTAATGTAGGTTAAAATGTTTTTTTAATAAATTGCCTTGCCTAGATAAATAGCAGTTTGCTGTTTCTTCATATCAAAATCAAATGTAATTAAAATAATATTTAATACTAATAATCTAATAATAATATTAATGATGATTCTATGAGTTTCTCATATGCTGATAACTTGTTAAGAGGGAAAATTGTAATAACAGAAATACATTGTGTTTAAGGTATATTAACCTTTTATAACAATGAAGGATTTTGGCAAATAACAGCAACATTTAACACAACAGTTTTTCCAAAATAATCCATTGCGCGTTATACCTATAGAGAAAGCTTACCCGTTCCGCGTGTTACTGAAAAACTGAGAAATCATGTCCGGATCAATTTCAATGAGGGATAAGATTCCACATTAACACTTAACACCTTTTTGGGGTGTACTGCTACTAGACTACCTTTAAAAATACAATAATAAGACAAGAAAAACTACACAAATAAAACTTCCCAATTTACGCGCGTCATTTGAAACGCTCGGAAAAATAAACAAATAAAAACAACTTAAAAAGATTTTAATACACGTGGATTGGATCCCATTGGATCAAAAATAATGAAAAATGCATTTTATCAAACTCAGCAACATTTATGACATTCTTCATTTGCCCAAAAATTCATCCCACTGAACCGAAATTCGGAAACATGAAGAAACAAGTTGGGCAAAGTTCGTAGAGTATGATGAATGATAAATTAATTCAAAGCCTAGTTTAACATTTTTGACTTTGACTATCTAAAAGTGTTTTCTTTTGATAGATACTTTTTTGTGGTAATCTTAGTCGTTTTTGCTTCATCTTTCAAATGGTTCAACAATGCTGCATAGATTGTGTTAGTTTTATATTCTTTTTGCCGGAATTGTTTCTTGAAAATTTAAAAAATACTTAGCTAATCATCTCACCACATTGGTCTTCCATCTTTTTCGCCTCACTTACACCATGCGTTGTCCAGTGCTTTGCACTTGACTGCCGCTTCCAGTGAGGTATTTAATGATGGAGTCATGTTTCACCCAGGGTCACAATCGATGCAGAAAATCGTGCGGATTCCATTGCCAAACACTGCACTGAAATGTCGTTTTTGCGTGCATTTTTGGTTGACAGTCACTCAGACATCATGGTGCACGCAGTTTTTTATTTGCAATTTTTCTTTTAAGATATTGTTCATTATTCACTTTAGATGCCTATAGGCTGAGCTATTCCGCAGTTTTCTAGCTATCGTTCTCATATATATATATATATATATATATATATATATATATATATATTACCCTTCATGTTGTCCTCATTGGGCATTCGAGTTTGCCTCATCTTCGGTATACCTACGGCTACGTTTTAAAATGTTTACTAGAAGTAAATAACTTTCTATGGAAATACAAAGTGTTTCATGCTCCTGATCAATTTGGCTCTGATCTTTACGTGCCGTCAACGTCTTCAAATTAGAATGTTTCATTAATTCACCGAACTCTTTTGCCGTTCTAGAGGCAACAGTAATTGATTAAAATGCCCGCCAAGTGCTGAAAATGTTGAAATAGACCGTTAGCATAATTTTTCGTATAACTTTCCCGTAAATTTCAAATGACTTTAATATTCCAGGCGGTAATTAAATAAGATGACAAGGGCATCTAGAGAAAATACGGCAAGAAATTAATGTGTTTTTGTAATCAGATGGAAGTAAGAATGTACGTATGGTGCCAGAAAGTAGTACAATAATAACTAAGTAAAATTAAAAAGTAAGAAGGAAGATATAATGAAGTAAGGAAAGAAAAAAGAAAGAGGGAAGGAGCAAAGAGAGAGAGAAACAGAAAAACAGTGAAAGAAAGAGAGAAAAAGAGAGAGAGAGAAAGAATGAATGACAGAGAGAGAGAAAGAAAGAGAAAAACAACGAAAGAGAGAGAGAGAAAGAAAGAAAGGGAGAGAAGGAAGAAAGAAATGAAGGAGGGAGGAATGAAGGAAAGAAAGAATGAAAAAGAGAGATAGAGAAAGAAAAAAAAGAAAGAAAGAAACTGTGCTAGTTGACGTCGTCACTTATGAACTGAGAATTAAGCCCAGGTCGAACATAACATAGAGGCGGTTTTGGTAAAAAGGTTGCTTTTAAACAGCCATTATAGCTCATGGCGCTTCAATGAAAGTTTGGCTCATCATCGTTTCCCTCGCATTTGCTTTCTATCACAGTTTTTCTTGTCAACATTAGAGCTACACCTACCGCCCCAGGGAAAGTGGAAGAGGTATATATTGTTATCGTTCTCCGCCTCTCGCATCTTATTGCTTTATAATAGAGCTAGGCAATTTAGGGCCTCACAGGAATAAAATTAAGGTTATACTTTTCTTCTAAAGTTACTTTTTTTAGCTATTGAGTAAAGCGACTCTTAGAACGAACAACTAAAAAGACACATTCTAACTTTTCACTTAATATTTTTAATTTTATTTACAATTATTTTGTATTTTCCATTCCTATTCTTATTCCTACAAATGTATAAATTCATTCCTTGAACTTGCTTATTTAAAAATAAATGCTTGTATGACACGTATGACGTATGACACTTTTTCAATTTATCCTAAAAATGTATTTTCATACAGGGTGTTTCCATAGGTATGACAATCTTCATAAAACTCCCTCTTATTGGCTAAAACATATTTTCAGAATAAGGTTTAAGGATAATAATCAAAATGGCCCCACATTTTTTCTCAAGTTGGCTTCTTAAACATTCACATTATAGGTTTTATCATTTCTCTGCATCGACTGAAGGCCTTATCTGGGAATCTTTCCACTGCATTATTTCCTTATTCGAATATGCTTTTTACTTCAGGTAACAATAGTATTATTTTATTCTTTGATATTTTGGTATCCTTGCATTTAATGCGTAACGATGTAGTGCATAATTGATTCACATTTGCACTAAGTTAATCGCTAAATTATATCTTGCTAATGTCACAGTTTGAAGGACTCCAACAAGTCTTTACAGTACTTGACAAAGTTTTGCCACTGTCATAAAAATTATTCCAACCTGATAACAAAATAACGTTGTATTATCAGTTACTGTTACTGAGAAAGTTTTACAGGCGGGAATAAACTTTGTCTATAATAATGGGCCTTTAAAAATTTCATAACATCAACTTTTATTTATTGAACTAGTAAATGGGTTACTTTTAGGAAAATAATTTCTAATTTTAACTCTATATTCAATTTTCATTATAACTGCAATCATTACAAGTATTAAAATTTCTTCTGCTTACGTACATGTATATACCCGGTGTTAATGAGAGCTTCACTGCAATAATTTCAAAATAGCAGAGGGATCTTAGACAAGCAATTTGAGAAAGGGGATCTATGGCACATAAAGAAAAATATCGCACCTATATGGTGATAAAGAAGTTGAAATTTGATGCTGATAAGTGAGTGTTAAAATGAAACGGGTTAAAGTTTGTCTTTAAAATTTCTTTAAGGATGAGGAAATGTCCATTTTCAATAGGAAATTATCAGCCTTTTTAACATTTAATCCTATAAAACTTTCTAAAATAAAGCATTTCATATGAGAGTACAGCACTGAACAATGATTAACTGAGATGTGCTCTACAACTTTCGTCCATTATTGTGTGGCATCATTTCAAATGGCAGTTTCATTAGTTTGTGGCGTACTGATCTTTTAGATGATTAACGTCATAACCTTGAAATTTGAACAAGCAGATCATGCATTACTGATTTAAAATGTCTATAATCTCTGAAATTAATGAGATGTAGTTTATAAACACTCTGTATAGTGGTTTAAATGTGATTTTTCTTATTTTATGTAAATCAAAAACAAAAACCAATTTAACCAAACACAGAATTGTTCTAGGTAGTTTATACTTATACTTTCTTTACAGTTTTATTTCTAATTCAATATAAAAATGTGTAACATAGACTCAAAAAGCATTAAGTGTACTTTTAGTCGAAAAACTGTTTAATACAGTTCCCCCTATTTAAAATACTGTCTTTAACGCCATTGACTCAAATCGGAACATGTAGCAGTATTATTTACTTCTGATAACCGTGCATCGAATCAAACCGTATTATGTACACATGAACAATCGATAAAAACGTATTATATTCAACTTTCTTGATTCTAAGTTTTCCAACCTGCATATATGCCGATGCTTTACTGTTACTTTCCCGCTAATTGTAACTGTATTACCTCTATAAGCTGAAAGTTTATCGTTCTTATATCGATTATTATGGAAGGCTGTGTACCTGTCGGTAAGATATCAAAGAAAAGCAGGAAATAATTTAAGATTACGAATACTAAACGCCAGCTTGGAGATGAAACTCAGTAAATTAAAATCTTTATTAATGCATATTTTATGACTTCACATCGTCACTGTAACTTTCTTATCTTTTAACGTGATAACATTCAAAAGTTGTTTTAGATCTGGCAAGGTCAAGGCCATAAGAGATCAAAGTTGCTTGCAAAATAGTTTAAAAGCTTGGAGAGAATAAAAGAAGACATGAAGAGGAATCAGGTAGATGGGAGATTCCTTGCCAGAGTTAAGGTGCTGCCAGCATATAAATGCAATTACCCCCCAAAATAATAAAGTGAGGGCAAGAGGTGAACCAAGTGCATAAACATTCTGTCACTGATAAAATGAGAGCCTATCAGATGCAATAAAGGTTGACATCAATAATGGAAATAGCTGGCAAGAGATTGACAATTTGCAGATGTATAATCCAGCTCAGAATATTGGTGGAGAACCTGAAAGCTGTAAAATATTTCCGTTCCATTATTAATTCTTTGTTGTTCCATTTAATTCACAATTTCTGCTAAAAGAAGCATTATTACATGTAATCTTTGTGATACTAAGTGATTATTGAACCTGTTGTGCAAGTGTGTCTAATTATGGCTCAAATCCTAATTATGATGCTAAATGTGCATTATTTACATATATAATTGTTATAGTGATTTATAAAAAGAAATCTAATGTCATGAATCTAATGTCTAAAATTATATAACATTTCTTTATAATGGAATTTGTCTTTTAAATTGTATACAGTTGGTTTAAAACGATTAATTGGCAATTATACGAGTAGGTTAAAGCATCATATTGCTTATTCATGAACCAACTTCTATTTTATATGGTTATAAACCTTCATTTCAATAACCACATTGGACATTTTGCAGATAATTTATGTTTGGGAAGAAAAAAACATTTTCTTCATTTCTGAAAAGTTTGCATTCGTGAACTTCATACGATTTCATACGATGCTCCTGAAACGGTTCCTGAACCTACAAGTGTATCTCGCATTTCCATTACTGATATTTAGATTTGAAATTTTCTGTACAAATACATGGGCTTGCGTATCAAGCAAGTAATTGTAGTTATATCTTGCGACCAATTACTGCAGAATTTGTTGGTTATGTCCCGCGTACTTCTGATGCGAAAGACCAGCCATTCTATTGAAGAATTATTATCTACTATAGGCAGTTTATGAATGGAAAGCGGATTTATTCTGATACAAATATTCGATTACAAGAGTCAACAATATTTTTAGCTAGTGAGGGTTTTATTACGTCTTGGCAAAGCTCTGCTTATTTTTAAATGGTAGAGTATTGCTCCAATGGGCCGGCCGGAGGGGCCAACCACAGACTTTGATGTGATTTTAATCGCACCTCAAATTACGTAAAGCTCCTTCTCTCTCCCCCTCTCTCTTACGTAGCAGCCAACCCGAAATCACACCTCCACCTTTCTCTTTACCGCAAAGCTCGTAAATTAACGCAACACTGCCATTTTCAAACCGCACATTACAGACCACCTCAAAACCAATTTGCAAGAATTGTGTGGATCATTTACTTTCTTGATACGATTTCTGTATCTTGGATACGTGCCGGGAACTGCTAGTGTTGTGATTTTTAGGCTCAGTTTCAGAACGTAGTCAGTGTACCCTAAAAGAGAAAAAAATGGAGGTTTGAAGTTAGAGAAACAGATTCGGCAACCATCAAATATGGTTGAGTCATCGAGATTTGCGTCGGAGCTATTTCACGATTGAAGGGTTGCAATATTGTGCACTAACGATTCTTTAGAAACTATCGCAGTTCTTATAACTACCAATCAGATGCAAGTTGCAAACTTTTTTGATTTAATCTGGTTCATTTATGGAGATCTTTGACATCTCAAGTATTCAGCGTCCCATTTGATTCAGAGCGTGAAACAAATTTTGCTCAGAGGCCTCTTCTTTCAGACTTGAGGTTCTTTTACTTTAGTAAATCTACAACACGGGACCCACGACTTCCGAAGGAGGCCATACTTATGTTTTTTACGCCCAAAAAAATCCATCGACCCTGGCCCAGACAGAACCCGCGATCTTGGGTCTTCGAGGGAAAAAAATTAATGTGCAAAAAGTTATAAATAATATTATTAATACAAATAAAATTATAAACAAAATAAACTTTTATAAAACCAAATATTGTTAGAACAGAAATCACCAATAAATTCTGCAACAAATAATCAGGGAAAGCCTTACCAACCGAACTAATAACAATAATAAATGTAGAATGATCGTGATAATATATTAATTGTTGGATACCACTAGACTACCAGAATCGGCCAGGACTTATAAATGACAAATACTAATAATATTGTTCATTTCGCTTATATTGGTGTTTGCTGAAGATATCAACACCGTTTTGTTAATAATGATATATTCTAGGAGATATCTGTCACATGTTCTTTCTTCTCCACTTAATTTTACTGTATTATGTGCTTACAGTTTTTGCCGCTGACTGTTACTAATGCAAAAATGCACAATAAAATGCACAAAAGTACAATTAATTCTGCCTTAATATTGCTTGTTAAGTGGGTAATATGCGTAGTATGCTAAAATTGTACTTGTGACTGAATATGAGAGGAAAAACACTGCGTTACTAGTCAATGTTTAACTTTAGGTAATAATAACGATTATACGTTTTATTAATTAAAAATGCTTAGACTGAAGCATAAAATAAAAAGTAAATATTTAAAGATGAAATTTTGTCTCAGGCAAGTTCCCCCCCCCCCCAAGAGAACTATTAAGTGATTTTAAGTGCTTTTTTCTCTTTTAAATTTACGACAATATGCTGAAAGCTTGTAATCGGAACTTTAAAACCTTTAAGAAATAAGATAAGAACATAAGAACCTTAAATGCTTCACACGCGATTCACAATATGAGATAATAATAAAGATTAACGACAATAAAATTAAAGCTCGTAACTTGGATAAGAAAAAATATAATACAAAATGAAATAAGATGAAGATCTCGTCAAGTTTTGAATCCAGAAATTTGGAAACATTATTTTTGTAGAAATAAAATAGATCTAAGTAGTCATAGAAAGAAAGTAGCATCATACAAAGGTATATACAACAACTACATGGTCAAACATAAGATGGAATGAAACAGGAAGCAAACTTACAAACTAACTATACGAACTGCTCTAAAATTGAGTTAGTACATTCAAAGCAGTTTTCGTTTGTGTATGAAAATTCAAGTGGCATGAGATAGAAATGGAGTGCAGTGTTATCACTGCCAAAGACACGGTGATACTGCTTTACTCTGTTCAACAGTATGAGGAGGGTGTTTGCTTTTCTAAAGGGATGCAAAGATGACCAATGTTAGGAACAGAGAAGGTCGTTTTGATACTTGAGCTTCTCCCGGGAGAATGAGATTAGGTAAGGGGACATCAGACGGCCAGGATCCAGAGGTGGTGAGGCACGGATATATACGTAGTCCCTAACAATTCTTTCAGATAGAACATCTGCAAGGAGTTCGAACTCCTTAGAATGGCCGCTTCCATGGTAAGATACCGCGGCAGAAATCTTTTCAAGCGCAAGACACTGATACATCGCACACAGCACCAGTCCATTTCGCCTGACACTTTCGTCTCTGTAACAGAACCAACGAAATAAAATGAGATGAAATAATAGAACTAAAAATTCGAAAAAATGAAGGATTTGACTTGATGAAACCACGAAATAAGTCAAGATTAAAATGACTGGCTCCAAAAGATTTGAATTCGGGAACTTTCAAATACGAGCTCCAGATGTTATCGCCTGAACCACGAAAATTGTTGGAGAGCAATTGATGGTAGAATTGTATTGAATTGGCAGAAAACTAGACATTTCACTAAAGATGGTACACGAAATACTGAAATAGCATTTGAAAATGTCATAAAATCATTCCTGCACGTTCTTTCACCATGACCAAGATGCATTTGAATCGTTATCAACATGAAAGCGGCATTTTATTTTATACATTTTTGCAATAGATGAAATGTAGAATTGCAACAGAGCGGAAATGAAAGGCCAGTCGAGCAAATGATATCGCCCAATTTCTCCACGTTCATGCGCATTGTTGTCTGTGACTGCCATGGGATGTTTCTACATATACTCTGCTTGAAGAGACGAGCTTTTAGCACAGCTCGTTACAGGAACATTAATGATATACAATTCGACGTAAGAAGCTCAATGCTCGCTGTCATGCAGCTGCTATATAAATCACTTCTGCAGAAGTGGAAATAAGATGCTCTTGAACATCGCATATTCTCCCGATATTAGCCTGTTTTGAAAAATGAAACTCTTCCCAACTTCCCAACTCTTCAAATATTCCCCAACTAGGCAAAACATGGTAGAGCGATCATTGGCTCTATTTGGGGGGGACCGCCTCTCAGGACTATCAACAAGTGGAGAGTGTAGATAAATGTTTTTGATTAATTTATTATTATAAGATGATAAGTTAATATGTGATCTCTGGAAAATAAATTAGTGTTCTGTTACATTAATCATATATATTTCTTACGGTGCAATGCTGTAAGGAGAAAAAAAAGGCATGTAATACGTACGAGTTTAGAAAGGCGCGTCTGATGTCAGTGTTTATATTTGCTACCTGAAAGTGTGACCACTGTGCTATCCTCTTTGGGTAACGCCGTGGAGTGGTCTAGCTGCACATCGTTTGATGAGCTGCGCGGTGCAAACTAGACCTAGAGCATTAATCCTCGAATCAGGATATGATCCTGTTACATCCAGGATATTGTGTTCACAGAGAACAAAGTCATGTCTCTCTTTCCATGACGAATGGTAGCTCTCTCCCTTTTCCTCCCTACCATGCAGGCACAAGTTCTCTAATTTCTGAACTACAGGGAGATGACTGTGGGCTACCATATTCATAAAATGAACAGACAAATGTACAAAAAACTTTACTACACCAACGAAACGTTTTATTATAGTTATCAACTCTCTGAATTTCTTATTTGTCTTTTTCCTTTGCATAATTAGTTCGTATATATATATATGTAATACTTATATATACATATATATGTATTAAATATTAAATAAGCGCTATATTAAATAAACAAATATGTAATTGTTATTCCGCTGATATATACTATATTTTACTTTTTATACCAAAGGATCATGTATAAAAATATCAGTTAGAAAAAGAGATGTTAATAAAGAAATATTTTACATCACTGACGCTTATTGAATTAGCATACAAAGAACTGTATAACAGGTCCTCACACCTATGCATGCCTGGGAGAGAATATATTTATATAATTTTAATAGTAATAAGTATTAAATATTATATAATCTGTAGTAACAAGCAGGGACATTTCATGTATCACAAAAATGTATTTATGGTTATCTGGGCGGTACCTTATTGAAAAGAGCAAAAGGCTGTCTATTGTAATCTCTTTTACCGATAAGACTAGAGCAGGAGGTCTCTCTATTGCGACAAAGCTAAGTGCATGCAGCTGTCCGAACAACAGATCCTTTGTATCTTAGTTGCAGGAGATGCTCTGAAATTCGTTAAAGTTAAAAAGGAATCAGGTGTTGGCGATGACGTCATTACATCGAATGATCATGAAAAGAGTTGATGGATTTAAAATGGGCGCTTTTGGGAACACAAGAATTCACCATTAATATTTTAGTATTTTGAAGGCTCAGACTCCGTGGGCACTATGCTGTGACCCCCGTGAGCTCTTATTATCACGTGGGGACATTTTTAACTTAGTATATTAGGGGAAACAACTTTGCAAAAGCACGTTTTGTGATTACAAACATCACTTTACCACAGACAGTAGACGCTTCACTAGATCACAATTCCAGACAGTAGAAGGCAGTCTCCATAAGGCATCTCCGGTGAATACAGTAGAGTAATTACCAGGACGCAGTCCCAAATGCAGCAGGAAGGTAAAAGACAAGAGACACACAATGCAGTTATAGGGCAGTAGGTGCAATTTCAAGTAGCGTATGTAGCGCGGCGTTAATATCGAAGAGGTAACGAACCAGGTGGCCCACAACAAAGTGTCGTGTGAGTAAACGCCACTAGGCGTCCAATGAAGTAATGTGTGTGTTCCATCTCCCTCCTCCCGTGACTAAGGCATAAAAGGCAACTTCGAACCCATGAACGACCCGCGGTATGAAGTGGGACACTCGGGTACATCTATCAACAACAACAACAACAACAACAACAACAATATCAACATATATTAAAAACCGCTTCAGTACTCGTATATTGCAACACGTGAGGCACTAAAGCGTGTCTTATTTCCATATCCCAGCATCACTTTTAACCTACTCTGTTTTTAAAATGAGAGGAAGAACTGAATAAGTTAACATATAATGTGAGAAATACATAAGTTTATAATGTAAGATATACGAGGGTTACTGTAGCTGACTCTTGTTGTTAGCCACATGACATAGCTGAAATTAGCAGTGTATAACACTTGAGCGCTTGCGTAATAATTACTTTTGAGAGAGAGAATTAGATTGTGTGACAATTCGTACGGCCCACTCCCACTCAGATATATATATATCTCTGCTAACCAGATAGAGGTGGATCAATACTGTCGTCTTTTAGCAGTCAGGTATTGTTCATCGTCCACTGATGATATCAACCGTATTATTTGGCGAAAGCTACGGTACCATATTAATCCGTGAACCATGGCAGAACAGCCCGAAATATTTTAACTGTTTTAATTACAATTAATTACAATGTTCTGTAAACAGACATGACTCACGTTACGTTGTGCTAGCGTTGCTAAAACAAAACGGACAAGATTATCTTTTGAACAGTGAAAAGCAATTTTGAAGAGGTATTGGAAAACCGAGAATGTTGTTGAAGTTCAAAGGCAATGGAGACGTGTGTACAGAACAGAAACGCCAATGTGAGTAACAATTGCACGAATTCGAGACAAATTTGAGACTCGTGGTACCGTATGCTATGTTCACAAGGGCAGATCTGGGAGACCTCACACAGCAGCAAGCCCCGCGCACTGGATCCAAGGCACTGGATAGGACGAAGAGGTATGATTCAATTTCCACCGCCGCGTTCTCCAGATCTAACTCCGTTGAACTGCTACCTATGGGGAACTCTTAAGGCTGTTGTATACCGTAAAAAACCAGCACATTGCCAGCACTTCGGGAAGAAATTTAAACGGCAGGGGCTGCAATCGCTGAGACACTTTCGCAAACGTTTCTCAATCAGTAGTTCAACGTACTCAGAAGTGTATCGACGCCGATGGTGGACATTTTGAGCAACTGTTGTAACTGTAAAAGTCTAAGATGACTAGTGCTCATCTTTTTCTGTTTGTAGTTTTGTTATGTTAATACAGTTTTTTCTTTGCTTGAAGTGTGCACATATTTTGGCACCCTCTGTATAATCAAAATAACCAATTTTCAGCAATATTTATTTCTGTTTGCTTGTGCGCCATGTAGAAGCATACGTACTGGAAGTTCTTATACAAACTAAAATAAACATTGGGGGAAATTTGTTGCATTGGTTATGTCCTATATAACCAATATATTGCTTTTAAGGTGAGCAAAAAATCTTGCAGTACAACTGACTTAATGCTATATTTATGGTCACACGTACAAAATCACATTATCCACAGTCATCTGAACGATTCATGAATTCTTGTTAGTAACCCATGTATTTCCTGTCTTTATGCCATCCCCTTCTATTAAACCAAACTGTCGCACAGACTTTCTAAATCTTTCTTTGTCGGCTAGAGAGGAAATGCAATTAGATGGTTACACTAAAACAAATCGTTAAGTGTAACTAATGTATGATTTAGCACACTTTTGCCAACTGTTGTGCAAGACGTGACAAAAGAAATCATGCTGGTAACAGGCAGATGGAGAGCAGTGGAGAGAAACCTGAGAGGTCAATTAGAAGCCAGCCAAAAACAAAATGGTTCCGCCGTAAACAATAAAAATGAATGCTTCACGGATTACATAGCACAAGTTATGGCCGACCTTGCACTTCCTTCCCCTTTTCTTCTTCCTCTTACCCGACAACTTGCAGCAAAAGGGAGAGCGAGGTCAAAATACTTCATCAAGCGGGTTATTAGTTTTGTGCTCTCTCTCTCTGGGTTGCATGTGTTATTAATTTCTTCTCTAACCTTTTGTGGTTTGTCTCCAGTAAATTTAGAGGCATGTAACGTAGGGACTCTAGTGAATGTGTATCAACAGAGTTCTTGTTAGGGATGGAATTTGGTTTGCACATAATCGAGGTTACAGTGATTCAAATTGTTTTATACCTAAATATGGTTTTTGGTACCTTTTCACAGTATAAAGAAGACTCCTTTTAATTTTTAAAAGATAGTCAAAAGAAAGAAATATTTTCTGTAACTAGTTTAAATAATTACTATACTATTACTACTACTACTACTTTTCTGAGAAATTATCACATGAATTATGCCTAAATTGTTACAACATATAGCTATGGTTAAATTTTGTCCTTCTAAAATACAAGTCTTGTGGAACATAAAATAACTAACATACTGCACCCTTATCCTTAATATATTATTACTTTTAAAATACATTATGGTCTAAATAAACAATTTAGAAATTAGAAATAACTTTCTGTAATAAAATTAACTTTCTACCAAAACGAATTAAATTACTTTTATACACCTTCATAAACCAAATTCATTAAATACTGGAGAATAATTTTGGTTTAAATATGCAATTAAATTTCCTAAAACCAATTTCACTTAGTCATTAGACGGTACTGTATAAACTTCGAGAACATTAAAGTATTTACATAACAATGGTTACCGCAGACCTCGTTTTTAAAATATTTATGGTACTAGTCATAAAAATCATCATTCAAACGTAATATTATGAAATATATATATATTTCATAATATCAATTATTTAATTATTATATATGCTTCTTGCCATTGAAGAACTCGCAGTAGTTCGAAATATAGCAATATCAAGTGTGACTTTTTCTCTGTGTTTTATCCTTATCTAGTTTTATTATTACTGTTAATTGGTTACATTGTTAACAGTGTTACTTTATTTTTATTTTTCATTTATATTTTATATATATGTTATTTATTTATTTAAAGTGAACTTAAATGACTGTGTACGAGGCGTGTCCGGAGCGTAAGTACCGGCTTGGGGGAAAAAAAAAGGCATAAAACTTTGTTTTCACAACATTTATTTGTACATGAAAGAGCATTCCTTAACGTCTTTTTCGACATGATTGCCACCATTGTTCAGGTATTTGGCACAGCGGAAAATCAACTTTTGTATGCCCTCTTCAAAGAAAGATGCCGGCCAATGAAGAGAGCCACTGCTGAACGCCGTTTTTTGCGTCTTATCACTGTCAAAGCTCCTTCCTACGAGCTCACGCTTCATGTTCAAGAACAAGTGGCAGTCAGAAGGCGCGAGATCGGGGCTGTATGGCGCGTGATTGAACTGATTCCAACAGAATTGTTTAATATTGTTTTGTGTGACACCAGTAGAATGGGGACGTGCGTTGTCATGATGCAACACAATGCCTTGACTGAGCATTCCAGGCCTCTTGTTTTGAATTGCGCGCCGAAATTTTCTCAATGTTTCACAGTATCATACCGCATTGATGGTTGCATCTCTAGGAAGAAACCCAACAAGCAGAGTGCCCCGTCTGTCCCAGAACAAAATGCACACGATTTTTCGTGCTGACAAGTTTTTTTTTTTGGGGGGGGGGATCCTGTATGCCTCCACTCCATCGACTGTTGTTTTGATTCTGGAGTGACATGACAAATCCAAGTTTCATCACCGGTCACTATCGTGCTTAATAATTCATCTCCCGCATCACTGTATCGGTTAAGAAATGTCAAAACACTGTCAAGTCGCTTCGTTTTGTGGACATCCGTAAGTATCTTCGGAATCCAATGGTAATACAGTTTGCGATAATTTAAGCGCTTTTTGACAATCTCATGCTCAACAGTTTTTTAAATTTGTGGAAACACATTACAAAGCATTCTTATTGTGAACCGTCTGTTTTCACGAATTACCTCATTCACTTGTTTAACCAAACCATCCGTGACAACAGAAGGCCGCCCTGTCTGTGCTTCGTCATGAACATTGGATCGTGCCTCATTGAATTGCCTAACCCATTTTCACACCATTCCATCTGTTATTACATTTTCACCGTAAATCTCTACAAGTTGACGATGAATTTCAGCTGGCTTAGCGTTGCTGGCCGTATTAGGGAGCGCACTTCACAGTCAGCGGATCAGAAATTGTCTTAAAGTTTCGAACGATCACAAACAACTGTAAGCACAACACGATCCGACTGTAATGGCGTCAGTGGACAGACAATGAACCAGAGAGACAAGTGGAACTGCGAACTAGCGTTGCTGTGACATTAGAACGAAATGGTACTTGACACACCTCGTATGTATACTGCTTAGATTGTGTTATAACAAATTTAGAGATTTTATAAACTCAATGAACACTTTTATGTAGCTGTTTATGAGCTGTTTACAAGTCACTGGCCAATATCCTCCATTCTTTCTGATGTCTCTCATCAGCGATGTCCTCTGTTGGGTTGTCTGAATATTAAATCAAATGGTTTACCGTTTGTTGTCCTCTGCCACACGCACGTGTTGAGATTTCTATGATGTGCAATCTATGAAGGTCTGATTTGGTTCTTCCATGACCTGTGATGATTGCTGCAAACTCAGGGGTTGAAGGTGTTAGCCTCGTCTCCTTTTTGATAGAAAAAAACTTTTTACTGATTTTGGAATTTTGCTGTAAACTATTTCCATATCATTGTCGTTAGCAGGTTGTTTTGGTAATTTATCTGCCATTTTTTGCCTGTATGTGCTTTAACGGGAAGGGAAGTAAAGCCGTGGGTCCCGTGTCGTACATTTACGACACGAAAAAGAACCTCAAACCTGAAAGGTCTCTGAGCAAAATTTGTCGGCCGTTTCACACCCTGGGTTGATGGGACACTCATGACCTGAGATGTTAAAGAGCGTTCATAAATAAAATCAATCAATTTAACCCAGCGGAAATTATATTGTCCACTGTTTTTTTTTTCAGGGTACGAACTGTTTGTAAAATGTTAGCTATTATCTTATGTTGTTTCATGTTGTCGTATATTAAGCACAGAGTTATTTTACTGTCGGTGTAAGCTATTACCCTTTTTTAAGCACTTATGCTGGTCTGTATTGCTTTTAGCTCCTGCAAAGCCTTGAAGATTGCTATTTGCTGATCTTGATTTCCTATCTATCAATACTTAAGCTAGAGGTTTAGGATTTCTTCAGCTACCGCTCCCATCTGGGAGTACCTTTATAGTATATTCTGAATTTTCTTCTGTTTCTTCATTGTTGATATCTTTTGTTGCGAGAGTTCATTTTGAAGGTCCAAATGGTTCATCGTAAATTGTTTCCCCATGCATTGCATTATAAAGAGTTGCTTTGCCGACTATTGTTATATCTATCGGTTGTATTACGCATGTTGCATCATATGGCACCGTTCTATACGCTTTAAGAGGTCGGTCCTGGCTGTGTAGTGGTAACCATACTTGCCTTCTAAACCCAAGATCGCGGGTTCGACCCCGGCCAGGACCGATGTATTTTTTTCGGCCGTTAAAATTCTAAGTATGGCTCCCTTCGGAAGGGAAGTAAAGCCATGGGTCCCGTGTCGTACATTTACGGCACGATAAAAAACTTCAGCTTGAAAAAAGTGGTCTCTGAACAAAATTTGTCGGCCGTTTCACTCCATTATTTGACTGGGACTATAATGACCTGAGATGTTAAAGAGCGCCCGTAAAGCGAAGGAAAAAGCCCCACCTATTTAAGGGGTATCTCTGTACTAAAATAGTATTCTATTTTATTGTTCTTGAAATGAAAAACCTATAAGCAAATGATTGCCTTTCATAAAGCATAAATAGTAATAGATTCTGTATAGTCCATCTGGTGTGGTTTCAGCTTCAACCTCGTATTCATCATCTTACATTTGCTTTAAGTTTTTAAAGACACCAGTCTAAACGTTATTAGAGTGTTTAAGTTAACCGAAAATGATGTCAGTATCTATAAAGCTTTTCAGAAAACAGGAGATATGAAGTCTCTATCCAGTCTCTACAAAAGCATCAACAGCAGCAAATTACAAGTCTAACGACGTATAAAATAAACAAAAGAAGAAAGAAAAGTAAAACAAATAATGTTTTGAAATGTGTTTATACATGTATAAACAACATATTTCTGTTTTTTTTCATTAGAATATTTATTATTCTTTAAGAAACTGATATAAGTAAAATAATGTGTCCATCAACAAACTACATTTTGTAAAAGTTTAAAAGTTCCTTATCGGGAAAAGGTCATATGACACATTACGTATTTTTTTTGGTAATACTGAACTGAAGTGCTTTACCTTACATTTATTCTAGAATACTTTCACATAATGACTGCTCTATTTACTTAACTTTACTTAACCAGCATAGTCAGCTCCCTAACACTTAAATCACGTATATCTGAAAACATAATTTTTGGTTACACTTCCTTATTCGGGCCATGTCCTTAACTTTTGCTCTTGTCATGTACTTTCCTGCTAAAACTACTGCTTTATTTTGTCTAAATATGTTCATGTTATACAATTTTGAAATATCTGGTAATACTTTGCAAGGTTCTGAAGATTATCTTTCGTGTCAGAAATTAGGACTTGATTGTCGGCATATGTTAAAGTACCCGTTTGTTTATGCTGGCCAATATTCACTCCTTTTAGTTCGCGTTGAATATTGCTTAATTTTTATTTTTGTATATCGCTGTTTAGAATATGTTTTAAGTTTATTTTTTGAAAATATAATTATGTAAAAACTCAAGACAAGATGCAAAAGGGAAGGATGAGGACAATTTCTACAACAAAGATTAAGGCGATAATAGCAATTAGAAGAAGTTGCTATTATCTATAAGTATTTTCCACCAGTACCCAGACCCTTGTTAAGGAATAAGAGGAGGAATTGAAAAAACTCAAAAATTCGCAAAAACCAAATGTTTTTAATTATTTATCTCCGCAGTATGGCGACTAGGTCGCTTACAATGCTTTGTTTCCCACCATTTCAGACGATGTTTAAATTTCTATATCGTTAACACCACTAAATTATAATGTTTTCTAATTAATGTATAGTTTTTACTTACTGATTATGTAAATGGTCATAGAAAATTTTGTGTCTTAATTACATTATATTATTAAATTATTGTTCATAATTACAGAATAAATAATACTGTGCACTTATACACTGGAATTGTTTAGAATTTCTCTTCAGTAGTAGTAGTAGTAGTAGTAGTAGTAGTAGTAGTAGTAGTAGTAGTAGTAGTAGTAGTAGTAGTAGTAGTAGTAGTAGTAGTAGTAGTAGTAGTAGTAGTAGTAGTAGTAGTAGTAGGAGGAGGAGGAGGGTGTACTTATTGTTTATTCTTTACAAACATATGTGTACAACATCGTTCATATGGATATTTTGATAGTACTTTCTATTCACTACGCAGAAACAGAAAAAAAAAAGGTATTTGCACTTCAAATCAAATAAACTTACAAGTATTATCTAAGCACAAATACATAAATACCAGCACACGCACACAGATGTAAATATATAAACACTACATGCACGCCACATGTAGAAAAGAATAAAACTTGTGTAAGCAGACCCCAACATGCTAACCTAACCCCATTTGATTTAGCAAACTTAGCTCCAGGAGCAATCATCCTCCGCTGTGCGATACACGGGCAGTCCATTAATGTGCTGCCAGTTTTCCCACCACAAAAAGCAACATATTCTCTGCTCAGCCGCACCTGTTATTTTAGTCCATTGCATTCAATCAGCTCCAAGCTAGACCCCGATCTATTTTGAAAACACATGGAATACATATCTGTCACATCTAAACTAAGCAATGTATTCTCTCTGCATTCTGTCTCTATTTGCTGTTATTCTATTTTCCTAAGCCTTTTTTATACCTTCCTCCAAACATAATTATGGACCCTTGCTCCCTTTTCGCATACCTATTCGATCCCAATGATCTCTAAACTTCTTTTAATTTTTACTGACCAGTATCTTTGATCCCAAATACTAATCTGACGCTTGTAGCATAAAGTTGCAAAGACATCGTGCGATTCACTTTTATTACGCCTAACCAGTATTTAATTATTCCAATTTTATAATGTCTTTATAGCGGCAAAATTCTCGCAGAGCCCCACTGTTAGCTGTGTTCCTTCCTACCTCTAAACTCGTTTTAGTAACTCATTTGTTTAGTAATTCCTTTGTTCCGGTTCACTTTTACCCAAACCCATATCTCAGAGCTTACCACAGTTTTATACATATTCTCCATAATAGTTACAGCAAGGTATCCGTGACAACGCAAACAAATTCTCCGCCATTCGCTCCCGGGCTTTGTATGACGGCGTGTCTATGTGTTTAATCCTATTTCCATTCATACTAAGATTTACACCTAGATAATGTATTTTACATGCACTATTTAATTGGCCTGGTATATCCATTTCTCACTCTTACTGTAAACTGATTCATTTTTAAAAGTGATAGCTTCTCCTCCAAGAGCAACGTATGTGTGATGTCATCAATAAATAAATTAAACTATAGAGGAGAACAAATACATCCCTGTCTAACTCCCCTTTATGATCCCTAACACTCAGACATACAATTTAGATCCAGCTTGATGCAGAATCTAACATTTATGTATAGTTCCATTAGAGCCTGGACATTTTACTCGAAATACCCTTTTGTCGAGTTTCTCCCATAATGCAGTTCTCTCCATAGTGTCAAATACTATTTTAAATTAAACAAAAACGCAATATAACTCTCTCCCTTTTCTTTTCAAACAGCTGTTAGAGTATCTAGTAGAAAATAGTACCTACGATTGAATACCCCAGCATAAATTCGGCCTGAAATTGTGCTATTTTATTAAATTGTTGGTACCATGAGACCATGTGGTCATTTATAGTACACTTTCCCTAGTACCGAAAGCAGTGAAATGCCACTATAATTACCCGGAACATTGGCTACTCCTTTTTCTTTATATAGCGACTGAATAACAGCTAGTGACCAATGATCAGCATAGTATTCCTCATTAAAATGCCTATTACATGCTAACTCATGCTTCAAGAACTCTCCTGGTAAACCTTGTGCTTCCGGTGTTTTCCCCTTTTTCAGGCCAATAGTGTGCATTAGTGATTTCAATTTCTGCCGTATCTCGATCTAGCATTTCTGCAAATATCTCTGTCTGCAGTTCTGTGATTGAAATCCCTATCCCCTTAAACACCCCAGAAAAATGCTCTAACCTTTTAATTTGTTTTATTGATTTCCACACCTCGGCCAAGCCTCTGCCTTCCATCCCGCATGCCAGCACACCCTGCTTACAGGCTGTGATGTCTTTTAGGTGATGTAAATCTATTTACCTTCGCTCCCTCCCTTCTGAAAAGTATTAAAGCTATTTTTGTCCTTTTTTATTTTTTCCCCCTGCATGTTTCGGTGTACCAATTCTTGCTTTCATAATTCTTTTACTTTACACGCACAGCATGTTACAGGTGCTCTCTGCAGTATCTGTTTTCCAATTCTGAGATATGTAATTATTTCCCTTGACTGTCTCCTTAGTCCAGTGGTTAGCGTCGCTGACTGCTGGGCGGGAGGACGTGGGTTCGATTCCCAGTACTGGCTTAGACATTTGATAAGTTAGTGTCCATCCTGCCTCGTGAGGACAATTGGGGAGCTGCCTGATGGAGAAAGTTGGGTTTTTAGATCCAAAAAGTCGCGAGATAGGCGATCGGCGGAATACCGGCATGCCGATCACAATGAAGTCATAAGACGGAGGTAGAGAAAGCAGAGGTCGCTGCGGCAGACCATGGCCCTATCTCGTGTTGTGGTGCCATAGAAGAATATTGTGCTACTCAATTTCTTTAAATGGGCTGCTTTGTCTTCTCTCTACCGATATCTCAAAAGCGGAGAACCCTTAGACCGAGTGACCTGCTGCTCCTTGTTCCTTATGAATCATAACTTCAAATGTAGTGGAAATGAAATGAATGAATGTAAGTGAAATTTAACGCCCGTTTTAGCTACAGAGGCACCACAGGCGATGGACACTGATGATACATGAAATGAAATGATATATTGGGAAAGGATATTTTTTTAAGAAAGGAAACGTTCCAGGCCTAAGTTTTAGAATACCTCCCCGACATTTGCCATTTATGAGGACTGAAGAAAACCTGGAAAAAACCTCAGTCAGGGAGACAGTCCTGGCGGGATTCGAACCCCAGACCTCCCACCCACGTGTCCTTAACGACCTCGGCCACCCGTGGCGGTAAATGTAGCGGAAAGTGATACGATTCATTTCTATTTACAACTTAAAAATCTGTAATATATGGCATGATATCTTGAGGACAAATTATGTAATTCCTGGCGTATGCTATCACAATTTAACATATTGCTTAGTACTGAGGTATACATTTAACTTTTATACTTTTATATAAATTATTAATGCTACCAGAGATTTAGTAAGTTCATGTGCTACCATGGCGCTCAAAGTAAAAAGCTTATAAATATAATAGGTATGATATAAATTCTCAGTATGTTAAATTATTATATAAGTTTAAAAATTATGAATGCATTACGTGAAGAATAATACAAATGGGCATTAAAAACTAGGTCAGGAATTATATGAATTTAATTACGATACTTAGAAAAACCTTACATTTTTTTTTAGATATGATTAATTTACTTTTTTTTCAAATTCTCAACGGCGCCGAGAAATAATTGACAAATAAAAGCTAAGTGATTCAGAAATTTTAAAACGCATTTATGTCTTAAAAAGAGATGGGAGATACAGACGATGCATTAGGACCGCAATCTGTTGCGAGAAAACGAAACAAGAAACTCTGAATGATGTCTGAGATATCCTAGTAAGTATGTTTTGATGTCTTCTCTAGGCAGGTGTTGTGATTTATGAACTACACGACAAGAATTGCGTGGTCAAGGGATGGCTCAGTTGAATCTGCGCCGGTGTAACTGCCAAACAAGAATTCTAAACGAACCATTAATCGCAACATGCAGCATGCTGTTCACAGTTTTACTGCAAGTGAGGGGATTTCTGACTTGAAAGCTTCAATACATATTTCTCGCTACGACCAGTTAATACTCAGGTCCATGTATATGAGAACACATGCTGCCTTTTATCAAGGAGAAGTTCTTAAGGCATTGTCATCATATAATTTACCATTTACTCACAGCTACAAATAATTTTGTTGAAATAAGCATACAGACAATTGCTTGCATTTATATTGAACTTAAAATACTCATTTCCCAATTAAGGCTAACGAAAAGACAGAATCGTCAATACGAAGGCACATTAATAACTAGAGACCTGTGTTTGGTGACTTTGGATACATTTTAAATGTTCGTCCGTCAGGCATTGCGAGTCAAAATAGTGCAAACTGCAAAGAAGCAGTCTCCACGCTACTACACCTTCACCTAAAGCATCAAGTTGACACTACCTTTCTGTGTCCATTTCTAATTTGTTACCAAACAATACTTCATGCACAGCTACACTGTTGAGAATTGTTTGGAGCTTCTTGGCGTCCAGTTCAGAACTCTAGTAATATCACATAATATCGTCAGATTCGCTGACGGACTAATACACAGATAAAGGGAAACTATATTTTAGAAACGCCCGTTCTTAAAAATCTATTATAATGCTAAAACACAGCAATTTCGACCGACTGGCCGTTGTGTCTAGCGGTTTACCCATTAAATACACAACCTTTTTATCCAAATTTCTTAAGTCCTAAGTATATAAAGAGTCAATTCAAAGCTCATAATATTTCATATTAATAATGAGGTCGCAGGTAAAATTATATTGCTTTCGAGCACCCGTGGTACTTTTAATAGAAGTGTATTTTCGAATCTCTCCCTTCGGGAAGTTTTCTGATTGATTGGCTTCGGTTTTAGATATGACCCGAAACAAAGGGAGCTACCTAAAACGTTCATATTATCCGCCTGCAGAGTTGAAGAGACCAATTTTAGGCATTACCATCCTGCCAGTGAATTGCTGGAAGCTGGGCCGGATGGCTTGGTTCGTTTATGTACGTTGCACATCAACTTTCGTCCTCGAAAGGGGAAGGGTCATTTTGAATCTATAATTTATCAAGTACCAACAACAAGGAAAATCTAAAAGGAATGATTTAATCGTATAACCGTGTAGTAGAGGAGGGGTCTACCAACAAGGCGATTAATTGATCGCTTGAGATTCTTTGCACTTTACAGTGAAAGAGTACGTGTGTCCCACACATTTTCCATAAAAGGACCATAAAAACTAAATCTTCGAAACAGCAGCCGTGAAGAGCTGTAAATGAAGATTAATAAACTACCATGTCCGACTCTACCAAATGTGTTAGCTATTCATGCTACAAAATCCAGATGCTTGGATAGCAAAGCGTTTGCGAGTTATGGCACAGAATAAATCTAAGCATACTGGCCAATACAATCTAGAAGATCGACCAAAAGTACATGTCTAAGGACCGATCTCACCAATTTTACTAATTAAGAATTAACTAGTTAATATTTAAGTTAACTGGAAGGTTAATTCCCTATTACATATTTTGCAACTCACCAAACTAAACACGTAGTCAATTAGCTAATTAGGATTTAAGTCATCAGGGTCTTCTGAATTATATAAAATTTAAAAGGCCATGGACAACAGAAAGAATACTCTGTATACCATTTGTAAAATACCCGAGAGCGTTAGTCATTCGTTTTTCATGACAATTGCACATCAGAAATGGAGGGAAAGAAGAGAATTTAATGTGTAAGGGATGAAGACATGCTATAGCAGCGCTCACTCGATACGCATTTGTTGGACTGTTGCCCATCGAAATCACCTGCTGCTATTACATGTACTTCCTGTAGAGTTAAAACTCCTAGTATACATTCATTGGGGAAATGGCTTGATTCCATAAACGAACAGAATACGCCACTTTAAATTACATTTCATTTTATACTGAGTGTTTGACAGTTCAGATAACCAACTTTCGAAGTATGGGAAGACATAACTTCTTTAGTGCAACTTAACGTAGCCTACAACATAAAGATTCCTGTTTTATGTAATATTTACGGTGAAATAATAATAAGACTTTTAGCATTATTTAAACATTGCAAACATTTACTTGTCTGTTGGGAATTATAGGTCATATTATATAGAACTTAAAACATCTAATGCCGATACTTTGCTCAGCCGAAACCGCATTTGGGAATCCGTTTTCTCCGTACTATTAAATAAATATTGTTTTTCGGAAATTGTCCTCGGCCGTCTTGGAATAATGTGATCTTCAAATAGCATATTCAATATTCGCCTTGCCACATGAAAAGTTAATTTAGAATTAACTTGTTAAATGACCAAATATACGCCAATTAACTTAATTGGAATTTAATGTCAGATTATCATACAATTGTTGATGGTGAAATGCAATATCCCAATAAAAGGAAATTTAAATAGGAATTAAAATTTAATTGAGCTCGACCCTAAAAGATAATGCAACAGTCATATTTTAGAGTAAATTCTGACATGTGGAAGTAATGCTTCTTGGAAGAATTAGAGTCATATTCTGAATACTCTGATTCCTGGAAAATGTCATGATGTCTTGCATTCGCGTTCTGTACTCCTAAAGCACAATAAAATTCCAAAATGCCTACTCTAGGTATATATATATATATTTGTTTCGACGTAGGGCAATGGTTTAACGATAATAGTAAGGTACGGAGGACTTAAATACCCGCGTAAACACTGGAAAATGTGAATAGAAATGCAACCTATGTTTCCAAATCCAGGGAAATGAAATGATTAATAGCAACATGTTGCAAATATTTGGAACAGTGTTGTATCCGCAATTACACAAGCCTAATTAATTGAATAAGAAAACGATGCAATTATTGATAGTAGGACGTTTTAGACAAATTTTTAGGGCCGGAAAGAGAAGCATTTTTTTTCTAAGTTTTGTGGTTAAACTTTGCTACGGTACATTAAATATAGATATGTTATTCTGTAATTATTCCTTTAATTTATCATAATATGAAAATAAGTATTCCTTCTGCGTTCTATTACTTACAGTGTGATGTTAGTCAGACAAATACCAGACCTCCATGTAAAGCGATCAACACCTTTGGCCAATGAAACTGATTTACATATATATATATTGGTAAGTTTTATGCCCCTGGTTGTACATTTAACTGGAAAATATCTCTTTTCTGCCATAGATTTTAATGAATACAAGATAAATCGAGTGTATTGAAAGTTCTGCCTTTATGCTAATATGCATGAAACTCGGATGCAATTAATACACACACACACACGCGCGCGCGCGCGCGCATATATATTGTAAATAATTTATGGATAGTACATTTATAAGCTTTTTTACCTTTAGTGTTTATGCCGTGTGCATACTTCCACTCCGTTCAAAGATGTTTAAGACAACCGTAAGGTGTGAGTATGGCCTCGAATCTGTTGGCATGTACCAACTTGCAATGGAAAGTAGATTCGTAGTCGAAAAGGTATCTTATTTTTTCGCTTTTCTTAAATGATTACTCCAGGATATTAGTTGTTCTATTTATTTTTATGTAACATATAATTCAGTTATGTATCTATGACATAAATAATAGTAATTGCCACATAGTGTAGGTTTTTAAATTAGGTAAATACAATTTTCTAGCCATACGCAAGTATAATATCCATGTCACAATGGTCAATGTCGCAAGCCGATATGCTTCAGTGATTTTAGCCCCTGCGGGTACTCCTCCCGCTTGCTAAAACATCAGTGGATTTTGTATTTTGTAATTTCTTACATACGATAATCTTGGCTCCATTTTGTTGTAGCAACGCTAGCATAACGTAATGTGAATCATATCTGTTTACAGAATATCATTCGATAATCTTGACTTCATTTGTTCATATTGATTTACCTGTCACGTAGCAACGTTATCACAATGTATGTAAGTCACATCTGTTTACAGCATATCATACTACACATTACTGTTGTTTTTCGATCCAACTTGAAATATATTAAACGGATATCTGCTCTGAAAGTGTGTATACATTTTTTGGTCACCTTATTGGGTGACACGACGCTATCCTCTGGGTGAAAAAGTTCGTGTTCTGTTTCATTTTGGCACAAAAAGGTTTAAGGCTCGCTTTCCTTACATATGGGATAAGATGGAGATTTTATATGGACGTACTGTAATCTTTAAAGCTATACATATTTCATATAAATCTCAAAATCTTCTAAAAATGTATTAAATACATTTAAAATCCTCTAGATAAAGTTCAATTCTGTGGGCGTCTTGAGTTAGCTGCTATTGGAATGTTCAGAGTGACAAGCTCGAGAGAAAACATCACTCAGTTTTTCTAGCTGAGTTGGAGCTCAAAAAATGATAAGTAAATGGCAAATATGCAACATGTATGGATATAAAAAAGTAGAATTTCATGCTGACATTCGAAAATTTGCCCTGATGTCAAACAAAAGTGGACAGTTCTATAAAATTGCTTCTTATTTTGTGACAACTGCAGATTCCCGAGAACGCACACCACTATTCATCTTTCTGCAAGAGACCTGAGCGCCATCTGCCGTGTACACAATGTTATCTCAGGCGTTCACATTTTTCTTTCATTGCATATACGCGGTAACCTTAACGAGAAGCTCTATCCGGGGAGGAAGGGGGAGCTACAAGAACGGAAAAGAGACATAGAGAAGTGATGATCTTTTAGACGTAAAGAAATGAGCGAAACAGCTGTTCTTTGGTGAGCCGCCTTTGAATTCTTCTGTATTTATATGGAACAGTGGCGTAAGTTAAAGGAACGACATTTAAATAATGGACTTGAAAACCTCGCTTATATTAATAGCTTTATAACAAAAATTTAGTTACATATATTGATAATCTAAGATTATATTTATGACAACTTTAGTAAAGTAACAAGAAATGTCTCCCAATATTACTAATTAGTTACCACATAATTTATGAATATTGTGAAAATTAAGGATAATTAACTATATATAACTATAATGATTTATCGACAATGCAGATTGCTGTAATATCTTCAAGAGCACTGAATTTAATTATACTTAGGTGATAAAATAGTTTGGACATTCCTTATTTTTTAACTATTCTGTAATTCATTTCAAGAATAAAGATAGTTCTGAGATAAAATCTTTCTTGGATTCAGTTTTTCTTATTTTGAATTATGTGTGTGCGCTTGTTAGTGCGTGCGTGATTTTCAGATGAGTTGTGGACAGCATTAAAGTGAAATGTACTGAGGATAAAGTACAGACATCAAATATAGATAACTTATAAAGAAAAAACTATGATATTGTGTTAAACGTTTGCACATTATACAACTTTGCACTTCACAACACGTTTTTCTAATGTTGTTGGATAGCTAATACACACATTTACCTCGCTTCTAGTGCATATAAGCTCGAACTTTTACAGACTCTTTCAATGGTAACACATGCAAATGCAAGATTTTTTACTTCTCACTGTGTGCATTATATGCTAGCTCATAATTACTCCGATATCTGGTGTAGGTAGAGTTTGCCCCAGCTCTACGCGGAAGCGGATTACATTTTCCTAAATGTTTCGACATAGTTACAAAGCACGAAACTTTCAAGATAATTTCTTTATTAAAAAATGTTATATCATATTAGGCCTAAAGCCTGCTAGGATCTGATAAACCATATGATCCGTTTGAATTTATAAGGTGACCAAACAATTTGTCGGTTTCAGAGGTAGGTCTTTTAAATTATCATAATTGAACAAAATAATATCACCTTCCGCCAACGCAATGGAATAGACTACGAATTCCATTGTAGCACTCCTTAGGGCGGGAAGCAAAAAAATCACGCAATGTAGTTCCCAAATCGGCAAAAGTCCGGAATTGCTATCATTTAGACGATTGTCTAAAGAAAGGAAAATTTATAATCTAATGGCGTACTATATAGTTTTGCATCATCAATCAAAAGAATAACACATTTGTAATTTATGGATGCAGGATACTTAGTTTTATATTTTTCACAGAAAAGTTTCACCTGGTTTGAGTGTCCAAAGACGTTGCTTGTGTTCACAAAGTATAGTTCACTAGATACCTTCTTTTGGTGCAGCAGTTGTTTCGGTTGTTTGGGGATAGATTCGTCGTTATCAGTAACGACGGCCTCATGGATTACTTTTGAGAATCTGCAATTTACCAAGATAGGGGGTTCTTTTGTTGAAGAGACAACAATGAAAAATAAGCGTCAGTTTATGCCACCTTTTGAGTCATTCTCGACTCCTGTGGAATCTAGCGACAGTGTTTGCAGGTTTTTCGAAACTGAAGCCGCATAGTTTCTGCGCTGACGCTGAATTGCTACGCCACTTACTCAAAAGCCTTGATGTTGTTCACTAATGGGCTTAGTTATCCATTATTGGTTTTCCTCTCAATGTTTTCGTTGTCTTTCTGGAACTTCACCCACTGTCTTTACGCCATATTTTCATATATAACTATGCACTGAAGGCTATATACATTTTCCGCATTTTTTCTCATTTTAAATTTTAAAGCATTGAAGTTCTTTGGGATGCTCATGTTTGACCGCTCTTCTCGGGATACTGGAGCTAACATTAGGAAAATTTGAATCTACCGGTTTAACAGTTTAACTCGTGGCAACAATTCGTTCCCATCATAACTTTATCTGTCGCACATTTAAATGATGCCATATAAGCGACATAGCGCTTTTGGTCAACTGTATAGTTATACTTAATAGCGACAGAAGTACAGGTTGTCAGTCCATCGCTTCCAGCACCAGCTAGGGTGATGTTTACATATTACTTGGGCATGAAATGGCCGGTAATTTTGTCCAGTGTTTCCTTTTTTAGGTATAGAGTTCTTTAACACTTGCTTATCTACAATATGATCCATGACTCAAAACGTCTTTTGAAGTATTTGCTTTGGAGATATTTAAGAAGAGAAAAACTTCTCAACCTCGACTAATGCAGTCCAGAGATTCGTTTTTACATATTAACAATGGAACAAATGTCGAAATACAAGTGCATACTTATGCGATCTTCTGTTGATAACAGTTTATATATGTTTTAGAGTATTTAATAATATTGTAAGAATTATATATTTGCGTTTAAATAAATGAAAGGTAAGCAAAAAAAAAAAAAAAAAAACAGATTAAGCGAAATTCAAAAAGTTACATACATTAAAAAATCAGTTTCATGAGTATCTGTGATTTGAGGTATTGCTGCAGAATTTAAAATTAACAAAAAAAAAAATCCTCCTCAACGAACAGCGCATTTTCTGAAAGTATTTCAAAATAGACAGCATAATATATTGCTTATCATTGTCGAAGTTTCTTCAATTATTATTGCTGGGCGAGAAGAAGTAACCGTTAAGTGAAAATTCCGTTGATAGTGGCGGTTGGATGTCGTTACTTAAAGGTTCCAATGTGATTGGTGGTTGGAGTTCTCCCACCATGACAGTAGTTTGAGAAGCGGTCAGAAAACGGAGCGCCATATCTATTCTGTTTCGTTAAGCCAGCTAACAATCATAAATACACCAGTACGTTAGTAATGGTATCTACTTAGTATATATACTATATGAAATAATATACGGTGTGGGACATAGGTCGTCTATAATATAACGTACTTTTTATTTTCCATTCCAGAGATAGTTCATTTCTGACTGGAGACCGACCTTTCACTGATATCTAGAACGACGGATATAGCATCGTCCTATTAATTGCTGTTCCGTGAACCCTTTAAATACTTTTATTTATGTATTAACATAATCATGCTTTAATTTGCCAATTTCTCTTCTAAATTGCGCATATTCAAACTTCACGGATTACGGTGATATTCATATCTTGATATTCATATCTTGACCCCTATTAAAATTACGCAACTGTAATTTATTTTCCTATTCTACCTGTTTAAATTAAACTTTAAGATTCACGACATATTATATAGCATTTGTATGTAAACAATGTGTCACTGCCGATTTAATTCTTTTATATATTAACAAATATGACTCAATGAAAAGTTTTAAAAAGTAACACGTACAGTTATATTCTTTTAAAAATGGAAGATTAAAGTCATGAATGAAGTTTATGTTTAAGTCATGCAAGAATTCAGAATCAAATTACCTTATCAGTGATAAGGAATGGTAACATATGAAGGGATCACAAAAACATTTTCTCTGCCTGAAAGCTTACAGTTTTAAAATTGGTATTATAACAATCAAAGGTTCTTGAAGGAAAACATTGCTGTCTATCGAAAATGTTTGATTGCTTCTAATCGTTGGAGATTTTCGATCAAGCTATTATGCGGTTTTACGTTTGGCACATTTAAGATGGCCTATTGCAATATTTTCTAATAACCTTTATTGAGATATTCTTTAATTATTTTAATTCCATTGCAATCTACAAATGAGTAAATATTTGCTTAAAATATTAAGTTTCACAATATGATTTTTTTTCAAATTTTGCCAAAAGTAGAAGAAAAATAAGGCAGGGAATAAAAACTATTTCAAAATTCATAAGAAAGGAGGAGTTGTCATGTTTTTTCACTTTAGTCTGTGGAATTAGAAATACTATATGGAGGAACTAGAGGATCTAAACCTGAGTTGTGGTTTTACAGCACCAGAAAGGGTAAGAGTGTCCATAGAAAACTCAGCTGTACAAATTGGAAGGATTGTAAAGGCAAAATTTTTTAAATAGGAAACATGTAATTTGTGGGATCAAAGTTCAAAGATATATTTTGACAGCTGCACATTTGTATTGATAAATTAAAATTAAAGTAAAATGTCTATGGAATTGTTCCCAATGAATCTAATTATTAACCATTGCACATTATAAACTCTTCCAACCTTTAATATAAACAGGTGATTAATCAATAATTCTTCCCTTCTCTTTCTATTGTTCGGACTTATATTTGAGCATTTAAAAAGCGTATTTTTAAAATTATCAGCTTTTGGGTAAAGTTTTTAGTTCAATAAGGGCATGCAAGTCACTAATATGTTTGTAACTTCTGTCAAACGCATTTGTTAAATCATTGTACTGAACATATAACTCAATCAACACGTTTTGCAAATGAACCAAAGACGTTAACATCCTTAAAAGATTTACATAAGGCCCATAGCACCTGTTACTAAATATTTTCTCCTACAATAAAGCACTTAGTTTCTTAAGTTTATTCAATGCTTTATAGTTTATTCGTTCAAAAAGATTTCATAGGTAAACATTAAGAAATAAAAATGGAAAATATTTTACTGCCTAAGTTGGAGGAAAAAAGTTTCGTAAAAAGAAAAAATATATTATTTATACCTGCTAGCGATAGATAAGGTACATAAATTGCGCAAGAGCAACAGTGAAAGTAAATATGACGTTAAATCAGCAGGTTGCAATCCACTACTGCTCTGTAGAGAATTTTTAACTTGAAAACACAGCTTCCATATTTAAAGTGTTTATCTAGAATCCCTTCACAGTCTTTAAAATTTGTGTAATTGCATTCTGCAAAACTCTATAGAAGAGCTAGTAATATTGCAATATATATAAAGACCGAATAAGACATACTTCAGGGAAAATAGTGGTCATTTGCAGTGCATATCATTTCTCTTACAAATACCCGTATTCCTTCTTTATTAACATAAAGACATAAAATGGACGTAATAACTTATTTACTTAAAAATTGTGTAGGTTTTAATTTGATGAATAAAAGTTTTATAATGGAGAAGCATATACAAGTAAAAGGAAGCGGGAAAATTGTTATGAAAATAGTGTAATCTAAAGCATAAATAAATACGCGAAATAGGCTTGCCAATCTACAAAGACTTTCTTCTCTTTCCATTACTGTTCATTTTGCAGCACCCCAACAGCTGCACTGGAAATTTTATTTGGAATTTTGTGCATACGTTTACATATTACATCAGAGGCCAGACCAGCAGCTTATAGCATTAATGCTGTGAGCATTTGGGGAGAAAGCAATAACATTGAACACTCTGCAATATAAACCACAATATTACCTTGCAAATTCTTGGCATGTCAGCTGACTACTTGCTAATAACGCCCCCAACGAGAAAATTCATCTGTTCTACCTAAGCATCATCTGGTCTTATTTACAGTTGGCTTAAGAATTACGAAACTCTTTTTTGTGTCATTTTTTACAATTTTACAGTCAGAAAAATGTGCTGTTTTAACTTGTGTGAGAATTGAAATAATACGAATCAGGATATACTCATTTTCACAGACAGTCAAACTACGTCTAGTGCAATTAAATCTGAAGCGGTTTTTAATGTTAGGATGATGTTCATGTATTTGTTGGATGTCTACCGCAGGGTCCCATTAGGTTTTCAGGTGCTCTAAGTCGCCTTTTGTGCCTTAGTGGTCATGGGAGGAGGGAGATGAAAGGGAAGGGTTCAAATCCTTGGACAATTTGTTTCATTATGCCTAGAAGTGTTTAAGCACACGATACGTTGTTGTCAGCTACCTGGTTCATTGCCGTTTTAACATTAATGCCACGAGGTACGTACTTTGCTTGAAATTGCATTTACCGCCCTAACACTACTTTGTGTGTGTGTGTGTGTGTGTGTGTGTGTGTGTGTCTTGTCTTTCACTTGCCTATTGTACCTGAGACTGCGTTGTCTTCCACTTATATACTATATTCAAATTGTCCCCTCGTGGTCATAAGAGCTCACGGGGTCCACAGAGTAGCACCCACTGAGTCTGAGACTTCAAAAGGTTGAAATGTTTTGGTGAGCTCCTGTGCTCCCAAGCGCACTCACTTTAAATTCGTCAATTCGTTGACTTCTCATTGGGGAGTTCATAATCATTCGAAGTAATGACGTCATCGCATACAGCTATTCCCTTTGAACTTTAACAAATTTCGGAGCATCTCCAGCAATTAAAGATCCTAAAGACCTATTTTTCGGCTCATGCCGTACACCTTCATGCACTTATCTTTGTCACAATAGAGAGATCTATTGATCGAGCCATTATCAGCAAGTGACAGAACAAGAGATTACAATAGGTAGCCTTTTCCCTCTTGTCAAGGAGATATCATCCAGGTAATCATGAATACATTTAGTGATACATAAAATGTTCCTGTTTGTTACTACAGGCTATATAAATATTTAATGATTATTGCTATTTAAATGATATAAATACATTCACTCTCGGGCACACGTGGGTGTGAAGATATGTCACAAAACTCATCAGCTCAACTGTAGACTTGTATGGGGATGTTTCCATTTGTCATTAATTTTTGCATAAAGAATCATTTACAAATTTGTTGGATGCCTGCACTTCAGAGCATAGAAGATAATGAAGTTGGAAATAAACTGGCAAAATAAGGCAATAAGTTTGCCTTCACAGGAACCGGAATCTTTCTATGACATTAGCAAGAAAACTTCAATGTATCAATCCACTACAAAAAATGTCAGATATAATGGAAAAACTTTCCTGGTTAAGAACTGAATAAATTTGTTAAACATCCCATAGCGCCTTGGCTAAGTACGTACTGGGAAACTATATCTTACTAAAGTGTGAAACTCTGGAAGGCAAAGGGATAAAGTTCTTTAGAAGATGAAATATCTTAGTTTGTAGATCTCAATAAGGATCTAAATTTTAAAGCGATAAAGTTAGCATTAAAGGAGTGCACAAAATGTCCTTCTGCCGAGGTATATTACACCTCCAACGTCAATTAAATCAAATTAAATGAAATCATAAACAATGAAAGCTAATGAGAATGACAGGAAGCCAACGATAATTTAACCAAAGTTAAATGTTGAATTAGATTTGCGTAGTTGCAGGTTGGATGAGAGAAGAAAGAAACCAGTTTACTTTCTACATTCTTGATAGTAAAACCGAAATTGATTAATCAGTTCACTTCAACATGAGCCACTTAGGTCGTTAGAAATTCCCTGCTGAATGATCGCCAAAAGAGATTTAAAATCAAATCAAAGCTGCTTAGCAGGCGTCGAAAAGAGGGTGATTTATTTAACACTTGGCTCACTCTCGCACGGTGGTGCCAAGTGTGAATAATATTTCCCTGACTGAGGGACTTGTAGTTACGTCTTGCTATGGCCGACTCAGTCCACGTATAACAGTTCCATCTTTTTTTAAAAAAAAAAAAAAAAAAAAAAAAAAAAAAACCTAACACCCGTGTCCCAATCGCTCACCGTCAATTCTTCGCCACACCTCTCTTTCTTACCTTGCGTCCTCACCTCCTTCCTCATGACAACCCTCCATCCTTTTCTTGCAATTAGAAAACGTCCTTTCAGGTCATTATAACACACACATACTTTGTCCTCATTAAGTTTAGTGTCCTTCTTTTTCCATCTCTTCTGATTCTAGAACTCTCTCCGTTTTCTCTTCATTTATGTCTTTTCGTTCTTTCTCTGTTTCATTTTGCATATTTATAAAATTATATTCTTTAAATCTTATAGTATTTCTAGCAATATAAAGTAATTTACCACCTATCCTCTACCCAGAGGTTCGAGCTCAGTTACAGTAAGAACATGTTATTCACAAAAGAACACGACCGGGGTTCATTAGTATTCCCTTTGCGAAGAAACAGTATTTACATAATATTTTTCTCTAAGCTAAGTGCTCTACTGCATAAGCTATGCTTAATAAAGTAAAATCTTGAGGATTGTTAACCTAGTCATAAATAAATCGCTTACATAGAAAGACTTCTAATGCTGGAGCGAAGTATTAATAGAGTGCATTCATTATATGCTGAGATAGTATTTATGAGCTGCCACCCCCATATTTAATTAGAGTAATTATAGCAAGTAATTTTATGTAACTTCGTTATTATATTCATGAGTGTAATGTCATTTTATTTCCTGTACAAGCTTTGAATTATTGTTTGTAAAATGTTATTTTCTTGCCAGTGTGCAGAAAGCTACCCTAGCCATAAAATCTGACTTGGGAATTCCCGTTGTCTATTGTACTAATATTTTGTAAAAGGTGATCCAAGCAAACCGATGTTTTTGGAGAAATTTCTAAAGGAGAATCCTTGGGTAAGATGTTTATTTGTATAACGTTAGGGAATTGTAAAGCAAGGAGGACGTAATAAAGCAATGAACATACTGGTGTGAAAAGACAAGGGAATAGCCTCGAAGGGAGATACTAACGGTTCCATGTAACAGTATGTGGGTTACATGTAAGAAGTCACGTAAGCCACCTGACAAATAATGTAGCAGAGAAAAATGGAGGGAACAGATTACCCAATAGAGATGCGAGAATGGAAGAAAATCTTCTAGATCTTTCTAAAAACATATTTGAAAGAATAAAAATTGCTTCGTATGACCGGCAGACTGCCATGTTTATTCAGTCTTGCAATTTTGCGTCCCAGGGGTAGTACATCCAGGTTCTATCAGCTCAGCTGGTTGGAAGAATAGGCAGTCGATCCACATTCATTCTCAGTTCAGTTCAGTTCAGTTAGTGGAAAGCTGTAGTCAGTTTTGGAAGAGTATTCGGTGTGGGACATTATCAGTATGGGTCAGTTCAGTTCCGTTCAGTGGAAGAGTTTTATTAGTTGAGTTCAGGATTAGTTGATTCCAGGATCAGTCTTTATCAAATTAAGAAACGTCAAAATGTTCGCCATAGTGGCACATATGGCGAAAGTGGCACATATTCTCCAGAAAATCACGATAGTACATTTTATATGGAATAGTTTATGAACAATAAAATTGTTTCATCTCCCGTAACGAAAAATATTATTAATATCCATATACTCCTTCCCTTATGGTCACAGGACCATAAAATATCCAGCATCAGAGTTTAAACAGCCGTGGCAAAACTATAAGTCAGCGGAAACCAATAATCGGAGAGGAAGAAATAACATTTACCCCTGAGAATCCAAAACCAACTATTTAATTTCCTTTTCCAAATCCTTCCCTTTATCCATTACATATTAATTACTTCTCCTCAACTCTTTCTTTATTTAAAACCGCCGCAATGCAGATAGCTAATAAATAGAGGAAGAATTCCTTGTGTTCTTCAAAACTCTAAATAATCACTATTAGAAAATGTTAAACAAAAGCACACTGGATAAACTTGAAAAAGGTATCTACAGATATGATACCAACAGCGTAGATTGTAAGTTGATTGCTAATATCATAGCATCTTTAACCAATGAGTATTTACATTAATACAGATTACAATGTATATATAACATGTTCCAGCAAGTTGCTGGTGCAAGACTTAGAGCATGGGCTGAAACAAATCGGCAACAGATAACCAGCAACCAGCAGAATGGGGTGGAGACGATTTTCCAAAGATAGACTTTCTTCTTGTCTCGTCTTTGACTTCCTTCTGTCTGTGGTTGAAGATAGGGAATTTAAGGCAGAATGTTTAAATGGTAAATAATGCCCACATTTGGCAAGAGGTCGTCTTGCTCGGAGCTACCTTCCCACCTCCAAGAAAATATATGCTATTTATCAAAGAATATAATCCTCAATCTAAATACCTCAAATGCTCTATAATACAGGTTTGCGGCAGAAACGATGACCCATTGTAGGTCCGCACTCCATAAACGTGGCAATCTCCTTCAACACCGTGGCAACAGTAAAAGCTGCTTTAGAGCAAAGTCCAGCATGATCAGCTCGTCGGCATTCGCAAGCCCTTAACATATCGGATAGTAATGTGCATCTAATGAAAGCCAACGAACTGATCGCGTTCGACTTTACTCTAAAGTAGCTCTTACTATTGCTATGTTTATGACGTGCGAACCGTACGTGACCTACCAGGTGGCTGCTTATTTGTTGCCGAAACAAAAGCTGCGTTCATACGACTCAATCACCACATTTGAAAAACGTTTCAATTGCAAACGTACCATGTTTATTCGACCTGTACCCCATACTAACTGTCAAGTAGTACTGTGCAGCGAAGCGAGCGGCCAAGGTCATGCAATGTGACGTACAGAAAATGCTTTGAACTGCACTACACAATGGTACAAACAGCATCTCCCTAAGAATCCATGACCAACAATAACGCACGATTTAAAATGGGTCATTATTTCTGCCGCACTCTGTACCTTTATTAACAAATAACTACAGATAGATATGTTCCTATCAAAGGTTAGAAAGTTATTCATTATATTGTCTTTAGCGATTTTCTCGATTCCAATGGTTAAATGTTAGCAGTTATACTGTAACTCTACATAAAATATTATTAATGTGTTTAGTGCATTAGAAAGTTGACATGTATCCTCTTTTGGAAAGGAGAAATGTATAAAAACATATTAAAAAGTTTAGCTCCTTAGCCATAGTGGAAAACAGACCTGCAATACTCAAGCTTGTGTTGATAATGTTTCAGAATGTATTCTCAGTGCACCAGGAGGCACGATATTCATATGGCATGTATCAGAGAACTGGCTTACGAGCAAACACAATGCAGGAATTGAGAAACCAGACTTGAAAAGGTGAATAAGTTATTAAGTGGTTTCAGGCATTCTCTCCAAATCATAACTTACACATGTCAGACTGCATCATGTTGCAAAACAACAGATATTGCAGCTGCTGTGAGCATTTCAATATTATCCAAGAAACATCACTACATTCTGAAAGGTTGAGGTCTGTTATCAGCTTCCATAATTGCTAGCCCCAATTTTTTTCGATGAAATAGTGAACATTGAGGTTTAGGGATATATTTTCAACAAATTTTGGAAACAACTTTCTTATTATGGACAAATATGATGACTTGCTTAAAACATCGCACACACCGAATTATCATCTGTGTATGGACCAGGGAATCTGCCGTTAAGTGCGTTTTCAGCACAAAAACTCAATGCCAAAGAGAACATGTATATTTGTGATGAGAGCTAAGTTAACTGATCAATAGTCAACAACATGGGTGCTATATAGATTCTCTCAGAGTCCCTGAGATAATAATTTTTCATTTCAAGTTGATGCTAATTTCCAAAGAGAAATGATAACTCATTAAAATGATATATTTTTATATGGATTGCGCTGTACACTATTATAATTTAGTTAAATTTCATTGTTTTTGGCACAGTATATTTTTATTTATTAAATTACAATTTATTTCTTTTACTTAAATGCAGAAAGGAGGTCTCACATTCACAACTTGTTCCGATAGCCGTGCTGCCGCCGCCGCTGTTCTGAAATATGGAGGCGAACCATGATCACGTAAAGGAGGGTTTGAGAAATGGGAGGCGGAAGGGTTTCACTCGATTTGAGTCCTTCTTCATCTCACAAGATTAGAAACAAACCTCCTTCAACACCGCCCTTGTCTTTGCTGAGATAATCCTTTCAAGGTGCAAGACAAAAGTCCATTACTGTGCTGGTGACATCTTTATATCGCGGGTTGCCGTGCGTGGCTGCCTACAATGGCAGGCGCCGCGGGGCGTGTGTCTTTGTGTGTCTGTCAATGTCTCCTTGGTTCTCTTACTACCTCTATGTCTTTTTACCGGCCCTCCTCCTTTACTTTGGGCTCCTCTTGTACCTCCTTGACAACAGATTAATAATGTCGCATGGAGTAGACCGGCCTCCTCACTCCTACACCACACGCAGCAGAAGATCGTTAGATCGAGACTTACATGGAGTTTCAACTAAGGCTGAAATGCCAATAACTACTTAAGTTTATTAAACCACGTTTTGCAGAAATATAAAATATCATTTGGAATAATAGCTTAAAAATACCTTCATATTTTCAGCTAACCTTTATACGTTTAACGTTAATTACTGCAGAATAAGGCGAGTTATAACTCCTTTCATTTTCCATTATAGAGCACGAAAGACACATTTCATTGAGTAAACTTTAGTTAATAATGAAGGTAAAAAAATTCCCTTTCAATAAAAATGATAACGTAATAAGCAAATAAATATAATTTGTTAAATGTACAAACTGAACAAAGAAGAGAAAATGTAAATTGCCTTTTTCTTCTTCTACTTCATAAAAATAAATGATAAGAAATGAAAGAGAAAAGGAGGAAGTTAACAATGAAAGTAAAAACAAGTTTAATGGAGATAAAATAGACAAAATAACAAAAGAATATTTTCAGATTTGGGTATAAAAGAAAAAAAAAAAAAAGAAATATGACTAGAAGAAATTGTTATATTACTCTGTTTTTTTCCCTTCTTTTACTTCAGGAAAATTATGAAAGAAAAAGAGAAATAAGAGAATAGGCTAGCAATGGAAGGAAAGAAAGAAAAATATAAAAATGTTTTAAAGAGAGGAAATAAACAGAAAATTATGTTAGAGTTTTTCAAGAAGAGGAAGAAAAAGAGAAAACAAAGAAACAAAAAATAAGAAAAAGAAAGTCCCTGGATACCAAAAGATTTTATAAAATAATTTCCCCTTTGATTTCTCATGGCTGGAAATCTCCATAATTTTGTTTTATATCCAAAATTCATTCTTAATTTTGGAAAGATTTTGCAATGTGAAAAAAATTAATAAAATAAACGGATGCACAAAAATTCGATAATTTAATCGAATTGTATTGCATCCACACTTAACTCCTCTTACATAAGAATTGTCAGTAACCAAGGGATGTGTGGCTAAGTTCAAAAAGAAAATATCATGGAAATTTAAGAATGTTATTTCATTCATAAGAATGGCAAAAATCATTCATAAAGTATATGGCACTGTTTTAGCGGAAACAAAGTAAAACATGTTGAATTTTTATGTGTAAAAATATAAGATTAACTTCATAAATAAACTTTTGAACCATAGATAGGTTTTAAAAACGTATATTAGCGATAGCCAAAGGTCTAGAGAAATTATGGGTTTTACCCCTTCAAAATATTCACATTATGTTAACTTTGCGCGTATTTACAGGAAATATGAAAAGAAATGTGGCTTCGAGAAGATCGACCATCCATCCTAGAGCCCATATCTAGCTTTCTGTTCTCAAAACTCAAGAAGGACCTTCGAGGAAGGTTGTTTAAGTGTGACGAAGAAGTGGTGGATTCTGTTTATGCCCATTTTGCAGACAAGATTTCAACGTTAATTAAAAAATGTGAAAAGTGTATTGCAAAAAAGGATAACTATATTGAAAAGTGAAATATACTTTTTGTTTTTATCATACCTAGAAAATGGTTAGGCCGGAAACTTATGGACCTACCCTCCTATAGAACTTCTATACATAAGAGCTTTCAGGTTTCTCGAAATGATTTACCAGTGCACAGTTCGGAAATAGTGGATAAATTCTGTTTTGGTATTTTCTTTGTCTATAAAACATTAAACATATTCATTGAATTGCTAATTTATTTAGGCCTTCTTACAGAGTCACTACACACTTTTATCAAGCCATTTTAATGGTAGGACCAAGCAATTTCTTGAGATTACTTGCACAACATGTGAAGATAAAGTCTGTTTACTCTCTAGTACATGTGAATCTCGTCTCATTTCGTTTCTTCCATTATACATGAAGTCTTATTTAAGCCTAACAACGAGGGACCACCCTCCCTTAATGACTTACATTAATTCCTCTGGCGTTGAGCAAATGCGAGAGTGTTGCTTTCAGAGAAGAAGATAGTTTCGTAGTTTGCGGAGAAGGTGACAGTAATCATTCTTGGTACCCAGCGCTTTTGTTTGTGTTGAGACAGACAATTTTATTACTAATTCTACTTCTTATTCCTCATCCTCCCACGTATTCGTTCCTTCCTCTATTTTCTACGTCTAGTTCTTTATTCAGCTATCACTAGACACATAGAACACCACAAAGGATTCCCTGAAATTAATGGAGATGGTTAACAATAAATGCACTTATTCCACATTTTGGTTATACCGTCACTTTATTGACTAATTAATATATATAGCCGTTACTTTATTGTCATATATATATCCAATAAAATATTCATTAACTAGCACTTAAAATAACTAGAAAATTCTTGACGTGCCTTATTTACAGTAAATGACAGGAAGATATGATAAAGAACTCATTTTCTTCATGCACATTTCTACTTTTCGAATGCGAAGTATGAAGAGGGCTAAGCTTGTAACCAAAAGTATAATGACGGAATGTAAGATAGGGCTAAATATTTTAGGCACATGTTGCTAATAATATTTTTTTTTTAATTCTATATTTCAGAGCTACTAAGGATTTTACCGTACACTCCCTTTGATGAATATTCAACTCAAACTTGAATACGTGACGGTATTTTCAATTTGAAACTGTACTTGCGGCCCACCCCTGCTAAAATATAAATATAATGTAAAATGTCTGTTACAAACATAATCATAATAGTTTATGTATTGTAGTTAGTGATGTAGATAACTTATTGATATGTTTATAATACGATATAACTGTACCTGTAAATTGTATGTCAACAAAAGAGAAAGTGTCTGGTGTTCGCTGCCTACGGTAGCTTGGAGGCCGAGGTCATATAAAAGCTTTATAATAGGAAGAATGAACGCGAGGGTAGAGTGTGACGCTACTTTTTAAAATAACTTTTAAATTCGTTAAAGGGTTCTGGCCCCGACCGTTGGATGTAGAGCTAGCAGTTTAAATTGGCCAATGTCGACAAACTTTTTAAACTTTCAAATAACAACGAACGGTACTTGCGGCAGGTAAATTTTAACCAGCCAATTATAATAGGTATGTTTAAAAAATTTAAAGAAATCCACGAGCCTTGCGCGTGCCTTTTGGCGTTTCCTAGTCAACGATTTTTGATTTGAATGTAATATATAAGGAAGCGGTTGCTTGACTGGGGCGTTCAGTTCGACTCAGGCAGTTCGTAGAAGGAGATATAAATTCAACGTTGCTGAAGCACGCAATTATAAGATCTACACTCTCGCTGCTTGAGACAAACAATTCCTTAGTTCTCAGTACTCATTCCTCGATTTCAAGTTTTACACGCGGCGGGATAGGTAGTTTTTAAGATTTGCACGCGGCGAGACTCGCTCATTCATCAGACGTAGTCATAAGTTCTACACGCCACGAATGGCAGTTATAAGATGCACGCAATTCGCAGAAACCGTTCGCAGTACTCATTATAAGTTTGACTTTCAGTTTCGCTGGCCGCGGCTCTCATCTATAAGTTTCACACATGGCAACTAAATTTGTATCTGAGTAGCTAAGTTTATCGTAAGCAAACACCAGAGGAAGAGAAAGATTTTAGACATAATAAAATACAAATATATATTATGTCGCACCGTATGCTCGTTCACACCATTAAATTCCTCTCCCACTTCCGTTGAGCACGAGCCCACAAAATTCACCCTGAATTTTCGCGCCGAATTCACCCTGAGAAATTGATGTCATTGAAGCGCGGGCAACACCAACCGACCTATAATCAATCTATAAAACCGCTTCAAGATTTGACGCACCAATGTGGGGACTGCCATATAAACCATCTCAAACTTTAATAACTACATCTGAACCTATGAAGAGTTTAATTAAGTTCCACGATAAGATCAATGAAAATTCAGCATAAATTTTGTAACTGGAATGTTCATAGTCATCATCTAGGTCCCCATTTTCCTCTCCATGCAATTTATCTGCAGTTTTTCACAGAGTTAAACCATTTAATAGACAATGCACATCTGGGCATCTTTCGATGTTGTGGTTTATGTAAAATGATTCAGCAGCTCACTTTAGTCGGATAGTTCGTCTTCATTTAAATGATCACTTCCCACAAAGATGGATGATTAAAGAGAATAGTCTGCTTTATCAAAAGTTTTGAATCCTAAACTCCCGTATCTATTTCGACGAGAGAGAGAGCGTATCAGATTGGGTTTGAGTAAACACTAAGCATGGAATGCAGCCTCAAGAGATATATCGAAGCTGGAAGAGGCCACTTAGAACAATGTTTAATGCGAATTCTTTAATTTACAACTTGTACTGTTAGCAATAAAGTCACGAAGCTCTGAAACAATGTTCTTTTCAGGCCCATATTTATATACAGGTTTTTAATGTTTTGCTGTAAGGATATTTGACACCAATGAAATAAAATGTGTTATTGTCTTTCTATTTCCATCTATCATTACTGTTTTTTCTATTTGCATTCGTGCTTTAGCATTATTGTTAATTTCATGAGATATTATTAAAATTCAGTTCCGTATTTCTGAGGCACTCTGAATTTTATCTTCCTATGCAATATTTGTCTGATAACATAGTATACACTTTATGAATAACGTAAAATTAAATTCCCTAATTTTCTTTACCCAGGCTGTGGTTACAGAGCAATATGTTCAGTACGCATTTCTCTATGTATTAAGTATTTTAATGAGTATTTATTTACTTTGGAAAATGATTAAATTTTCTACACTTTTATACTTGTTATCTTCTAACCAAGGTGTTAAAAACTGCTGAAGTATACCATCGAAGTCTTACCATTTTATTATGTTTAATTCTATCTATTAATTTGCACTTTGTGTGTATGTTTCTGCAGGATAAATGTTGACTCTTGCCTTCTTCTGTATCTTTTCGTTTTAGCACCCGGAAAATTTTTACTTCGCCTGTTTTTAACGAACGTATAGTAAATACCCTTTGCTTAACTACATTTTTTAACATTTTTTGTTTGAAGGTTTGCTTAACGGGTATCTCAAAACTTCAAAATGGTTACTACTCTTGCATATAATAATTAAGTTTATGGTTTGTAGTTCAGATGCACAAAATAGTGAGTTTTGTCTTCATTTTTTGTTCTATGATTACATAGTGCAGCTTTAATTGCTGTCTTATACAGAGAGTAATAAAATACGGAACAAGCTATGGAGGCCAGATTTTCACATCAAAAGAAAGAACAACGTCATACAACATATGTTCGGAAAATTTTGGTTTGTGAGTTATTATTGAAAGATGACATTCAATGCCTTTTGAAGTATGATCCAAGAACTTAGATTTGTTAAAATTTTCCAGGGTGTCAAAAATGTATACACAATTTCACAGTAGATATATATTTTATATATTTCAAAGTTGGACCAAAAAACAACAGTATGTGCAGTATGATGTTCTGTAAACATCAATCTGCTTCAATCTGTTAGAGTTAATACTGGAATTAATATTATATGATTTTAATAATATATTATGTGAGCAAACTTTTTGCCTTTAGTTTAGTATGTCCCTTAGAATTAGTGCTTTTAATACTAATGTTTCGCCTTCCATAGTAACGATTTAAGTTAGTATAATCATTTTATCATTTACTAAACATTGCTTTTAGATAATTTCTTCCTATGAATGCATTTAGTTTTAGAGTTGCTATTTTAATTGCATTATTTGCTAAAATGTTCTTGTACACGAATAGATATCAGAAATTTTTCTTATTCACCAAAACAGTTTGGTCTTTGGAAAAGCATGTTTCATTTAGAATTTCATTTTAATAATGGCGATAATTTTAAATTGGAGCGAAAGACTTTGTTACTGCGTGAACGCAGATCTTCAAGCTAGATCTAACCTTTCAAACAAAACAGAATTTAAGCGAATCATCCTAACCGCTAATTTCTTTGCGAACGTATCTAAAAATACATAGTACATGCATTTATTTCACCAGTTTAATTCTTGGCTGTCAGATTTTGATGCGGTACAAGTAGTATGCCTATGAGGGGCATTGGAGGCCCTCATGTCTTGGCGAACACCGCGCCTCGTGTGGAGTGAGATAGCTTCCAACATGTCGCGAAATCATCATTTTTCTTTGTCCGAAGAACAAGCAAGTCCACTTAGTCAGAGTGAGAGGGAGGAAGGGGCAAACAAACCAGCCGGCAAGCGGGAAATGTTGCTATGGTAACCAGTCCAAGGAAATGGTGTAACGTTTGCAAGGATAAAAAAAAAAAAAAAAAGGAAAGCATTTTGATTTCTCTGATTTATACATGTACCTGTATATACAGTAGGGGTTTGCTAGAGCTAGGGGAAATGTCCTGGGTTGCCGGAATGATATTCCCCTAGAGACAGAAGAAATTGGATTATATGTATTACCTACGTGCCTTATATAGCCCAACGGTGAGGTACTCAATGTCCAGTTTATCGATGCTAACGACAATCATAGGAGAACATGTGTATTTTAACTGTCCTAGAAATATAAGTTTAACTTTTATGTTAATTATAATCTCAGAAATTTAAAGTTTAAAACAATCCCCATCATAGCATTCTAGTCTGAATATTTAAAAACTATTTTAAATACAATTAAAATCCATTTAAACAGGGGCTCAAAATTTCTTATAATGCCTCCCTACATGAGTATCAAATTAAATTATCGAATATATTAAAAAGACGTCATATTGTATAGTAGTGTAATATATTAGGTGCAGCAGAATAACTAATAGGGCTATCAAATCTATTAGTACCTAACATAAACATAGAGGAGATAGGGCAGAGGGGAGTTAGTGAAAGAGAGGGTGATTCTAAACAACTCGTTTTAATTCATTGTACCAGTGTTTATACAATGGCCACGTGAAAATAAAGTTCTCTTTCCTTCTAGAACAATGCCTACCAAACCCAAATCTACAAATGCAAAGTTTGCTTACGTTGTACTCATACCACTCCAAGCGCCTGCTGTACTTCTTATCTTTGATTTAGTTACGTACGGTGATTGTATACAAGAAGCATTTGAGGAAGGAAAACTTCACCCAATAGAACTAAATATGATAGGTATATTTCAGAATTATATTTATTCTGTTCTCTTTATAGCTTAGAGTCACCTGTATTCCACTAATCTTACTTTCTAATCAATTTGAGTAACGATATTGCCAAATTATTACGTCTTTTCCAAAATGCACCATGAAATATTATTAGATTGGTGGCAAAAAGATATAAATATTTTCAATATGTGTTAAATCCTTATCTTAATATTCTCACATAACTTATCAATTAGTGACTAAAGACTGTGAACGGACATAACATTTTAGTTACAATTTCCATGACCATATTTGAAAATTAATTTATCAGAAGAAGACCAAAATTATTGTTACCGTTCTTTTCATAGTTATATAATTTTGTTTTTGCTAATTTCTATAACTATAGCTTCAGTAAATAACAATATATATATATATATATATATATATATATATATATATATATATCGGAAATGTATTTTGTTTGGAAAAGTAGAAGTAAAAAAGTAAAGTAAAGTAAAGATGCAAGAATCCATTACAAAGTAAAGGCTAGTTAACTATATTGCGTGTTAAAATAAGATAAAATAATAACGTATTTAGCATTACTTTGGAAAAACTTAAATCTTATTTTCGACATTAAAGAACCTTAATTGAAAATCTCCAAGGGATGAATATAACAGGCTGAAGGGATGTTAAAATGAAACTAAAACTAAAATATTATAATATGTATTTTTAAGCACAGGCAGTTGCATACATGATATTATTATTATTATTATTATTATTATTATTATTATTATTATTATTATATTAACGTTTAATAAATAATTTAATACGTAACATGCGCGACACCCTCGGAGTCCAATGTATAGGGAAAACTCAACAGCCTTCATCTAGGCAATGCTTTGTGGTCTCTATAGCAAATTCCTTTTTCAAAACACTTAGCAGTTCAAACTGTCAGGTTTTTAATTGCTAAACATTTTTTTCAGTCCATACAAATGTTCATAGTTGTACCCGTTAATACCAATAGGGAGCCAATGACTACACCAAGGAGGTTATTCGTATTTTTTCAGCAAAACTAGATTTTTTTTGTATTTTTCGTATGTCATTATCAGGTAAACAATGTTATTAAATAAAGATAATTTATGAATCCTTTTTCAAAATATGCGATCAACTAAAATTAATTTTACGACAGGCAAATAAGACCACAATTTCTTCAAGGGGAACATATAAAGACAATAAACATAAATTATATTACGTTATTTGCTAAATGTATTTCATATGAAAATATTATTAAAATGAAAATAATTCTCACATACAGTGGTAGGAAATAGTTCTTTTATTTTGCCATGTGTCAGTGCCTTCTGCATGAAGTGCAAGGCACCATATACTTTCGGTCTTTGCTTCATGGGCACAAACAGCAGGTATTTCCAACCGCCCTGCAAGTTACTTTTTCTCAGAACTATATCATATTAACCGGCAATGAATCAAATGCAAAGTTTAACATATATATTTTATTTACAGATATGTCATACTCTAGATCTGCAGAACAGACCTAATATATATATATATATATGTATATATATATATATATATATATATATATATATAAATTATTAAAGACATGAAAGCACAAAATTTGATTGTATTGGAGAATACTTTCAGTACTTGAGCGTTCCTCACAGCTGGACTTTTGTGCCTAGCCCCTTCCCCTCCTCGCCTGAATTCGAGCATCTCAGAAGGTCCGCATCCATACCAGATGATGGAGCAGAAACGTTTCCAAAGCGCAAGCCACCAACACGCCGCGCCAGCTCATTTCACCCTGACATTTTCAGACCTGTAACAGAACCAACGTAATGAAATGAAAGAAAATGGAAGAGCGGTAAATTCATGTAAATTTCCATCCCAGCTTTCGCCTAAGTGACCAGGAGAAACCGCGAAAAAAGCCAAGGCCAACGGGAATTAAGTCCGGGCCTTCCCAAGTGCGAGCTTCAAACTTTACCTCCCGCCAACCGCTCGTAAATTAAAATACTAAAGGTAAGAAAAAAATATGATGAAATAGTTACTTTGGGGTCAAGTGTTGGCTTTCCCTCCCCTATCGCTATGCCACTGTTAAGTATAATTACTTATGCACAAAGTTTGAGGAAAGATTTCGACTTGAGGTGGAACAAGAGGTAATGGCCCATTCTTAAATACGAGAGTAGTTTGAAAAGTTCAAAGCGAAAGTTCGTTACTTGGCACCATTGGTGTAACGGTCTATAGCATTTTTTTCAGCCACATGCGACGCGTAGTTAACATTTGACAGCTATATGAATCGGCCACTGTCTCTTCTGCCATAAAAATTGGTAAAGACTAGTTATGCATAGTAATTAATCATTTTTATTTGAAGAAGCGAAAGGCTGTACAGATCAAAGCGAGAGTTGGATGGCGTTCATAGGCACCTCACTCCGGCATTAAATACTTTATTTCTGGACAAATTATTATAAATGTAACCGAATATGAAGTGCTCACGCCGCTTAAATGAGGTATTCATAAAGGACATCATTGAATAAAAGTTCATGATATCGTAATATAAGTCCGAAGAAAGAAAGAAAGAAAGAAAGAAAGAAAGAAAGAAAGAAAGAAAGAAAGAAAGAAAGAGGGTGATATAGCGTTTCGTTTGAACGAGTCCATAATACCCTGCACGAAAATCTGTCGCAAATGATGGCTGTGTACCAAAAAGATCATTTCGGTATAGTTTTTGGTGATGTTTAATTGCAATCCACGGCAGTTTATGTTAAATCTTGAGCCTTGACGAAATTTTATTTCACTTCTATCCCCTTAAGTCCAAGCGGCAGCAAAGAAATGGACAACGTACGTGAAAGCTAACGCCATTTTATGGGTTAGGAAGGAAAATAGTACTGATAGATTACTTAAAAAGATAAACGAATAACAGCTACTTAAAATGTAGCAAGGTGTGTCGTTGAATTGAAGGTTAAACGTTTAAGATTCGCACTTTGAGTTACTCTTTAACAGGGCTACACGCCTTCTCAATTAAAAAAAAAAAAAAGTAGGTCCTGGTGATGTAATGGTAACCATACTTGCCTCCTAAACCGGGTTCAATCTCGGCCAGGACCGATGGATTTTATCGGGCGTAAAAATTCCAAGTATGGGCTTACTTCGGAAGGGAAGTAAAGCAATGGGTCCCGTGCCGTACATTTATGGCACGATAAAGACCCTTAAGCCTGAAAGAAGAGACCTCTGAGCAAATTTGTCGGCCGTTTCACGCCCTGATTTGAATGGGACGCTGATGTTAAAGAACGTCCGTAAATAAACCAAGTCAAATACAAAAACAACAGCGCTGAGCTTCGAATTGATCCCTGATCATTCATTTCCCTAATTTAAGAGCTTCTTGCTGTTCTAGCATTATTTTTTTAAAAAATCAAATTAATATCATAGCCCTTATTCCGTAGTACACAATTAAAATTGTCTATGGAATATCTTAGAGAATGCATTAAACTTTCAAAATATGCATTATAAAATGCCAAATGATATGGCAAACGCATTATTTAGATAGCTGAAGTGTATTCATTAATTATCTGCAGAAAGAAGGTCTGTTAAGAAGATTGACTGTTGGTGGCGGTTGTTAGAAAATTCCAGAAGCAAGTCTTGTGTTTTAATCTTATTGTTGTTTGGGAGTTCCCCCACCTATGTTCAAGTCGTGGGTAACAGCTAGGAAAGAATTAGTTGGGAATTGACCACCTAATGCGTAATACGTGTCCTGTGTGGCATCTTTCCCCCAATTCAGAAGCATTAGGTATGTACAACTTGCTAGCACTCGCTCTTTGATAACGCGGAAGAGTATAATAAAAGTCATATTCCAATTTAGTGTAAACACAAGACTTGCTTCTGGAAATTTCTGACAAACATCCGCCACCAACGATCCTTCTTCTTAAAGACCATTTTCTTTCCGCAAATATTTAACAAACACACCACAACAATACAAGCAATGCGTATGTGACAATATGCACTAACAACTTAAATGTCTGCAAGCTTACTATTGCATAGGATACGCGAAAGAAATAAAGCGCAAAAAAAAAAAAAAATGAAATATTCAAAATTTTAACCCTAAAGAATAAAGGCATAACTACTTACACACACAAACACATTATTCCTACTCTTTCTTATCATTCAACAACAATGTGTATTGCAAATCTATGAGATAATGTAATACTTCCCTATGGTTGGAACTCATTTTCATTACAAATAAAGTTACGTACAGAAAAATGTCCTTTCCAAGAAAGGAGATAAAACTTAAATTAGACAACAAGCTAAGGTTAATGTTAACCATTAGAACTTTGAAATATTTTGATAATTTCCGTTATCTTCATTAGTTCTTATTCTTTGCAAGGGTTTTTCCATTTTCTGCTTCACATCTGTCCTGTTTTCCAGTAGCTGCATCTAACATTTGTTGGCTGCATTAAAACCTTCAAGTTTTCAGAGAACTCCATCTCAAGTGTTTGCAATTGCTTGATACTATTGTGCAGATTATGAAAAATTGTTTTTATGTACACAAGATGTTATGTACCTAGTTTGTAGAAAACGTTTAACAGTTTTAATTTTAAAATTTTGGGCTTACTTGCATCTTATTGAATTTTGTCTCCCTTGAAGCAATCTCCGCTTATTTTGATGGACTGTTCGACCTTTCATCGTGAATGTTAGGTTTGGAAATAAAAAAAATGTCCGCAGGTACTAAGTCAGGAGAGTATGGACAGTGGGGAGAACAGTCATTTTTTGGGGGGGGGGGGAGACAAAAGTTCCAAGCAAGCAATGATCAATGCGCTTGTACATTATCATGTTGCAGGATCCATGAATTATCTGTTCACAGTCTAGGCGCCTTTCTTCTCATGTTTTCTCGCAAGTATTTCGAAATGCCTGATAAATAGCACCCTGAGTGCCGAAGGTAAAGTCAACATCTTTTTGACGTTTGGGCCTAAGTGAAGATTTTTCAACCCATTTTGATTAATGAACATTGTATAGCTGACAAAATGCAACAGGTTCCTCACAATTTAAACACAGTCTTTTATCCATTCCGGAATCAACAACTTCTTGCTTGACTTTTCTTTTGGCATCCTGATATTTGAGTGCACTATTTTTAATTGACGCTCAACGAATGAATGAGATGGGGGCAAAGAATGTATCCATCTTTTTCTCACCTCCCTAAGCTTCGCACACTCTGTACAGCGTTGCCAATATTACCGCAGTATCAGTACAATTAAATATGGTCTGCTGTATGCTACTTAGAACGTTCTAAAAGTTCTGGGTCTGGACAAGAAAACAAAAGATTTAAAAGAAATGTGTTTTCTTTTTCAACATAGTCCCCTTGTAAAATAATACATTCATTCCCCCGACTTTCCAACTTTTAACCCCTCAGTAAAATACGATTTGTCCAAATATGAAAAATAAGCGTTTGTATCAGCTTCAACCTAATCATTTGATGTGAATCTTCGTCCACACAGCCATTTCTTCAGGTTTGGGAACAAAAAGTAATCACTGGGAGCCAAAGTCAAATATTGCGAATGCGGAATCACTTGAAAGTAAAGGTCTTGCAGTTTTGCATCCCAAAATATGATGAAAGAGAACTTTCTTTTTCGCAAGGCATGGACGTTTAGCCTGAATACATCCTTTAGTTGGTCCAGCAATAAAGCGTAATAATCCCCAGTGATGGTTCCACCCTTCTGGAGGTAATCTATGAGCACCACACCATGAGAATCCCCGAAAACCGTAGCCATGACTTTTCCTGCTGATGGAACCTTTTTTGTTTTCCTCTGTGCACTTTCACCTGTTGCCGCCCATTGTTTTGGCTGTTCCTTCGTCTCTGGCATGTAATGATGAAACTATGTTTTATCTACTGTAATATATCGTCGGATAAACTCAATGGAATTCCGTCTAAACAGGTGTAAACACTGTTGCAAAATGTTCGTTCCAATGAGTTTTTGGTCAATTGTTAACAAACACAGCACCCATCGAGCGGAAGACTTTCTCATATTCAAACTTTGAGTGTAAAAACATAGAAGACACGGCCTATCAAGGTCTTTGCAATGTCAGCCAACTTGCATACCTTGAATCGGAGATTTTTGAGTACGGCATTGTGAATTTTTGTCACAATCTCGTCGGGGAGTTTTAGGATACGTTGAGCTCTCATCACTTGAATGGATGTACGACTACGCTTAAATTCAGCACTCCATTTTTGAACCATAGAAAACGAAGGAGGAGTATCCTTTATAATTCAATGGAACTTCTTTTGTGTTTCTGTTCTGGTCAAATCCTTCAAAATGATGTAATTTATCACAGCTCATATTTCAGTTTTATTGTTAACACTAGCTTGTTTACAAGATCGTCACAAACAAGTGACTACACTTACGTGTCTGAAACTTTACAGAGCGCCATTTAAAGGATAATACTTAATAGCTATCTTAGTAATTTGGCAATTCTCATGATATCTCTGAGTCAGGCGAGAACACTGCCCGTATATGTAACAGTAAGTGTAGAGAACTCAAAAACATAATTCACCATAAGAAATTGTAAATATTCCCTTAGCATCAAAATATGCAGGAACAAACATACTTCAGTCATATAAATTTAACAAGAAACACGCATAATAAGTTTATTAAGATTAGGGTCTGCATTTGCATATTTTTCTTTATACGACAGATTGCTGATCAGGATGACTCAGGCGGTAATCCTCAGGAAGTCCCTGATTTAAATCTCCGGGACTGGCCATCCTAACTTTCCCTGGTCACTTGGGCTATTAGGACATTTTTCCGCTTTCTCATTTCATCTCACTTTAGTTCATAGCGATGTGTGCAGGTGCGAAAGTGACAGGCGACATATTTTGGCTGTGTGCGGTGTTGCTCATTGAGGAGGTTTCTGCCCTGATGACTTGTGTGGAAGCCGTCCTTCTGAAGAGCTTGCATTCCTTAGACGGGATACCGCCCACATCCGTACCTGCCGCTCCCATCCTTACCGTTCTTTGTATTCCTCACCTATTCCTTTACGAGCATCTGAAATGTTAGGGAGATGAGGATGGAGAAAATTTCGAATGATCTTATGTGTCTATGTCTGCCTGTAGTCCAGGAAATTATTTGGGTTTAGTTATTCTTTTTTAATGTTGCCTTCTTTTAGCACTATTTTACGAACCTTTGTTCTACTTAAATCAGCTTCCCTTATTTATTGCTTTGATTAAATCGAACATTACAATTATTAATGATTTTACTACTTCTTTTGATTGTTAAACAGGGTTACTTGAATTTTTCATGCATAAAATTTTCGAATCCGAGTTTCCGTGAACAAAATAACAGTCAATTTACTTTCAAATACTTAACCATTACGCTAGAGGGCATTTGAGGCGATGAATTGACATTCTATACTTCTGACATCTGTAGGTGCAAGCTGTAAATAAAATCGAAATGTACATATGGTCTATCAGAACTCGGAATTTGCTTTACGCTTAATCCTTGTAAGTTAGTAATTTTCCATCTTAATATATCAAATTCAATGATGTCGGTCCTGGGTGTAGTGGTAACCACACTTGCTTTCTAAACGCAAGATCGTTGGATCAAACCCGGCCAGGATCGATGGATTTTTTCGGGCGTAAAACCTTAAGTATCATGGCTTCCTTCGAAGAGAAGTAAAGCCCTGGAGCCCGTGTCGTACATTTACGGCGCGAAAAAGAACCTCAAGCATGAAAGATGAGGCTTTCATCATCATTTAGCTCAGGTGGTTATATTTGGACTTACATATTGGGGGTTCCTGATTCAAATCCCTAGGAATCGGCCATCCTCCTTGTCGCTTAGGTGAATGCTGCAATGAATCTGTCCTTTCTACGAATTTTCTGCGCTCTCTTTCGTTATTTGTTATAACTCGAAAGTGTCAGGCGATGATACGGCGTGGCGATGGCTTGCGCTCTGTAAAGCAGTCTAACCCGCGTTTGGTATAAAAGCAGTCCTTCTCGAACTCATTTGAGAGGGGGGATCACCGGCGTTGGGGTATTCTATCTGGAAACATCTGCACACGTCTGTGACTCGGTACCCGGTGGCACCCTCCCTCATTCCTTCCCCTAGAGGTGCTCCGAATTGGGAGCGTAAGCACGAATTACCAGCCCTTGAAATGTCCTCCTCCCACCTCAGTAATCTAATCATATAAACATCGTAATCACCATATTAATGTTATTATCATTAATTCTTTTATGTCATTCGTTTATAGCTCAGAATATACTCTTGAGTTATCCTGTAGTTTTGAGGCTACCAAATGAAAAATTCGAACCAGCATTTATAAATAGTATAGTTTAAAACAAGTCACAGAAAATTTAAATCTTATTTTGAACGTTTTGAATAAATATTTCTTAATTCTTTGTGTACTACACCAACACAAACAATTTATAATTCATTGTTAGATTGCCCAAAACTGAACCGTAAAAGATACTAGGTGTAAATACACTTCGAAGAATAAACATCCTTCTGTTGCAGCTTTTTTTATTGGTATTTAACGCGTATTTTTACTACTGAGGCACCACAGGTGATGGACACTGAGAATACATGAGATGAAATTATATATTGGGAAAGGATTTTGTTAAGGAAGGAAACGTTCCAGGCCTAAGATCAGGGTACTTCGCATTTGCCATTTATGAGGACTGAGGAAAACATGGAAAAAAAAAAAGAAAAAAAAACAGTGAGGGCGGGATTCAAACCCCAGACCTCCCGCTAACGAGTCCGCACCTTAACGACCTCGGCCAGCGTGGCGGTCTGTTCGAGAAGCAATAATAACAATAACATTCAGTTTAACAAACGCAATACTAAACTATCGCTTTCTAGAGCTACAAATCCATGTTGTTTGCAAAATGTCGTTTGTTACATTAATCCTGGTCAGCTTTTAAGAACTTTTTAGAACTTAATTATAAGTGCGAACAGTCAAGGTAATCTCTACACTAGCGCTTCGTTATTCATTTTAATGACATTGTCCCTATTTCAACGCTTTTAACTTGCTTAATATCAGTTAACTGAAGTAGGAGGGAAAAATTCAAGTTCGGCGTGAAAGCTGGGCCAGCGAGATTTTTTTTTTTAGTAGCTGAAAAGTGTATGAAGGGGTAGACCGCGGGTAATTTCCATTTCATTAAAACACCCTACTGGGTTGCGCTATTATCATCATCAAGACGTGACTGTGACTTAGAACCTTCAGATTGTCATCTCTCGCCCACAACGACTTAATTCCTTCACTAGCCTGCTCCGCGCATGTGTATGAGTTATATATACAGTCCAATTAACCTGCAGGAATTCGTATTTGTCTTACTCTGCGCCAAAATCAGATTACGGACAAAGAATTGCTTGGCATGACCTAGTGGAAAAGGAATGCGTGTTTTAAATGTGTAATTTTTAAGTATATCTAGTAAATACGAGCTTAAACAATTACATGGCGAAGTGGCCGGAGAATTATATGAACTGAAAGATACACACAAAGATATAAAAGTAGCCTGCGTTTTATTATAACATTTGGGGTTTTATTGTTTAATTCTGTAAGACATTAAATGTCGCAGACCGTTATATCGCTACCTAAGTGATTGTCAGCAAGTTCAGAAATTATAAATTAGGTTAACTGTAATGTAAATTACCTCTACAACCAAAAATATCTACCCGGAATGTGCATTGTCAGAATAAAAAAGCATCAGATTTAATTCGCTTCAAAAAAATCGAGCATAGATCCACATATCTCTCGTATGTTTCCCCATAGCGAAAGTATTAGCTTAAGAAAATACATTGAGGTTATTTGCGTCCAGGTCCGACAGCGCGGCTGCGTGCTAGAAGCATTCAGCCATCCCAAGATCGCGGGTTCAATGGATCGGCCAGGGTCAATGGATTTTTTCGGGGCGTAAAAATCCTAAGTATGGCTTCTTTCGGAAGGGAAGTAAAGTAGTGATTCCCGTGTCGTACTTTTACAGCACGAAAAGAACCTCAAGCTTGAAAAAAGAGGCCTCTAAACAAAATTTGTCGGCCGTTTCACGCGCTGAATTGAATGGGCCGCTGATGACCTGAGATGTTAAAGGGCGTCCGCAAATAAATAAATAAATAATCAAGGTCGTCTAATGTATGTGCAGGCAGTAGCTTGTAGTTCATTTGAAGGAAGCTCTATCAGTGAGTGATTGTGCTGTGTTGCTCCGTGCTTTCATTGCGGGTAAGTTAGTTCACTATATAAACTTAGTCTTGAAGAAATTGTTAAAAATTTGCAATAAATTATTAATACTAAAAAAAAATATTGACTTTACACGCGGCGAATCTATCTACCTTTCTTCGGTTGCGGCGGCTGCACTACCCCAGTAAGCAGTCACGCTCAGGTGGCACGTAAATCAAATAACCTCACTGTATAAATTTTAATTGTTTTCTGAAAGAAATTTTGCTTGATAAAAGTGACTTTGTTGAGGCAAACAGTGTTTCTAAACCAAAATAAGGCTAATTTTGACGTAATATTATTTAGATAATTCCATACGAACGAACTAATTGATACCCCGGTAGCGAATGATAATTCATTACACTGGTAGTAAATAGCATGATACTCAAAAAGTAACAGGTGATTTTTTCTGTATACTTTGGTCTATTATCTCAAATGTTCAGTTGTTTTTATTCCAAAGGGACCTTCATTCCTATCACTTCTGATTCGATTCGATTAATTATTATCTTCGAAATTAATAACATAACCTCAAATTACCAATGCTTTATCTCGAACTTATTTTAAAAAGTTCAACTGTTCAGTTGTTATAATAAAATTAAAGGAGAAGTTCTTATGGAATTACTTTACGAATATAGCTCGTAAGAGGCCGACGGACTTTCTGAGGTATTTAATTTAGCTTTTAAACATATGTGGTTTTCAAAAGAGACCAAAGATCTTAAAATAATTATCATAGACACATTTTTTAATGATATTTAACACCCATTTTTACTACTGAGGTACTACAGGCGGTGGACACTGCTGATACAGGAGATGAAATGATATATTGGGAAAGATTTTTAAGGAAGGAAACGTTCTAGGCCTAAGTTTAGCGTATCTCCCAGCATTTGCCATTTATGAGGACTGAGGAAAACCTGGAAAAAATCTCAGTCAGGGAGGACGGTCCTGGCGGGATTCGAATCCCAGACCTCCCGCCCACGAGTCCGCACCTTAACGACCTCGGCCACCCATGGCGGTCATCATGGGAACAAACTTCATTACGCACAATTATAAATAATCGGCAAGCTATCATCACACACATTCTAGTTAACCAGGATGTTTCATGGCCCAAAGGACACTGAAAATATCAACCACTTTTTTCAACTCATCAGGTATCTACTTCATAATTAAGTGCTGCTGACTACTTTAGAATAGAAATGAGTAGGACGAAGGAGAATTTTATTCTCTAATTACTCTCAGTTTCTTCTTGGATTTCTACTCATACCTAAACCTACAAATTCCATTAACATACACCCAAATACACTGAAATACAAATCCGCGTACAGTTAAACCAACATTTTTAAAAGTGGTATTTATACTGCTCTTGTACCTAGAAAGGAATCCACGAATTAAATTGTAATATTATCGGTATTTTTCTTTTCAGTACTTTATAATATTCAGTACAGCACCCTGTCACTGAGCCTGGACAAGTGTTAACCTGTTGAGAGAAACCCCATAGAAAGAGAGTTTTCAATTGCAGAAGAAGACAGTTACCAGGGTATTGTGACTTAATTATATTGTGAACAAACTAGTTAATATTAAATTGTTCAAACTTAAATAGTCACAAACCTTGCATTCAGCAACATAAGTTAATTGCGGAATATATTTACCCAGTTCATTATTTTGAATTATTATTTAACAATTTAAAGACAAAAATTTATTAATTTTACACTCGTTCATTAAATTTTTTTTTAAAAATAACATAAGTGCTAAGCTGCTCCAACAAGCACTTTCAAATTATATGCAAGGAAGTTCCTTATTATCACAAAAGTAACCAGAAACTTAAAATGGCATTAAACTCTTACAATTCCATTAAAGGTTCATAAACATTAGTACTACAGTGTTCACGGGTCAGGCTAACGGAGATAGCAGCAGTCCTAGCAATATAGAATAACAGACAAACCATGTCCAACTCAGTTGAAACCGGAGCCCTCTCTGCCAGCAAAGAACAAAAGGAGAACGGCCCACGCTAGAAACACTGACGTAACATTAGTTCACTTGTACCAACCAATAAGAATAAAAGTGTGTTAACAAGGCTTCCAACCTGGAAACCGGGGAAAGGGAAGAGAGGGTGTTAGGCAAAAGATAGATGGGAGTGAGTTCAAAAGGGCACAGTAATTATTTCTTTGAAAAATATGTAGATCAGATTAATGGCAATATTATCAAATGTTTGCGAAATTTGATAAAATAATGCAATGTAGAGAAAATTGAAAATTAAAGACAGGCAGAAAAAAGAGTAAGATAGAGAGGAAGAGAAAGAGGAAGAGAAATAAAAGGAAAGAGATTTAAGTCCTTCCTCTCTAAGGATATAGGTACTAACGTGCTGCTGTGGGCTTGCGAAAAAATTACCGCCTAATATCCTTTTCAGATATTAACCTCATGTTGTCGGACCTGGTGGTGTAGTGGTTACCATACTTTCCTCCTAAATCTAAGATCGCGGGTTCAAATCCGGCCAGGATCGATGGATTTTTCCGGGCGTAAAAATCGTAAGTATGGCTTCCTTCGGAAGGGAAGGGGAAGTAAAGCCGTGGGTCCTGTGTCGTACATTTACAGCACGAAAAAGAACCTCAAGCCTGAAAGAAAGGCCTCTGAGCAAAATTTATCGGCCGTTTCACACCCTGCGTTGAATGGGGCCTGAGATTTTAAAATGTCCGTAAACAAAACGAATAAAAAAACCGTGTTTGATGTGAGCTCCAACGGAATGTCATATTAAATTGAGTGTTAGTTAGTTTTTACGTTGAACTGACCCTAACTACATAACTCTTCTGAGTTCAAAACAGTTCATAAATTATGAAAACGTTTTGGAGTTTTACGAACTGCCTAGGGCGACTGCGTTCCTCATCCTCTACTTTTTAAGCAACTAAATGTATAATCAAATTCACATTTACTTTGCAGTTGCGTGTAAAATAACAATAATAAAGAGTAGAAATAAATAACGTATGATGAGAGCAATAGTGGACATGATTTGTAAACCCATTGCTTTGTTTTACTTTGCGTCTTGAGAAATCGCCCCTTAATTATGTAGCAGTTTTTCCAATATAAGGTAGGTAAGTATTCTTACTGCAGTGGACTTTGTTTTAAATGCATGTGTATTTATTATTAAAGAGTGTGAATTATTGATGTGTGTACAGCATGTTTTGCTAACATCAGATAACGCCAGGTTCAAGCACTTCAAATGCCTCGGCGCCTCACATAAGATGAGAAATAGAGATTCTAAAATTTCTGCTAATCTTTTTTATTAAATAATATTTTGAGAATGATATCGAATTTTGTTCATAAATACTCAATTAACTGCATTTTTTCTTTCACCACCATATCTTTCCTTTTATTTATTTTTCTTAACACATATTCATTTTTTCTGTTATTTAACTAACAATACCTAGTAATCTTAGAACACTGACCAGCTAGTGGTACACTATTTCATTCTCTACAAATATCAAACTCTCCAATAAAAAATGTGAAAAGAGCATTTCAAAAACTTCTACATATTTTGCTCATTTCTGCAAAATTACAATTTCTGACCGTATCTCAGCGTACAGAAAGAACAAAATAGATCATAAAATCCTATTGCTTATCTCACAAGATAAGGTCATGGCGGGAAGCTTGAGGAAGTAATCAAAGTTGGTCCAAATACTTTATATCACGTATCATATGACATCATTTACACATCCATTATGTTTCCAATTACATGCTTTCTGTTACTAGTACATAAAACGTTCACGGGAAACTGGGGATAAAACATTTACAATTTACTTATGGTAATTGATATTTGCAGCATTTCATCATATTTCAACTTTAACAGTTTTTATACTCCTTTCATGATGACACCTACAAATTTGCTTGTAAGCAAACTCGCGTGTGCCCCTTTAGATAGACCTGGTTTGATTGTATTTCTCTTGTCAACAAATTATGACATTACCTCATTAGTGAACATAAAGATTAAATTGCTGGATTATTGAAAATAAGACCTAACAGGGCTTGTTTGTGACCATGGCACCCATACTTTGTGATTCAAAATATTTTTCTTAAATTTTTATACAAACCTTCCCCAGTCAAAGTACCGTGACCTCTTCTTGTCAGTCCAATTGATATAGGGATTTTAATTTCTCTTATCGTTATGCTTTTGAATAAAAATCTTATGGAAATAATTTAAGTAGCTTCCTTTTTATGTTTAGTATTAGTATTTAATGATTTTTTCTAACTGGCCATTAGCAGTTTTCTAATATGTTTGCAAACACTTACGATTAATTCTGCGCTCATAAGGTTTTAAAGAATTATTTAAAGAAAACGTTTATTTGTTACTTATTCCTATACTCTTTTGAAATGTTAACTATGAACTGTATACATTTTTCTACTACCGTTTATAGATATATACCATTTACTCAAATGCAAATTATTTTTTTCTAATCTAGAACTTTTGGAACACTTCCAGATCATTAGCATTTTTAAATAATCGAAGTATGCACAAAAACAAACATGTTCATATTAGATTTTGCTGCCATTGCTATATCTTCACCTCGTACCCATCTCCATCTTCAACAATGTGTCCGCCGATTTCAGAATGCGCGTGTTCAAATAGACTACGCTGCTGTTATCTAAAGGCGAATGGAAGAACGTAAGTCAGGGCATTAGACACCAACACCACCGTTACCAAACAAAAGGCTAAGTATTTTATGTTTACTATCCTTAGCCGTACTTATGTGATAGTCGAAAGTCGTACGCTTTTTATCAAATTTATATTTACAAATAAGTTATAGAAAATTCATTTGGTTTGAAGGGTAAATTTGTGTAAATACAATTCTGGTTTATATCGGCGTTTAGAAAGGTTAAGTTTTGGCAAGCCTGGGGATTTGGACTTAAATTACTTGAGTATACAAACCCTATCAGTTCATGAATACAGGCCATTAACTTTTCCCCTTTCACAGACAACATCAAAATGCAAGCATTGTCATCAATTTGGTAAACTACACCTTTGTCTTGCTTATAAATGCTATTTGAGGATTGTCAAATTAATTATATTTATGCTCATTAGTCTGTAAAAAAATTGAAACTGACCTTAGAACCGTTTCATACTGAAGGAAAGTTTTCTGAATGTAGAATACCAAAAGCAATTAATTTGGTGCTAATATCATCACAGTTGTCACCACTGCTCTTTTCTGTCTTCTTGTTACTTAGTGTTCTTAATTTAAATTGGATATTCCGATCTTCATTTTTGTTGCATTTTCTTCCTCGTATTCTTCACCCATCTTGACTGCTTATTTTTATTTACATTTTGTTGAACTCGGTTTTACTTTGTCTTTTGCCCTAAACGTCTTTATCCGTTATCTGCACATTCCAGTAAATATCTGAGGGTAAATTTTATTTCATTACTTCTGCTTCCATTGTTAAGACAATTTTGCTTATGATTTAGTTTTTTTAGGTTCTTTAATGCATAGTTTTGTAATTCATTTTAATCTGGCGTTTTTCAAAACAACCGCATATATCTCATTTTATTAGCCTGTTGTTTTCTGTATATAACTTTGTAATGCTTAATCTTTTAGAGAAATTTTAAAAAGCTTATCACCTGCAGATGCATAATGATTAGGTATATGGAGTAGTACTCGTAAATTCGGCAACGTCGTTAGGGCGGTCGCCGGAGAAGGGGTTCAGGGTGGGCCGGGGGTGCAGGAGGCGGACGTGCCTTGACGGGGAATGATGGAGCGAACTCGAGAGAAAAATGAGAGTGGCAGGGAGGGCAGAAAACAGAGACGGAAAAACAGGATAGAGGGCGGCAAGGAAAGGGATGTAAGAACCGAGGGGAAAAGAGAGAGACTGATGTAGAAGTTGGTGCTACGCATGGCATGACTTGATGGATTACACGGGCCTATTCATTGGGGAAGCAAAAGGGGTTGGAAGGGGTGGATGTAGGGAGGGAGCAACATTGAAGGAAAAGAGGGGGTGCAAGCGGAGGGAGTTGCAAAGAAGAGCAGTGAGAAAACAGCCCAGAAGAGAGGAAGTAGCAAACATATATGCAACATTTCTATGAATGGAGAAATCGGTCTGTGGAAAATATTTGTGTTTACTCAGGAGATGTTCTCTGAAGATGGCAATCTGTTTCCAAACCGGGTTGATGCTCTGGGCGTTCTCAACCTGCTGCGGTTTCACTGCGGTGATTAAGTAATTTGTTAAGTAGGTGTGCTTCTTGCACAACCAAAATGCTTGGGACCAGCCTTGAGTAAGGTTACCGGACGTTCAGTGTTTGGAAACTGTCCCCAGCCAGAACTTGTCTCCGGAGTTCTCCTGAATTAGTTTTTTGTTATGAATGGCTTTTACCTTTTTTTAAAATTCATGCTACAAATATTTGGATGATGAAGTACTCTTTTTGGTCGTTCTATGTTTGGAAATAGAAGCCAATTAAAAATAAGAAATTGCACCTTATAGGTTACATTCACATGGATGGTTTATTGCTGAACATTTCCAAATAGTCGAAACACAAGCCGCTCCTTCCTCCTTCTTCCTCACCTGGCCACGTCAGCATGGTCACCGATTAGACCTTGTATGCCATTTGTTAAAACTGATCGAATATTCACGATCGGCGTTACAGCCATGCTGGGTGAAGTGCGCATGTCTCTTTTGACTCTTCTTGCTAGGCCCGGGGCCTTCTTTTTTACGTATCCTCATTTACACAGTTAGAATGCAGTGTTGAAACATTTTATTGTAAAATTCTTGATTGTATTATAATAGTTTAAATTTTCCTTTATTATAGCTTTTTGTCAGCAGGAAACGTGCATTACAATAAAAAATATCCAGGTTATTGTAATTAAGGGATAGTATTTAAAGTATTTTACTTGTTGCGAAAGCAGAATATTTTACAATATACTTGTTCCCTCCATTTATTTTCCAGAAATTTAATTAATTATTATGTAGTGAAAGTGACCAAGAATTAAAGGGTGTATGGCTTAATTAATTTAAATATTCAAAGATGTCAACATTTTTGGCTTCATGGCTTCAAATTTAATGTTTTAGGTGTTTTATAACATTTAAATGGTGTATGGATAATATGCGTTCACACCATTTGCACGTTTAAAGTTGATTTCTATTTCACCAACATTTTTTGTTATGGATTTTGTTATTCTAAATTAAAATACATTTTATATGTGATTTATACTGCTGATTCTCTCTCACTGTTAGAAGCTGAAAATGCTTCTTCTTCTCCTATAACAAAGTTACCTTTCTATTAGCTTATCCTAGGGATTTTTCTTCCAGCATACTCTCAAAGTTAAAATTGTTTTGGCGTCAACGGGAGGTTGTTAGGTCAATAAATTATTTTACATGTGATATGTTGTACAATTCACAGTGAATATGACTGCAAAGATAAAATACGTATTAAAGGAGTTTACATTTCTCCTGAATGAAATAAATGAGAACAGGTATTCTGTTTATAGCGTGAAAAAATTTAGTATTAGAAAGTACATATAAAATGTATATTAGACTAAAAATTAGGATAAAAATGTTAATTCGCAAACAGGAAAAAAATTGAGCTTTTTTAGAAGCTTTACCAGATAAATATACCAATTTGCAGTAGAAGAAAGACATTTATATTCATGCTTCAAAGTACGATTTAAACTTAAAATCAATGGACTGGGCTTCATAACTGATTAACTATAATTACTTTAATTTACTTGCTCAAGAACAAAAGTGGAAACCACGGTTAAATTTTTAATTACAAAATGGAGTATAGGAATAACTCAAGAAGAAGATAAAAGTAACTTCGATGGTCACTTTGCTGTATGATGCACCCAACTATACTGTAATGAAAATGTCATCTACTGGCTATTCTTGTCCGATGTTTGTACACTGATAAACAGAATTCAGTGACAATACGAATCTGACAATAGAATAATATTTTTAATCATGGATTTTAAGCCATGATACAATCTTTTCAAACTGAATGCATTTTAAATATATCTAATGAGGGTCATCATACCTGGTTCCAATCCATTATTATCAGTAGTATGAGTTTTGAGATTTGAAATTCACGATCTTTTCTTAGGTTGTTTGTTTCTTGTGTGATGAATTCAGAAATGCTATTAGTTTTTTTTTTAATTTGCTAAATTGTTTTTTGTTATTATAGTACAAAATGAAAATGTATACATTTGTAATTAAGAAGAAAGTTAAACACTTAGAAAACTTTCAAATATAAAATTAATAAATTGAAAACGTTAATGCATAATTATCCTAATGCTAGAACAGCTACCACCACCCGTATATTGAAAAGAATAGGCGACATAATCAAACATTAATATTTAGAAGAAGAATTGGAAATGGAATCTAGAATAAAACAAGTATCCGGCATAAGGAAGAATATAAATAACATGTACAAAGAAACCCAAGGCAATAAAATAATGAAATATAAACCAATAGGAAAATGGAACGTTTGAAGACAGAGGAAGAGATGGTGAAACCGTTACAGGTCATGGGCTAAACCAGGAAAGAGAGAACAAAGAAAGTTTAAGGACATACGTAATTAAAAACTGAAATTAAATAACATATTTTAATATTTCTTCAGGTCAGCTTAACGTTCCACTGTCAGCAAGTTCTGGAGGATAAAAGTTCAGTTTTTAAATCTCCGGATACAAGCTCAGGAAGAGAAATATATGATGAAAGTGTTTAATCATATTCTCCAAAACTGTTTTCACAGAGAAAACTATCCAATGTACTTACGAAAATGTATTAAATTAGTCATTTAAAAACCGAACACAGGATAGAAAATCATATAATCTTAATTCAGCTAAACCTCGTCCACATATCTGTTTAGAAGAGAAACGCTGAATGTTTCAGTAATGTCCGAGTCTTGTAGTGTGTCATGCAACACATTATATCACGCTTGAAGATCTACTATGTTATTTGGTGTACTATCTTCTTTCCCATGGAAAAGAACTGACCATAAAACCGTTTTATATATTTAAATCAACATCTGTTCAATTTTTAAATCACTTACTCTCATGTCTGAAAAATCAATTTCGTGAAATTCTAGGTTCTAGGCTATCAGAGAAACGTTTATTAGATGCAAATTCATATTTTTCTATTTATAGACATCATGAGCGAATAATTATTATTTGTATTTTCCAAAAAACTTCTCTTACTAATGATATTCGTGGTAGTTTTTACATTACTAATGAAGGTGCTGATTGAAGGATCTATAGACTTTTCTAACATATGACTAATTTTGTTTTATTTCATAATAGAAATTTATGTTCATATAACTTTAATAAAGCAAATTTCTTTGTTATAAAATATATGATAATTTAAAACTATGTTGAATGAATCTGCTGTATTTTAATAAGTCTGAGGGGATCTAAAATGCATATTATTAGATATTAATGCAACAGTCCGAAATTACAAAATGTTTGATTTACTTGCGATGAAATGATAGAGTTGCATATAGATCTTTTTGTTTTTTGAATGGTGTTTAACGCCCGTTTTTACTACTGAGGCACCCACAGGCGGTGAATACTGATAATATATGAGATGAAATATATAATGGGAAAGGATTTTTTTAAAAGAAGGAAACGTTCCAGGCCTAACTTTAGGGTACCTCCCCGGCATTTTCCAGTTATGAAGACTGAGGAAAACCTGGAAAAAACCTCAGTCTAGGAGGACGGTCCTGGCGGAATTCGAACACCAGACCTCCCGCTCACGAATCCGCGCCTTAACGACCTCGTGGCGGTGCATATAGATCTAAAATATGTAATCTACAGTATCAGAAAATAAAACACTCATTCTCTAATTGATGCAAGAAGTTATTGCTCCCATCTTTGCACATTATCTTAGACATAATGAAGCATTTCATAAAATCTATAGATTAAAACATCAGATATTATCTCATTCTCTAATAATAATTTAGGCAGTGGTTGATTGAGCTGTATTCTTATTATTATATCAAAATATTCTTCTTCCATTATATTATAGAAATTTTCGCGAGGAGTTTATACAAGCTATAGTTTGTTATGAATTTATTTTTCTTCTGCAGACTTTTCCCTAGCTTTATTTTTATAAGGGCTTACTCACTGATGAAATGTTTATCCGTGTATATTAAAGGAAATGTTGAAATATTTACATGATATATGTCTATGTTTAGAAAATCAGCACGTAGATGCAATTTATTTTCTTCTTTTCTGAAGGAATATTTAACATATCTTTTTAGATTTACTACCATAGTGTTTTGAAGGCATGAGTAAGTTTTAATGCTGTTTTTCACTGCAGAGAGAAGTTCCTTGTATTTTACACCAGTTCTGTCCCTACTGTCTTCTTTAAGTTACTTCCCTATGGAATAAATTTTTCTTGAAAGGAACGGCTGTGTGTCTTGAAAATACCTGAATTGCTGGAAGCTTGAAAGTACTGGCCTACCTTGCGCTTCTTAGTTTGAAGATAGGTGAAAACTTTGTCTTGATTTATATTATTTTGAGTTAGAATTGTATTATGGAATCAGTGCAACACAGGCGCTCAGCATTATTTTTTTATTATTTTTTTCTTTCTTTCCTTTTCAAAGTGAATCGACACTCTTAAAGTCAATGATTACATTTTATTCTTCGTTATTCAGGTCTTTCAGCTGAAAAAAGAATAGTTCATTCCAGTAACCGTTGAAATATTTTGCCATCATTAGAAGTTGCATTAGAGTGTTTATAAAGGTAATACAGAGGGAAATCATTTTCACGACACTCATTGCATACCTAAATATTTATGCTGGTGCTGTTGGTAGCTATTTCTAGATGAGGAAAACAACTGTCTAACAATAGGAATCCTTATGAAAGCATACTAGATGAAGTTGGTGAAGTGTTTTATCAAATACTTTTCATAAAGAAAAATATATACTCAAAATTCGGAAATCATTTGTTACTATTTCAGTGAAGTGTTTTCACAGATTTATAAACCGTTTTAAAAGTTACTCTCGCAGGAGAAAGTCCTCTCTTAAAGGATGTGATGCGGTCATCGCAAATATCAAGAATGATTACGTAAATTGTTCCGAGTGTGATCGTTATTGTCACAAAATGTATAAGAAGTTATGCAAAAAGATTCTAAGGAACGTTTACACATAGGAAAAATATCAATATATTATAGGCACACTGTGTTTTACATTGAATTTTTGTGCTTTATGCTGTTAAAATCCAGTTTTTTGTCAACTGGTTGTATTTGAGTCAACTTTCATTCAATGAACAACCTAATATTAGTGTATATAACAATAACAGAAGCACTTTTAATTACCTGTTAAAAATAAAACTTTTTTTTTAAGAAAATAGATGATTTTTGAGAAAAATACTCGTAATGCCAACACATTGAGGCAGAGAAATGACAAATGAAGATAGATCTGGTATTCAACTCTCACACCAGAGACTAAGAATTAGCGAATTAAACTTTTTTTTGCTTTCTTCTTCTTCTTCTTCTTCTTCTTCTTATTATTATTATTATTATTATTATTATTATTATTATTATTATTTAGACAGCAACTGCTGATAGCACTGTGATATGGATTAAATCGGAATTTTGCTATTATCATTAACATTGTCTGTATCAGCAAATTACTTAAAGCCCCTTGGCTCAGGTATTTTGTATTCCTTTAGTAGCTAGAAAGTGTCGTTAGTTACTTTCAAGATTTGTGGGAATTTTTTCCTTCATTCTGAATGGGTGAATAATTGTCAACTTCGACGACGGCGGACTTTAATAATTTGCACATTACAATTCGTCAGTTTTAAAATCGATAACATGTTATACATAGTTTATTTTAAATGCATTATTTTTCATGATTTTTTTTTCTATTTTTAAACCATATCGTATTTTTTTCTCCTCCTGATGTCTAATTATGTATTTTATGTGTATGTGTTTTAGGACATTTCATGTTTATAAATTTAAAATTTTTTTTTCCATCAGTGTTGAAGTTTCCATTCCTTAATGAAAATTAAACACTCCTCTAAAAATACGCCTTTACTTATCAGAACTTTTGTCTCAAGACTAAGCTACTCTTGTGAACCAGAAGAAATGCACTGAACATTTGTTTAACAACATTTAATAAACATACCCCCCAGTCGGGTGGATCTAATCAAGCGAGTGGCTCGGATGATAACGCTTAGGATTTGCATTCGACAGGTCCCAAGCCCCAGGTTCAAATAAGGTCATCCTGTTTTTTTTTTTTCTTTCATAGTTTTCCCTGGTCGCTTAAGCGAATGCTAGGATAAACATTTTCTAGCTGTGAGTTTTCTTCTCTCCCCATTTAATTTTATTTAATTCCTTTGATTCTACTAGAGATAATCAAAAGTGTAGTCAAGATGGGTTGATGCGGTGTGCAGTGTGAGTGTTGCTTGTGCGACATCTGCAATCACAGCAGTCCTCCTCTTGGAGGGAATCTCGTCGGCGTCCTGGTGCTGCGTCTGGAAATAACGCTAGAGTTCCCTTCTATGACGTGCCTCATCGCCCAGATTTCCCTCATCTCAACCCTTTCCTCCCACTACCCCAAGTAACAAGATCTGTAGCAATTCTGAGGTACTGCGTTTTCTTCTTCAGTTCCTACCAGTGCAAACCATTCCAATCTAATCTGGAATCATTTTAATGAATTGTTTATAAGAATGTTTATTTATATATTTATAAATTAATAACACATCTCTATTATTAACAGTAGTTTTATTATTACAGTTGTTACGAAATATTATTTTGCTTTTATCCCATAGCCTCTTAACTATATTAAGCCTTTTCAAGAGAAGAAGCTAATAAGGGATCGAAAGATATTTGCTAGGGAAGAATATTAAAGGAACATGTGTATATAAGAAGGTAATTGTATTTACATACCTAGTTTGTGTAGGACGGTATGATTTTGTACAGCCAATTGATTGCAAAAAGCACAGGCGAAAGTCTTAACAGTTGAGATTTTTTTTATCCAAAGATATTGCCTTTGTTCGCCGTCTTTCTCTGTTTCTATTTCCGCAGATCCTTCTATTCATCAACTTATGTTTAAATACTTCATTTTTTTCCACATATTTATTAATATAATAAATTCAATAAAGTGCTGAATAAAATATCAATAACTAAAACGTAAATATTATCAGATAGGTTGAAAGTTTCTGCCACATAGGAACCCTGTAATAGCATGTGCACCCTTTGTGCATACAAATTAATGTTAAAAAAAAAAAAAGAAACAAGAGATCTTTGTTAAACCCAAAAGAGAGAGCTAATTATTATTTACTCTAAGATGCGTTTTAATTGAAGAGGTACTTAATTACATAGGAGGAGCGATGCATATGTTTAAAATAAATCAAGTATACTTTTGGTTAAACAAATCTTTACAAGATTGTGTCGTGCATAAAGTTTACGTGATTTCTGGGCTTTCAACAGTTGGGTTATTAACTTAAAGACTATTTTGGAAAATGAATGCTCTGCATTGTAAGGTGATTTTATAATATCGTTAGATATGCGTTAGGCTTAAAGTTCAAATTTTATGTGAAACATCTGTAATATTTCTGTTTTCCTAGGTCCTCACATTTCTCTTCTTCCTTTGGGATTATACAAGAGACTCTCTTTGATAATTGTGTAACGCCCACTCTATATGTTCTGCCTTGTGTTCATATTTACACTTCATTGTATATCTTTAATGATTATATTATATATTAAGCTATTTTCTATATTTTCCCCCTTTCTCCTGATCCTATTACCCAAATCATACAAGGGGAATCACTACTGTTTCGTATAGTTTTGTTTCTGGATTTGCCTTCTCCTTGGCATCCTTTTGATAAAAAGTATAATAAATTCATGTGCTGTTACAATAGCATTATAAATTTGGTGATGTAAAAGGCAATATTATATAGTATTTTTTTGTTAAATACGTTTAACTCTAAGCATCGATAGTATGACACTTCTGATAGTGATATCTATTCTAAAATTATTTTAGATCTAACAATAAATCTTCTTCTAAACGTTATCACAACATGGTTTTTCCCCCTAAATTATTGTTTACAGTCATATTTTTCGAAAAATAACTACAGATAGTTTTCACTTTCTGTTAGCATAACGATCCTTCTACGACAATCAAGTCAAGGCTATCTACTGGTGGTCATAACACATATTTGATGTAATCGGATGCTGCAACCACATGCCTGAAACTGAACTATTGCTTCACGCCCGGTATTTGCACTCGTGCAGCAATGGGCTTATGTATCAAGTTCAAGCAAATATTTGATCCTGACTGGAAAAAGTAGTTCTTCTGTTAGAATTTTGGTACATATGTTAAATGTTTGTTATGTTCTCAAATATTTCAAGTAATACTCCATTATTACTCGCCTGGTTGAGTTGAAATGTTTTCTTTCTAAAGCTTAGAAAATTTAACTGTACTAAGCATTATAGTTTTGTTGAAATTATTGTATTAATATTGATAAGATGAAATTATATTTATTATATAATTAAATATAATAACAACACTTTATTGCTCCAGTATTGTAAAATGAACTGATTAATTAGATGTTTTTTTATTATTATTTACATCATCAACTAAAGTTGTATTAATGTTTAGCTATAAAATAGTATATATACTAGTTTCGGTATGCCACCTGTTTACAAAGGATTATATAAACTATATAAAGCAAGTATTAAGACTACTGATAACTTATCTGGCCTTCAAAAACATTAAAATTAACTTTACTATGTTCATTGCTGAACACATTCATATATCGGACAAAAGATAAGTGATGAAAGTGATATGATAATTGCTTTTTAAATAGAGTACAGATATCGCTGACGGTTACCAAGTTGTATTTTTATCAGAGCTGTAACAAATAGTTCTGTGTCATAGAAAAATTTCAGAATTTAGTATCTATGAAAAATAGAGCAATAGGGCAATGCATTTTTAATGTGTAAAAACCATCAATAATAAATGTTTGTCACTACTGAATTTTGTGTCTGTGGTTACTAATGACTTTCTTGCAATGATTGGATAAGCAAAGGGTTTCGTAGGACAACCAAAAAAATTAGCCCACAAATATAGTTGATAACTTATTCATAAGGAGAAATTATGTGCCAAAAGTTAGCCATTAAAAGATGTAATTGATACCTTCATAAGAATACAAATTATTTAAGGTCAAGTAACATCAGGTATCGAAATTTCAGAGAATATTTCATTTCTTTTGATGCAGAATATACTGGCATACCTTATCTTGCGAAATTTGATGATTATAGTGCGTTATAGCGTAGCATTTTTGAACCGAAACACCTGCTTTTAGAATTTTCAGGAAAATGACAAATGCATAGAAGAAATTGAAAAACCAAAATGAATGGCTAGTCTCGACTTCCTTACGGATCCGGTTGGCCATTAAAGCGGTCTAAACTTTCAAGGGGAAGAACATGCTAATAAATAAATGGGAGAAAATAAAAGCCCCATAAACTGAAATTGTATTTGGGGATAGAAATTTAGCACTGTGACAGTCTGTTACATTTTTCCAAACTGAAACCATTAAGAGATATAAAAAATTGCTCATTGGAAGAGTACATAAATATGCAGAAACATTTACAGAACGAACTTAAAATTTGTCATTAAAGTATGGAATTATGTGTAAAAATGGTTAATAATTAGATTAATTTGCAGTATATTTGTTAGCCTGATATGTTTACGTCAAAATAAGCCATCGCCCAAGGTCAGCCAGGCTACATAAGTCGGGGCTACGGGCAGGTTTATCGAACTGCTATGTTGGTCTTGAATCTCACTCCAACCAGTTAGTGACGTGTGACAGTGAAAGAAACCATACACTTGTAATCCTAAGTAAAGCTTAATTAGTCTATTCTACCAAAAATGTCAATTAATACTTTATATGTCCATAGAGTGTACTCGAGTTGTCAGAGGGCTATTTGAAGAGAAATTCCAAGGTATCGAGGTCCAAGTCATGATCCCATTAATTAAATAATTAATAAATAAATTTCGCGAAACAGCTCAAGTATTCAAAATAGGAAGCTGTCATATTGTACTCACAGAATAAACTATTGATTACATTTGTCACCATCTGAAGAATTCCCCAAATATATTATAATAGTCTTTCTCAGCAAACATGAATTTTTCTATATAAGTTTAATTTTTAAGGATAATTAAGAAGGGAAAATGCCAGAAATGTGTGTGGATAATAAAGGCAGGCAATTCCAGCCCCTACTTACGTGATATATTAGTATACATATTTTAAAGTGCATTAGAATTTATCATACATTCTGGTTTTTCTACTACCCGCTCTTGTACTGTCCCATTCGGCCGCCCTCACTCTATGTAGCCCGGCTGGCCGTGTGGCTGGCTTGTTGGTAGATAGTTCTCACCGTTGCGTTGATCATCAGATAATTGGATGATCCAATATTTCATGTGATACACAGCATCTGAGTTATTTGCATGTCATGAAATGCCAGCGCACATTCTAAAAGGAGAATGTTTAGCAGTAACACTATATAATTTCTAAGAAAAAGTATTATTAGTTAAATTTTTGTCTTATATTTTTGTCAGAAATTTTAGGTGAAAAAGAATAAACGTGCGCATCACAGTACAAACATATTTCTATTTATTTCATTTGATTTAAAAGAATTCAATTTATGTATGTGTGTGCATATATTATTAATGCAATACAATGTATTTAAAATGCCCATCCCAAAAATGCTTTAATTTTTTTTTTTTTTTTCATTTGACTCAAATTTGTGTCCAGCAAAGAAAGTTTTAATTTTCTAGAACAACGGTAACTAGGGGGCGAGTTCAGGTGAATAGGGTGGATGTGGAAGCATTTCAAATCGTATTCGATCAATTTACCCTGTGCGGCGCGGCTTGAATGCACCGGCACATGTTATGGTCAAATTGACATTCCTGAACGTTTTTCCGCGATCGTTTTCTTCAGTCTTTCCAAAAGTGATGCGCAGTATTTTCAGTAATGGTATTTTTCCTTCTCCAAGTAGCAAACCTGGAGTGTTTCCCAACAAATTTAAACTCGATTGCGATTCACTGGTTCATTTCCTGTGTATAGTAATGAATCTATGTTTCGTCCACAATTGTAAAACGCCCTAAAAATCAAGCCACTTAGGGCAATTCTATAAAATGTTAAATCAATATTTGCTGAATAGTGTATAGTTAAGAATACTTCTGTTTTGATTTGAATTCCTAAGCATAGTCCAAAAATGCCATAATTACTCCCAAATAAATAATAACATTAATTCATTCTCCAAAACTATTAGTTGGACTTTTCTTTAATATTTCCAAACAGTCATTTGATGGTCGCATGCTATTTCGCAGATTATGGTATCCATGTTGCTCAAATGTTTTACATGTGTAATTCATTTTGCAAAATAAAATGAACATGCTCTGTTGAGATGCAGTAAGATCCGCTTACTCGAGCAATCTCTCAACGAAAATAATATCATAATATCATGGACTTACCGATAATTTCTGATCTCCAGAATAGTACTACTTATAAAATGACATCTTCGTATGTACACCCATACAATGCAATATATTTATTATTATATACATCTTTAATTCGTTTTAAAGCATTCTATTTTTAATGTTTATACCATATTATTTTTCAAATTTGTCTTGTGTAAATGTATCTTTCAATAATTATTACTGCTCCTTATAACTATGCCATTTGTTATTCATAGCTAATTCCCTTTAATGTAGTGAATGCTAATATGTTATATAACACACATAAAATACCACTTAATAAAAATTGTAGTAGTAATAATGATGCTAGAAATTGTTGCTAAATTTTTGAACAAAAATAATTTATATATTACTTTTCATAATTTACAAAATAATAATCTATGAATAGTTACATAAAATAAGTTTATGAAATCTCTGGTGCAAATGGTCTAATATTGTCGCAGTTTATATTAATTGTTTAAATACGTAAATTTTGAAATAAGAATTTCCTTTGCATATTAAAGGCAGTTCTGTAGCATAAATTAATTTTAGAACTTTTGTTTTCACGGATAAATGCTAAATTTAGTATCAAATCCAATAATCACAATAAAACTATCACTCTATATTTAAAGCGGTACAGCTGCACGTACAACTGGAATAGGTTAACAGGGAAGTTATCACCATCGTCATAAAAATTATGTATCAGGCTTATGGGTTTGTTCTGTATTTACATATTATCTCAAATTAAAAATTGATCATGCAATCTCTTCCTAGAAAGAACAACATTCTTTTTCTATTTGGTTTATTTTGATATAGTATTTTAAATATTCTATTTAATTGTACCCTGTTTATGTGATCATAACTAGAATTCTATTGTTTGTAATATATTATTGATGGTAGATCTTGACCTAACTCTTCATTTCTTTTATAATACAGATGAATTTAGCTCACGAATAATCTCCATTGGTATCTTTTCTGCTACTTTTATTCTCTTTTTGTCTTTTACAGTTAGTGTGCATATTTATGGTCCATAGGTTAAAAAAGAAACTGTCATTATTTTACAGAATTTTAAAGTTGTATCACTCGTAAACTTTGAAGTTAATGTTCTTTTAATTGTAGAGGGCAGTTCAGTACAGAATGATGCATAAAGTACTAGTTCCATTGTTGTTACTTCTGGTTCCAAACTATGAGAGGTGTGCAAGTTGAAACGTATTCAGTTCCGCTTCAGCAAAATGGAGGTTACATGCGACGAACAATGTGCTGCCCAACAATTCTACTTTCGACTCAAAATATCTTTAGCTGAGGGCTATGGAGAGTTTGTTCTTCCTTATAGCACGGCTGGAAGATGGTTTAAAATGTTTAAACTATAAATTTCAAAGGAAGATGCTCAGTGCTCCAGTTTGGGCTTTAACGGAGATGACATTAACACCACTGCTGTCATTGTGAGAGAGGATTATTGAATGACATTAAGAACCCATTCAAAAGTTTACTGGATGTCACCCACACATTGATAGTTTAAAAGTGGTACATGTCATCTACTTGTGCAGGGCAGGACAGGTTGTCAACTGCTGATTCCTGAACAATAGGAGGTTCGCTTGCAGGTTTTTATGTAGTTGAAGATGATGTTATAGGAAGAGGAGAATTCTTTCAAGGATAATCGTTGCCATTTCGATCCTGAGAGGCAACAGTAAAGCCATCATCACAACACCAAAGAAAGCAAAATCTCATTTCTCTATATCTAAGGAATGGTTTACACCATGTCATACAATGTAACTGGGCAATTCTACAGATAAGTCCTGAAAGCTCTGTAAAGCCTCGTCATACGCAATAGGTCACATTTCCTTGCAACTGGATGCTGCAACGTGATAATGCTCGGTCGTACATCGAAAATGTAACTGCTCAATATACACAAAAACAAATGTGACGTATGTGCCTCATCCCCCATAAGATCCAGATCACTTTTTTCTTTTCCTTAAATTGGAAAAATAAACTTCACGGGACGCATTTTCCAGCATCAGAAGAAGTGATAAAGACTATGGAGGCGATTCTGAAGACCTGAGGTTTTAGAAGAGCAACGAAACGCTGGGACAGGTGCATTGCACCCTCAGGGACTATTTTGAGAAAGATCATTAAACTTTTGAGGACGAGTGAAAGAATCTGAACACTTTATGATCATTCTTTATTGAAAATCCCTGGTACATATTATTTGTTGAATTTTGGGAAGTTTTACATCAAGATCTTTGAACTATTTAATTTGTTATTATGCAACCTAGAAAGTTAAAGCTGTTAACCGGTACAGTTATATTGTTGATTATTACAATTTTAATCTTAGTGTTTCTTTGTCTTATAATCAGGCTACATTTGCTGTTTGTTGATATTTTTACATGTTATCCTTCCTGCTCCTTTATACAGTTTAAAAAAAGTCCTTATTAACTTCTTCTCTGAGTCAGCTAGAATGACCTGTTATCGGCAAATAATAATGTAATCACACTGTATACTTCTTGTATATTACAGTTAATTTAGGAATCAACTCAGCTTGCATATGATAACTGGTTGCTAAATATTCTTCATAAAAATTAAAAAATATCCACACTTACTGCTCGTCATTAAACCTAGCATTAGCATTTTATGCCCACCATCCTTAATATTTTAAATTGCCTTTTAATTACTAGAGACATGAATTTAGTAGCTATTTACAACCATTATCTCTATTATTGAGCTGCGTAATTGTTGCATATTTTTCATAGTTGATCTTTGGGGTCATAAAGTACCTCCTTAATTTCTTAAATTTTCTTTTAATTACTAGAGGTATGAATTTACTAGTTTTTTTTAATGATGTTTAACGCGATTTTTGCTACTGAGGCATCACAAGCGATGGGCACTGATGATACATGAGATGAAATGATATATTGGGAAAGGATTTACTTTTAAGGTAGGAAGTGTTCCACGCCTAGGTTTAGGGTACGTCCCCGGCATTTGCCATTTATGAGGACTGTAGAAAACCTCTGTCAGGGAGGACGGTCCTGGGGGAATTCGAACCCCAGACCTTCCGTTCACGAGTCCGTGCCTTAATGACCTCGGCCACCCGTGGCGGTAATTTAGTAGTTATTTTCAATCATTGTCTCTATTATTGAACTGTGTAATTGTTGCATAGTTTTCATTGTTGATATTTTTATGAAAAATGATCTGTCAGGGGGGTCATAAAGTACTCCCCTTTGGCAGCTATGATGCATAACATGTCTAGGAATGCTGTTGGCACCTACAACAATAAACAATGTGTCTAAATGGGTTTGTACTACGACATTTGTTTGTATAATTTATCCTCTCATTCTTTGTTGGTCTGACAGCTTATTCTCTAATAACACTTTTACTTTTTCACTTATTCAATATTTAGCCTGTCTATGGTGCAGTTATAGTAATTTATATATGCGATTTATAAAGTTATTTCAAAATATCTCAACATCCTTTGACTGACAAAGTAATTATGAATATATTTGACAATGCAACATTTTCTGATTTTTAATTTGATGATAGTGATGAGACAGTGAATGAAGCAGAAAATCAAAATATTGTGCATGAACAAACTGGCGAAGCAATTTGATCACTTTTTGATTCTGACCATGAAGATCATAATAATGATGTAATTGATGATGGCGTCAGTGTCAGATATTTTACAACTAGTGGAAGGGTTTTCACAAATAAGTCTCCTCGGCCTACAAGACATATAGCACAAAATTTGTAAAAGAACGAGCAGTAAGACATGAAGTTAAAGTGAAAACTGTTAGAGAATTCCTTGAAAAAAACATATCAATAAAGAAGCAGTAAGAATAAATGTTTTAGAAACACATATCTGTCAGTTTTACGGCCTATATATGTAAGTGGCATTATTTCAGTCTTAATTAATGAAAGTAATTGTTAAAGTGAAATATTGCTTTTATAAGCTCTGAAATATGAGTTGGCATTGCTAGAGATAAACTTGACTGGAGGTTAAGAGGGCAAGCAAAGTGAGGTTAGAGACAGCACAGGTTTTTCGACACGTCTTGTTCTATAGAGACCTCCTGCAGTTGAAAGTTTCAGTGTCTTGTAGGGGTTGAAATGAGCGGAGTGTAAGAAGGGGAGAGAAGAAGACATGGATTGACGATGGCACATTATCACGTGCATCCATCAAGCTTTCTTATCACTTGCCACGTCTTTTCTTCCTTTCTAACCCTACCCCGTCCCTTTTTTTTTCTCTTCTTTTGTCCAAGAATTGTCCCTCATCCTTCGTCCTTCTTTACACACTCACTCGCATTGCGCTGGGTCCCAATGCTTCTTCAAACTTTCAGGACTTTCCTTGATCTCTTCCCTACTCGTTTCCTCCTTTGCTCCAAACTGCTTCTTTTTCGGACTTTGCTCTCCTTACCTCAGTTGTTGATCTCTCTGCAGCGCCCCCTCCATTTTCTTTTAACTTTTCGTTTTCTTTTGGACTTCTTTTACCCCCTTGTGTGACATTGGAGTTTGGTGTTGGCAGAAGAAACCTTGAAGGATTCTGTCAGTTTGAGTACGTGGTTATTCTATCTTTTTCGCAAATCAACCGTTTGCATTTGCTTTAAAGCCTGTTGGGAAATGGCTGCTGATTTGAAAGCTTACAATGTTAATGTATCGTAAAGGTCTAGACCTAGTTTTAATAATAGTCAGTCACAAATGGATACAGAGTCTGTCTGTACTTAACCAGATCACAATTTAAAATCTTCGTGAACTAAGCCATATTTCTGATATAATTATAATCGCCACCTCATTATCCTGAAGATTGAAACAACCAGCACAAATTCTTGACTATCGAATTGATCCGAGGTCAATTTTCAATGCCTACCAATTGTTTTTCGTAGTGTTCCTGCAAACCCAGGCTCAGTTCTTCCACAAATAATTAATTGACAGTTTATAATAACCGACTGCAGGAGTTAGACTAAAGAAATCATACTCTATATGACTCCTTGGCAATTTGGCCAACATTACGCATGACCACGGGTATAATGCAACATAGAACAGCGGAGAAAATAACATTAGACATGCCTGTAGTGCGACTCGAAATTGCAAGCTCTCAAACAGTTCTATAGGCACCCACCCTAGTCACATATACACAAAAATCTATAAATGCGGGGTAAATGGCATACAAAGAAAATTTATTAATTAGATCGTCTGTTACTAAAACAGTAACAGCAATTGGCATAGGAATACGGTGTTACTACTACACTTGAACTGAATGCCACTGCAGATTTCAAGTGCTTAGAAACAAATAGATATTGCCCCAATGCCAATGTAATAAAAGCAACAAAAATTGGCCATAAAACACAAATAATCTGTAATATATATATATATACATACATACATACATACATACATACATACATACATACATACATACATACATACATACATACATACATACATACATACATACATACATACATACATACACGAGGACCAATGGATAAATAATGCACACTTTTTTTTTACCTACATGTTTTTTTAGTATTATCTTTTTACAGTCCTTCCCATGCTTCCCAATTATCTAGTTCAAACGTTTCGGAAGCTGTGCCATTCAACCCAAAGCACTACTACCATTCATCTGTCGAATTTCTCGGGTAACGGGAGCATAAATCTTTTCCAGAAAAAGGAAAATTACGTCCACGCTTTTTTAAACTTTGAAAATAAGTCATATCTGGTGGACTTATGTCCGATGGATGACGTAACACTTGCCATCCATATTCGCTCAGCTTATTGGTCACAACATTCCCGGTGTGTGGGTGAACGTTATCATGAAGGGTGAGTGGTTCGGCTTCGAGCAACGGAGATCTGTTTTTGTGCATTTTTTTTAATGAAGTCACGATAGGTAACGCTTGTTTCACATGGGACTCTTCCATAATGACTCCTTGCTGATCAAAAGCAAAGATAATTTGTTTGATCTTTGATTGCACTCATTGAAAAAACATTGTTCACGTGGAAGATGAAATTCTCCTCTCATTGGAATGTGATTTCAACTCTGACTCAAAGTATCTAATCCACATTTCACCAATAAGAACAATTCTTCACCATAATGTTTGACCATCAAAGTCGAACATTTGTTTCAGCAACTTTGCAGCATTTTTGCGCGCTTCTGTTCAGCAGTCAAGAGGTTATATATATATATATATATATATATATATATATATATATATATATATATATATATATATATATACCGGGCGTTATACACTATATATATAGTGTATAACGCCCGGTTTTACTACTGAAGCACCACAGGGGATGGACACTGATGATACATGAGATGAAATGATGAACTAGGAAAAGATTATTATTTTTTTTAAGGAAGGAAACGTGCCAGGCCTGAGTTTTTATGGTACTTTCCCTGCATTTACCATTTATGAGGATGAGGAAAACCTGGAAAAAACCTCAGTCTGGAATGACGGTCCTGATGGGAATCGAACCCCAGATTTCCTGCTCACGAGTCCGCGCATAAACGACCTCGGCCATCCGTGGCGATAGCAAGAGGTGAAAGACTTACAGCGCACAAATGTTTCTCTTCTATAAATCATTTGTCAAAATGCGGAACAATAAAGGGTGTAAAGGTTAATTAGTTTGCGGGAGGGGGGTATTTTTTCTGAGAAGCGCTGCAAATTTCTGTGAGGTTTTTACCATCTTATAATTTTAAACACTTTACATGGTGAAAAGTCCACAGAAATTCTGACGTGGGTAGAATCATAGTGGTTTTTCACTATTTTTTTTTTAATTTAAAACAAATATTTTCCATTTGAAATATATTACCCTTCCTGCATCATAACTCTGTTATATCAGAGTTGGTTTGAAGCTCACTAAAACGATATTTCACTTGTCTCATACCTTCTTAAAAGGTCTCATTTGCAAATTTTGTGAGTCTAATTGCAGTGCAGTGAATAATTTCCTGGGTGATAGAAGGCCTCACACGTTATACCTAACAGTTATTGAAAATTATATGAAGGCCGTTAGGGATGAATTGTTTTGTCCTAACATTTTTACTAAGATTATTTATTTCCATTAGTGCAATAATAATAAAATTATAAGATATGACGGTAACTAAAAGGGCCTGATTAAACCAATAATACTATTTTTTTATGTTCATTGAATGACAGATATAACATTTACATTTTAATTATAAGCGTATGCTATTTGATAGAACTTTAAGTCTGTTCCATGACAATATTGTGTTTTATTTACTTCATTTAATTATTTTAACCACTAAACAAAAGTTTACTGCCTGGCGTCCATCCTTTCCACTGTAGGAAGTTGTGATTTTCTGTCTAAATCACTATACATTGTGTTTAGAGGATGGACGAGAGGTGATATGCCTATAATGTCAACTTAAGAAAGCAGAGAGTCGTTACACTGTGCCGCACAAAATGTTTATGTGAGACGCTATGGTTTCTGAGCTCTAGTAGTGTATAGTGCAAACCTAGCTGAGTATCCACATCAGCGTTTTAACATGTTGAAAATCTGATATTAATGACGCCGCCAAGAAATTATAACAATTTACTTCTATTAGTTCATTTTGGCCTAAAGTGTCCTACTTTCTGAGTGTTTTTATTTCGATAAACAGAACTACTATATTATATGTCTGTGATTGGAGTTAGACTTTACTAAAGCAATTATCTACGAAAAATCTGCAAAAATAAAAGTGTAAATGTTTTGACTCCATTTTACCTACAGTTCATACCATGGCTGATACTTCAAGTAAAGCCTGGTTTCGAATACTAGTTAGCAGAAGTGTTCTAATTGATGCTTTTACGTATTCAAGTTATTTCAGGTTTAAATGTCTCCGAACTTTAGACTCATACGCAACCTCATTCAAATTTCAATTATTTGCCTATTAATCAGCATACTACATGCTGTTCGAAGTGGATAAGGAGAATGGTTTGAATCCCGCAAGGACCATCCTCTTTGACGTAAGTTTTCCAGTTTTCCTTCTTCAATAAATGCCTGGGAGGTATCCTAAAACTTAGGCATGGAACACTTTCGCCAACCCCAGAAAATTATTTTTTCACAATAGTCATTTTATCATGTATTATCAGTGTTCACCTTCTGTGACGCTACAGTAGTAAATACGGGCGTTAAGTAACATTCAAAATACAATTTGGCATTAAAACTTATAAATACTTAGAAGAACATACAATTTTTTATTTGTAAACTTCATATCTCCTTAATTTTATGTGGAGAATTATTTCAAACAATAGTAAATAACTGGTAAAAACAACAAAAGTTTTATACTCTGATTACTTATTATTTCAATTTAATTGCGTCTCTTTGAAATATTTGTAGCATCTATAGGAATAAAATGTAGAAGGTTACTAGAGCATCAAAATAATTTAAGTTTATAAACAAATGGACACTGCAGGTTTTGCTGACTATTATAACAAATAAAACGAAAAGAGTGGAAACGAAGAATATAAATCTTTATTAAATTAAATTACAGTGCTGATAAAATATAAGAAACAAGCTGTTAGTGAACTTCGGTTATCGAAATTAAAATGCAAATGCAGCAATAAGTCTTGGGAAAATTTGCCCTTCTTATAAAGAACATCTGTTATATTATGAGAGCATAATATCTGTTTTTAAAGAAAATATTTTAACATATCATTTAGATCGTGTACGGACAACTTTTAGACGAATACGAGAAGTTATATTATTTTTTGCTCTCTATATTTACCAAAACAGAATTCACGTGTATAGAACTAATAAATCATGTGAATAAGTAGCTGGTATGTTTCTTACATTTTTATTCTTTTCGATTGCAGAAAACATTAATCTTTCTAGCATCTCAGCGTACAAACATTTTATTAAAATCCTATTATAGGTACTAGTGAAATATAAAAATAAAAATGTTATTAATCATAATTTCAAAACTGAAATAATACTTATAAGAATGAAAATATTAAATATTTTGTTATTTATAACTTTTCTGTTAAACCGTCGAAATTAAGTGCAATTTGTAACTTCTCAATAAAAAATGTTATCCATCATTACGAAGAAAGGCTTAATGTAGAAAGATGAGGTACTTTTATTTTGTGCACTGTTAAACATGACTCCCAACAGCTTAATTTATTCGCTCTTATTAATTATATGTTTTGAATAAAATACAACGAAAACCTTTCAGTTATTGAGAAATGAGATAAAATTTATAAATATGAAAATCTGAAGTCAGATATATGTGTAAAGTGATTCCAATTGGATGAAGAGATGCCAACACACTCTTTGTGTTTTCACAAAAGTTAAATTTTTAAACGTACTTGTATAAGGTATTATTTGTAAAAACTTTTTTTCACTGAAAGCAATCAAACTTGACTACATTACATGTTCATACGTAGAATGTGTTCCGACTGAAAAAAATAACATGTCTACTACACAGAGTAGTTCAAAAAATGTATACACCCTTTATTCGTTCGACCCCCGCGGGTGGCCGAGGTCGTTAAGGCGCGGAATCGTGAGCGGGAGGTCTGGGGTTCGAATCCCATCAGGACCGTCCTCCCTGACTGAGGTTTTTTCCAGGTTTTCCTCAGTGCTCATAAATGCAAATGCCCGGCAGGTACCCTAAACTTAGGCCAGGAACGTTTCCTTCCATTAAAAAATAAAAAAAAAAAAACCGTTTCCCAATATATCAATCCATCTCATGTATCACCAGTGTCCACCGTCTGTGGTAGTTAAAACGGGTGTTAAACACTATTAAAAAAATCGGAATAAAGTTAAAAAAACTTCTCTTTTTTGCAGAAATTATTTAATGTTGTTAGTTGGTAGAGAAAACATGAGCGCAGGTTTAGTGTTTTGTTTGTTTGTGAAACAAAAGGCGAATGCAAGATTGTAGTTCGAAGAATGAAAGGTAATGTTGAATTGGTGCTTTAAGTTTGAAAACACTTTCGAGATACAACTATAATTACTCGAACAGAACCACCGATGGGTCTCAGTATAAATTCGTAGCCCACGGTACTATGAAAGGTCTGCACATTTGACCACAGAAGTCTATGAAACAACCTTCAAGTAAAACCGGAGTTAGTCGATCAAATGTACAGCAAATTTTGAAGAATGCTAAGTGGAAGATGTACATGCTGCCGCATATAATGAGTAAAGACGGCCCAGATAGACGAATTTGACACTATGAGCGATTTTAAAGCATTCGAGGATGGGGAATTTAATGGGCCCCCGAAAATCTGCACATCCATCAGGAGAAAGCCGTCAGTTTATCCGGACTTAATATTTGCGTGGTCTATTCTCTCTGGACTTGAATGAGCTGTTCTTTTTTGAAAGCACAGTTGCCGGTGAGAGTATCTCAAAACGCTTCACACCTAATTTTACTTGCCATTCGAGAGCTATAAGGGGACGAGACGTTTTATTTGCAACAAAATGGCGCCCCAACCCATAGCCATCAAGACGTCAAGGCGCATCTGGATCAAACTCTATCTGAACGAAGGCTTGATCGAAGGTGATGTCGAGTTTCATTACGGTCCCCAGATCTGACACCTCTCGACTTCTACCTATGGGGGATCCTAAAAGATTTTGTTTATCGGAAAAAGCTACACTGGATGCTCCACGAGAACAAATCTAAATATCGTATCATACTAAATACGTTAGAGAACTTAGTTCATGGAGCAGATCAGTCACATATACAGTGTTTGGATGCTGATGATGGCCCTTTGAACGCCTACATTAAGCTAATACTTCTCCCAAAATGAAAAGTTTATTATTATTCCAATGTAATTGTCGAATGAAGAGTATATAGACTTTGGGCTACTCTGTATATATTATGAATGAATGGATTTTATTTAAAAAATAATATTACAATTAAATTTACATTTACCTTTATAATTAGTTTCATAACTTCATAATTGATATAAATCCAAAAAGTATACATTTTCAATAATTTATCATTTAGTTTTGCTAATTTGACTGATTACTAAATCTTTGTCTTCGGCTCATCAGCAGTTTCCTACTGGCTTATCCAGAAAGCTTGGGTTCAACATTCTGTTTAAACTGAGGTTTATTACAAATTTAATATAATAAACAAAATATAATAAACAAAAATAATGTAACCATAATTGTACAAGTCTGAAGCCAGCTCGGTTTCCATTTATCTTACCCACCTTCCATAACCATTTTTGTCTCACCTTGCCTATGTATTTTCCGCCTGATTTTAAATTTTTAATTCTTTTGCCTCTTATTTCATTTCGTAAATTTCCCCAAACTGTTCCCTCCGAAACTTAATTTGCTTACATTCTAATATACAATGCCAAGTACTATCTGGTTCTTCACACATAGAACATATCCCCTTAATATATCCATTTTTTGTTATACTTAAATATTTTACTCTTGTCCTAAACCATGCCAGTCCTTCCCTTCCTGCCTTATCACAGATTTCAATATATATTTCTCTTTGCCACTTTTTTTTAGAATGCTAGATAATTTCAAAGATTTTTTTGGAATTAACTTTTGCCCATATTTCCTGTTGTTCAATAACTTCAATTATTATTACCTCTTTCCAAAATCCTTTTCCCAGTTTTTCTCCCATATTGATTCTATGACCACTATGTATATATTAAGGAAATGTACATTATGAAGTCAATAAAGTTTAAACATGATTTGAACATATTTTATATTTGTATTTTGTGTAATAAAATACTGAAGCATTTTTATTTATAAGTGTGAAATGAACTGAAATATTATATTTTTGGATTGTTTATTTAAATAGAAATATAAGAGTAGTAGAATCAACAGTATTTCAGGAGGGAAGCAATACTTCGGCTGGGGCAATGAACTGCTAAGCAAGCTCGTTCCGAACATTAAACGTTATATTAATTTTGAACAACCTGTGCCAGTGGAATGTGCAACACTTGCCGTATGGATGTAGGTAGCGTTTACCTTGTTTTTAACTGCAAGGGCCATTCGCCTGTATGGAATTAACAAATACCAGTTTGGGTGTACATACGCTGTTAACCGTGACAGCACAATACGATTTGACAAATAGCTAAACAAGATGTAAAACAATACCCAGCAATTACACAGACCCAGATACGGAACTGCATGCCCCGGCGTTGGTAGGATTCCCCTTATCAAGGAGGGTCCCGCAGGAGATGACGGTCCACTCCCCTGCCCCCTTGAAAACTCTAAAAAGATAATTAAACGAGATACTCTGACGACGCAGCACAGTCGAATCATTTCGAGATTAAATCGATGGTCTGCGAGCTTGAGTTGATTTATAGTACTTGCCGAATCTTTACCTATAAAATGTATGTGTCACTTATAAACTCATAAATAAGGCTACCGTACTGCATTATAACACAATATTGAAACAAGTGGCAGCTCAAATTTTAGAGCTGCGAGGAGTGCGTTAGATAGACTTAATGGAATTTTTATGGAGTGGTAGAGGGTACTAAATCTGTAGCACGCAAAAGAAAATCCCATAATAGCATGGGGAATGAAACCTTTCTTCCAAGTAGTAGTTAAGAACTCTGAGCACTAAACCACAGAACTAGTCATAAAACTCAAGATTTAAATTTGTTATGAAATAAGTATAAGGAAGTTAAGATACGGTATATTTTCAAAGACAAGAAAATTATTGGTATATAAAATAATGGAAATGCACTGCATGAAAGAAGTTTTGAAGGGCAAAGCAGGAAAATGTTCGAGATAACATTTAAGTTAAATATAATGATGCATGTACAAAACTGGTTAAATAAAAATGAAAAGATTATAATGTTAATAAAGAAATAATTAAAGACTTATTAAAATATATCTAAATAATATAACTTTCAAAAATTAGGAGTGGAATACGACATAGGAAACAACCAGCAATCAATCAAAACACTTTTTATTGCCGAAAGAGAAGAACAGGAGAAAAAGAAAATAGTGCTGCCACCTAGTTTGAAGCTGTTAGATTGATATCCTTTGGAATTGAGCATCTCCAATGTTTGTCTTACAATTTAATACATAAAAAATGCATTTTCCATAAGTTTATTTTCATTGCACTTTGAAAATTCATTTGTTTTGTCATATAATAATGGACATAATTTAATGTTGTTTTTTAATTCGGTTTATTTACGTACACTCTTTAACATCTCAGGTCATCAGCGTTCCATTCAAATCGGCCGACAAATTTTGCTCAGAGGCCTCTTCTTTCAGGCTTGAGGTTCTTTATCGTGCCGTAAATGTATTACATCCGAAAAAATCCATCGACCCTGGTCGGGATCGAATCCGCTATCTTAGGTTTAGGAGGCAAGAATGGTTACCACTAGACCACAGGACAGACACATAATTTCATAGACACTACCCTCAAGTTAGCATAATTATTGTATAATCGTTTTAATAATTTACATGTTTTGCCACAAAATGTCACTGTATCCTAATACGTATAAATATGCGGACTTTTTTAAATATAACCTTCATGCATATACTTTCCCGTCGGTCCTGGTGGTATAGCGGTAATCATACTTTCCTTCTAAACCCAAGGTTGCGGGTTCAAACCCGGCCAGGATCGATGGATTTTTTTCGGGCGTAAAAATCCTGCTTTCTTCGGAAGGGAAGTAAAGTCCGTACATTTACGGCACGAAAAAGAACATCAAGCCTGAAAGAAGAGGCCTATGAGCAAAATTTGTCGGCCGTTTCACGCCCGGAATTGAATGGGACGCTGATGACCTGAGCTGTTAAAGAGCGTCCTTAAATAAAACGAATCATATATATACTTTGAATACATTAAAATATTTTATGTTATTTTTGTTTTGATACTAATATTTAAAAATTTCTCACTTTATACACTAAATATTAATAATATTTTACATACCACTCTGTCTAGATACAAGTATTCTTGTAAGACGTAAAAAAAATATTATATGAAAACTTTTTTAAACTGTGCCAAACGTTTTAATAGATATTCATTTATTCATTCATTTTAAGGCTATCCAAGATGAAAGAAGTCTTTATTTTCAGTTGCTCCAAAAATGAGTTGTTTTTCATTGGTAAACCATTTCCAGGAAGAACTGCGTGTGCTCGGGGCAAGGCAATGTGGGTGGTGAATGAAAAAAACAAAAAACATATGTATGTACTGGCACTCATTTAAGTAGTTTTCATGAGGAGGAATGAACAGAGAAAATAACAACGTTTGTATTTTGACTTCCAGTAGAGAAGTCAGATACACAAACATGACTGGGAGAGTTTTTACTTTCGTGAACGTTAAGAGTAACGCTCAGAAAAGTCGGTCGGTTCTGCGAAGAATAGGAAAAAGTACAAAATAAAGTTGCAACTTGCTCCAGTTATATATTTATAATTTTATATACAGGTATAAATTCATTGGAACAAACAGCTGAATAGAGGACAAGCAAAGAGGAAGAATCTATATAATAAATAACGGCTGTTAAGTGAATTGCGCCGCTACAATTTTAGTAATTGTGGAAGGGTCCTATGTCAGAAATTTGAGATATGAAACTTACGGTCTACGAAGAAAAATAACGAGTTATGTGCTTATATGCATATTGAAATTAATAGCCAATAACTTAGCGCTAATATGAGATGGGATAATAATCTAGAATGTCTTCAAACCTACTTTGCAGGATAGGAAGTAAGTGGTTTTCAATAGCTAATCATCAATGTTTTCAAGATTTAGCGGTTTTTAACAGTGTATAACGCCTGTTTTTACTACTGAGGCACCACAGGCGGTGGACACTGATGATACATGAGATGAAATGATAAATTGTGAAAGGATTTTTTAAGGGTGGAAACGTCCCAGGCCTGTTTGGGCTACCTCTCCGGCATTTGCCATTTATGAGGACTGAGGAAAATCTGGAAAAAACCTCAATCAGGGAGGACGGTCCTGGCGGGATTCGAACCCCAGACCTCGCGCTCACGAGTCCGCGCCTCTACGACCTCGGCTACCGTGGCGGTATTTAGTGGTGTAAAACTTTCTAAAATCTCACATTATCATATAATAGTACAACAGTGAACAACTGAATAACTGATTTTATTTAGTTTAGTCCAATGGGAGCTGTAAGTTCTAAGAAAAAAGCGAAATACTTTAAAAAGTGTAAATTCGCAGTAGGCTTTTTTTTAATCATGAAAATTAAATACAAAAGAAGGTTTGTACTTATAAAATGATGTACTTCTATTTGAAGCCACTATTATAGCGATTGCGCCTCAACGTACGTTCTTGCGCGGTATTATTTCAAATGGAAGCTTCATTTGTCAGTGTCGTATTGGTCCTTAAGTAGGTTTAATGTCATAACTTTGAAATTGAACGGACAGACCATTGAATCCCAATTTCACATTGCTTGTCTAGAACTCCTCTACAAACTCTGAAATTGTTGCAATGTAGTTCATTAGGGTGATGTTAAGTGTCACTTATATGCCATGTTAAAAAAATACACGATATGTATGATATAATGTATGTATACCGAGGGTGCCAAAAAATGTATACACACTTTCACAGTAGATATCTATTTAATATATTTCAAAGTTGGATCGAAAAGCAACAGTAATGTGCAGTATGATGTTCTGTAAACAGACGTGACTCACATACATTATGATAGCGTTGCTACGTGACAGGTAATTCAACAATGATGTAAAAGTCTTGGGATGAAAACTTTCTACTTTACTGTTTAATATTACGTCGTACGCTGGTTCTCCTAATCCCAGTCTCACGTGCTCATTGCTATGTAGATTTCTGCGGTGAATACTCAAAACGTTCCAAAACCATAGCCGAGGATGAGCTGCTGTGCGTGGCCTTCTCATGAGTCTCAAATTTGTCTCAATTGCGTGCAATTGTTACTCGCTTTGGAGGTTCTGTTCTGTACACACGTCTCCATTGTCTTTGAACTTCAACAATATTCTCGGTTTTCCAATACCACTTCAAAATTGCTTTCCGCTGTTCAAACGATAATCTTAACTCCATTTTGTTGTAGCAACGCTAACATAACGTAATGTGAGTCACATCTATTTACAGAACATCATACGATAATCTTGGCTTCGTTTGTTAATTGCTGATTTACGATAATTTTGGTTTCATTTGTTCAGTACCTGTAAAAGCCTATGATGATTAGTGCTCACCATTTTCTGTGTGTGTGTGTGAATTCAGTTTTGTTATGTTAACGGCTTTTTCTTTGCTTGAAGTGTGTAAACATTTTTGGTACCCTCTGTATATGAATGTATCAGAATTATTTGATGATTCTGAACAGACAAAATTTACAAACAGGCTACTTAACCAATTAAATGTACAAATGTTAACAGCTCTCTCATCTATATATATTTTTGCAACTTTCCTTGGTATAAAAAGGGGGAAATCTAATCTTGCTCTACCAGGCTAATCATAAATTTTTTGCATTTTCTTAATATTTTGTTCTTTCTTTCTCTTTTTACAAAACCTGCTCAAAAACCATATAGAATTATGAAGCTAAAACGAACATTTTCGTTTGAATTGTAGTTTTAAAACACATACATTTTTATTAAGGACTTAAATTTACAAACGTCCATTCATGTTAAGTATTCAGAACCGCAAATACTAATTAACTCCACATTATGCATAAACGCGAGCAGGGTGTTAAGTCAACTTTCATACATTAGAATAATAACAGACAATACAGTTTTTGGGTAATGAAGAAATATTCACCTCAAAAAGTTGAACCCTGTGCATTATTCTCCCTTTTTTCTCACTAAATCGAGTCATTTTGTCGTTACCTTTAAATTTTTTGAACCTGTGAAGTATCAGAGAAGATACCAGAGGTATCTGTACATGTCATTATACTAGATTAAAAAATAGAAATATTGACGTCTACCTCTTTAGCAGAGAAACAGTGAACCACTTAAACTACCGAAAAGGTTCCACAAATTGTATGCATTTAATAGACCGACAAGATTCTGTTACTTATTAAAAATAACAAAACAGGAATAGCATTTTCTTATAGTGATTAAAGAAAGGCGCCGCAGATTGAAGAGCAGTTTTAAGAATCAACAAAGTAAATTTAGAGACGAAATTTCCAGCAGTAATGTTGATAATTTAAACTGCAGTAAAAGGCTAAAAACGCTAATAAATTTAGTTTTATTTGTTTTCGAATAAACGTAACTTCAAAACGTGTTTCATTATCCAGTAATTCCCTATTACAGCAGGATAAGATTTCTTTCCCTATGCCAATTTTTACATTTATTTCTAATAAATGGCTCTATATGAATGCACTTACTGCCTCCATGTTATAGTGGTATCATTTACGACAACTAATCCGGAGTTAGTGTGTGGGATTTTTGGTCAGGTCAAGCTGTGTGGACAAGGCTTTTTTGCCATTTATTCTTACCCTGAAAAGGAGAATGCCAGATAGCTTTAAAAAGCCAAAGTCTTCAAGCTCATTTGTGTCATCATTAATTAATTTTAATTCCTACAGACTATTTTAAGCAGAATAGGTTTAAAGAGCTACATAATGCATTTAACCATATAATCATTCCTATTGAGACAATGCAGTGACGGTCTATGGGGCTTGCGATCTCAGAAATCCGTTATGCCAGAGAGGAATAAGATCACGAAAACAACTGACTGATATTAGACAAAAAACAGTATTGCCTTTAGTCCTAGATGTGCTTATGTGTACATTTAATTATATTGTTATATGAATGCTTATAAACCTGATTTTACTTCTAGACAACTTGAGAAACATATTTTAAAAAAGTGCTCAGGTTCCAGACCCAAGAGTAAAGAATACATTTTTATACAAGACATCAGTTACCTACAGAGTGAAAAGTACCAAATTCACCTTATACATTCTCTAAGATTTCACATTTATCTTATAAAACTTGTTTTATGCAAATAATGTCCCTAAAAACATTTTACATTCCTCTATATTCCTATCCTCCGTTTCAAAACACTTATAATCATGTATTATGTCAATGTTTCTTCGTTTTGCAGAATGTTCCAATAGGGAATATGTTCACCCTATCTATATTACGGCAAAGATAAATTCTGATTAATATAATTTTCAAATATTCTGCCATTCACATCACTGTGTATAATTTAAATTATGTTATTTGCGGATCTTTATATATACATATATATCGCTTTAGAATTATCGTGCTGGCAATAAAGGACATAATATCCTAAAATAAACGGATTTTAAAGTTGAAGTATTGATCAATTTGCACCGACTTTCTCCTCACTTATCAATGGTGCTCACATTGCCACTAAATGTCTAAAGCAACTCAGATAAATCGAAAGAAGTTCACATACTATTATCGTCTATTACTAAGATAATGGATTTTTATACGTTATGGCGTTTGAATACCTACAAATTACCTCTTAAATTATGGAAGATTTTTCCTTTCCGGGACCGCTCGACGAGAAACGCCGCTCTTTAGGTTCAAGCTGGTAACGCGGTGCACGTAAATCAGAAAGTCAGCAACTATGGTTGTCGCATAAGTTATAATAAAACACTTAAAAACTTAATAAGTACATTTACTCGCCATGATCAAGCAAGAAGACACTGGAACTGCCCCCTCCCCTTCATTTTTCATACCTTTCTTATGAAATGATCCATTATCCTGCGCAGTTCCCTCTGAGATATGGAAGAAATTTCTTTCCGGGGGTTATTAATGTACCCCCGGAAAGAATAGTGAATTTAGTGAATTTATCTTAATACGCGTTTTCCTTTAATGCCCCCTCTCCCAGAGATAAAAAAAAACAGGGCCTTAAATCGGGTGGCCAAAGGGTCCTTTGTTATTAGTGAAAACTCTATTGTCGAATGTTTCATTTATTACATGCCAGAAGACATGTGCCGTTTGCATATTCCTGTTAGAAAGTCGCGAACCTATATTCCCTCACAGTTAATTCAGGAAAAGTGTTGCAAAATATTGTGCACATACCTATAAACATTTATTGTTTCTTAAAAGAAAATACGGCATATTATTTTCTCCTCGTATCATCCTTTGATCATGCGGGGGTTCCTCGTAAAGGGGTTAACTTTTTCTGAACTCCACTTTCGGCTATTTTGTGAGTTAGCATACCCACTTATGTGAAGCCGAAGATTCTTCCGTGCAGAAAATAAGTTTGTGGTCAATTTCTTCACCACGCACACTGTTCAAAATGCATTTGTAAAATCCATTCCTGGAGGCAGGGTCACCCGGTTTAATTTCTTGCACTACGGTGATTTTGTAACAGTTTTAACTTCAGTAGCTCTGTTAACGTTTGAGCAGAAGAATAGGAAATTCCGTTTGCTGAGCAGTGAAGACGTCGAATTGAACATTATTTAGAAGAACGTTCTAGAGCATGTATATTATCTAATACGTGAGCATTGCCGGTGCCTGAGTGCGCTTTTATCAAGAATATTACCCGTTTCACGAAATTTATTTACCAATTTGTGATAGACTTTCGACTTAGAAGTTGAATATCAGCGAATATCAACGAACTCCACACTTCATGAGCCGATTCTGTACGCAGATGCGAACGAATCACATATAAATACTCTTTTGGGAACAGAATATCTGAATTGAGCCATATTACCGCAATTAATAAACCGTATTACGCTACCTGCTTAATACACTGTTACAGAACACATAAGCGCATGTTCGTGCATTTCTAGAGTTAAACTTTTACTGACCTCCACTCCGGCTCCCCGGCCGACTTTCAAGATTAGGAACGAGACGAAAACTGCAGAACTCGACAGGTTTGATTTTGTTTGATTTCATTTATTTATGGACGCTCTTTAACATCTCAGGTCATCAGCGTACCATTCTATTCAGGGCGTGAAACGGCCGACAAATTTTGCTCAGAGGCCTCTTCTTTCAGGCTTGAGGTTCTTTTTCGTGCCGTAAATGTACGACACAGGATCCACGGCCTTACTTCCCTTCCGAAGGAAGCCATACTTAGGATTTTTATGCCCGAAAAAATAATCGATCCTGGCCGGGTTTGAACCCGCGATTTTGGATTTAGAAGGCAAGTATGGTTACCACTACACCACCAGGACCGACAGACTCGATAGGTCATCAACTACGTCAACTGCACGTGGAATGGTCCCGTGAAGGAAAAAGCATCCAATTTCTGCTTCAGTAAGCAGTTTTATATTTGTATTTCTTAATAATTTATTACCCTCATGCTCAATGTTTACTTCACAGGAATTGAGATGTAATATAGCTCTTTTTATAAGGGCATACTATCTGGGGATTTTATTTTATGTAGAGTATCTACACATGCTAATGGAATTGTACAAGCCCTAAGTAGACTTCTTGCAAAGCAAAAGGATAATATTGAGGTTAGGTTCTATGAAGTACAGCGTTCCTCTTAAGCAACAGTGTCAGCACAGAAGGAGAGAGAGACCACGTATAAGGCACCGTAGTCCAACTGCACGAGTCTTACGTATTTATCACGGATGACAGCCATAGGAATGAAGTAATTTTAGTTCGACTCCGATTCTTGACTTGGTGATTCGTCTTTGTTCAGATTGCCGACATATGATGGCGATCTAATGGGAAATTTTTTTCTCCTTTCTGCTTCTTTTTACTCCTCCAGACCGTTTCATCTTATTTTATTCTTTTTCCATCTCCCTCCGAGCTTTCTATAACTTGTTTTTATCACTAACTCAGTTCATTTCCCCTTTCGAAGATGTGACTGCAAAAGATACAAAAGTGTGTCTTGGATGTTTACGTTTCCTTTCATGTATGCTTCAGAACTTGTGAAAGTTGTGTCAAATTTCACTTTGGTAATCCAGTATTATATTAAGTACAGATTCTTGGTTTATATCCAAAGCTCTGAATGTTTATAGTTAAAGAGAGAGTTAATAAGTGATGGAGCATATGTGGTTTATACTTCTATTCGGCTTGTAGGAATTTGTAAGCTCTTTAACACCACAAGTGTAAATCTACTTGAAAATATTCCATACTACTAAGTTTATAATCACATTCAACATCGCTTTTGAATAACACAGGAAGAATCCATTCATAGTAAACCCAATTTAAATATTGTGGTTGTGCAAAAATAAATCAACCCTGCTCATGGCTGCATCTACAGTCAACTTGTGTAACAATGCTAACAATATAGCCCTAAAAATTCATAATGAACATTTTGAAAATACATTGCAAAAACTGTCGTATCCATTTCTGCTACTGTGTCATAATATTTTTATTAGTGTGCATGCAATCACATTGTAACATTCCTGAGAAATTTTGACTAACCCATACTACTAGGACTTGTGAATAGCTCCCATATTTTTTACTACCATATTATTTCCTTCTAAATTAAGTTAATATTAACAATGAAATAATAATAAATGCTTTTTCAAATGTAAAATGGTTATTTCTTTATTGTGTTTTTTAAAACCTAAAATTTTGACTAATTCGTACAAATACGACTTGTGAATAGCTCCCATATTTTTCACTACCACAGCATTTCCTTGGAAATTAATTTAATATTAACAATTAAATAATAAATCATGCTTTTTCAAATGTAAAATATTTATTTCTTTATAGTGTTTAAAAATCACGATGTATTTTTATATAATTGCATTATTAATAGTGCATATTTTAAAATTTGTTTGTAGTTAATATAAAGTTCTTAGGAAAACTTACACAGTATTTTATATGTAAAGATGCATTGGTCAGAAAATTAAATATTTTACGAAATAATGCATTTTATAATTTAAAAACCACACTTGCACATTATTAAATTAAGCTGTACATATGACATTTCAGGAGAGCTCAAGTATTCTTGTTATTTCATATACATATATACATATTAAACATGATTAACAGGCTCAATTTTATTACATAAATTGAAATATATCCGTTATCGAAATACAATTACAATAGTTGGTATACAATGGTAAACAACAACCCTGCTGCAAATCTAGAATATAAATAGAAACTAATTTTCTACAGGATGGAAAACAGAGACTCCTCCGTTTCAGCAAGACCAACAATAGTTTCAGTACACTGAAAGACTAAGATAAGTATTTTTGTGATGTTAAAATTCACTCTAATGTCTCAAAAACTAGCTGTATTAAATTGTAAGGCTGAGATACCTTGTTTAAGGATTTCACTTGCGTTGAAAAGCTGCCAGGTACTTTTGGAAATGGCGAACTATTGAGCTTACTTAGTCCTATATTAATAATTAATTTCATGACACATACAGAAGTAAACATGCAACGTTAAACATATTAAGGTAAAGGAGGAAAAGTATTTCTCGTTAGTTCTTTAACTGGTCGATATGGCAGGATATGTTGTGTATAAATATAGATCTATTATCTATAATTTTGTAATCAGACTATCGGTGACAGATTTCTTAAAATATCAAAAATTGTATTTATTGATCTTGATCTATAGAAGATAACTTAATGCTTTTTGATTTCACATTCCTCTACATTTTTCAGTCATCATCTTTTAAATACTCTAATGATTTATAAAATTAATATGTGCTTACTTTCATGGATATTAATAAAACCTTTTTAAGGCAATCCAGTGGTTTCAGCTATAAGGAGCTATACACCCGAAATGTCAGACCTCAAATAGAACGTTTTGGAGAAATTGAACGAAAACTTCCCTGCATTTTCTGCCAATTTAGTATAACCATTGATTTTTCATAATATAAAATGTACAATTGAACTTTCATTCGGTCATTCAAATTCGCTTTGTTGTCATGGCACTATTAACGTGTTCCCAGAGAAATTGCTTTGGCCATGTCCTCCGTTACGATTTCAGTGTTCCCGAATTCAGCGATTAAATGTACTTGCATATCAATGCTGAAATGCGGTGAAGCTCCATCATGCTGAACTCACATGTCAAGTGGTACATCACCAATCAGATCCGGAGGTGTATTCTGCAATAACACCAAACAACAAACCTACTTTCTGCGTTGTGACAGTGAAGATAAACTGAATGTGAACTATACAGAAAAGGAAACCTTATGTGTAGTGTAGTGTAATAGAGGCAATAAACGAACCAAATGCGCAGCAGCAAACGTATTACATCAGTGTAAATGAGCGGCGCACACTGCATGGGCTTCTAAACCGGCATAGCTCATGAGAGAGATACTGAAGAACATTGTTCCTAAACAACAGTGACCCTGTTCGTATGACTTATCGTTCCTAAAAGATTACCGATGAGGTCCTGTTATTCGATGTATAAAATGGAAAAAAGGTAACAGAAGAGGACCTAGCACAACTGCTTTAATCAGATGACATAGCGCTCACACCACACAAAAAGGATTATGCTTAAGAAAACGCCAAAAATTTCAACAGGATTATTAAGAAGGTTGATATGAAAATAATAGAAATAGAGCTAAAACTATGGCATTGAAAGTAGGAAAATTAAATCCATAACACTAAATAATATATCATATTTAAATATCTGATATTAGAAACATTAAAATGTAGTGTAAAACTAAATTATAACAAAACATTAAAAATTATAACTTTGTAGTCAGTTTAATTGATAGATAGTTGAAGTAAAGTATAAAATAAAACATGACAAATAATTAAGGTAATCGCACTTCATATTTTTGTATCAAAACCTGCACGAATGCGCATTAGTTAGACACCGATGTTAAAAGGAGTTATAAAATAAAAGAAGTTCTGAAACAACAAAAAATGAGACTTTTCAGAACTTTTCTTAGAGCAAAAACGATAATACTAGAAAATGTTACGACTGAAAATGCTCTAGTAAATTATATTACAATTGATCCCATTAAAATCCCATTATATAGAATGCTTCCCGGTCTCTTACTACTACAGGCACTTTATGATACAACCTGGTAGGATAAAAAAAAAGGGAGGAAGATGGCAGTTTACTTGATTTAACTTTAGTTTCTGGATGCAATTTAACCTTGTTCTCGTTCGAGAAGAAGTTCAAGCTAATTTCCTTTACAAGTGCAGCATATTCTAGTTACAGGATGCTTAATTATTGTGTAGAAGAAATTATTCATCCAAAGTGGTCATTTTGAATGGTATATACCAGGGAGGTCCATACGTTTCAGACCTACCCGTTTTCTAGGTATGATAAAGATAAAAACTATATTTCACTTTTCAATATAGTTACCCCGTTATTGCAATACATTCTCACATTTTTGAATTCACATTTCAATCCCCCCTCCAAAATAGTCAGAAGTCTTGTCTGCAAAATGGGCATAAACAGCATCCATCACTTCTTTGTCACACTTAATTTTCCTTCCTCCAAGGCCCTTCTTAAGTTTTAAGAAGAGGAAGTCGTCAATGAGAGCTAGATCTGGGCTGTAGGGTGGATGGTAGTCTCCTTGAAGCCACAGTTCTTCACAGCTTCCTTTGAAACAAGAGTTGTGTGCACAGGCGCGTTGTCGTGAAGAAGGCGCACACCACCATTCAGCTTTGCTCGCCTTTTCTCTTTGATGGAAGCACGTAATCTGTGCAGTAGGCCAGCATAGTGCTCCCAATTTACTGTGGTGTTCCTCCCTTGAAGTCAACGAAGAGTTCCTACACAGCGCCAAAAGATGTGACCATAAATTTCTTGGTTGACTGAGTGACCTAGGCCTTTAGAGGCGGTGCTTCGCTAGGTTTGCGCCTGCCACTGCATTGATTCTCTTTTGGACAAGGGATCATAGTAGAGAACCATATTTTCATCTCCTGTAACAATGGTTTGCAGAACTTCTCTTTCTTTGCCATGGCAGAGCTCCAAAAATGTCTGACAATAGATGACTCGTTGCTCTTTTGGACTGAGGGAAGAAGTCTAGGCACCCATCTTGCACTATCCTTATTCATATTTAAATGTTCATGAATAATTCGAAGGACTGTTGTTTCAGAAAGGCCCAATCTTTCTGCTATTTCTGTAACTTTGAGCCGCCGGTCTTCCATAATTTCTCCATCCACAAGATTGAAATTTTCAGGAGTGAGCACCTCCAAGGGCCGACCTACACGCTCTTCGTCTTGAATGTTTTCTCCATCCATTCGAAAAATTTTGGCCCATTCTTTTAAGGCAGAATAGAGTTCAATCGCTGTTTAATTTCATTTGGAATAAGTCCTTCTTTTGTGAAGAGCTTAATAACAGGTCTATACTCCATTTTGAACATGTCACAATGTTCTACAAATAGCCTACTTTATGTAACTATATCTGAACAACTAAACACAACGGAGCTGCGATTATTTACTTAACAGATAAGGTATGACACCAGATAAGGCTTTTATGAAGGCTATAAGCCTTATCGACGAGGCCAGAAAATTATGGACCTACCCTCATATGTAGTAAATATTATTCCAAATTTTAAAAGAATTACATCAAAATTAGCATACCTAGTTGAAGAATTTGCCTATCAATTTATTTCAGTAGCCTTAGAATAGAAACATTGATCATTAATTCCTATGCTTTGTTCTTTGTAGTTTGATTAATTTTCTACCTGAGGAACTTCATGCAAGTCAAGACAATGGAACTAGAGATTTGGGAAAATTTCGTCCAGGCAAGTGTAATTTGTACTCATTTTCTTAATACAAATGGGTAAAGATACTTTCCAATCGCTCTGTATTTTTAATTATTTAAAAACTCCATCTCTGCTTCTTCTAATCTGCTCTCGACTTTTGATTTATTGTCCAAACAAAATCATTAGGCTGGAGTTAATGTCGATTTTAAATATTATATTTTATGTTTAGGCGCTTCTTTGTTTCAACTATTATCGCAAATTGCACTTTGAATTGTTGCTAAATGAGCTTCTTGTTTTAATTATAAATTGTACAATTTTATGTATTACTTATGACAACAGCAATATTCTAATGAATGTATCTGCCATCTACTAATAACCAGCGAAGATTTACTGCTGAACACCTCCAAGATACTGAGATATCAAGTGGGTGATTTGCATTGCTGAGATCTGCAGCAAAATCATGTATTCTAAAGTTATCTACATTGTCGTTTGTCATCTGTTTCTTTTCTACAACCATTTTATGCAAAGTGTCCATTACTTTGATGTACAACTCAGTTTCTCTCTAACTTTATAACATAAAAACCACAATGAGCACAAAATTGCACCATGTTCTCAACAACACAAATTCTCAGTTCTACACATTGCTGTTTGCTAAAGGTCTTTCAAAATAAATCTAAAATATTCTGAAGACATATTCATTGCTTAGGATCCAAATTAAACTTTTTGCTGTTTTTGTCTTCCAAATCCCCCGAAATAACTCACATGCTTGGTAACATAAACAGTTCCAGATCGTCTGCATTTGTTAACTAATTCTGATCTGCTTTGTCTCAATGTCAAAGTATGTATTCAAAACCCATTCATCAGTGCGCCGCTAGGGACGTGCTTACTCCATCTTGATTTCCCTAACTCTTTAATCCAGTGTAAAACAAATTTCGCTCAAAAAACAAATCCTACTAATTTGGATTCTCTTAAGATCGTGGGTTCAATCCTGGCCAGGGTCAATGGATTTTTTGGGCGTTAAAATCTTTCTGAAGGGAAGTAAATCCGTGGGTTTCCTGTTGTAGATTTACGGCATGAAAAACAACGTCAAGCCTGAAATAAAAAACCTCTGAGCAAAACGGATTGGCCATTTCATGTTCTGAATTGAGTGAGCTGCTGATGACCTGAGATGTTAAAGAGCGTCCGTAAATAAACCAAACCAACAATGGAATCCTGTGGGCAGGCAAAGAAATGCTTGTTTGATTGCTATGCACCATTTCTGTCGATTTGCATCAAATGAATGCAAAGGGAAATAATTTAGCTTCAGAAGAATTTTTTTTGTATTCCAACCGATATTTGTAGTACATGAAAATTCTGAACTGGTGCTTTTCAAATGTCTCTTTACCGCGCACTCCTTTTAATGAAATCTGACTGTCACAGACCCTTAAGTTTTAATTTAGCATTAAACAGAATTCTATGTGTGGTATTGGCATCAAGTAAAAGCAGATCACTCATTGCTTTTTATTTTTACATCTTATGTTTGACCATGCTTCATCATAAAATAAATAAATAACTTACACCACAGGACCCAAGCCTATGATGTTCAGGACTACAGTTTATTGACTTATCCTTTAGGTCTCGTGTCAGATGGAAGTTTCAGTGCCATTCTATCAAAAAGCTATGCTGATATTTTGAAAATCGCAATTCCCTTGCTAGTTTTGAATAGTTTTTTATTTCCCATTTTGCTTTATCACTGTCTTGTCGGAATTTTATTCATACTTCTTTATCAGCATATTACTGAGTTGTTTTTCTTCATGAACTAGACTATCTAATTCAAAGTGCTTGTTTATGGCTCCTCTGTAATTTATTATGGTAAATTATTATGGCGTAGGTTATATCATCCTTATAACATAAATACCTAAGATTCCCCTTCATTCACTGAGAAAAAAACTCAGAAAAATCAACAACCTTATAATTTAAAGGAAATCAGGATATTATAGTTCCTATTTCTGTAAGAAGAGTACTTAAAATATAAAAATTAGATTAATCTATTTGAATTCTTACTTTTGCTTTCGAATAGTGCGTTCTTTTTAATTCAACGTTGCAATAAATACAAATAAGGCATGCATTTCTAAATATTGAAATTGAACTTTTTAAGCACAGAGTGTGAAACAGAATGGCAACGGAAGAATCCCAGTTGCAGTGAACTGCATACGCAAAAAAACAGCAGGCACCGAAATAAAAAAGGCGTATGAGAAATAAGACTGAGACAGTAGATTAGAAAAGGGTGGGGGAGAGTCACGTGACAAGTGATGGATTGCGGCAAGGTTCTCTGACTGTACAAGATTTTTCCAACCCCCTCCCCTCTTTTTTTTTACTCTACGTCTGTATGCATGTGAGTGTATGTGTGTGTGCTTGCACGTTATATCTCTTTCTATCTGTCTTTCTCTCTTTTTAAAGCGTGTTGCGACTTACTGGCCAGAAGGTCCGAACGAATAACTTCTCTATCTCTGTTTCTCGTCTCGTCCCGTTTCTAACGCCCTCCACTTCAAAACGAAAGAACAAAGACATCAAAATGATGGATTTGGTTCATCTAGGACAGAGACGTGATCGAGCAATATTTCAAAGAAAGGCTCTCTACTGGCAGTGCTACTCGCCTTGCATTGCAGGCAAGCCTACGTCCGAAGGGAGATGCGCCCCCCTTCCCCTTTTTTATCTCGTTCACTCTCGCGTAGATGGAATGGGAAAAGTTGAAGTTGATAGACAGATGTGAAATGCATATTGTATGGGAAGATGGAACGATCAAAGAGAGTTTTCTTGAGAACTTTTCGAGTAACAGTTATAAGAAAAAATATCTCTTTTTGAACGAATGTGCATTAACATGTAGCTTTGGCATGATATTCCTTAAATTAATATAATAATGTTTGTAAAAACAGAGTATATGAGGATATTTTCCCTTCAGAAGGACAATGCCTTCCTGGAATTTGGTTAATTTAGAAATTTGAGCCCTGCACAAAATAGTGCAAAAGTTTAGGCTACTGAAGTTTTTTTATGACTCCGCTAAGAAATAAATGCTTCTGGAATAGCAAGGCCAGAGATCTTCTTACACAGGCTGGATTGTTTGCATTCGGCCACTAGTGTCAGAAGAAACATTTTTGTGTTTCTCTCAATTTAGTCTCATTTAACCACTATCCTAAGGGAGTTTAACCCACAATTTCCTGGGTGATAGTAGCGTCTATTGTGCTTCTGACGGCGTTTTCTCTGTGTCGTTGTAAAGAAAGCGATAAGTCATTGGGCTTCCATGATTCTCTAGTACTGTGCTTCTGTCAGAATACAGAGTATACAAAGTTTCTATCCATTTCAGTGAAATAACGCTTTGTTCTAAATGAAATTCATAATAACATGTACGCATACATAGATATGTGTATTATTTACTTTATAGCGGTTTTTATTATGATGTTATGTGTTGAAGGTTGACCCCGGGTCCTTTAGGAGCTCGAAGTCGCCTTTTGTGCCTTGGTGGCCACGGGAGGAGGGAGATGAAAGGGAAGGGTTCAAATCACACGACACTTTGTTTCATTAAACGCCTAGAAGTGTTTATTCACACGACACTTTGTTGTCGGCCACCTGGTCCGTTACCTCTTTGACATTAACACCGCGAGCTACATATGCTGCTAGAAATTTCATCTATGTGCTCTTGTCTACACTTTCCTACTGTATCTGGGACTGCGACCTACTATCTGAACTCTCCTCCACTGTCTGTCTGTACTGCTACTGCCATTGCCATCCGATAGCAGAGTTCTTTCACGTTATATACTAAATTCAACGTGGTTATAATAACTCACAGGGTCAATATACTAGCGCACATGGCGTCTGAGCCTTTAAAATATTATTGGTGAGCTCTTTTTCTCCCTAACGCGCTCACTTTAAATCCATTAACTCTTTCACTCCTCATTGGGGAAATCATGATCATTCGATGTAATGGCGCCATCGCCTACACCCGTTCTCTTTATACTTTAACGAATTTCAGAGCATCTCAGCAACTAAAGATACAAAGGATCAATTGTTTGGACACCTGCATGCACTTAACCTTGTCACATTGCTCTCGAGGCATTATCAATAAGAGGGCACAAAAAATTACAAAATAATTTAATTTACATTTAAAATATTTAATAATTATTACTATTTAAGTTATATACATACATTCACTCTCGGGAATTCATAGGTGAGAGACCAGTCGCAACTTTTATTTAAATTCAACAGGACAACTAAAGCATTTCAATGCTCGAATGCAGCCCGAAAGACATTTGTAAGCACATCGCCCGAAATTACTGCACATGCTTCTCGGATACGATTGTTCAGGTTTTGTGAATCTCTTACTTTGGATTTGTACACCCGTGACTTGATAAACGTCAAGCAAAAAAGTTTCAGTAGATACAAGTTTAATGCACCTGCACATTTTATCGAAAATCATGTTTGCCAGTTTATAATTTCATTTCAGCAGCATAAATACTATTCAAAATATGGAAATGGATTTATTTTTGTTGGATTGCATATTAGTCATCCGCTATTGCAATAATTCAGTTATCAAAAAGGGCTTTCCTGTATAATATTTCTTTTTTCCACGTTTAAGCACAAACGTTTGTGAAAAGACGCCACCTGGCAAAGAAGTGTGTTTCAGATCATCGAAGTGCAGATCTGCTGGCTAACTTTGCTACATGTATGACATATTCTTGGATAAAGAGCACTGGTTTTTAAAGACTTTTTGTAATTTCAGGTTTTTACAATTTTTGCATTATTTTCATTCTATTATAAAGTAGTGTTCAATATTAGTTCAGAAAGTGCACAGCATTATTTTCGGCATTATTCCACAGTTGTAACTTTTTAATCCGGAAAGTTGCTAAGTCCTGTTTCGATTATATTTTTGTATTCATTTACGCAATTACAGTATATATTATGGCTGATATTAAATACTGAATGTAGTACTTCCCAAAATAAAATACATGAAAAACATCTTAATAACCAGTTGTGTAACAAGCGTGAGCTGTCGAATATGTTATCACATACAGTATAGAGTCCTAGATATGAAAATAAAAGGCAAAGCGAAACGTGTGCTATATTTTTACTGAGTTCTTAACAAAATGGATAAATGGATCCAGCAGGTAGCTGTTTGTGTATGAGATTATTATAAACTGAGTAAAATACTCTAGCTCTCAGAGTTCGTATTTTAACATATTTTGGTAGGAAACTATATCATTAATAAATATTAATTCAGAGCTTCAAATTACATGTTACTCTAATTTTTATATTGGTCTGGCTCTTTTAATGGAACATTCATTGTAAGGATTCGGGCTATGCATTATATCTATTGAAAACTACTAATAACTCTTTTGAAACCACAATAAATTATGCCTCTGTGAAATGAATATGAACAAATATTTGGCAGGTATATTGGAGTATAACTTACTAGTGATTTTAAACATAACATTTCTCTTGGAAAGTTATTTACTCCGTATTAAATATCCATTTTGTAAGTTCCCCCTGAGTAACATCCTTATTTTCAGGTATTATTTTAACCACGGCTTGTGATACAATATATTGAACAACGGCGTTCCGCACTTTGTAATGGTTATGGTGTTTTTACACAATTTATGAATAATCGCATATGTAAACAAACGGAAATGACTGAATGCGTCGTTGCTATTTTAGTTAAGGGTAGTTGGTACAGTAAAACTATTTGATAAACTCTAGTTACAATTGAAAAATGATTAAACTTTCACAAATGTGTTACCATATATTAATAAATTAAATAAAATGAACCTAAAACGTGGTCTTGATTTGCTGAATTGTAGATATTGCAGTTAAAATGATGCTGCATCAAAAGCAACACATATTTCTGTGACAAAATGTTTATGAATTGCTTTCGAAAACTTGTTTTTGGTGACTGTATTCGTATGGCAGTATTTTTATCTTTGATATAGATTCTTGAAATGTTTTCTCTCAAATCGTACTTTCTTAGGACTTAAGCAAACTCTTTGTTTCTCTTCTCTAGATTTTGCAAAGTAATTTCCACCAGCTTTTATTCCATTGTATCAAAGATTTGAGCTACAATATAAGTATTAAATTAACAGCAAAATGTGTAAGATTATCATTAAGGTATAAACACGTGTTCAACTTTTTTGAGCACATTTTAAATTTTATTGAATTGAAAACTACTCAAAGTGAAATGGTTCTAAACGTTGATATATAAAACATTCGTTATTAGCACGAAAGCTCGTCGAGTTTCACTTAAGAGCAGAGCTCCAGGGTCCAGTTGAAGATCGTCGACAAATGGCTGGTAGTGGTACGGGATAGGGAGTGGAGCAATTCACTCCCTCCACCTCAACCACATACAGGAAAATAAAAAGCCCGGTTGTTAAAGTCTCATTTAGAACGCCGCCGCAGAGCATGACGGTGTATCCAGATTCCACTTCCTCCTTAATATTATTGGCTAACCACACGTGACATCGGCATTAGAGGGCAGCGCTGGCCTTTTACAAGTCAGCCATTAGGGTAAATAGGAGGGTGGGAGCTTGATGGAAGAGATTACTGTGTTGTACTGTAATATTAAAATACAGGCGTGATCGGCAGAGCCAAGGTAAACCAAAAATGCCGAAGCATGCTGTTGTAAAACGGTTCTCTTTTTTTTAGTCAACTCTCCACTCTTTTTCGCCTATGGAAAACACTTTTTATCGACGGATATCTAAATACATATAAAACTGCAGCTTGACTTATTCTTAGTTTTTGTTCCCAGTGCCTTAATGGCTACTTCAAGAACCTAACTCTGTATTACAATAAAACCTGTCTATGTTGACCACCCATGGATTCCATAAAATTGGCCATGTTATATTTTCAATTATTGCACTACATAAATTTTACTTATAGGCTACACAATGAAGGAAAACGTGAAATCAAATTGCATTTATTAAATTAATTAAATTATGTGCATTTATTAACTTATCCCAGGTCACAATGTCAATTGCAATTTGAAGAAAAGTTATCACCTATTTTTTGTTTAGTTCATTTACATTTTGGAAGAAATACTTTGCCTCTCTTACTGTGTATAAACAAAAGAAGCAAGACATCAACTGAAAAATGTTTTCCATTGCTTCTTTGTGGATAAGAATATGAGTACGAAATTCAGTGTTAAATACATAATTTTCACAATCACTACCACTATTACTATTTGCACTGTTAGCCTTTCGGTTTTTCCTTGCAACATTTTCAACACATCTTGCATTATGTAATTTGTTATAGATGCTGTGTCAGCTGGTTAAAATCGATCTTGTCGCTGAATTATCTTCTCATCACACTTTATAGTGGTACTTTGCTCGTTGTTAAATCCTACTCCATGAAAACACTAACTATTGTGTCTCTGTTGACTTAATCCCACTCGTGGTTTAGCCATTTTTTTTTTTTTTTTTTTTTTGGGATTTGGTTTATTTATCGATACTCTTTAACATCTCAGGTCATCAGTGTCCCATTCAATTCAGGGAATGAAACGGCCGACAAATTTTGCTCAGAGGCCTTTTTTTTTCAGGCTTGAGGTTCTTTTTCGTGCCGTAAATGTACGACACGGGACCCACGGTTTTACTTCCCTTCCGAAGGAAGCCATACTTAGGATTTTTACGTCCGAAAAAAATCCATCGGCCCTGGCCGGGATTGAACCCGCGATCTTGGGCTTAGGAGGCAAGTATGGTTACTGCTACAACACCCTAATCGACTAGTTTAACCATGGAATAGCATTTGGTATGCTAACTGATTTATTGATATGAGTTTTCGTGTCGCCAAATTCTGCAATTGAGACAATATACCCAAGCATTTGTTCACTGTGACGGGATTTTGTAGCTTGAGTTATGTCCTGATCTAGTGGCTGCAAATTGAGAGGTAGAAACTCTACTGTTACAAGACTAAAACCTCCTTGCCAACACGATGATTATTTTGATTATGTATGAGCAATTATATTTTCATTTTACTGTATTTCCAGTCAACTGGGAGATCCTTGAGGTTTATTATTTGCTAATTTAATACACGTCAACCAGACATTAGTGGTTTGAACTTTTCACCTCCAGCACTACAACAGAATAAAGTACTCAATATTTCCTTAGAACGTTCGCCACCTTTGCATTCATCTCCCTTTTGCAACAAATTTTTTATTGAAATCTGCAGATAAAATAGCCCACTTTCATGAGCATTTAATTTGTTTTTAGAGATGTATACTTTTAACAATATAATAATAAAAATATGTAATGCTACATCCTGGTATCCTGTTTCCTACACTGGAATGTATATTGCAGGACTTTTATTCTTTATTTGAAAAATTACATGCCTACATTTGTTACATTATTATTGTTCAGATTTATTTAACTCTAAAAGCTAACTAAAATTAAAAATGGTTATAATAATTATAATAAAACAGATAAAAATAGATAGAGGGAGAACAAAAGAAAAAGTACAATAAGAATATCTACTTTAACATATATAATAAAACATATTCATAAACTAAACTAAGTTATAAATCCCCATACATGCTGGAAACCAGCTGTTAAAACGAAAATATAGTTTACAAATCAACACTATTATTTACTTACCAAATTAAAACAAAAATTGTTCCACCAGTTTCCGGCGAAAATGTGCATTAGTATCCTGTGCAATTATAATTTAACTTAAATTTCTTTCTTCTGTATCGCATATAGGTAAGTAACGTAGCTTTAATCTCATTCTTGTTAATTATATATAAAACAAATTTAAATATATACTGTACACTTTCTACCCTAATACCTAACTTATTCTGTAATTTAGCTCCCCTTACGTTAAAGTATGCATAATTAATATACTTTTAACATCTGAGAAAATTTCTTTTCCCAGTCTTCAGCTGCCATTATATCCATTTCGGTAGATTCCCAACGCAGCTTGAAATTGATCAAGCTCTAAATGCCTCTAACCATTCACTTCTGGATTTGAAATGTTCAAAGTTCAATTGTCGGTGCAGTTTCTTTTACTTTAGCGTATAGCATAGAACTAATCACAGGAAAATACACCAACGTGATTATGTTTAACCTTTCTTGTCTCTTCCCTGTCTTGTCTGTTCGCCACTACTTTCTTGATGTCTTTGTGTTGCAATTTGCTTCACAATTTTTATTTTCACATCCTTATATTTTTAATGTTTCTAACAGTAGATTAGTTAATTTCAAACTGCTGCGAAATTTTTCTTTGACTTATATCTTTAGAAATGAAGTCGTTAACTGTGGACTTTAGCTTAGCTTATCATTTCCATTTAGACATGCTGAAGTTATCTCACACCATGAACATCACAACTGCATTTGTACTCTGCTTGTCTAGCAGTGGTATACAAATTAGTCGCAATTTCTCAAATTGATTTATAAAAACCCTACTCCTATTTTGATAATGCTGATTAATTGTAGGATATTAAGAAAAATGACAAGTTCCCTAACTCTGTCTGCAGGAAGTATAACATCATACTTCAGGGAGTAAAATGTTTTATTCACACACCGCAGACCATGGGTAGCCTGATAAAAATATTACACTTTTTAGAATTTCACATGGTAGACCAACATACACAGATTGATCTTTTTGTAGAAAGTATGAAACACATAAGGTTGTAAAGAGATATAAGAAAGTATAAAAAAAAGTTGGGTCCTAAAAAATCAGCAAACTTAGGCAGGTGACCAGGTTACAGGAGAGATCAACTTTACAGATTTTATTGTATTTTCTTTTATTGCCTTCCAAATTGTGTACGTTGCAACTACAGAACTGAAGAACTTTGGGAAAATATAACCTTCGTCTTCAATCATCGACTCAGGTTTTATTACACATAGGAGTTGGAGCAGGATTTCCTAGCTCCAAAGATTATGGTTAATATAAGATATTATATTTAATTAATATTAAGGCTTCCCTGATGAATCATAAATATTAATCAGTTATCATTACTATAAGTAAAGCAAACGTTTTAGATATGATTCAGAAATTCTGTATCAGACATTTGTGCAGTAAATTTGCTAAATTCAAAAAGTCCGGACCTCTCGACCTTGGCGTCCCCTCTTACACAAAGGGACAAGGTCATAAATACCAAAACACCAGATACAGCTAGCGAGGGTGATTTTATAGTCTGAAGTAACCTTGAAAAAAAGACGCAACTCTGACAAAACATAACGAACATAACGGCATATGTTTGTAACAAGAGTAGCTTGAGGGGGAGATTCAAGAGGAAAAATAAAATAGAAAGCCTCGAAGTTCGTTAGGAGGAGGACCCTCAGAGAAATCGGCGCCAAATTGTAGCCTATAAGTAACGAACCGGGAACCACGTGATTCTTGTGTAGCCAATCTACGAGTAGAACTTAAGACCGCTACAAGAATTTAAATATAAAATTATTGAATGTACGTAAGACTGACTGACTGCAGATTTAATAAAAACCAGGGGAAACCCGAAAAAACCCACTTTCGTCTCAGTTAGTCAAGTCGAGTTGGTTAGGCAGCCACTTCTTCTCTGTCAGTCAGTTCGAGCCAGTGAGTTAGCACTTCGAGTTAGTTAGGAAATCAGTTAGTTACTTAGTTAGGCTGAGTTTAATCGATAACTATTAATAAGAATAACAATAAAGTGATCGATGACCGCGTGTGTCCGCGCCAATAGAAATACCACAAGAAGGGTTTTTCAAGGGTATATGCTATCTACATGTAGTACACCAAACAGATCCGCGTGGTTTTTCAAGGTTCTCTTATGGTGAGAAAATACAATTGATATATATCAATATATATATCCTCGTCTTAGTGTATAGTGTAAATAGATAAATAAAGTTTTCAGAAAAACTTATATAAATCTCTTGATGTGAAGAAGATAATGCCCCTATTCCCCATCTTGTCTCCCTGGTAATGTATACGTTCCTAAAACAAAAATACAAATACCGACCCCGAGATCCCATCCTAATCAATCCCATATATGTAAATTCCCCCCTCCTACTAAGTACTGCTTCATTTGGCGCCCAACGTGGACCACTATTAAATACTGCTTCAGGGTCTATGATTAATCAATACAACTGCACACGTGAAGAAACAACACATTGAAATGCATTAAAATAACTATTGGTCAATAAATACCAAATTAAAGAGGGGGCTTGACAGAGTCGCCAAGCCTCATCACCATTATCTACTATCACGACCACCATGGCCACCCCCCCTATTATTCTATTAATACTACTAGTAATATCTGCCATTGCAAATCAAAAAATCGAGAAGAAATAAACAGAAAGCAAACGAAGCATAAATAATAAAGACGATGCAACATTAACAGCAAAATCTAGACAAGATTGGCTTAACTTGTTAAATATAAAAGGCAGGCCTGTTATATAGAGTGGTACAAAATATTATTAACAAGTTTAAGTAAAATAGGAACCAGTGTAACCTCTATTCTACATAAAATATCACAGTGAAAATAACTTTAAAATATAGTTTTAAAAATGCATGCATTTAATAAATATTATACTACAAGACATTTAAAATGGCTGTATAGCATTCCGTGCTTTGTTGAATAAAGAATTAATCTTGTGAATTTACAAAGGATTATAATTACACCTGTTTCCCCTAAGAATAGCATAAGAACTTTAATACGAACCATTTGTACTCCTTGTCAATCAAAAGGAACTATTCAGCTGCCTATAGTGAGAGAGGGTTTTCATTTCAAAACTTGGCAGTCTGAATAACTATCTATTTAAAATAAATTTGAAACAAAATAAATATAGGGGAAGTTTAAAATCGATGCTGATTATATCAGAAACAATTTCCTCATTCTTAGCTACCTCATTTTAAATTTTCAAATCGCACCCCTGTCTTATGATACTTATATTTTAAAGAGCACTCAACTATTATCACATATTTTGTTTTCTATCGTTGTCTAGCAACCTGAATTTTTTATTGTTTTTCAATTTGGACAAATTAAAAGTGAATTTGATATAATATTTGTGTTTGGTAATAATTTGTTTCAAAACACAATTTTCTCTATAAGAAAATACATGTAAGTGGATTAGACAGGAGTTTTGAAATAGCCTGTATTACTGTAATATATAATTGCCGCAAATATAGTATGCTGAAATTTTATTATGTAATTAATAAGTTAAATAAAGTTTATCTCGTTTATCGCTGATATTATTTATAACTTAAATTGTTTCTGATTGACTTTAATCATTTCATTTTGCTCTCAATGTTAGAGAAATTATATTTATTGTGTAACAATATTTAGAGTTATACTCTGAAGTCAATCCTTTTACAAGTACAACAAGGGCTGCAAGATCGATATGAAAATGCCCATAATTGAAGTATTATTTTCCGAACAGATGTTATTTTCATATACGTTTTCAGTTTTTGTGGAATGAGTCTAAAATTCTATGAAACAGAATTTCTTTGTTGACATGTCTATGTTAGATTGTTTTCGTCCTTTACGGAAACATTGTACGACCTGAACTTCTTCGCCAACTTAGATGATGGTTCTCTATGAAATCCTGCCTGAAATGTTAAATGTTCGCTTATTGCTTCCTGATTCAGTTCTTCATTTTGGCCAGTTCCATATGATCGTAAATAGAACTCTATAATAAATATCCTTTCTTTCTGAGAACCAGAATGTATTAATAATTATAGCATTACCCAAAATAAATTGGGTTTTCATTCAACAACTTAATGATTATTCCCAAACTCAAACAACAAAACCAACTATCCAGGTTTCCAAGCAACGATAGAAAACAAATAAATGTGATAACAGTTAAATCTTCTTCAAACACTAAGAACCATTAGATAAATTTAATATTTGAAATTTAAAATTGGTGATAGCGGGGGAAGAGAAATGAAACCTAAAATTTAATCAAAATTGGTTTCAAACTTCCACTTCAATATTTAATTGACGCGTGTTTGTTTAAATTAAAAAAAATTTAGACATATATTTGCCAATTTTTTAATTCAAAGCTCTGCATAGTGTTTGAAAAGACTAAACTTTGTAAACGTCCAGTCTCTGTATTTATTGTTACCCAAATTAATGGGCCATTTCGTCTCTTGGTGCAGAAAATAGAAGGGTTTCAAATGAAGTAGATGTCCGAACAGAAAATTTGAATGATATTGCAGTGACCTTTTTGTAAAAGTGAGCAACATTTGTGTTAAAACCTCCTTTATTGTAAGCTAAGTAATCCAAAAGTCCCCTACCCACGAACTCTTAAATGGCTTGAATGGCTTGTTTTATCACAGCTCATTGTTTCATAATGGAGGAATTAATTCCTCCACCGCTGAGCACTTCATTTTCCAAAAGCTTGTTCGCTTCGCCAGTCGGCTAAATAGTAAATTACAGTAAATGTTACAGGAGCTCTCTGCACAAAAAGCAAGAAAAGGGAAATGCTTCATTTTTTAATAAGCTCCATCCTCTATGTGATGAAAAGTTAATCGAACTTCCTTTAGCGGGAACGGTGCAAGAAAAAATGTCGCACATTATACCTTCATTGATTGAAGCCTGCAGTCAGGGGTTTCCAAAGACGGAAAGGTATACATGATAAGCCGCAAAGCTACATAAGAGTCCTTATTGTACAGATGTTACAGTAAAATGACATATATATGAAAAGCATTATTATTATTATTTAATTAAACCTTTCAACTATAATAGTTTAAACCAATTTTAATCCAAAAATTTAGTAGAAAAATGCTATTTTATTTTATAATTACAGCTAGTTCTACTGCATGCTTATACGATTATAAACAAAATAAATAAATGGATGCCATAGTGTATAAGCAAACAGGAATTTAAGTGTTTTTATTCTGCACTCATTTTTTCATCAGAAAATACACCAAAAGTGATATATTTCTGCTACTATTAACATTTTATTTCTAGCCCTATATTTGATTAAAACGAATGATTATTTGATTCTCAAAATAATTATTTTTCTGTTGTGGGCTCCGTATCATAACCTTTCTTACTGTGTTTGTTCTGACATAAAAAGGTGTAAAATAACATACTACCATCCTCAGTCTTTGTAACTGTTTTTCATACAGTTCCAGCTTCTACAACATTAAATAAGTTTCTCCTTTACATTAAATTCTGTGTCTAGTGTTGATCATTTTTCATCCCTTATAAATGTGTGAATGTTTTTTTAAGGTAAGATGTTTATGTAGCTCTTACATACAGCATTTAAAACTTTTTGTTGCGTTTATTATTGTAGTGCCTACAATCAAGAGCAAAGTCAATTGTATTTCCATCTTGTATTAAGCATTAAATAAGGAAATAACATAAATTTCCATGTGTGTTGAAGATCTTACAAAATATGAAAACAATTTAAGAACTATTAAAATGTCAACTCTTCAATTTTAAACATCACTCTGTCACTTTTCTTCTTCTTCTTCTTCTTCTTCTTCTTCTTCTATTTTCTCTCCGCCCTTCTCTTGTGTCGGTCCTGGTGGTGTAGTGGTAACCATATTTGCTTCCTAAACTCAAATCGCGGGTTCAAACCCGGCCAGGATCGATGGATTTTTTCGGGCGTAAAATTCCTAAGTATGCCTTCCTTCGGAAGGGAAGTAAAGCTGTGGGTCCCGTGTCGTACATTTACGGCACGATAAAGAACCTCAAGCCTGAAAGAAGAGACCTCTGAGCAAAATTTGTCGGCCATTTCACGCCCTGAATTGAATGGGACGCTAATGACCTGAGATGTTAAAGAGCGTCCATAAATAAACCAAATCAACAACAACAACCCCTTTCTCTTGTACTTAAGTACAAGTGTAATTCTAATATAATCATTGGCAAATCATTGTGTTCATTCTGAATATGTCACGCAGTTTACCTATATCTTAAATTTGTTTATGTTGTCTCTGTATTTTGTATAATTATGCACATTATACTTTGTAATTCGCTGGTGTTAACGCCTAGCAGAGAAAATCCCCATAGTCTTAACTCTTGCCAGAGTAAATAAATAAACAAAATACTAAATAAAATAAGAATTTTGGAATAAATTTTGGAACGTTGCAACTGGCATTCGGGACTTCCGGACTTATACCATAGTTTTTCTGCATTTTGAAAAGGCGAATACCAGGCAACAGCAAGCTATGGATTTTTTTTTTTTGCATTATTATTTTCATTCATTGGGAAGAAGGTTAAGTTAACTCCTATAAATATAATTAAAATTTGACTTCGTATATAACAAGGAAAGAATTTCGGCTCGAAAGAGAATTTTTTATTAAAATTTGTTGTCTTGTCTGGCAGTAGTGATGAAAATTATAAAATTATTTATTCGTGTAACATTTCGTTTGATCAACACATTTTTCAAAAATATAGATAACAGTTCTATATAAAATGCAGTCGAACAATAGGTACAGAACGAAAAAGCAATATCTGAATTCTTCTTTTGATTCACCTTCCATAGATAAAAATAAAAATCATCTGAATTACATTTTTGAGGTTTGGGACTTGTGCATGTACTTGAATTCACATAACTGACTGTCTGCCTGGAATACTGAAAGACAGGGCGACGACATGTTCATTATAAAACACGATTTCCCAATTAAAGTTCGGGACTACCAACAAGAGTTCTTATAATTATGACGCAGCTTTCACAAAAACTGAAGCGTTTTCATTATACCTAACATGTTGTCGCTTTATTTTTATATCCGTCTTTATGATCGTTTCTGTGAATACTTCCAACAACTTTCTTGGTTTTCTTTAAAAGACAGACGATTATTTCATTCTCTTTCTTCCTCTGTTTGCTGTATCACTTATCAACGACTTTACATTAAATACCTTGCTTCTCGTTTTACACTTCTGCTTTCCTAGCGTAATCCTTAACATGAGATCACAGCATAACTTCATCCCATCAATACCATCATATCTTTCTTATTGCATAAATGAGCTGTATCTAATTAAGGCAAATATTAACGTTATATTTGGTGCCCTCGGTATTTATGTAGTACTACTTTATAATTTATTTTGAAATAAACAGTTGGTTAAATAGTTGTACCACTATAAACGTTGTATAAACGTTTTTTTAACCGCCATGGGTGGCCGAGATTATTAAGGCGCGGACTCTTGAATAGGGAAGGTCCCGACAGCACCTTACTCCCTGACTGAGGTTTTTTCCTGGTTTTTCTCAAACCTCGTAAATGGCAAATGCCAGGAGGTACCCTAAATTTAGGTCTGAATCGATTCCTTTCTTGAAAAAATATCCTTTCCCAAACTATCCTTTTATTTCACGTATCATAGTGCCCATCGCCTGTGATTCCTTAGCAGCAAAAAACAATGGTTAAATACTATTTAAAAAAGCTATAAATTTTTTTTAGAATAGCTTCGTTAATCCCCAAGAGGATTAAAGAAAAATATTTTTTTCTCTAATAAGACTCCGAAGTATGGCATTTTATATGTAAGTGCGTATCCCACTCATACAAACATTGAACATAGCTATATGAACCGCGATTTTAGCTTATTTTAAACCATTTTTTTACATTTGTATACGATTGTTCAAAAGCCAAAAAGACATGGATTAAAATGGAGTAAATATCTCTTCATATATTTGACATTCAGATTTAAAGTGTTGCTATACTTTCATGCTGCGATGCTAAAGCATATTTATCTCACCTTTAATCAATAGGGTGTTTCAAGATTCAACATTAGCTATTAAAAAGCGTAATTTAATTATGTTTTTACCTCACACATTTTACTTCTCGCGTTTCTTATTTCAAAATAGCCTCAAGCCTGGCACATCAAAAGGCCATTGGCTTCTTCGTTCCTTTTTTTTTATCTTTCGTTCTTTCTTTCCTTTTTTATATTTTTTTCCTCCATATCATAAATGTCGTCAAAGCTGAGATGTCTTTGCAACAGATACACCTGTCTCATGATAGACTTTTGATGACATGGCTTCTGGGTTCTCAAGGCTACGGCACCAATTGTGCAGCGTCTAATTTCGCGTGACACAAAAGTATTAGAGGAGGTGTGGGGAAGTTTTCTATCTGTTCATCTCTTCGCCGTCCTTAATTTCTTATCTTTTTCTTCTTTCTTGCTTTCTTCCCACCGGACAGTAGTACATACAGCGGTTATTGAGAAGAAGACAAAATCTTAATGGAATGGTAACACGCATGTATACAAATGCAATTCAAGATACGAGCGGCGTCAGAAAGCACGTTCTAATGTTAGCCTGCCGCACCAAAGCAAAGCTTTTTTATTCCTTTGTTTTAATTAAGTTGCTTTATGGAAGAACCATATCTCTAACTCGTCGACATCCGTCCCTCCCAACCCTGGGTGGGAGAGAAAATACAAAGCATGATTATACTTTGTTACACACGTGGTCTTTTGCTCGACACGTCTTATCTGAAAATGCAGGGATTTTAGAAACTGGTTCAAATTTTCAGGATTAAATTGCATGTTCGGTTTAAGGTTCATCCTCCACCATGACCACCTCTTTGTGCAGAGATTACCAAACCAAATGAGAGCCGTCAAAGTGGAGATTTTGGAGGAATTCTTTAAATTTTTAATATAGATTTCATTTGAAACGTTTCAGTTTTTCGATTATTTTGATTTCGGCTTTAGTTGACATGGTGATTCCAAATAATTTAAATACTTTTTACATATAGCACATTGTTTTAAGAATCCTCTACTGTTTTTTTTTTAAGTAGTGTTTAACGCCCGTTTTTACTGCTGAGGCACCACAGGCCGTGGGCACTGATGGTACATGAGATGAAATGATAAATTGGGAAAGATTTTTTTTATTAGGGAAGGAAGCGTTCCATGCCTAAGTTTAGGGTACCTCTCCGGCATTTGCCAGTTATGAGGACTAAGGAAAACCTGGAAAAAATCTCAGTCAGGGAGGACGGTCCTGGTAGAAATCGAACTCCAGAATTCCGCTCACGAGTCCGCGCCTTAACAACCTATGCCATCCGTGGCGGTAAACCAGTACTGTGTTCACCCACTTGCGTGAATACATTCATAAATTATTTAAAAAATCAACATTTTTTCATTTTGCTGAGAAATTTGGTTTTTTTCTGCCTTCCCTTGCATTCATATGCTTCCTCACACAAGAATTATGTCTTGAAGTGACGTCTATTTTGGAAGCTTCGTTGATTTTGTGATTGTCTTCATATTTCAGATCATTTTTGTGGTTCTGTAATTAAAACAAAACCGAAAATGTTTTCTTTAAGTGTGTGTTGGAGTAGGAGAATACGTTTCAAATACCAAAAGAACCTTTGTGGATCTTAAGTACTTTATATAACGATAATGTAGATGATACAACTTGTAATGATAAACTGAACATCATGAATGAACTGGTTATTATCTTTATGTGTAGAACTAAAAAATAACCTTTCAAGAACTTATTGTTATTAAAGCATAAAAACCCTATTTCTCTGTAATTCAAATTCATAAATCGAGAAAAACGCTAAATCATAAAAAGAAAGAGAAAGATGTTGAAAAATAGGATACTGAATTTGTATTTTACATATAAATATATTGCACTTTAACGTTATGTCCAGTAATAATTATTAAAAAATAATGTTTCTCTATAAAATACTGATAATATTAAAAATTAATGGTATAAAATGTTTAACGTATTATAACTTATTTGAAATCAAACACAATTTAACAAATTTTGAAGGAATTATATACATGAATATAAATACTTTTTATAAAAATAGTACCACAAGAAAAACATAAATGTCCTGCTGTATAATTTGACACCCTTGCTTTTATTTATCATCCAGAACCATAACATTCTGAAACAATTATTTGTTTTAGTGGCTTCTGACATAAAAGTCGTCTATTTTCTAAGGTAGACAATGTTTACTCTATCAAAAAATTAGCATTAGTGGGATATATCTCTGTACAATATTATACGATAGTAGAAGTTGCATGAATATTGCTATTTTTGTTATTTCATAAGTTGATGCTTACCATGGGATAATGGAACAATTAAACATCTTGCATTTTTAACCAACAGAGCGAGAATGGGTCATTAAAATATAACAAAAAGTAAATAAAAAGACGTTTAACGTTTTTATTTTTACAACAAAATGAGTGGTGTGACTTGGATGTGTTGTTTTTTTAATTCTGAATGCAGGTAAATAATTCGATTTTTTAAATCAGGAATGTTAATTTTGTGGTTCACTTCCATTTTATCAAATTATAGTATTCTTTGTCGTCAGTCATTCAATTAATTAACTTATATTTACTATTTTATATGTATTTATTTATGCGAGCCTTCTGTGAAATTCAGGATACCGAAGTTTATTAATTTTCTGACATTTTCGGGCATAATTAGATATTGCATTGTTATGTAAGTAGAGTCAGCATTGACTTATTAAAGTGCTTGTTAGTAAAAGTTGTTAGTTTTTCTTTAGGTCAAATGTTTTGGATTTTTATGTATTTATTTGTATATACTTGTTAGGGAAGTTCAGTTTACGAAATAAATTTTGAGCTGAACCATATCAAATTTGCTGTGAGCGTGTGTGAAGTAACCTTCAAGTCTCAGCAGTGAAATTTAACACCACTTGTAAAAGAAGAAAAGAACTACAGGCCTTATCAAAAGTTTAAGGACACCTGCATATATCAACTAAATGCATTCTGTCCTTAAAATATTTTGTTCCCAGCAGCCTAGTGTTTCGTAAAAAAACATTATTAAGGGGTACATTTAAAAAAAGAATTATGGAAAAGTGGTTATTTTTTCATAAGTTATGGTATTTATTCCCTTTTAGGAAAGTTACAAAAGTACCTTTTTTATTTTTGTGGGGATATAGCCATGAAAATATATGGGGTACAAATCTTTTTTTCTGAAGATTAACGCACATATATAAGGAACATTTATAAATGTAATATTGCTATCATATACTTGTTTATCAAAAACTGACACGCCGTTTATTACTTTGCAACAAATTGGAAAAATCAGCTTCAATTGGCGCCATTTGACCTTAGTTTAAATAACATGTTGAAAGAACCAACGAAGTCAGAGGGGTAGTGTATAGTGCATAGGGTTTATAGTGTACGCTCCGACTTTTGGTTCTTTCAACATGCGATTTAAACGAAGGTTAAATAGTGCCAATTCAAGCTCGTTTTTTTCCAATTTATTGCAAAGTAATAAACATTTTCTCAGTTTTTCATAAGCCAGTATATAATAACATCATTATATTTATAAATGTTCCTTATATATGTGCGCATATCCTCGAAAACAATACTGTTTATACCCCAAATATTTTCATGGCTAAATCATCACAAAGATGGGGTAAATATATTTTTTGCAATTTTTCTAAAAGTGAAAAAATGCCATAACTTATGGAAAATTAATGACTTTATATAATTCTTTTTAATGGCCTCTTAATAAGGTGATTTTGTTACGAAACACAAAGCTGCTGGTCAAAATATTTTAAGGAAGAATACGCAGGTGTCCTTAAACTTTTGGTAGGGACTGTAGTCACATGACAGCATGGAATATTCTTCGTGGAAATCTTCCGTATTCTTCAGCGGGTTTACCTTCAACAGGTGCAAGGACTTTCGGCCACGAATGAAGTTCAGTCAATGTACTGAATTTCTAAGCATTTATTGCTGGGAGTTGGAGAGATGGCTAGCCAGAGGAATGTGTACATAACTTCCAACTGTTCATTATTAACATTCAGCTCCTGTTGCTAATGCAAGGCGATGGACCGAATGATGAATAGATGATGATGCGTAATGTTTTACTTGGCAGATAAAACCCTCTCCCCACATATATCGCTAGCCATCTCTTCAGCTCCCAGCAGCATTTTGTCCACTGTTTTACACATGACGGTATCTTTAACTATCAAAAATCACATATGAACATATTAAAACCTAATGAAGTATGACAGGACAAATAGTAGATAGTAGATAGTAGACAGCAATCAACTTCACGGTTCATTTTTCTTCCCTGTGTGTCTGACAGGCGATATTTACCTGCAGTTTTTCAGCATTGATTTGTATAAATATAATTTACTATGTACCTCTGGACATTATTCGAGGAATGTGTTTATGCACTATGGTGGAGCAGCATACTTTAGTTAGATAGTTCGTCATTATTTCAAAGACTACTTTCCGCAACGATGGCCAGATTTAAATTCAATTGATATTTATCTTTGGGAACATTTAAAGTTCTTAGTTTATGCATTCAGTACCTGATATTAGGCTCTAAGAGAGCGTATATAAAGTGAATTTGAACAAATAAGAAATACTACAGGAATTTTCAACAGAAAGCGTCAAAGCATAGAACGCAGGGTCAATGGATACACTGAAGAAGGCCATTTTAGAAAATGTTAAATTATAATGTATCACTTGTACTATTAGCTGGTTTGATAACAATAAAGAAATGTAACTCTATAACAAAGGATTTTCAAAACATTTTTACACTGACTTTTTTTAACAGTTTGCTATTAGTAACAAGTTACTAAAATATTTTACACAAATTTATATACACTCTGTCTAACTAAAAGTGTTAATTTCAATAAAAAGTTACGTCTTTTCTTTAATAAAATAAATTGAAAATCAAAATACAGCATAAAAATATGAAGTTCTATAAAACACTGAATAGTATGATTTTTCTGATTACCGCCTTAGTACATTTAAAATTTTTAGGAATGTGACAATATCACATAATGCCCTTTGGGTGATACAAATTAAAGGTGGGTTTTATAACAAAGTGAAAATAAGTAAAACTTTAGATGAAACAAAAATCTGCATTTTATTGTTTTAATACCATGACGCGAGGGCAAACGACTCGATGTCGTAAAAGCCATTGTTGATATAATATTCGTGCAAAGGAGAGGTTTCTTCCACCCTCACCAACTATTTGCACCATCGTACGAGATAATATTCATCGCTTTTCTACCCGATGGAAATATTCTGAAAACTTACTCTTCTAATTAATAATGTTACTCAAAAAAAAAACCAGAAATGTGAGATAATTGTGTAGAAATAAGTAGGTACCGGCTTTAAACTCGGTATCTCCGTTAGAAATCCGCCATCCAAACTGCTCATACACAAAGCACAACTGCGGGTATGTAGGTCAAAGTTGCTATCTAACAGATAGTCGCAACATTTCTGATTCATAAAGGACAAAACGTAAAATAATAATAATATTATTATTTTTGTGGAATTAAAATTTGTATTGATAATATTGTGGTACTAAATGAATAAATCATAATAAACAACATCTAACTGATCGATGTGATTGTGATCGATGTCACAATCAAAGCTGAATGTTAGTGTACTAAATACACTTGCTTTGTACGCGGTGATAGAGTGAGCAATATCATTAAACCAGTTTTAAATAATAGAAGTGAGACAGAAGCAAGAAACAGTACTTAATGTAATGGTAAAAAATTAAAAAGGAGTGAGCCTATGCTATGACTTCGAACAAAGTGGACGGTGATTCATGGACATTCTGTATAGCCGAGGATCGATTATAGTGCTAATTTTAAGCTGTCTAAGATACAATATATGAATTTGGTATGCTGAAGAAAGTAAATAAAAAGTTTGAAATTTTAAGACCTGCAATATGAAATGGGGGTACGTTGCATGAATATGTGGGAATAAAAATGTAAATAGAACTTCATTTCTCGCATTTCTACATCAGAACACATTTTAGAAAAATGAAAAAATGTAGAAATATTTAAGATAAAGACGTAATCAAGACAAGAGATCTCATTGTTGGAACTGGTTAATATAGGGTATATATCATAATTCATTAACTAAATAACGAAAAAGAAGAAGAAGAAGAAGAAGAAGAAGGAGGGAGGGCGGGAGGAAGGGAGGGAGGGAGGAAGCAAGCAAGCAAGCAAGAAAGAAAGAAAAAAGAAGAGAAGAAAGAAAGAAAGAAAGAAAGATGGAAAGAAAGAAAGAAAGAAAGAAAGAAAGAAAGAAAGAAAGAAAGAAAGAAAGAAAGAAAGAAAGAAAGAAAGAAAGAAAGAAAGAAAGAAATCCGATTCTCATAGTTACAAATAAAATTTTACATCTGTTTATTTCATTGGATTTGCCTGAAGCGTAATAGCATGGCATACATTTCAACAATACTGTGTTACCTTTGATTATTTGTATCACATTATCTTTATTTTCGGAGATAATTTTGTAAAAACCAACAACATGTTGCTTAAACTTCGAATACGAGGATTATTCAATAAAGGCTGAGAATTATTTTTACTAACGAAGCACATTAGGCAGGATCAAGGTTGTATGCTATGGCCTTTTTCGAAGTAGTCCCCATTGAGTTGTACGCACTTGGTCCAACGTTTCAGCCAGTCCTGGAAGACGTATTGGAAATCATTTTTTGACACCGTCTTTAACAACTGCCTCCGCATTCTTCACAACAGCCATTGATGATCCAAAACACTGGCCCGAGGGAACAGAAAAAAGTCACATGAAGCTAGTTTCGGGCTGTATGGAGGATGGACACACAGAAGAAGTTTTTTTTTTTTTTTTGCCATATTTTAAGCAACAACGTTGCAAATGTGAGGGCGTGCATTGTCACGATGAAAGTGCCAACTAAAAGCTTCAGCTCAGGGCGTTATTCGTCGGATGTGTTCGAACAGAATGCAAACGGCCAAATCAGTCTAGAAATCAACTGGTTTTCCGACACCAAAGAAAGCCAAAGCTAACTTTCTAAAGCATTTATGAATGTATTCACCGAAGTTGATCGTAATGATGAAACCAAGTTCCCAATACACCTCCACTCGCAACATCTGCTTTGGTGTCTGCAATCTCGACACCCAGCTGCCACAGACGTATCTCATATGTAAGCGATCATGCAGAATGGTGACGCATTACCATGGGAAATCTGTAACGTGTTATGACAGTCTCTCCATTGCTATTCATCGATCTTCCCTAAGTGAAAGCAGCTGTGTAAATTATGATCTCGTTCACAGCAGTAGTAGGAGCACCAAACGTCCTTGCTTTGTTGTTGAAAAACAGCTCTCCTTAAACTCTTTGAAACGCGATTGATTGTGTAGAACATCATCGTCATATTCTTGCTGTAACTTTGCATACGTTTCCATTATGGATTTCTGCAGACGGAAGCAAACTTTCAGATGCTCGTTACAAAGCGACTCCATTTTACGCAGCCTATTTGTAAGTGCTCTTGACTGGAGTCCTATACTAAAACGCATGGGCGTACGCGTTTCCAATTTTTTTCCACCAATCACATGAGATCTGTTTTCTCAAGAAAAACTACTTCATCACCATTACTTCTCTGTGTGATGAGAAAAAAAAAATTCTCAGTCTTTATTGACTAGCCCTCTACAGGAAACAAGATAAGTGTAACCTCATTTAAACTTTAGTTTATGAGCGATTGTGAGGATAAGAGATTATTAAGAGTATAAAAATATACTCATGGGTATATCAACACTAAAGAAATTTAGTGAATTGGCCCTCATTCAGGAGAGTTCAGACCTCCTGGTCGTGTATAATGCAACCAATAAATGGTGTTCATTGTCTTCAGAATAATAGGAAATGCCACCCTAGATAATTAAAAAGTAATTAATTGTTTTCCAATCATATTATGTAAACACTACTTGTAGTTGTGCCAACTTATACTTTCTCTTGTTCATCTTTCTACCTTTCATTTCAACTTTCACCATTTCCTGTCAAGTACAGATATAAAAAAATATGAATAGAATTATCTGCGCTACTCAAAGATGCCACTTCCAGATAGTTGAACTCCTGAAACAAATAACGCTTGTTAACACGATCATGTATATTTTGTGTAGCATGACCGACGGATTACTTTCCACGCTGTGGGGTGCCTTTGAAAGCCCGCGGCTTTCCTCCAGGTGCACTTGCGTACCACTTTTTTGCCGTTGTCACTCATGCATCAACTAGAAACGATTACCTTTTACAGTCTGAAGTCTATCTGTGCTGAAGGCAGTGAATAAATCAGCTCTCCATATTTTGTATACAATAGCTGATTAGTGTACTTATAGAAAATGAATTGCCTTGTTTCTAAAGAGATTCCTGATGTCTTAATAAGATATCACCCCGGGAGTTAAGAAAGTTGTTACCTGTGGAGATGCATTTATTTATGATAAAGGAAAACACTCTAAACCAGCATTTCTTAACCGCGAACTGCAGTTATGGACCTCTTTCTGTCCCGGACCCCTAAGATCCAACTCAAAGCTTAAAATCCTAAATTCACCTTCTTATTGTAGTGTATCCTTGCCCAATTATAACAGTGATATTACACTCAAAAAGTGTATAACATTGTATGATATTAATAATAATCTACAATATATTATGATAATACATTATAAACCCAAGGTTGCGGGTTCAAACCCGTCCCCGAATCGATGGATTTTTTCGGACGTAAAAATCCTAAGTATGTCTTCCTTCGAAAGGGAAGTAAAGCCGTGGGTCCCGTGTCGTACATTTACGGACGAAAAAGAACCTCAAGCCTGAAAGAAGAGTTCTCTGAGCAAAATTTGTGGGCTATTTCACGCCCTGAATTGAATGGGACGCTGATGACCTGAGCTGTTAAAGAGCGTCCGTAAATAAAACAAATAAAAAAAATAATACATTAATCCGAAAGTACTGCACTATATTCTAAGTCAGATCAAGCTTTCTGGTTAAGATTTTTTTCGGAATTTTTCCTTACCCTGAGAAGGTGAATGCCAGGTTCATTTGTAACATAATTAATTCATTTAATTTCATTCAATCCGGCACACTTTACACCTGTAGTATTCAGTGCACAATCTACAGACGTCGCGGAAAGACAAATACAGTCAAAGCAAAAATTCTCCTGTAACTGGAGGAATGATGCTGCTTTTCACTTAAAACTCTTTTTTTTTTTTTTTTGAATGGTGTTTAATGGCCGTTTTTACTACTGAGGCTCCACAGACGGTGGACACTGATGATATATGACATGAAATGATATATTGGGAAAGCATTTTTTTGAAAGGGAAAAACGTTCCAGGCCTTAGTTTAGGGCACATCCCCGGCATTTGTCATTTATGACTGCGGATATCCTGGAAAAAACCTATCAGGAAGGACGGTCCTGGCGGGATTCGAACCCCAGACCTCCCGCTCACAAGTCCACGCCTTAACGACCTCGGCCACCTGTGACAGTGCTTACAATTCGTGATATGTATCAGACTTAATTGGAAAAATGTTTGAATATATTTTTTTTTGATTGTCTAAAAATCTGGAGCAGGCGAACCCCAGCCTAAGCAATTCACTGCCGAAAGATGAGTACTGTGATCAGTCAGGGAAAGTGTAATGGTGCATAGGAGTGTACTGCCTGTTCTTTGAAAGCTATCGCCGGAGCAAATAATGTACTTTAATAAATACTTATCGTTCATTTGTATCATCTTTCATTTTCTGTAATTCATTGTTTGCGTCTACAGATTCAAAAATAAATTCTGTTAAGTGATCCTGGAAGAAGAGGTGTTCTAAAGGATGTTATGCAATATATAAGCAAGTCTGTGTAACATAATTACTGCTGGATGTAATTCGTTTCAACTTCGCCAGCTCCACCTGAGCGTAAGTAACTGGTAAAGAAAATTAACACATTATGAAATAATTTGAATAATATACTTCAATGAGCTTTACTTATTGTTCTTTACTATTTGAATAAGTAGCTTCTATGTGCACAAAAGCAGATTGAGATAAATGGGAGTATGACTGCTGCTGACTACAAAAACAAATATATTTATTACTAAGATTAAAAAGTTGGCACGTAAAAATTTGGTAGTGTGAGACGACAACGAGGCTGATCTAAAATCGAATGGAGTGACTGTAAAAATGTTAACTTTGCACCATTTCGCTGTGCTGCACTTTCAAAATATTCTGTTTGACACGTACTTATTGCTATAGCTGTAGCCAGCACCAACAAAACATTTCAACTTTCTGATGTGAACCTTTGCAATTTCATGATGGACACAAACAGGCAGGAATTATGCTAACTGTGAATAACTAGCAAAAGGGGGCGTTCAGCATCAAGTAGCACTGCAGGTAATGTAGATAGGAACTACAGCAGAACATAATATAGAACTAACATAACATTTTGACACAATTTACAAATAGAAATTGCCATGTATGGTACCCAAAATCTTTTAGGCAGAGTTCAGTTATCGGGTACTTCATACTCTTTAAGTACTCTTGATAAGAGCGGTAGCTAAAAGACTTTGTTAACTCTTTCTTTCGGAAATTCTGGTTAGAGACTATAAATTGAGCAGCCTCCTTGTAAGCCGACACACTGATGCGTGGTGACCTGTAAGAACGCTGACAGGTGCCTTCTCACACATAGCTGACTTGTAGCGTTTGCGTGTGACTCATTTATTAAGCGGTTCAAATCAAAATGGCATAAAGTCAAAAGTTGATGATTTTCTTTTTTCTCTGTGCCCTAGAGTTATAGTGAGGCAGACATAGAACTTCGGGTTCCATGTTTCAATTAATGCGACTATTATCATGAATACTGAACTTAAAATATTAATGGTACATATGCGCATAGCTCAACATATGAGAAGCATTTTTTGCTGATATCCTGATTTTTGAAAGCTATTCACTTAATACACGGGCACGTGTATTTACTTGTTAGTTAAATAGAATTCGTAACACAAAATCAACAGGCATTTGTTCTATTGTGGCGTTAACTCGGCGAAGATGATGCATAGAGCTTTGACACTTACCAATGTATGTTTTTCATCTTTCATCCCCCCATATAAAAATGTAATTTTATGCGCTTAATATTCAAAAGTTGCTCTTCTATATAAAATAAAATGGTTTTCTCTAAATAATTAAATTTAAAAATTACGGATTATAAAATTATCCATTATTAGATTTGTATCAAAAAAGCAATTGTAAAATTATTCTCAAGATTTTAACTTTTCTGAATAGTTCAGTTATATTACAGAGGTAACTGCTAAAAATCTAACACGTAGGTTACTTTTTTCTGAAATTTGAATTTTAAAACATATTTCCCATTATAATATTAAGATATTTAACTTAATAAAAACGCTGAGGTTTAGATTTTTTTTAAAAATAAGAAAATGAATGCATCATTTTCACTCGATGTTCTTAAAAGTTGTCAAATCTATCATGTACAAAGTTTTGAAAATATGCTTTTGATAAAAAATGATAAACTTACAGATTAAAGTGAGGAGAGTTAAATTTCTAATATGCAGTTTAAATTTTGTCTTTATCTTTAATATTGCACGCACGAGTACAGTGAATGTTTGGTATATTTCACCAAAATAAAAACAAAGATAAGGGAACTCTTGCCATCGCGTGCTATTAAATTTATAATCATCAATAAACAGCTTAACATTTGCAATTGATCAATCACACTGCTAACAAGTTCGTAACGTTTCTAGCGCACCAAGCGAAGATTAAAATAATAAATGATGAATAACTTAGAAAGTTCTAAATAAGAAAATGGGCGTGATTTGAATTGATTTACTAGTCCAACTGTGATCACACGTGTTTTGCATAACACGGCCATTTTATAGAAACTGGAAAAAATTCTTTTACACAAATGAAATTGAAAGTTTGTTTCACAATAACGTGCTAAGAATAAAACATATTTTTGTCCCCTGGTGGTGTTTATTCCCTTATTAGGTGCTTAGCATTTTTACTGTAATAAAATCTTTCTACATCTCCAATGAACAATTAGATAAAAATATTGCGAATATGACATGAAAATAAATTAATTCTATGTAGATATTTTGGCAGTTGGTAATGAAACATGTAGAAAAATGATTGCTTTAACTAACAATTGAGGAGTTAGCACACTACTGATTTAATACAATTTTTGTCGTTCTTTATTACGTTAATTTTTTTCCTTAATTTTTGGATAAAATTTTTACAAACTAAATTAACACGATATTTTTATATTTTGGTCAATTACTTTTTTATATAATGATATGATATTATTAAATTTATTCCTTAGGGTTTTTTTATTCATCTTTTATTTTAAAAATATATGGAACTAACTTTGAAATATTTAGAAGAGCATTTTATTAATTCTTTTTCTATTTTTAACGCTTTTCACAGCTTGTTCCAATTGTTCAAATCCAGTCGGATCTGGATTCGTCATCGTTCCATTTTTTAAATGTGTTATTTATTATCACTTTGAATGCACTGGTCTTCTCTTGACTCTGTAGATTGAACATGATCTTTGTAGGTGTAAGTGTGGAGACTGAATGGAATAAAATGAATAAATGAAATAAATTTGAAGTCTTTGGCGCGTTAAAGATATCTGGTATTCACCTTCTCAGGGTAAGGAAAAACCTCAAAAAAATCTTAACAACACAGCTTAACCTAACTGGGAATCGAATGCAGGAAACAAACGCTACCACTAAACTACGGAGTCAGTCCGTTTCACTATTATATTCTTACATTTTATCTGCAGTTCATACTCCTTTATCCTCACACTCAATGACGTTTATTTGTAAATAACCAAAATAACCGTCAATTATGACAAAGAGAGAATAGACTTAAAAATAGTGGTAGTAAACACGCACATATACAGATAGAAATTAAACAAATACATTTTTCATCGTTATTGTTTCACACTGCTCAGAGGGTAATGAAACAGAGAAAAAGAACATATTGGTATCTGAATGACATCATCAAAAAACTCTTATGAAAAACAAAGAGCCAAAGGTCCGCATAATGAGATTTCAGTATAAAAAATATAAGCAATATTATAAGGTGAAATGAAATTCCAAATTCAATTATTTCCAGTTTTAAAAGAGTGAATATGAAAAGAAATACAAATATTATAGAAAAATTTGAGATTTAAATGACACACAGCATGAGCATTATTCCAGATTACGATATAAGGTTTTATTGTGCAAATCAGCGGCAAAAGAAATCTCTAAACGCCATGACGATAAAATACAAATCGCAAAAGTATTTAACTCACGAATTGTGTGATAGCTGTATTTAATTTTCCTTAATAAATTAATTTAGGTTGGAAAAATCGAGACAGGAAATAGGTTTCATTATAACATTAGGACTGGACTTCATTTGGATGACAGGTCAGGGGAATAGAAAGAGTGCATGGAGGAAGCTTAAGTATTTGTTGAGGGATATGGATAGACGGCAGACAATTACGCAATGCAGAAAAATGATTTAGTTGAAAATACCATCGGGGCCAAAATCCATAAGGGGAATGGAGCAGTACATTAAAATGGGGGCCAAATTCACTAGAGAGGGGATTGCATGGCTCAGACTAGGAATATGGCGGATGATGAAAATCACCGACGACTATTAGCGAAGAATTTGTCCCATCTGTGAGGAGGGCGAATCTTGGTCAAATATATTGGCTGGAATGTAAAAGTACAGAAGAATGGAAAGAAAATTATCTGCCACACTCCTTTACGAGATCGAACAGATGTCATGTTCGGCTCTGCTGGAAGGCAAGGAAGCAAAGGAGAGATTAGGTAAATTGCTGATGACTCAGATATGAAAAGGCTGATAATCTGGAATCACGGGTAGGGAAACTAGTTGTATCCAGGTATATGTTAGTGGCATTCATTACTAGCGTACTTCTTTCTATTTTTCTTTATAAACGCATATTTAATGAATTTGAAAAGTATTTTATTCTTTTTTATTTTTCTTTCGTTATTTTATTCTATATTTTTAATTGTGGTATATATGTATATCCGAGGGTAGGTCCATAAGTTTCCGGCCTTGCCGATAGGGATTATTGCTTTCCAAAACCCCTATCTGATGTCATATCCTATATATTATGTAAATAATTGCAACCGTAATTTCCGCTCTGCTGTGTTCAATTGTTCAGATATAGTTGCATAAAGAAGGCTATGTGTACAAGATTGTGACATGTTCAAAATGGAGTATAGAGCTGTTATTAAGTTCTTCACAAAAGAAGGACTTACTCCAAATGAAATTAAACAGCGATTGGACGGTAGGGGTAACATCCCCCCTGTTCTACTGTAAAATAATGGACAAAACTTTTTCGAATGGTTCGAAAAAGCATTGAAGACGAAGAGCGTGCAGGTCGACCCTTGGAGGGCTCACTCCTGAAAACATCGCTCTTGTAGAAGAAGAAACTATTGAAGACCGGCGGCTCAAAGTTACAGAAATAGCAGAAAGATTGGGCCTTTTTGAAACAACAGTCCTTCAAATTATTCATGAACATTTAAACATGAATAAGGTTAGTGCAAGATGGGTGCCTAGACTTCTTTCCTCAGTCCAAAAGCAGCAACGGGTCATCTGTTGTCAGGCATTTTTGGAGCTCAGCCGTGGCAACGAGAGACAAGTTCTTCAAACGATTGTTACAGGAGATGAAACTATGGCCCTCTACTACGATCTCTTGTCCAACAGAGAATCAATGGAGTGGCTTAAAACTGTCCAAGCATCACCTCTAAAGGCCAAGGTCATTCAGTCAACCAAGAAGATCATGGACACAACCTTTTGGGACTGTGAAGGAATACTCATCATTGACTTCACGGGAGGAATACCACAGTAAATGGGGAGAATTATGCTGGCCTACTGCACAGACTACGTGCTTCCATCAAAGAGAAAAGCCGAGGAAAGCTGATTGATGGTGTGCGCCTTCTTCACGACAAGGCGCCCTTGTTGCAAAGGAAACTGTGAAGAAATGTAGCTTCAAGGATATCGAACATCCACCCTAAAGCCCAGATCTAACTCCCAGTGACTATTTCCTCTTCGCAAAACTTAAGGAGGACCTTCGAGGAAGGAAATTTAAGTGTGACGAAGAAATGACGAATGCTGTTTATGCGCATTTTGCATACAGTACTTCTGACTATTGGGGGAGGGTGAAATGTTAATTAAAAGATGTGAGAAGTGTAATGTAGTAAAGAGTGTGTTGAACAGCAAAGTATAGTTTTTGTCTTTATCCTTCCTATAAAATGGTTAGGGCGGAAACTTATGGACCTACCCTCGTATGTTTGATTTTATGATTTATTGTGAAATGTGTAATGTAATGTATTGTATTCAATCAAACAGACCAATTGTACTGGATCATGCGCTATTGATGTTGTATTGTATTGGTGCCACATTCCTCCTATTAGTACTATAAACAATTGAGTAATAACACCAGACAGTTAAACTAGATGAAGACATGTGGATTATAGGTAAAACATTAATATATATATATATATATATATATATATATAAATTAACACTAAAATAAAAGTAGATAAAGATAAAACACAGAGAAAGAGTCACACTAGAAACTGCTTCTAGTGTGACTCTTTCTCTGTGTTTTATCTTTATCTACTTTTATTTTAGTGTTAATTTGTTACATTGTTAATAGTGTTTCTTTATTTTTATGTTTCATTAATATATATATATATATATATAAACAAAATGTACTTTATAAATGCAAGAGAAGTATAAACCAGTAACATATAGCCAGAAAAGTATAAACATGACCAAAACTAACGTGTAATGCACAATGAGGAATTAGTTTTGTTGTTACGTCAAAATCTAGGTCGCAGGTGCTCACAGCTTGCGCAGATACTTTCTAGTTTCGGCGATAACCTTCTAATAGCCCTGAGTAAGTCTTCAACAAGATAAGAACGAACAAACTGCCAACCGCTTCCTTTCCAATTAATTTATGAAGGCTACTGCATTACTTCAGGCACACAAAGGAGCTGTTAAATATAATTACACAGTTGAAAAGACATGTTCTAGGACGGCAACTAAGAATGTTAGTTCCCCTTCACAGCTTTGTAAAAATTCGGTTCTTCTCTGTTGTTATCATTAGGTTAAAAGCAGGTTACGTTACAATGGTACGATACAGACTTGGGAATATTTCACCCTACTGTTACCGACGGGTAAACAACATAAATCTCTGGGTTTCACGCTAAAAGAAATATTGTTGCATTGTATGAAATGTGTTAATAAATTACGCAGCGCTTTGTCAAACAAAAGTTGTAAATAAAACATGACATAATTAAACAACATACTGTTTGATGATATCTGCCGTATATCTGTGTGGTGGGGTTTATCTCGCTCAAAACTACGCAGCAAGAAAAACAACCAAGGACGCCTTGTTGTAAAGATTCTCAAAGATGTGACAAAGGACGAGGAGTTAAGTTGCATTCTATTTCTTATATACCTAAGTAATAATATTAATATTTCGTATTTTAACGGAATACTTCGGTAATGAAATCCTCTTTAAAACATGTTTGCATAAATACTCCAAAAAGAATATTCATAGCTGATACTTTGGAGGTATTTAGATTGTTAGCTGCTTGCATTACAGAAACTCAAAATTTCACCTTGTGTATCCTTGATGACGCTATTCAAAACTACTTGAACTCTTGGATGAATGTTTTAAAGAAACTTTATTTTTTCACTACGCAAATTTATGGCGGGACCAATCAAATAAAGCCTTGGCTGCTTATATTTGCAGAACTGTTCATTTTAACTAATTTTTTGTACCATTATATTATTTTCATATGCTTCACCCCATTATGATATGAGTATATTAATAATGCAAATACGAACTTATGAAGTAGAACATTTCCATTTTGCATATCTTGTACTTTGTCATGCCTTGATTTTTACTTATACTATTCTATGGTCAATGCTGAACTTTATGTATTGTGTAACTTTGATATCTCGTACTTCTTCTAATATGTTGCATAGAATGTATTCTAATTCATTTGTTGTTATACCATCTGGTGAACGCCACGTCCATTTTCGTAAACCATTCTACTATTAAGGTTCCGGAAGATCTCATTCCTTGATGATCTCTGTCGGTCTGGCGCAATTTCTAGATCTTTGTACAAATATTGTGTTTCTTCTTTAGTATTTGATCCATTGATGCATGATGTACTTGTATGATTGTGGTCATGTGGTCTTTCGTTTCTAGTTTTAGCAAAGCAATCCTTTCTGAGATACCTACTGTTTCGTGCACCATGTCTTTTAGTTTAATGTGTTTTTGACTATACACTACATTAATTTTGTAAATGCCCTGCAATAGAATCCCAGTTTTAAAGAGTTTTCACTGGGTCAGTTTAAGAAATCAATCTGTGATACTTTGCTTGCATTGGTAATGATTGTTGGATGATATACGAACAAGTTCATTATTTTGTTACTTATGAAATGTCAAATTTTGTTAGATTATGTTTAAACATACAGGTTGGATAATGCGCTTCGTTACATTTTCATGAAATAGTCACTTGTTCTAAGTGGCATTAGATATGGTATGCAAATATATTTATATGCACTTTTTATTTTAATTCGAAGCGTTTTGTCCAACTTTCGAATGCAGTCCGAAATTTCTTTATAAGGATGTCACCTGAAATAACTGCACATGTTTATTGCATACGTTTCTTAGGTCCCAAAACTGTCTTATTTGGGTTTTGTGCAATCCTGTCTTGATAAATTTCCAAACAAAAAGCCCGCGAACGCGAACTGAAGGTGAACTTCTATTGAGAAATGGTCAGTTGGGGTGTCCTGTCACTACATCGCAAAATGAGAAGATGCTCAATCTTGTTAGAAGAAAACATTCCATAATGCTATTCAAAGTTTCTGTTGCATGTGCACATATATCAAATTGCACAATCGATAATTGACAGTGTGCACTTGCTTCTCTATAATCAGCATTCTATTGTGGTAATCTGTAATAAAAAATAAAAATAATGCTACCAACGTTTTCAGAAATTTATGATAGTACTTTGAAATTAATGGCGGCTATGTCGAAATACTACATAAATGTGCTTGGAGGAGCACATAGTACGTTAAAGTGTCAGCACAGAAGGCAGAAGATCCGTGGCCAGAATCCCGGCCATTATCCGAATTTTTCACATGTAATTCTTCCTTTCCAACAATGTCCTATATACGGTTAGTGTGAAAGAACCATTTCCATATATAAATTAAGCCCTATATGGTTGCTGATTAAACTAGAAACATAAGTCAAAAGTACTCGTAGCCATTACACGGAATACACGGAATGGAAAACCTTAGGGAAGTCTCCGAGAGAATATAGAAACACTTGAGAGCGGTTCACGTTTATTTTGCTTGGAGGAGGACTCGGTAGCTAAGTTGATTAGAGCGTCAGCACGGAAGGCTGAAGATCCGTGATTCCAATCCCGGTCAAGGCCTGAATTTTCCAAATCTAATTCATCCTTTCTGAGATGAAAATGGTATGTACGTATATATAAATATGCACTTACAATTTTTTTACTGCTATACACATTTCATTTGTTACAAACATTATTTGATGCAAATAGATCGAATCGTTACGTCCGCCCTTTATATTAAAAACTCTACTACATACTAACCAGTCATATTAAAAATGAAAAATAAATATATCGAGAACCTAGGAACAAAAAATAGTAAATGTAAGAACTCAGTTCCTTTGTTTTAACCTTTAAAAATTTAATGAGATGCATTTGTGATTGCGTTAACTAGTTCAGATGCCTCTGGTTAGGTGACAGAAACCTCAAAAAATCTCAACCATATTATACTATATAACAGACACTGGAGATATATTAAACCGATCGAGTATAGAGTTATAGTATATTATGTAAAATACTAGGCTATTCTTAATACTTTCACTGCTTTTCCTTCCAATATAATATGTCAATAATGAATTCTACATAATTTATTCTGATTTTTAAATGATTGTACCTAAATTGATTTAAGATATGGTTTCAGAGTTACAGTCTATAAAAGTATTAGAAATATAATTCAGCATTAAATATTTGCATGATAACCAATAAAACACAAAGGAACCAATTAAGGAAGTACTGGAAACGTCTCTAAACAATTGCGTTTCAATATATATATATATATATATATATATATATATTACTACACAGCCTATAACACTATTACAACACAATCCCCCTACTAGAACATCAGAGGATTTCGTTTCGATTTTTCACTACGAGAAATATGAGGAAACTCAGAGAGGTATTTGGTCAGCAATAACTTTTCTGCAACCAATAAAATTAATATATATAAACAGAATTAAAAATAAAGTTTTCTGGGTTAAAAACGTTTCGAGATATCCAAAACCAAAAGCAAGAAAAAATGCCTAATATAATGAAAAAAAGCACCTGGTTAGCTCAGATTTAAGGACCTTTTAGGACCTCTGGTAATAATCGTAGTATTGAGGGTCACCGCATTTCCTCGGCAATCGCAAGGGTAACATGAACAACAAATAAAGTATAAGCTCTTATATGAGGGTCTTAATACGAGCGGTGATACGGTGCATTTTGTAATGTATATTCGTATATGCGTGTTGTCTTGTGTTGTCTAATAAGGAACAATGTCTGACAATCAGATTGCCACAGTGTCTAAAGCAGCTTGTCTGATCTTCAAGAACATCCAATCCCATAGCGGAACTAATGAAGATGATCTTAATGATGGATAATGAAACATGCGATATTAAATGCGAGCCTTTCATTCAAAAATTTTATAAATTGCATTTAATTAATCTATTAAAACTAAGTCAATTCAAAAACAGTATCACTGATGTTTATAATTTTCAAAATTCTACATGTTATATTACATATGGCAATGCGTTTTATATACGGTTACAGAGAAACGTATAAATGCTGAATGACTCCAAATATAAATTCAAATTTAATGACCTACCGAATCAATTTGTTCTTAGAACACGTCACTCCGTTATATAATATTGTTTATAATATGTAATAAGGAAAAAATCACAGTCAATGGGGCATTTAAATAGTCAATAGTGGTGCTTTCTGGAGACTTTAGATGTGGGGTTTGTTTTATTTAAGGAATTCTTTAACATCTTTGGTGAAGCGTCCCATTAAATTCAGGGCGTAAAACGGCCCATAATTTTACCTTAGAGGACTCTTCTTTCAGGCTTGTCGTAAATCTATCTATCGCCCCTGGTAGATATTGAACCCACGACCTTAGGTCTATGAGGCAAGTATGGTTAGACCTCCAGGACCGACTTTCTGAAAGGACACGAGTATAGGCACAATAAGGTGAATGCGGAAAACAGGCAGCAGTACTGGGCTTGGTAAGTGGTGTAAATTTTTCCGAGCAGGCCACAACGTGATAAACAAACGTGCTAAATATTTCTGAGCAAAATGGAACAGAAGGGAAAGGAAGTAACAAAGAAGAAAGAGAAAGTATAATGATTCTACATAGACAGCGAAATAGTAAAACTTTGAATAGAAGCTATTACAGTGATAACAATAATTTAAAATGTCAAACAAACCGCGAACTGGGCGTCATCAAAGATAGACAGCAGGGAGCAGAGAAACAAACCCAAGATAGTGAAACAAACTCCCACTGTTAATAGCAGCAGAACTAAGAACACTTTGGTATAAGGGAGTATGGTAACTTCTGAATTAAGCGAACTTGTTAATATTGATAGGACGAAGGACTGTTTTCTATATAAAGCTATTTTGCAACTTAAATACAAAAAATGCCACAAGATTTCTACATTCAACAGGACAACGATCCTAAACATATTGAAGAAATGAATTATCTACATCCCTCATCATCTCAATACCCTCGGCACAACAAACACCGGACTTAACCCAATGGAACATCTATGGGATGAATTAGGTAAAAGATTGCAGAAAATAAAACAGTTGCTTCTTAAGTAATTGCGTCAAATAAGCTCTCAAGTCACTGGAAATCTAGTTAGTTCAATTCAAAAGAGGTTAAGGGGAGACACTGACAGAAAAAGGAGGCCAGAAAAGTACTAAAGGGAATGAAAAAAATGTTTCTAAAAAGGTCACGAACTTATACATGTGCCTATCGTTCTAAGATCGAAAATATTATAAATATTCTTTTATTTTCTATAACAAAGCTATTTAATTTTCAAGTCAATGTATTATTTTAGTGCTCAATTTTATTTAACTGCTCTACTTACAACGTATTGCAAAATATGAATTTGTAAATTTGTTTTCTGCTGGTGTGGCTATACTTCTGTCCACGACCGAATGTCTTCTAGACTGGTAAGCCATAGAGACAGTTAGGTAATAGTATATCAATATATAAATGACTGGTGCACGAAATATCAAACCAAATTCAGTAGCCAAAGGACATTGTATATAGTTCCTCCTATATCTACTTTTATGCAATACGGTGGAAAGACCCATCGCTCTAGCTATTTCCAGCAGAAGAAACACGAAAGATGGCGAAACGCAACCATACATTTACACTTTAGCAATTTGCTACTATATATTTTGTATAATTATTACTGTTTACATTATCTAAGAGCATTTGCTCTTTGGCTTGCGTGGGTGTGAGGGCTTGTCACAAAAAGTAAGATTTGAATTTACATTTGTTGTTCAGTTAGTTAGGGAAGTATGAAATTGACATTGGTTAGGTATCCTGTTTATAACCCGCTAGTCTACCTGACTTGAAACTGAAAATATCATCACATTAAAAACAAGATGTGTCAAAGTAGATTAAAAAGAAAATGAAAAAGGAAGTACCTTTCTGAGAAATCTGAAGAAGTTAGTGGAAAATAATGGGTCCCTTGTAAAACAGCTTGAGTCAGTAGCTATGGTTAGCAATGACATATGCAAGTAGGTACATACAGAGAGACTCTCTGAATGAGTGACCAGTCCAATATCAGGGCCGCCTCAAAAACATCACAAACACAAAAAGACGTACACACATACAGAGATTGAATGATGAAATGGCACGTGAATTCGTGCCAGAGAACTTAGCATCTACCCGTTCTCGTTCAGGTCCGTCATTATACTTAACACTAATAAACTGTTCATTGGACGCCATTATAATTATTACTAATAAACTGTTCAATGGTGTACCCCTGGCCCTGAATTCAGACTTTAACATGCCTTAGAAGGAAGAGCATTCTTGTATTATTTTAGAGGAAGCAATCAAAGAAATTGTCGATCTTAAGTCAACTGATAATGGAAACTGCAACAGTTTCTGCTTCTAGACCTGTTTTTCAGCTTTGGTTTCTGGATCCTCTTAGATATTCTCTAAAGAGCAAAAATTAGGTCTGAGGTGAGATTTGCCTTCAATAGATATAAAAGTTACGCCAATAAGAATGATAGTGAGAGCGAGGAATATAACAAATTCAAATGGGGAAATAGTGCTAATACTAACAAAATAGATATTTTCATTAAATTTTATTTGGAATATAGGTATAGTATTAAATTACCATTTTATCTTATACTTTGCAATTTTGGGGGAATGTTAATGATATAATAAATCGGACTATTTCTAAATTAAAAGTACCATTCTAAATAAAATAAAACATCATAATGATTGATGTCTAATTAGGCATATCTCATATTAGTATTTTATGCATATCCTGGCAGAAAAATACCTTGGAATGTTTTCAACAATTTAGTATATCAAGTTTAATTTTAAGATTATAAAAACGTCTTTTCCATGTCTCTTATCTTCTCCGATTACAAAAAAAAACAGTGAATTAATTTGACCTTCCTGTTTGTCATTTAGTAGTTTGTTTATGTGTTATTCTATTTAAAATGTAATAAGCACTAAGACTATTGGAAATATTTTTATAAAATATAAGCTACATACTCAGTAATGCTTATATTAAATGTATTTCTTTAACACAAACTGTGTGCTACACTAAAATATGGACTCTTGAGTCAGATAGCAAATTTGAAATTCACGAAGACAACGGCGAATTCCTCCCGTCTGACTTTGATTTCAAACCTTAGCCTGTGTAAAAAACTGACTTATAATGGTGTGAAGCTTGGGCCACGAGTACTCAAAAATGTTGATTTGTAATGGCATAATCTTTGAGGTCTTCAGGGACGTGGATGTGGTAGGACAGGGCATGATGGTTCAGATGGAAGATATAGGCTCGGTAAATTGAAGGTTTGAGTTCAAATTTTTCATGCCTGTGATTACAAATCTTGCAAAATTTCTATTTCTATTACGGGGCAAACAGTGAGCATTTTTAGGCACGTATCTTCTCGATTTACAAGAACTTTCGCCCAGCATACTCTGCTATACAAAGCGAAGCCCAAAGAAATGAATTGCATGCATGCTATTTCATCATGTGACGCAGTTTGTCCATGAAAGCACATGGCGATAACATCAGATCAGACTTTCCAGCTCAATATTTATATTTAGTATAAAAATGAAAATTCAATGCCGTTATCTGGTGCACGTGGAAATGAAAACCCAAGTAATGGAGGGCAACGTAGGCATCTCCTGTCATGAGCTTCTAGAGCGCATGAATGAATGACGTCCGTCAACAAAGGCGCGTCAGAGTGGCGTCTTCCCCTTCCCAGAGCCTAGTTGATGTCTTGGTCCATCACTCAGGGATGCTGCGCCACATCTTCTGCTCCTTCCCTTGCACCCTGCTTCTTTTCTTTCTTTGATATTATTTATTCAGAATACGAAATGGCGTTTGTTCAAACCGTCAGAAACTATAGCTGATGTGTTAGCAGCAAGTGGAAACGAGAATAAATAATGCGAAGGGTGCTCGCAAAGGGGTTGAGAGCTGGAGGGATTTCCCGGGAGCTTTGAAGGAACTTTCATCGGTTTTTTCTTCGTGCGTGGTTGAACATGAAGAACGAAGGAGAGAGAAGGAAGTTTTCGAACTTTTTAGGAGAGCCATGTTTACTTCTTTAGTGCTGATTTCGTGGTAGTATTTACAAGCTTGTCAGAGTTCCTTGCTTTTTCGTTCATGTCATCAGAGTCTATCGGATATCAGCATCATCACTGCTATTCATAATCGCCATTTCAAACAGATGCATCGTTTATATACAAACCTTAGTAATGCAGTGTGGTTCGGGCGCCGCTTAAGTTATTGTGCTCAAGTGGCCTTAACGCTTTCATGACCTCAACAACAAAGTCAAGGATGACCAGCCCCCTGTGTCGACTGACACTATGCTGTTTATCTTAATGTTGTTTTACATGTCTTCTGATCCTTTTTCTTTCCGTGGGTATTTATTCCCGTCTTATTATGTACGATAGATAAATTTTATCCGCATGGTTAGGTATTAAGAAGGGATAACAGTAAGGATAGTTGTTTTAACAAACGCCGATAGAAAGTGAGTGGTTTGAAATGTCTAGTAAAAAGCAAGTATTGTGGAACAGCAAGAGGTCAATATGTAGATAAGTTTAGGGAACTAATTTGAAGCTCAGTACATGCAATGTCAGTGCGATTGTAAAAGTGTGGGATGGCGCGTTATCCTGTATATATGCCAATATTAACTGTTTATCCTTCGATATGTCCATTAACGTGCCATAATAAACTTCTGTATACCGCCATGGGTGATCGACGGGTTCGGTTCCATCCTGATTGAGGTTTTTTCCAGGTTCTCCTCAATCCTCATAAATAGCAAATGCAGGGGAGTTACCCTAAATTATGGTCTGCTTTCTTTAAAAAAAAAAAAAAAATCTTTTCCCAATATATAATTTCATTTCATGTATCATCAGTGTCCACAGCCTGTGGTGTCTCAGTAGTAAAAACGGGCGTTAAACATTATTGAAAAAAAAAACACTGTTTTCCAAATATTTAGCAAGATTAATCCTCGGGAACCTCATAGAAAAAAAATAGTCACTATCCCCTTTCCAGCCGACAATATTCTCCCTTTGTGGAACACTTTTACCACTGTTGTCCTCTGCGTTGACATACGCTTCGATTCATTTGGTTTCAAGCGGTGAATCCAAATTTCGTCTACGGTCTCGAATCGACACAAAAAGTTCTGCGTGCTGTTACTGAGCATCGCCAAACCCTCCCTTCAAATGTGTTTAGTCCAAAGTCAGTAATCGCCCACAGAGGTTTTCAAATACAAGATTTTTTCCTGCTGAATCGAGAAGTCTAGAGTATAAATTATTTCACGGTAGCTTCTTACAGTCATTGTTTCAATGAGTTTATGGTGGTTTGAATAAGGATCTCTACAAATACTTAATGAGCAATAAATATTCATCAAAATTTAATGTAGTACCCCTATTCAACTGGGTTTTGATCTGCGTCGCCATGTAAAAGGATGTAAGTATTTAATCACTGCATCTCACTCACCGACTTCCCTGTCTCTGTTGTAGTTTTTTTTTTAATAATATTTAACGTTCATTTTTACTACTGAGCCATCACAGGCGATGGACACTAATGATCTTCCTACTTAATTTGTAATGATAAATGCGAAAGAGCATTGTTTTTAAGAAAGAAGGTGTTCCAGGCCTAAGTTTAAGGTACTGTTTGTCGTTCATTTGTTTTATTTACGGACGCTTAATATCTCAGGTTATCAGCATCCCATTCAATTCAGGACGTGAAACGGCCGATAAATTTTGCTCAGAGGTCTCTTCTTTCAGGCTTGAGGTTCTTTTTCGTGCCGTAAATGTACGACATGGGAGCAGCGGCTTTACTTCCCTTCCGAAGGAAGTCATACTTAGAATTTTTACGCCAGAAAAAAATCCATCGACCCTGGCCTGGATTGAACCCGCGATTTTGGGTCTACGACGCAAATATGATTACCACTATACTATCAGAACCGACAAGTTTAGAGTACCTCTCCGACTTTGCCATTAATGAAGACTGAGGAAAATCTGGAGAAAACCTCAATCAGGGAGGACGGTCCCAGCGGGAATCGGATCCCAGATCTCCTACTCACAAATCCGTACCTAAAAGACCTCTGCTAATCGTGGTGGTTTTATCATTCATGAATTAGTGACCGATCTATATGGCTATCGTGTTAATAATCATATATGTCGTATCTGGCTAAAACTTTGTCAATAGGCATTATAAGAATAATGCTAGCCAACAGTGATGCCACGTTTCATGGAAATTTACGGGACTTTTAAAACGCCACCGGTAGTTATTTTGAAAATATTACATACATATTATTGCTATTGTTAGTTTTGTTTTCTATTGCACTTTAATTCCCATATTTTCATCATTATCGGTTCTCTTTATTATTTCCCCGTCAACTGGCTAATGTAACTAAAGTAACCACTAAGAATACATGATTTTCGGTTGCTAGGAAACCACAATGGTATGAACCGAATTTTGGGGAAAATGTTATCAATATATAGCATATTCTATTTTTAGTATATACTGAATATTCTGTACGTCTCTAGAAGCATTTAGATTTGTATTTTTGAATGAACGTATAAAAGGGAAAATAGGTATGTCTATGGCTATGATGTTTATACAAAGAGCGTGTGTTGGCAACTCCATACCTACAGTTTACTGTCACTTTCTTTTTGTTGTGACTTCAAATTTTTCTCGACTCCTATTACAAATCCTAGTCGACACACTGCTTTGTGCGAAAACCACACACATACACACACACACATTTACTCGGGAGGGGCAACCGCCACAATCGGAAAAAAGAAGAAGTTGCCAAACGTAAAGTTACTATTTTCATTTTAGTATGTATTTATATTGTTACTGAAAGCATCAAAGTATATAGTGTTTAAAACTGAATATAACAAGCACTAACCCGTGTTTTAGGAGATGTTGAAAAGCATGCCCATCATTAGTGGTACATTGGCGGCGTCTGCATAGCAAATTTCGGTATTTTATTTAAATTATCTTCCGTAATAACGCGGCAATTTGGAACACGTTTCTTGTCATTGGAAGCTTCTGTTTGTCGTAATTTTTTAACAAGTTGGTGAATAGTTTTTCTACCGCGAATACAATTATCGGGATATTTTCTTGGGAATCATCATACCACTTCTCTGCAAGAATGAATTTTCACATATGTATCACAATAAAAGTTCATTGTTCAAGATAGTGGGAAAATTAATGAAGAACAATTAATACCCAAAGAAAGCATCGAATAACACACAAATATGCAACCACTTGCTGATAAAGCTTACCTCAAAGTAACTACAAGCTGCTGCGTGCATATGCATTATACGGTCTTGACGACGTCTTCTTCCAGTTCCAATCCGCACTCTGCCTGCCGATAATTCAAATAACCTCACTGTGTATATACGGATGTGATGGAGCTCAAAGGCATAATAAAGATGGAAATAAAGTTTAATAAATGGAACAAAAACTATAGATATTAGAAGTTTTGGAAAATTATACACCTAGAAACGCTTCTTAGTGCTGCACATAGTAACTTATATATTTGGAATGCACTAATTGCATATATTCAGTTTTTTTATACATTTACTGCGAAAAAAGTCCCTGTTATTAACACAGAAGACTTACTTGCAAAGCCCTAGTAAAACAGCTGTCAACATTCAAGGAACTAAACTTACGCGTAAGTTTTGTATATCAATTACAAAAAATTACCTTTAGCTTAGGAAATTTTTTTTCTGTCATATTACTATTGCGACTCTCGGCTCTTGCAGCATTTACTTATTATGTTGCGGTTTTTTTCTGAAAAAAAATGTTGCCATTTTTCTTGCATTGAAACCATTGAATTATTATTTTATTGCATAATAAATCATAAGAAGTATTGTTGAATTCGAGAATGATTCCATTCCTCATATTTTAAACATTTCATTGCAACACTTTGACCCACGCGCTTTGTAACGGAAATTAAAATGACGCGACGCCGTAGACGTTGAGAGCCAAATTTGCAACGGAATCTATGTGTGTCATCGTAGACGTCGTTCCTAACTACCACCACAATATGCGCGACTAGCTCACTGTTTGATATTATAGCTGGATTTTTCAGATTGATATTTCTGGTGTGAAAGGAGTGTGATTTTAAATATAACAAAATTATACTGGATAATAATTTATAGCACACAACAGTACACTTTTCTGATTAAAATGTGGTGTGAGAATATTATTAGATGTAGACGTGACGGAATTTATATTTTTCTCCTGACAATCATGCTTTAATGTTCCTTTCTTGGTTGGTAATACCGACGATAACCTACTTGATTTTATTTGATACTCCCCGTAGCTTCTCTTTATCACCAATATATTTATTTTCAAGATCTTAACTCCTAATACTCGAGTTTAATTAATTTACACTAAAAATTATAGGGTATCAAATCCTAGTTTAAAAATTTAATTACATAACAGTTTAACATAATTCACACCAATTACAAATTTTGTCCTGATATAACTCGTATAATATTTCTATATGGATACTAATTTGAACTCGTGACTCTCATTATTCACCACAACTAATAATTTGTAACTTCTTTCCACGAAATATTAATCGCCACTTATCTTTAAGTAATGTTAAATACAGAGTACTAACCACGATTTCCTCTAATGGAATATAAAGCACAACTTCTCCCTACGGAATACAAAGCATAACTAACTAAACATTTTGGAATATAAATCGTCCCTTATTACAATGGATTGTAATAATACTATTCATTACAATGAATTATTTTCAACTTAAGTATGCTAAGCGAATGAAACTCGTTAATTTCTATTTAATCGCAATAAAGCTGTCTGTCTCTTGTTTTATTCTTGGTGCACATTATTAGTGTTGTTACGCTTGCCATTGGTTGATTTTCTTAATATTACAATTTTCTTTATCTAGTGAATCTTTCCTAATTCTTTGAACCGTTACATTTATATTGTTAAGCATTGTCATAAAGGTCAACAAACAAACTTTAAGACATACATTGTAATAGCCCCTATCTGATACATGAAATATATAGAAATGATTTTACTAGATTTATACGATTTAAAACGTATTACCAACGAATATTTGTTGTTTGATTTGAAAATTAAAATTCTTACCTAACATAAAATGTGTTCAAATGAACGTATTAAGATTTATATATTAAAACATATTATCAATGAATGTTTGGAGCTTTAAATAAAATATTATAGCCTTTACCTTATGTTAATAGCACACGTAAATGGGTTTCTTAAATTAACATAGCTAAAAGAATATTACCATTAAATGTTAGTGGCTTTATATTGGGTTATAGCCTTTACCTAATATAAAAACATATTAAAATGAACTCATTAAATTAATATAATTCAACAACTGCTATCAATGAGTGTTTAGGGCCTTAAATCGGATATTTTCCGCTTCGACTTGTATTGCTATTTACTCAACATGTCTGCGAAATGTGCTGACTTGAAGCTGCATAGGTGGTTTAGAGGCACATTAAAAATTTGTATGATGAAATAGAAAGTTAAATCAACTAAAATAGACCCAGGAATTGAATCTGGGATTAATATTTTTCCTATATTATGAACAGTTTGCTGGATATGAAAGTAATGACATTTAATTGGTTTTCTAATGAGAATGGATGAGGTGGTTTTCTCCAAAAATAATGTTATGTTGCTTTCCAAGTTCCTAGTCTTCTATTTGTTAGTGTTTATTCCTCATTGTCGGGATAGGTCAAGGACAATGAATATAAGGTGATTAATACATTATTGTAAATTATCTGTAACCTCATTTATCATTTCTTCTGTTCTTCTGTATTTTTCAAATGAAAAAAAATAGAAAACTGTTTAAAAAATACGTCATACACATTTTCTCCCTAACTAACAATGCTCTGGTTAGGAAGTACTTATCATTGTAGGCCGGATCTCGATATCGCATCTTAAAAAGCAACTTAGATCGAATTTTGACCGGAATACCATAAAAATGATATTGTGTCCTATTATGAGCTAAGCACAAGGATATGGTTATCACTAGATCCCTGCATTTGGTCACTTTGGATACATGTCAATTGTTCGTCGGTCATACAGACTTCATTTTGAAAGGCGATTACAGTGAAGGCACTTCCCTTTTTACTACCTACAGGAGAGTTATTTAAGTGAGATGGATTGCCGCCAAGCAATACTCCATGTACAGTTATACTCTCCATGCTTGGAGCTTCTCGGTGTCTAGGCGCAGGGCTCTGGCTATCACTTATCAGGATCTAGACATCATTAGATTAGCAGGAATATTCTTTTTAACGATAAGAATTTCCTTCCCATGAAGTGAAGCAACGTTGTGCCATTTCTGTGATTAGCTGGTTACTTCGGTCAACGGTCAAAAAGCTATATACCAAGTTCGTAACCAAAGCAGGGAACAAATCACTTGAACCGATATAAAAACCCGAGATTAATCGACGTGGCAGTCAAAGAACTAATTCAGTAAATGCCAATTACGAGTCTTAAGGTGTTTTATATAGTTCTTATAAATACACTTACATTACCTTTCAGCAACAAGCTATAATTCCTCAACTGTAACTTTTTCATCTAGTCTTACTAAAACACTCTGTTTGCTAAACCAATGTAATGAGAGAAACAGCAAAAATTTAATTGTATTTTAAAATTGCAAAATTTCCATGTCATGTGAATTATTGAATACTCTTACAGTTTTAGTAATATTTCTCTTGGGTATAACTGGAGTACTCAAATTTTAAAACCAACTTAAAAGAAGGAGTGTTTATTTAAATTGCCCAAAATAAATAGAATAAAATTATTATTATTATTATTATTATTATTATTATTATTATTATTATTATTATTATTGTTGTTGTTGTTGTCGTTGTTATACATAGAATTTATGGCTTTAGTTTTTATTACAGTATAAGTAAATACCTTAATGCACCCTTGGATCTATTTTTTCAGTTATATTACGATATTATCCTCTGTTATTTTAATAGCATATTTTAGTGTAACAACAAAAAATTCACACTGTAGACTAGTACACACGCTTTGTACCTTTATGAATTAAAAAAGTAATAATTTCATTTGCTGTAAAAATGATTGAAAGTCAATTTCCCTTAAAATGCTGCATTAAATCATCTAAACTAAGCAATAAAAATACTTTCTTACTAAGTTATTAGTTGAAGAAGAAGGACGAGATACCATAATATAGCACGAATAAGACACTGGAAAATGTACTACTATTTGACATTTATGAGCATGCTATTAACATCTATTGATCACGTTTTGTTTTTGTTGCGTAGAGCTGTTACCAATTTTCCTGAAAGCGGAAGAAATATGTATGCTTTTATGCACTTAATTCCCGAATATCACTTTGCGAGAATAATGTACTGAGATCGAAGTACAAGAAAATGTTTTTAAAATGACTAGTCCTGATTGTCTGTTTATTGTCGTTCTCAGGAAATTGCTAACTTTATAGAAAGGAACCTCCACAAAACGCATTTATTGCTGCTAGATGATATCTTAATACGATGCGCGCTTGCAAAAGATTATGGATAACTGGTACATTAAGAAAACAAATGAACTAAGGAGTAGGTCTAATTCTAGGGAATAGCTCTATAAAGAATGTACGCTCATTGATATTTTATAACCATAACTCTCTAATTTTATCCAATAACGCATATATTTAAGCAGCTTTTGTATTGCCTAACGTTATTAGAAAATGACTCAACCTAAAGAAATGTCAGGCCTTTATGACATGACACGACGAGGTGCATTCTTATTAAAGACCTGGATTAAATTGGTTTTCTTCAAAGGCTTACAGGAATATAATAACGTCACTACCACTTTATTTAATACACTAATGGTTTTACCACATATTTCAGAACAAATCTTTTATTGTTATTGCCACGTACTAGTCCATAATTGACAATCCACAGTGTAGCTTGACATACCAATCTGTCCTTTCATTCCCCTCATTTAGAAAGAAAAAGGAGGATAGAAGGAAAAGGGGAGAAGAGAGACAAGGAAAAATAAAATAAGATAAATTGTGAAAAAGGAAAAGTAGCAGTATGAGAGGAAAATAAAAGTATAAGGACAAAAATAATCATTTTAAATTGCAAAAAAATAAAAGAACCGAAAATGTTGGAACGAAATTGGAAAAGTAGGAATAAAAGAACACAAAAATAATTTTAAAATAAAATGAAGAAATGAAGAGAAGAACATGCTAAGGATTGATATAAACAAAAAAATTTAAAAAGTATATATATATATAATGGATGGATGAAGAAATTACTAAAATAATTGTGTAAAATTCTGACTTTTCAGCAAATATTTTCTTTATCTCCTGCTTTGACATGTAAGCACGCTAAATCATGAGGTAGAGTGAGAAAAGATTTATGTAAATGCTGATGGCAATGCCATCCATACGAATGTCCTGCTGATAAACATAATCGAAACATGCTGGCACGAAATACATCAAGATAGAATATAAAATCGTTTCTAGGAAATCTCTATAACTATCACCTGCATCCTTCCAGATCCTTCTGGATTACGTGAGCCGCCTCTGTTTTCAAGCCAAAGTTATAATGTGCTTCTGTCTGGGAGTTGAATCTAATGAGCAAGATAACATCGCTGTTGGAGCAAGTGCTGTGATCTGGGAACTATTTGCAGAGGAAGAATTGTTTGTTATATTGAAAGTGAATTCACGCTCATTTAGTACGATCTGAAGCATTCAGTGCATCAAAAAACCATACTTTACTGTTAAAGCGTTTGAATAAACATTAAAAGAGAACCTTTTCATTTCCCTACAGTTCGCAAGGGTGGGTTTAAAGATTTCGGATGCTTTCAAAATCCAGTTTGGGATTCTATTTTCCATAGTATACTCTATACTTGAATACTCATCGCATCTGAGAATTTGTTCAGTTATAGCCTTCAATTACCAAGTATCCATTTAGATTAACTCAGTTCACCAGCGTCATGGCTGAACTTTTTATCTTTGTAAGGCATATAAAAAAAAATATAGCTTTTGTAGGGAAAATTCCCAACATTTCGTACTGTGAGAAAACTATTAATATGAAGCTTTTCAATTAAAAAATGTAAGTTTGAATAGTAAAGATAGTTTATATTTTGAAATTAAAATAATTAAAAAAAACACACACATTTAGATTTTGAACTTGAAATTTGAAAATCAGTGTTGAAACCATTTTAGATTTAACCCCAGCCACCGCACTTTGAAAATTCCAATGGCAACTAAATTTTATAGCATTTAAATATTAAACAGGATTAAATTGTTATCACCTCTTGTGTTTTATTTTTATTTTTTATTTATTTATTGGTAAACCGAGCTGTTCTTATTGTTGTCAGCCTGAATGGAATAACATTTAAGTTTCAAAAGTAATATTAGCATTACAATTGTAATATTATTCGAATTAATTTTCGTTTCATCCTTCAAATAACGAACTTTTTATTCTGATCAAATGCAATAACAATAGTAACAATTTAGTTTTCCAGAAAATGATAGATACAAAACGCATTATAAAATGTATTTCTCTTTAAAATTGAAGTATCTTAATATAAACCTTTGAGACTTCAAATTGTGACTACCTAAGGCCGAGCAGTGATATCTAAAAGTAATCAACATCGGTTTTAAACTTATTTATTAATAGATAAATTGACGTGTTTTATTTTTTATTTAATTAATTTTAAATAGGTGGCTATTCAGACTAGCAAATTTTGAAATCAAAAACCTGTAAATTCTCGTTAGAAGCATAATTTGTATTCAATTTCCTTTGGTAAATGGTGATGGACTATTAATATCATAGAAAAACATTTTAGTATAATTAATTGAAGATAATACATAGGTCACTCGCTTGCAGATTATTTGTAGGAGTTTTCTCTTAACTTTGGCGAGCGTAAACAATCATATGAAATAATGGAAACTATTGTTATTAAATATCAATCCAGTAATAAAAAGTTATATATGCCACAAGATTTGTATTTGGAAATAGAAATTATGAATTTTCTGATAAGTTGTAATGATATAAAAGAAGTTCTTTAAAATCTACATGTGTATATATGCTGTCTTTCTGTGTGTTTTTTTATTTTATATTTTTCTTTTTTCTTATGGTTTAGCGTTTCTTATAATAATGAAAATCTAAAGAGACGATGAATAAATGTTTGATGAAATACAGAGGGTGCTAAAAATGTATACACACTTGAAGCAAAGAAAAAACGATGTTAATACAACAAAACTGAATTCACACAAACAGAAAACATGAGCACTAATCATGTTAGACTTTTACAGTTACAGCAGTTGCTCAAAAGGCCCACCATCGGCGTCGATACATTTCTGAGTACGTTGAACTACTGATTGAGCAACGTTTGCGAGTGTCCTCAGCGATATTCCAAAATTACTCACAGTACTGCATTCTCCGATCAGTAACATCATCCTTTAATGCATCCAAAAGTCTTGGGATGAAAACTTTCGACCTTGCTGTTTTAATAATAGGACGTACGCTGGCTCTATTAATCCCAGTCTCACCTGCACATTGCTTTTTAGATTTCAGCGGTGAGTGCTCAAAATATTCCAAAACAATAGCCGAGGACGCGGGGCTTGTTACTGTGCGAGGTCTCCCAGATCTGCCCTTGTGAACGACGCATAGGGTACCACGAGTCTCAAATTTGTCTCGAATGCGTGCAATTGTTACTCGCGATGGTGGTTTTCTGTTCTGTACACACGTCTCCAATGCCTTTGAACTTCAACAACTTTCTCAGTTTTCCAATACCACTTCAAAATTGCTTTCCGCTGTTCAAGCGATAATCTTAGCTCCATTTTGTTGTAGCAACCTAGCATAACGTAATGTGAGTTACATCTGTTTACAGAACATCATACGATAATCTTGGCTTTATTTGTTCATTTGATTTACCTGTCACGTAGCAACGCTATCATAATGTATGTGAGTCACATCTGTTTACAGAACATCATACTACACATTACTGTTGTTTTTCAGTTCAACTTTGAAATATATTAAATAGATATCTTCTGTGAAAGTGTGGATACAATTTTTGGCACCCTTGGTATGTGGGTAAATGAGCCCGGAGTCTACAACACCTAAGGCTACCTGGCATTTACCTTAGGGCAAGGAAAAACTCGCAAAAGCCCTCAGGCTGGCAATCAGTCTTGCGGGATTCGAGCCTGGGACCTCCAGATTAGCAGGCAGACACAGTGGGTATAAGACCACGGAGGCAGTCCTCTTCAGTCCTTTTGTTTATTTCTTGATTTGTGCTGTGCTTGCATATTTTAATCATTCATTCATAGCCGAGGACACGTCCTACACTGCAAACTGTGCATCAACATCCCATGAGAAATACTACGATAGTTTCTCGTTTCTTTCCGCAATAATGAAGATGAGATGATGAAGGAGCAAAGGTGGAATGAGTAATAGGAGTGAAAACCGCTGCTTCGTCCAGCACAAATCCCACTTACAGCCGCTGGTATTGAACTAGGACCCCTCAGTGGTAGGCGAGCAATCTAACCACTCGTACACGACGCCGCCTATTAACAGAGGTAAATAATTGCAAATACTTAAACAAATAAGGAATAACTTACCCTAGGATTAATTCTAAAAGCCTTTCCTTGTTCTTGCAGAGGTACTAGATATTTAACAAAATTCAATACAAATGCAACGAAAAAATCCTGCAAGTGATACAAGACCCATTCAAATGGAAAGCTTTAATCTTCATTACTAGAATATGTATATTCAAAGCAATCAGGTAAATTACTTGACAATTAACCTTCCAGCAAAAATAAAGCAAAACAACAACAAAAAGAAGAGCGAAGGTCTGCTGCATTCCGTGAAGAGGGCGTTTAATTAGGCACTAGGGTGATAGGTAGCAGTAGACGGCAGTTAAAAGTTAAATTTGTATGGATATTATATAACATTATTAAAACTTGCATGCATACTGTATCCTGCATCTTAGTGTTCTTCTAAAGTATACATTATAATGAATAGTGAAAACCACCATATTAAGAATTCGCAAAACATACACATTAAATAAGATGATATGATAAGGCAAGTAGCATATCACTTAATTACCCGTATTATAGCAATGAAACATCTAGTTAAGAACTATTAAACAGGTAATAAGTTTTTTCAGGTTGGGAAAGCCTGAGAATTTATGTTCTTACTAATGACTGCTATATTCACAGTAGAGCTTGCATCAGTCTTCAGCAGCCTGTGATCACGTACAAACATTTCATAGAGTTAAAAACTAGAAACAAGCCGCTATTTTAAATTGCACGCTTACTAATACCATCCTTATATTGCGAGCCATTATGTTGACATCACCACCATTTATAATAGAGGCAAATACAATGAGGCATATTTAAAACCGTCCGTTCACCAGTCGGTCATCACTTAACGACGAATCGGTCCTAGAGTCTAGTGTCTCGTAAACTCAAGATCGCGGGTTCAAACCTAAGTATGGATTCCTTCGGAAGGAAAGTAAAGCCGTGTTGTACATTTAAGGCACGTGAAAGAACCTCAAGCCTTAAAGAAAAGGCCTCTGAGCAAAATTTATGTGTCTCACGCCCTGAATTCTATGAGACGCTGAGGACCTGAGCTGTTAAAGTAGTTTCTTAAGTTTATTTTAAAAAGAGCAGCAGATCCTGATAGTGTAGTGGTATTTTTTTTTTATTTAAGGACGCTCTTTAACAGCGTGTAGTGGTAGGTAACCATACTTGCCTCCTAACTGTTCAAACCCGGCCAGGATCGATGAATTTTTTTCGGGTGTAAAAAGCCTAAGTAAGGCTTCCTTCGGAAGGGAAATAGTCGTGGGTCCCATGCCGAAGATTTAAGAATGTAAAAGAACCTCAAGCCTGAAAGTAGAGTTTTCTGAGCAAAATTTAACGGCCTTTTTACGCCCTGAATTGAATGGGACGCTGATGACCTGAGATGTTAAAGAGCGTCCGTAAATAAACCAAATCAACTATAACAGGTGAAGGCCCCCTACCTCAAGAAGTTTGAGTCTTTCAGAAAGACCGCTGCCGTACCACATGCCAGGGCCGAAACATTTACAAAGAGCAAGCCACCATCACACTGTCCAGCCCTTAAGTCTGGCACTTTCGAAGCTGTAACAGAACCAACGGAATGGAATTATATAAAATGGAAGAACGGAAAATACGTGGAAAATTAAGTCAAGATCTATCCGAGCATTTTCCTAAGCGACCAAAGAAAACCACGAAAAATCTTAAGGTTAGAATGTCGGTTTTTATCGTACGGGTACGGAAACCAAGCGGGGTGACTCAGGAGGTAACCCTTGCGACATGAATGGGCTCCTGCTCTTTGAGCTATTTCAGCACTTCATCGTTTACATAGTGGAAACTGTCTATCCCACAGATCGATCCCCCCTCTCCCCCGACAGTGGTGGGTAGGGAATATGTTGCCAATGCAACAGGCCCATTGTAAACGTTCGACCTTCTGCAAATTTACGGCACCGTTTTCGCACCTGTAAAACCCGCACCTATGCACATGTTCCCACACAGACACAATCCATCGGTGAATGTTTTCTGCCCACAGAAATTGATAACTGTACACATTTCTTTCCTTGACCACTCGTTCCGTATCCTCGCCATTTTGTAACTGTTGCTGAATATTTGTTCCGTTACACAAGCCAGTTCTGTTGTACGCCACCTGGTGGGGGTGTAGTGCACAAGTTGCAGAAAGAGCTATTGCTTTTGTTTGTTTTGTTGTAGTAGTAGTGGTAGTGGTAGTGGTAGTGGTAGTGGTAGTAGTGCTAGTAGTGCTAGTAGTAGTAGTAGTAGTAGTAGTAGTAGTAGTAGTGCTAGTAGTAGTAGTAGTAGTAGTAGTGCTAGTAGTAGTGCTAGTAGTAGTGCTAGTAGTAGTGCTAGTAGTAGTGCTAGTAGTAGTAGTAGTAGTAGTAGTAGTAGTAGTAGTAGTAGTGCTAGTAGTGCTAGTAGTGCTAGTAGTAGTAGTAGTAATAGTAGTAGTAATAGTAGTAGTAGTAGTAATAGTAGTAGTAGTAGTAGTAGTAGTAGTAATAGTAGTAGTAGTAGTAGTAGTGCTAGTAGTGCTAGTAGTAGTGCTAGTAGTGCTAGTAGTAGTGCTAGTAGTAGTAATAGTAGTAGTAGTAGTAGTAGTAGTAGTAGTGCTAGTAGTGCTAGTAGTAGTAGTAGTAGTAGTAGTAGTAGTAGTAGTAGTAGTAGTAGTAGTAGTAGTAATGGACGTTTTAGAATACACTCAAATAGATACAACTGTCGCATGGGCCCTACGACCGTACATGCTAATGTCATCCTCATAACAATCAAAAGGGTCATTTACATATTACATACATATATATTTACTTTTTCTATTAATAATTTTATATAGAAATACATAAACATGAATGGAATCCTTACTCTTGAACCCCTTCCAATTTCTCACACCACCTCTCCAACTCCCCTCTCTTCATTATAGCCATTAACTTTCTCTTTCGGGTCTTCTCTATAAATATTCCCAAATTGCGTGAGTATCTCGCATGCGCTCGGCAAATGTTCAAATTTCTATTGGAAATCAGAAATTGCGGTGATAAATGTCGATTCTTAAAATCTCCGTTTCCCTGCATTCTGCCAAATCATGGCATCGCTTTATCCGCACAATGGACAAATTCTTTCCCCGAGAGCATTAACTGTTTTTTCTTTCCACGCCCCTAATCTGAACCATGCGAGACCACTTCTTTCTTCTCTGCCACAGATATCTAAATAATGTCCCTTCCCCCACACCGGATGTATTTGAGCCTGCAGGTTAAGCGATACTTTTTCTGCGCATTGAGATAAAATATTATGTCTATTTATATCTCGTAAACATCTGTTAACTATTTTCCAACCATTTCGTGTAATTTCCTCTCCTTTTAACCAAATATACCCCAATCCAATTTTGTCTAAGCCTATCCTTATTTTTGATGCCCACGTATCCCACTCTTCCCTTATTTGCTCCCTTAAGACAAATTGCTCGAAGTCGAGCTTGGTTCCCTCGTATTATCCTTAACCAGCATTTAATTGTTTTTATTTTTAAATTCACACTTACGTTAGAAATAACAAACTGTTTAAGAACCCCACAATTTGCTGTACCCCTCCCTACTTGTAGCAGTAATGAAATGGGGAAATTAACTTTTTGGACTGTTAAATCTCCTAAGGTTAGTTACCTAGGTAAATTTTATTCTGAAGTTTTTCTTTGCCTGAAAAGGTGAAGCGTTGTGGATCTGGGTTTTCCGTTTACGTACTCATTTTATCAAACATTCATTTGTCTTTAAACCGTTGTTAGGAGGGACGTTAAACTGTAACAAAATCTCTTCTGATCAAAACAGTCTGCAAGTTTCTGTTTATCCTCAGCAAAAGCCCAAAGGTTATTGTAGCAATCAATTTTAACCAATAATGGAGCTGAAATGGAGCTTCTATCAGCTATTTCAGGAACATAGGTTCTATTAATATGAGAATAACTGATGGAGATTTGGTTGTGTGCGTCATGCAGCAAAGCAAAGCTGGCAGAAGGCAGCTCATCGTGAATTTTTGTTTCGAAAGAGAAAATTACATAACGTAAGCATCGCTGTCTAAAAAGAAGATGAGTATTTTTAGGCTTATTAACCAACTAATGGTTGTAGTATTTAAGTAGTATACTAGAAACTTGGATTTTTTTTCTGAGTATGTAGGTGCACTTCGTTAATGCTTAAGCTATGTGCTGAATAATTATGTTGCAGTTTGAAATAGCAATTGTGGCACCTAGATCTTGACATCTTCAAACTACATAGAATTTTTAATATTTTCTAATACTTGAAGATGTGCAACACTGCAATGCATACTACAATAAGCGTTTCTTAAATCTATAGCCGCATCCAGGCATTATTTTGGTGTCCTAGTTATAACGACATTTAAAAGAAATATAAAAGAAATTTAAACTGACCGTAAAGCCTAAGGTGTCAATGTGATAATAACGAGCGTAAAACAATAAGCAAAAATTAAAATTAAATGCATTAAACAAATAAAAACAAAACAAACAATTGCCTAGGATTTCCACCTTCCTTTACGCGTTCTGGTTTCGAAGTCATGGCACTTGAAACTATTGCAGCTTTAGCTACTATATCGCAATGGGTGGCCGAGGTCGTTAAGGCGCGGACTCATGAGCAGGAGATCAGCGGTTCGAATCCCGCCAGGACCGTTCTCCATGACTGAGGCTTTTTCCACGTTTTCCTCAGTCCTCATAAATTATAAATGCCGGGGAGATACCCTAAACTTAGATCTGGAACGTTTCCTTCCTTAACAAAAAAAATTCTTTCCCAATGTATTATTTCATCTCATGTATCGTCAGTGTCCACCGCCTGTGATGCCTCAGTAGTAAAAACGGGCATTAAACACAACTAGAGAGAGAGAGAGAGAGCTTTACCTGCTGCGAGGCTTAGCGGATGGATGGCAGTTTACAGGCAGTAATATGATCTTATCTTAGTGTTGATGCTGTTCACTTTCTGCAGTAAATGTTATTCGCGTCTGTGCTGATTTTAATTATCAATTCGAGAAAAATGCATTTAAATTGACGCTAATGATTTCTTCCCTCTTCTAGAGCGTTAACCTGAGCTGTACAAAATAGAAATTGCGACTGAAGTGTGCACAAAAATAAAACTGTAAGACGCTAAGTGAATCACCCTGTACATAATATATTATGTGCAGTATACTATATATATAAATGCTTGTCCAAATAAAAGATGAGAGAATTTAATTTGTTAACTCTATTGAATATAACAGGTTCTGTTATCGGATAGAAAATAACAAAAGTGTTACTTATTGTGTTGTTCGCCTCTGTATGTGTTTTTTTAATTGTAACAGGCACTACTAAGTACTACAGAATCAGCGAACTGATTGCCGATCACCTCTCTGGAGGCCCGGTACGCCGCTGTCATACCCCCTTATGTGACGCCCTGTAGTAACGTAGTGGCGGTCGGGAGGACCATGGCCTAATGTGAGATATTTCATCACGCGCCAAGATTGATCACAATGTTTACTCACGAGAGTGCGCGCGCTGTATTATGAACATTGAAAAATAACATTGCGGGTGCCCCACCCTACCCACCTTCTGTCCTCTCTTGTTTTTGTTGTTGCCGTTGTCGTCGTTAAAAAAAGGGATACGTGATGAGTAAATTACGGGTGAAAATGGATGAGAGTTGAATTGTAAACTTGACAGGGGTGTGACGCTATCGGGTGATGATACATGCAGACGAAAACATGGTACAGATTTGTGAACCTCAGGATGCTGGGATGTGAGTGAAGTTTTTGTTTTGAATTTAAATTCTAAACTCTAAAACGTCAAACTTGCGGCAGACTTTATTCAATACCGGAAAAACACAATAATGAAAATGGAAGTAAGTTATGGAAATCGAATGTTCACAATTAATCAAATATAAATTATATAACCAATATTATAACTTTTTTTTTCTTTGTGGTTTTATTCAAAGGTTCAATCCTTACACATCGTTTTATTGTACAAAGTTGAAACGGTTCATACGGTCCACCTCCAACGAAATATAAACATAATATATATGTTGTAAGCCTAATCATCATATTTTGTGCATTTTAATTAGTAACGTAGTATTATATGTTTATATATGTATATCATGAAGTACAGCTTTAATATGTTAATTGTATGTGCTCAAAAGAGAAAGTTAGGTGTAACTGTCTAATGTAATTCAGCCAGAAACGGGTCAGCGCCAAGTAGCCAATAAACCGGGGCAGGGACAAGTTTATGTTACTTCTTAAAATCTTCCGTTGGCGAAGGTTGTTAAAGTGCAGGCTTTCGAATGAACTCGCCAGCCGTTTCTACAGTTAACTCTAAACCAACCAATGTAAATAAATGTTTTAAATTTTCAAATTGATGCGAGTGGCATGCTTTGGCAGGTGAATTTGAACCAGCCAATAGTAGATGTATATTTTGAATTGTTAAAACAATGAACTAGTCTTGCACGTGCTTGTGTGATACCCTTGGCTTGGTGAAGCCAGACTTTAGTTAATTTGAATCGAATATATAAGGAGGCGTTTGCCCCGCTGGGGCATCAGTTCAGAGCTCTACAATCGACGCAGACACTACAATAAGTTCTCCTTGGGAGTCGCGGTAGCTAAATTTATCCTCGACTTAGTTCCATCGTACGCAGAACACCAGAGGACGCGAAAGATCTTATGAACAATAAATTACTATACATATTCAAATCTACTCATCGCGTGATTATTAACACAATTGATATCCTCTTCCAGTCCTGTTGAGCATAAGGCACAAAATAGCAGAACGAAACCCTGAGATATTGTTGTCATGAAACGTGGGCTACAATACCAAAGTGATTAATAGTCAATTAGCGAGCGATACGCCGCTACAAAATATGACGATCAGCAATTAAATCGCTTCATAATTAGCGACCAGCCTGTCGCCACCGACTAAACTGCTTCAAAGTGCTAATTTTGTTGCTATATTTAATTACTTCGCCATCTGGCGTGTATGCCTTGTTGTCTATGCTAAAACTACCAAATATTAGATGTGCAAAGTCACTTTACTCAGAGAAAGTTCATGGTGGGAGATGGGGGAAACACAATCAAATTTGGTCCATATAATAGAACTAAATATTTTGTGTTGAATCACAGACCAAGAGGTACTATTATCAACGCTTGACCTCACTTGAGCCCATTTCCATAATTCATTAACATTCTTATCTATACCTAGGTGCACAGGTTTTATAGCTAGCTTATGAAATGTTCATCTGAATTTAAGAAAATACATTTAAACCTTATTTACAATCAGTAGACTTTTCATATCTGTTCATCATGTTTCAACATCAAAACTTCATATTCCTTACATGTTAGCACCAAAAGTTTGCACGTAAATAAACTGTATGTGTTTTTTTCGGTGCACTAGATTTGACTGTGTTCTTCTTGTCCACAAATGTAGCATTCTTGTTTTTGTGGATTGGACTATGAACAGAAAGGACAAGTTACTGGATTATTGGAAATGGACTCTAACGGGGTCATAGGTTGACCGTTGTTCTCCATATTTTGTCATTTTTCGGTCTTTAAGATGCACTAAGCTTGATTGTATTCCCGTGTCGACATTTCCTTTTCAGTAGCATCAATATGTTTGAAGATGCCCTTAGTCAATTAGTCACATACAATGCGTGTTTCTGCTGATTTCTCAATCATTAGGGGACACTTATATGAAACGTTCCAACAAATACAAAACATTGTTTTTAATGAAACAGGTTCTCATTTCTTTATTTAATTGAAAACTTTTGGTTTTCGCTTTTGCATTTTTCCAAATACTTTCTTGAAGTATTCACGTACTCATACTTTAAAGCATGAAAATTATCTAACCAATTCTTGTTATTACCTGCATTTTTAGTGTGGCATTTTATATTTTCAGTTTAGGATAAACTTCCGTCATATTGCAACTTTAATTCCATTAGATAATTTGTATGATATATGAATTTTTATATCCTTATTATCTGTTCAAACTGTTAAACAGTTTAAGTACTTCACAAATATTTGTGATTTGACTCCAAGAGAGTTCCTCATGCATGTTTTCGTCTTGTACTGTGCTTTTTGCAAAAGCTCGAGGTTCTTGCGTTTCTAATATTGTGATCAGCAATAATACTAGAAGATTTTGTCTCAATAAGGCTCTTGCTTTTTACCTATTACGAAACTTAATAATAAGTAAGGTCATCAGAAGCAATAATAACAACATAAATACTAATAAATTTCTTATTTTATACTGATTATTTCACTTAAGTGACGTCATCTTAAAATCGAACGATGAAACGGAACAAACTTTTGAATTTTGACCAATCACAGCAGGATATCGCAGTGAAATAACCGAAAAATTATCAAAACCGTTTTAACATGCGACGTGCATTTGTCTTCACTATATAATTCCTGAGCACACTTCAGTGAACACTTTTCTGTGTTTTCAGTAATTATAAATTTAGCTAACATAGTATTCACTCAAGCAATTGTTTTTGCGTATTCAGCCAAACAGTTTGAAATAATGTTGTAAATTACGTAACAATATCTGCCTAAGCAACCAGATCTTAATAAACATGTTGTTCAGAATGATAAAATATTTTTCTGTTTCTTTTTTCTCAGTTGGGGTTAGCCAATCTAATGGAAGCGACTGTAATAGTCGACTTTCGTCTATTTCATTCTCACGGTGTCTGAATAGATAGATATTCATAAGTAAGCATAACATTTTATTCAATTGTTGATAATCCATGCGCGAATATCAAGTATGTATTACTTTTATTCCTGAAATAGTCCCTAACCGGTATTTGGCTCTTCTCTATTGGCATTACTGACAATGGACATTCGTCAGTTGTTAGATGGCTTGAAAAGTTAAGTATTCATAATACAAAAGTACAATTATTTCAATATTGTAAGCAAAGTTTAGGGGAATTATATTTAAATTCTTATTTAATCGTGAAATAGTTCAAATAAATATCATTCGAGGGTCTGAGCTTTCCAGATAAATTCACTTACAACGTTCGCGAATCTATCGGCAATCTCACGCCCTCTTATGATATTACTTGTGATACCTACACTTTCTTCCATTTATACACATATCCATATATGACTCTTATCCTTAAATCTAATATGCAATGGAAGATTTATTCTCTAATTTATAATTTATTTAACATTTAATAAGGTACCTAGCACAGATAGAAAATTTATAATCTTAAAAACATTTTTAAACCTACCTCATCAAAAATGAGAAACCACTAAAAACATAACTAAAGTAACAGTGTCAGAAAAATTAACCATATTTTTTGTCCAATTGAAAATTATATAACACAGCTTTCTAAGTGCAAATGAAAATGAACATCATTATTCTTATATAGTGCTATTAATTCAAATATAGAAATTAGTATTGTGGAGAAGTGGGGAATTTAATGTTCATGTAACACTATCTTTAAACATCGCCAATATTTGCTTCTAGTTGAAAAAAAATTTAATGACACGTTTTCTATTTGCACTGTATAAATTTTGAAGTGCAGGCGAATCTGCTGCGGTTTTGTATCGAAAACATATATGTATTAAATCTTTATTCGACTTTAATTAAATGTCATTAATTGTACTAAAATAATATAGAATGCTTAAAATATAATGCACAAGATTTTGGAAGGGAACAGAATAATAGTCATATGTATAAATTATTATGCGTTTTAGGAGATAAACATGAATGATCGACGAATTATTGTTAATAAGGCAATCCTTCCATGAATGGGCTTGAACTAATCTGCTTGAATATCCTAGATGAGAGAGAAAGGGAGAGAAGCACTAGATTGAACTCTAGAGGGGGCGTGGGTTGTCAAATAGCTAACCAGAACAGACAATGGTGCATATAGAAAAAGAGCAGGTGCTCCATCGTGCAAGAACCACACGTCCTTTCTTGATTTCCGTGCTACTTGCTACAATGGAATGAACGTCTTTCAACAAAATCAAAATTAACATGTAGTATTAGAACATGTATTTTCTTTATGTATATATTAGTATGTAGCTGTTCCTTAATCTTTTTGCAAAGAATGTTCTCATAGTTTTATATATTATTTTTTAACCTTCTGCGTAAAACTATAAAACAAACAAGTACCTATGCACCGCTTATTTAAATGCTTGAAAATGGCTATTTCTTTTTTATTTTCACATAACATTTGCTTTGAAATCAGATTAGAAAGAAAGATCAAAGTTATTTTAATAAATACGACTACTGTCTCTCAGTAATCAATTGTCATGGGTGCAGGTTTGAATAGGTACTCTAATTTATAACAGGATGAGGTTCGAGCCCTGTGTTTCCGTTGAATTACAGTGGTGACCTTCTATCTAGAATAGCAAAAGGAAAAGAATTCAAAAACGAGGACGATGCTCACCACTGGTCATTGTGGAGGGGGAAATGCTAGAAATAGTTGTGGGAGACTGGGAACTCCGCCCTGGTCATGTAATTTTATGACGAGTTGCAGTTGTTATGGCCGTTAGGTGTATAAGTTATGATCGCGTTGGGTAATGTATGGCATACAAGAGCCAATATATGCATATCCCACTGCCCAACCACCTTACAAAATGCTTTTGTAAGGCGTGCCTCCTTAGAAATATGCATTTAATTTTCCATATATTAGTATGTTATTAAGTAAAATTTATTATTATTATTATTATTATTATTATTATTATTATTACTGTGAAAAATGTAACAGTTACTTGGACACGAGAGAGAAATCTACAGCAAAAACACTTGAATTCCAGCATACAATTGGAAAAGAAAAACCATCCCTGTCGTGATAGTTGTTTTGATTTATGGAATAGAGGCTGCGAAAAGTGATGTTCAACGTGGTTGCTGAGGAGAAACCTTGGTTATAAACCTTATTTTGATTTTTTGACGCAGACAGGTTACAAATCTGTGGCACCCAAATCAACTGAGACATACAAGGAACTGAAGAAGTTGGTTAAACACATAATTTTATTTATTTATTTGTTTATTTATTCTGGCAAGAGTTAAGCCCATGCGGCCTTCTCTTCCACTCTACAAGGCGAAGAGCCATAAAAATACGGAGAATAACACATTGTTATGTAAAAATACATGAAAGCCAAATTAATAGTGGAAGGTAAATATTACTGCTCGTAAACGTTACATGTTACGATTTCACTTGTTCGCCAATAATTTTTCTCCGGTGCAAGGGCGAAGAAGAAGAGGAAACGGAGAAAGGAGAAGAAAAGGAGGAAGAAGAATAAGAGGAAGCAAGACACTTACTTGTAATTCCTAGAGTTGAGACGGTAATTTAATCTGCGTTTAAATAGCTTTATCGTTCGACTTCAGGAGGAAGAGAGTGCCACACATTGTAGATATTTTTATAAAGTATAATATTTAATTTTTAAAAAAATATTTACAAAGTAATATTATACGCAATAATGAAAAAATATGAACATATAATTGTCGAGTAAAAAAGGAATCGAGAAAGTGGCACCTCAACAATAGAAACAATTTACTGTCTTCTACATTTCGTTGTGATGCTACTCTAAAGCCACAAATGTGTTTTTGATGGCCAAGAGGATTGAAATATAACTTACCTTATGTAAATAATTTATTCGGTCAAATATAAAGAATTACTTCGGTAGGTCAGATATATAGCAAAACAAAAGTAACAACCAGGGAAGTTAAAATAGAATTCAAATCTGCGACTACAAACCAGCACTCTATGAGGCCTTCGGGGACTATATGAGCTTTCCTCATTCACCAGATTCAGGACTATTCTTCATTTAGCGAAGTCAGTCACATATAAATACCTGCACACAAGAAACGATTCGAATTCAATTTGAATCGTAAAGTTCCCTTTGCAATATTTTCCCATTACTGTCTGGCATATCTGACATCATTCAGATGGTTAAGTTTCATGCTACATACTGGACTCGATTCCTAGTGACGATATAAAGCTTTATGCCCTCTTTATCGTGCCCATCCTTGCCCAAATTTTGTCAGTACTTGGCGGTCTAATAGTAGCCATACTTGCCTCGTAGACCCAAGATCGCGGGTCGTAAAAATCTTAAGTATGACTTCTTTCGGAAGGGAAATAAAGCTGTGAGTTCCGTGTCTTAGATTTGCGACACAAAAAGAATCTCAAGCTTGAAAGAAGAGGCCTCTGAGCAAAATTTCAAGGCCGCTTCACGCCCTGAATAGAATGGGACGCTGATGACCTGAGATGTTAAAGAGCGTTCGTAAACAAACCAAATCAACAAATGTCCAAGTTTACACAGTTCCTTATCGAAATCAGTACTAGAAAGTTATCTTTCAAACAGAAATTCTATAGACCTGAAGATTACGCCAGGAGCAAAGAGATTTTACTTAACCGTATTACTTGTCACATCTGGACATCGCCCTAAATAATCAAAGCGTTATTAATATGTAAGTAGTTCATTATTGTTGACGTATTGAACAAAGAAAAACGTGTTGTGTACTTCGCTAAGCAAGAACGGAATGCCAAAAATGAACAGTAGTATGATATTCACTTACGAAGGGAAGGTCACTTTATTTGAGAGCTCGTTGACCATCCAGCACACTAAAACGTCATGTTGTTCTTGCTTTCCTGCAGTAAAGGCAACGGAACAAACGTTTCCGCTTTTGAGGATTGATAGGAAGAAAAAGAAAAACTAGAACAGCCGATGGGGCTCGACGGGCCATAAACCACGTATACAAATGCGTAAACACTGCAGACGGGGTGGGAGTTACCTTGGAAGTTGGGCAATGTCTTCTGTTGTTGTCAAAAGAATATGCTTTTGTTACTGCGTCTCCCCGTAAACACCCATGCAACACCAGAACAACCAAACACCTTTCTGTTCCACACGCTTTTCGGCTAAAGGTTAAATTGCTTTATTGCTCTGTTTACGCGAAAGGAGAAGCATTACACTCGATTCAGTATGAGTTGAGATCGTGAACTGTACTCAGTGAAACCGTGTGAGGAATATAACGTTGTTTTCCTGTAGACCATCTAGTTGTCTGGACATGTAAGTATATTTAAGCATTTCAAGTTGTGATACGTCTTACTAATATCAGGCTCTGAGGGTCTTTTCTGTTAAAGTATATTCATTTTAGTATTGTTCGTATTTATCACACGCTTCTTCCGTACAGATCTGTCTAATATTTTCTTCAGTTTTATTTATTTTTATGTTCTTTTATATTCCGTAGCATAGTTCTCTTTTATTGATTTAATAGTATATTATCTCTCTAAATAGAGTTACGAACCTTTTTTTTTTCGAGATTCTTAAAAAATGCTCCTTATTTTTGGCATTCGTTGCTAATAATAAAGTTACCAACCATAACCTGCAGACAAAATGCGCACTTTTTAGTAAATTACTTCTTGATTAAGTATGGAGGTAATATCCCCCTGCCCCCGGGCACTCTGAAAGAAATCATTTGTACTAATAAATGGCACATGTTTGAGGTTTTTTTTTTTATTTGTTTTATTTACGGATGCTCTTTAATATCTCAGGTCATCAGCGTCCCATTCAATTCAGGGCCCGAAACGGCCGATAAATTTTGATTAGAGGCCTCTTCTTTCAGTTTTGAGGTTCTTTATCGTGCATAAATGTACGACATGGGACCCACGGCTTTACTTCCCTTTACTTAGGATTTTTACGCCCGAAAAAAATCCATCGGTCCTGGCCGTGATTGAACCCACGATCTTAGGTTTAGGAGGCAAATGGTTATCACTACATCAGGACCGATGTTTGAAGTTCTTGTATTGTGATAAGAATACTCGGCGTTGGAAAATGTAGACATGACATTTACAACTGACAAAATGATGTCCTGTGTCTAGTTTAAGTGAATACTGTGTGGTGTTGCACAGATAGTACGATAGAGTAAATTATTCAGTAAGGTTTTCGATTTGTAATTCATTAATTATAGTAAGAATTCAACAGTAGAAGTTATATTTTCAATAGCAGCTATAAGAGTTATTCCGAATTTACTGTTTATGATTTATGTACCTAACGGAGTCAAAGTAATATAAAAAAAGATATGTCTAATTTTGATTAGTTCATTTATCATAAACCAAGACGTAAAGATATTGGTTACACCAATGCAATTAGCATCGCGAATATTACAATAGCCAGACAAAGTTTTCCAGTAAGTAATTTGAATTAATTACCCTTGTTCAATAAATATAAGCAATGTACACAGAAATAAACATCTTAGCCACTTAACCATCAGCAGTTTTGTAAATATGCACATTTTTTCTTTTTATAAACATTCTTTATTTTGATATTTATTTCTTACGATTAAATTATATTTTGAATATTTGCTGTTACTTTTGGTGGAATTCACATACAACATTATAAAGTATCTCAAAAACTGACGCACTGCTGATACATCTGTGTTATGTTGTAAACAGAGTAAACAATATGGCTTTCCTTTCGCAAACCCACTAGGTTTTAAACATTGAAACATTACTGCATACCTTCCCTAAGAAAGAGTAGGAGTAGGTAAAAGGTTCGTGTTGTTCAAGGTCAGTTTAAAAAGCTTAGCTGCAGTATATTCGTCACACCACTAACCTTTTTCACCGTAATATATTGGGCTTCCCAAAGTCAATGAACTACCTTTAGCCTCGACCTTCTGGGCGTCATATGGCGAAGTACCCTCTTAACCAGAGGGTTCCCAAACGCACTGAAATGCTTTGGTGTTTTAGTTTAAAACTATCGTTCTTTAGTAATACGTACAGCAATATCGCAGTACTTGAGTTATAAATGTACAAATAACTGGAACTGCTCGTATTTGATAAGAAATATGTAAATTATCGTCTTTTCAGCAGTTTTAAAAGAACATTTTTAAATAAATTTGGTAAACAAATCTAATAACAGAATTATATAATATATTTATAGAATGTCCATTTTACTATATACTGTTGAAGTTTTTTATTTTATTTTTTTTTTTTTTTTGAATGATTTATGGACGCTCTTTAACAGCTCAGATCATCAGCGTTCCATTCAACTCAGGGCGTGAAACGGCCGACAAATTTTGCTCAGAGGCCTCTCTTTCAGGCTTGAGGTTCTTTTTCGTTCCGTAAATGTACGACACGGGACCCACGGCTTTACTTCCCTTCCGAAGGAAGCCATACTTAGGATTTTTACGCTGTTGAAGTTGATGAAATATTAAAGAACCGTAATATAGATATAATAACTTGTAATCTCTAAAACAGTCCATTCCATTTGAATATCAATTCTATTGCAGTTTGCTTTCTCAGCACTTCCACATAAAAGAATGTAAAACGTCTTCCAACTACAAAATCTGAAACTGAATTCAAAGTATCTACCAAAGAGAGGAAGAGAAAGAGGGAATATATTCAAATAAATAGAATAATAGAATAAAAGTAGGTAAGGTTAGGGCGTTTAATTTTATTTATTTTATCCTATTTGCATTTTATATGTCATATTGGGCCCCTGGAGGGAGTGGCTCAAGCGATAACATTTGAGACTCACATCCAGAAGGTACCGGGATCAAATTTAGCTAAACTGACATTGAGTTTTGCTTTGTTTCCCCTGGTCACTTATGCACATAGTAGGATGGATGTTTACATTCCAAGAATTTTCCTCTCTTTCCTTTCGTTACATTCAGTTAATTCTACAATATGAGTTATAAAGTCGAAGCGTCAGGCGAGTTGGGTTTGGTGCCAGTGGTGTGGCGGTGACTTGCACTCCGGAAAAGTTCCTCTCCAACCGCCTTTCTACTCGGAGACCTCCATTGGGGACTCCTCGGGTAGTACTCCTTGCTAGTACTATCTAGCCCGCAGACGTCTGGGACTTATCATCTCTGGAAATGTTAGGGACCTGCCTGTATCTATGCATCGCCTTCGGCCATTGTATTCTCCCAAAGGTGCCCCTTCAAGGACAGTAATACTATTAGCGGCCCAGTGCGAAAATTCTCCTCTGCAACGAACCTAATATAATTTCCATTAAGATGATCCGAATTTATGAACATATTTTCGTAGGCAATCGAAACCATCTAGGCTTGAACGCGGAATTTGAGCTGGGAGAAATGGAGTCTTGATGCATTGCCCAGAGGTTCCAGCTGTTCTGAACATTCTAACGTAACGTGTTGTTCCAATGGTGGTGTTCCAGTGGTCAGCGTGTCTGCCTAAAAATCTGGAGGTTCTGGGTTGCAATCCCGTAAACTCAGTGATCTATGTAAGGTTTCTATCTTACCCTGAAAAGTGAACCTCAGGTAATTTTAAGTGTTGTGAACTCCAATCTCATTTACACACCCATATTCATTCATCTCCTCTTTAGATCTTCTTTGTTATAAAAAAAAAGTTGTACAGCAACAAAAAACATTCTAAAAACATGGAAGTTTCGTTTTCGTCAAATAAGTGAGCTGTCAAAATATATTCCTCTGTTCATAATTTGAAAACATATCACTATTTCAAATGAAATACTCAAGAGACTTTTAGACTAATCGATGGATTTTCAAATAACTAGTTTGTTTCAGATTTGAAACTAAATTATTATTCCTATATTCCTTTTTTTGTTTATCTCTTGCTCCAAGTCAAAGACCACACCAAACCATGCGTTCATGAGTGACGGGGTGTCATTGAAATAAATCGTGCACTAAATGCTGCTTTTTTCTGTTACCAGCAGCATAAAAAAAAAAAAAAACAACAATGACTGTAATCTGTCATTCTTTAAACTTAGGAAATGTCTGTATCAACACATTTTCTCACATATAATTGAATTACATTTCTTCTTCCAGGGTACTTCATAGCACCATATATGTGCATATTTATTTACCCTTTTTGTTAAAAAATTTGTTAGTTTTTGTTAAAAATATTTTAATTTTAATATTTTTAGTTTATGAGGAGGGTTTTTCTCATTTAAATTTAAATCAATTGTTTGAACAGGAGCATAAAATTTGTATATATTTTATTATTTATTGTTGAAGTCCTATGAGGCCTGTTCAGAACTTCTGGACGATGGACTAATAATTGAAAGACTAAATTACAGTCGCTGAATTTATAGAAGCGTCCATGGATATCTTAGATGGGTCCTCTGAATTAAGGAAATATCTATAAAGTTCTACATATACCTGTCGGGTGGCCGGAAGAACTCGTGAACTGTTCGATTCGGTCCCTGACAGTTTTTTCCAGATTCTATAAATCCTTTAATCCTTTAATAAAATCATTTTCCAGTTTATCATTTCATATACGAGTAGATATCATTGGTGTTCGCCGCCTGTAGTGCCTATAGTTAAATCGGGCGTTAAACACTACTAAAAATAGGAAAACATGTGTTGACTTCATAAAACAAAATGCTGCAAAATTATTATCACACAATTTATATAATAATAATAATAATAATAATAATAATAATAATAGAACTTTCTTATCTAAGTATTTAGCATGAACCCTTTTGCAATATATGATACAAATATGAACAACAATTTAAAATCGAATGCTTCAAAATCCAATAGATTGCTTATTCTAATACCATTTTAAAGATGCAAATGCGTTTTTCACATTCATTCAGTGTGGTAAGGTCAGTTCCATTTTCTAAACCAGAGGTTCTCAACAGATATGCCGCGAGATTGTTAGATGTGTCACGTAATCGAGATTTTGTGATAAAGTAGTTGAAATACTATCACTCGTTATTTATTTCAAAAACAAAACTATTCATGAACTCATACATATTTCTTATTTTACATGAGATATATTCTATTACATCTTACAATTAATAGCTTGAACTTTTACTGAGAAGCGTCAACTGACTATTTCTTACAGAAGTTCAATTTTCGGTAGAATTAAAGATAAACACACATGCATTCTTTCCTGTTCAACTGAAAGAAATCTCTCATGTATTTTATTTTTTATGTTTGTTAATTAGTGTAACAAAGTATTAACTACTTCCACTGGTATTTTTTAGCTATTCTTACTTTGCTAACATGCAGAACTTGAGAAGCAGTAGATTGCCATATTTTAATTGAAATGTTCGTCTGATTGAATTTCTATGAACGCCCTTATTTCTTCTGAAGGAGGTCGATAGTCGGTTCTGCGGAATCAGCTTAAGGACCAGCTTCCAGACATACTTGTCAAGAAATGGAGGATAAATATTGTGCCTCGTTATTCTCAAGAGCTACAAAGTGATTTACAAATAGTTTGGATGTCACTGATTCGTCTTCAGTTTTTCTTCTTTTAATCAGAGATTGCTCATACTGAACTTATTCGCGTTACGACTGCAAGGCTACGAGCAACTTACTGCTGAAGGAAAGTTGTGCGCGCGCAAGGTCATCTTCTTCATTACTGCCAACTCGTACATTAGTTTATCGCGTAACTTACAGCTAGTCTGTGCTGTTTACATGTAATGATTCCTACTGATATAGTTCAATTTATACCCCCCCCCCTCTGTTTCTTGTTGTGCTCACTGTACAATAAAATACGCAGCTGGCCATTAAAATTGCAACACATTGTGCCCGTAGATGCTTGTAATGCGGAAATGATGTTTGACGTCTCGTTGGTTTTTCGGGATCCTTCACGTCTGTGTGTTCGTCCTAACCGGATCCACTGATTTCACATGCGTTTCGCTGTAGACACAGCTCCAATTTCTCACAATGACCCCCCACCCTGTCACTCTCGGTAAGCCACAATTCTCCTTTAATCAAATTGCTGTCGCATTCCTTCCTTCTACCGCCACGGGTGGCCGAGGTCGTTAAATCGCGGACTCGTGAGCGGGAGGTCTGGGGTTCGAATCTCGCCAGGACCGTCCTCCCTGACTGAGGGTTTTTCCAGGATTTCCTCAGTCCTCATAAATGGCAAATGCCGGGGAGGTACCCTAAACTTAGGCCTGGAACGTTTCCTTCCTTAAAAATACATCCTTTCTCAAGATATCATCTCGTGTATCACCAGTGTCCATCGCCTGTGGTGCCTCTGTAGCAAAAACGGGCGTTAAACACCACTCATTCATTCATTCGTTCCTTCTGAGAAAACGTGGGGCGAGTTTAATGTAAAATACTCAAAAACAAACGGCAAGTTGAATAAATGGTAAAAGTACGTTGTAAGCTTTCGAAGTTTAAACCTTCTCAAATTGCTAGAGAACTCTCACTTGTAAAGCTCTTGGTATAAACCAAAGCGGAGAAGTCCTTGCCACAAATAGAGTGACCAGATTGAAGTAGTTGCAGCACAGAATTGCTGAAGGAAGAAGTACAGCTTTACTTTAGGCTGCAAACACCGTATTTCAATTTAAACTTATGTCAGCGTATTTCTTTATTTTGTTATATACATTTATACGTATTAAAACTTGTAATTATTAAACATATTTTATGTTATCGTTTGAAAATGTACTTTTATTTAAAAATAACATTATTATTTAGGCTAGCTGAGCTTGAATAGACTACTAGCCTTAATATGTCGCTGCCAAAGTGTCTTATCAGTTTGTTTTATTATATAATTAAAAAGCATATTGCAGTATTACACCTATACATTTGTAATAGTTTCATAGAGAAGGCTAAATGTACTTCATCTATGCATCCGTTTAATTTGGTTCTTCCTGCTAGTATGCAGAGCGTATTTTACATTGCGCAGTTATTCATTTGAACATTAAAAAAGGAACTCTCTCCGTTTTCGAGTTATGGAATTAGATCTCATTAGATCCGTGACAGACAGTGTAAATAATATTCAGCCTTAGGAATAAATTCACCCGGCTGGAGGTAATAGGATTGGTGCTAGACGGGAGAGAATGCAGTAAGCACTGATTATCTGGCAGTAACACACATGTGTCCCGGGCAAAGACGTGTTGCCCTGTATCGCATTGTTATTAGAATGACGTGTCTGACAGCGGACGTGGCTGTTATGGAAAACGAGATAATGTGGCTGCCGGGACATATGGAGGGGGGAGGGGAGTCAGTCGGAAAAGAGAAATATTTGTGAAAATGACGCGTTACACCACAGCCAGGCTGTGTCATGATGTGGCTGAGTGTAACATGCCCGATATTCTCTGTCTAATGCACATTTGTAGCCTTCTTTCCGATATTTCAAAATATAACAACAAACAGCGTTGGGAGGCATATTAGCATTACTTTATTAAAAACTATTGTTAGACTTGACTCGTTTTCTCTTCACTTTATTTATTTATTTATATTTTTTATTTAGTTCTTGTATGAACTTCAACTGAATTTTCACCCTAGAGGTCAAAACTACATTGATAACAATAATATGCAACTCAATTGGCTTTACGTTGGCACCATGTCACTAATACAGGGCAATGATATTGCAAATAACTTTTTCCAAGGCTTAGCAGACCGGATTTCCTACCTTTTGGTTCTGTAATAGCTTTCACAGTTAGTGGGATCATATAGAGAATGGATACAAACTCTGTTGGCAAACCTTTAGAGATATTATAATTATAATCAATATTACTAGTGATATTATTATTACTAATGTTAACGATGTCAAAGTAATGAATTGGTAGGGTAAATGTTGCATTGATAAATGACAATTAGATCCACAAACAAAGTATATAACCAGTGTTGAAAAAAATGACTAATATAAAATATAAATGTGAAATTTACAAGAATATATTTATAAAGATGATATAATATACAAAGATTATATGATATAATACGGAAAATAAAGAAACATATATAAGATGAATAGTATAGTAATATAGTAATATATAGTTTTGTATAAATATAGACAGGAATAGGTACATATAAATAGTAAAGTGGAAGTATGTAAGAAATATACTGGTCACCAGTACAGTTTCTACCGGATATCGGTGAATAATAGTTTAATAATTTAGAGTTAAAGATTAAGAGGAAGTAGTAAAAGTAGTAGCTGGTCTCCAGTTACTCGAATATTGCTCGTTTCCAGCAATTAGGAAGTAGTTGAAGGGAATGTAATTTTGTTATTTATCAAATTTAATTATTTTTATTATTTTAGTAAATTTCTAATTGTAACCCAGGTATAAGTATCACCTGGAAAATAATAATATAAGAACGTAATTTGGAAATAAAGTGTAAGAGTTTGCGATACACATGTAGGAAACAAGGTACCGGGATGAAGTATTTCATATTATTATTATTATTATTATTATTATTATTATTATTATTATTATTATGACAGTTCAGGAATGTTGGCTAAAGAACGCATGGCCTTGCGTGACTCATTAGTCATTACTAAGTAATTACATTTCTTTAGTGCTTCCCCCCTTTTCTTTTTAGCTTTACTACATTTGTGTACATTTACAAGGAATCTGTTTTGTCTTTCGATATAAACTCCCTTTACGTGTTTATAACAGCTAAACTCTTCCGGGATCTTTTACCGTGGTCCATGGTTTAATATGCTACTATAGCTTTCACCAACTGCTGCGGTTGGCATCATCAGTGGACGATGAACAATGCCTGACTGCTATGTTTACTCGGTGCAGTATAATTTGACTAATTGCATTATGAGAAACAATGCAGTATCGAACAGTAGTGCACAAACAATATGAGTTATGTTTTAAGGTTTTTTTCATTACTCATGTTATGTTTTGAAATGTATTGTAACTGTTTTGTCACCTACCCTAGTATAAAATGACGAAGTGCAGCTTTCATTTGATACGAGGAATTATTGAAAATATATGGACTTGAAATATTCTGAGATTTGTGCAGCATTTTAAACAAATTAGACACCGCCTCTTCTGGAGAACTCTTAAGGGGTGAGCTAAAGGTGGTGCTGAAGTCTTCTGGTTTCTAAAAGCCCTATTATCATCATGTTTATAGAAAAAAGTTCATTCTTCTTTAGTTGATTTGGCGCATAAACAAATACCCAGCAATTAAATGGATATAAAATTTTACAAAATATTATTAAATGAATAAGTATTGATTTATTTATGTTCAAAAGCTTTAAACCCATCTCCGAGATAAAAGTTGGCCCTTGCCTGAAATATTCACTGTAACGACTCAGTTAACAGACTACTACTTGGCAATCACTAAATTCATATTTAATTAGTGCATGAGATACTTCATAATACTATCACCATCGAATTCCTTCATAATTCTGGCAATTTGTATTGATCTAAAGAAGTTAACCATTTTTGAAAAATCTTACATACCCATAGATTCTAACCGAGGCCAGGTTTGGTAGACCTTTAAGATATTCCCTTTAGTCATAGGATGCATCTAAGATATCCATGGACGCTTTTATAAATAATGCAACTGTAAGTTATTCTTTTTAATTACCAGAATTACATCGTCCAGAAGTTCTGAACAGGCTGTTGAAGTGCTGATTTCATCAATAAATGATTGCATATAAAAATGGTAAATCAAAATTTACTACACTTTTTTCAAACCATTGATTTGAATTTAACTGAGATAAAAAATCTCACAAACTAAAAATATTAAAATTTAACATTTTTAAAACAAAAACTGTAAAATAATATGCATATACATAAGGTGCTAAAATGTATACACACTTCAAGCAAAGAAAAACTGTGTTAACGTAACAAAACTGAATTCACACAAACAGAAAATGATGAGCATTAATCACCTTAGACTTTTACAGTTACAACAGTTGATCAAAATGCCCACCATCGGCGTCGATACACTTCTGAGTACCTTGAACTACTAATTGAGCAACGTTTGCGAAAGTGTCCTCAACGATTGCAGCACATGTCGTTTCAATTCCTTCCCGAAGTGCTGGCTGTGTAGATGGTTTTATATGGTATACAACATCCTTAAGATTTCCCCATAGGAAGAGATTCAACGGAGTTAGATCCGGAGAACGCGGAGGAAACTCAATCGGACCTCTTCGTCCTATCCAGGGCCTTGGAAGATTGTCATCACGGTACGCACGTACATTTCGGTGATAATGTGATGGTGCACCGTCCTGTTGGAAGTAAAATACCTCACTTCCATAGAGTGTATGCCTTTCGGATAAGACGGAATTGTTACTCGCGTTGGCGGTGCTGTTCTGTTCACATCTCCATTGCCTTTGAACTTTTACAACATTCTCGGTTTTGCAATACCACTTCAAAATTGCTTTCCGCTGTTCAAACGATAATTCTAGCTCCATTTTGTTGTAGCGATGCTAGCATAATATAATGTGAGTCACATCTGTTTACAGAACATCATACGATAATCTGGGCTTCATTTGTTCATTGTCAATTTACCTTCACGTAGCAACGCTATCATAATGTATGTGAGTCACATCTGTTTACAGAACATCATACTATACATTACTGTTGTTTTGCTGTCCAAGTTTGAAATATATTAAATAGATATCCACTATGAAAGTGTGCATACATTTTTTTGGCACCCTCGCTATATCAGTGCTGCTAAGTACACTAAAGGAATCAATATGGTTTAATTATAACTGGAAAAAAAATTGATACATTTGCTAAGTTTAGAGACCGAAGGATTAATGAAGTGCTGCCAATGCTATCATTGTGCTGCTGGTAACATGAGATAGCAGCATTTAGTTAAAGGTTATGTCAATGGAATCCCGCCATTCATCTCAATGCACGACTTAAAATGTATAACAAAAGCCTCCGCCCCCTCAAATATACAGATAAACTTAAATTTTATTAATATTTAATATTCTTTACTAGATATTGAGAAATATTGTTTGTGCAACATATGGGTTTGTAGTTGACCATAATATATGTCCTCAAAAGTGGTACTATGGTACTCGTTCATCTTCTCATCACAATCGCGCCTATTTTGTTTCCAGTGCTTTAAAAAAAAAAAAAAAAAAAAAAAAAAAAAAAAAAAAAACCATTCTAAATGCTTTTCTTCACAGAAACGTTGGAATGAATCATAGTATAAAGGCAAAGAGGCTTTAAGATTATTTAGTTAATTGATTTTTATGTAGATTAAACAAAAGTCGTTTTAATATCCAGCGTTTTTCGTAATTTTATGCTCTGCTATTTCCCCTTGTAAGGGTAGGGTATAGATGTTAAAGAGGGTGGCGGGGGGTTGATATTGAAGCCGGTAGCTATACCCACGATGCCCTATAGCATATCAGTCTTGCTTTTGCTGTAGACAGTTCGTCATTTGTCATTGGCTTGAACATTAATAACTTGGTTGGTTGCTGTCATTCTGTGTAATACCCAGGTCTGCTTGTATGTGTGGGTGTGTGTGAGCGGGAGGGAGGGGGTGGTGGCAAAATGTCATTAAGGTGCTGTCAAGTCAATGTGACATGCCTGCAGTCCCGGCGCGAAAAGGGGAGGGAACAGAAATTTTTCGGTGGAGGGAGAGATATTTTTTTTTTCTTGTTAGCCCGTATAATATTTTTGTGTTGTAAAAAGTACCTTTTTTCCACTTTCCCCGTTGCTCCATGCTGTACATTCCATTATGGAGCACACCCTCCCCCCTCCTCATACACACAAACATACACACGCAGCTTCAAAAAACCCGTAACGAGAAAATAAGTTTCAAGATGATGGGTTATAACTTACAGTTTTGTATCATCATACATCGGAAGCAACCTTAACTTTACTAATCTGTCAATACAGATGCTAATAGACAAATTTTATATAGAAAAATAAACCAATAAAACATTAAAGCTATCACATAAATATCACAATATCCTTTAACAGTTTGTGTTCTTCAAAGGCAGAAGACAAGTGGTTTTAAAAGTAAATATTGAATCTTGAAGATAACGTAACATGCAGAAACATATTAAAAATCAAAAAATAAATACGGGGGAGAAAAAATGAACAAGAGTATTATATTTATAATTAAAATTAATAATAATGATAATTATATGGGAAACATAGTGGTGTGTGCACTTTATGCAAAAATAATTGCTGATTCTACCTCGGAAATAACTATCAGGGTCATGAGTCGATTAACACATCAATAAGTATTAAATTAAACATTGTTAGGATAAGCAATATTGAGCAACCGGTAAGGATGACTTTCTTTTAACGGAATACCTATAATTTTTCCAACATTATATAATCACAGTTAGCCAATGAAGGAAGCAATCTTGAATTCACTGGATAATTTGGGGCACGACTGACGTGGAATAATTAGCTCAAAGGTTTTGCGTTTAAAACTGGATCCTGCAGTAAGACGGAATAATTTGGAAGTTTATAATCAAATATACTTTTTATGTTTGCGGTCTTCTAAAATGTCGACTCTGGTGGTGTAGTGGTAACCATACTTGCCTCCTAAACCTAAGATCGTGGGCTCAATCCCGGCCAGGATTATTTCGCGCGTAAAAATACTAAGGAAGGGAAGTAAAGCCGCGAGTCCCATGTCGTAGATTTACGGCATGTAAAAGAACATCAAGCCTGAAAAAAAGAGACCTCTGAGCATCTGCCCTGAAATGAATGGGACGCTGATGACCTGAGATGTTAAAAAACATCCTTATATAAACCAAATGTCCTAAAATTACAAATTTAGAAAAAAAAAAACACTGAAAACATGGAACGCAGTAATTAAGAATAAATTTTATAGTTCATAATACATTTCTGTTGTTTAGAGCTTCATTTTTAAACTTTAAATTAACAGAATAAGCACATTTTCGGTTAGAACTTTCAGGCAAACTGTTTATATTTTTTAATGGGTGTAGTATCCGGTTTCAATAACTGAACAAAAACTTGAATCAATAAAATATCGTTTTCCTTGTTTTTTATTTTAAAAAATTCCACAATTTTCATTTTCGTGTTTAAAATAAATAAAACACTTAATGTGAAAAAAATATGTTTCATCCTTAATATTTATGGTAACATATATAGTTAGTCTATGTAATGTTTTATTTATTATCGCTTTGACTGCATTGGTCTTGTCATGACGTCTGCAGATTGTAGACTGAATACTGTAGGTGTAAGTCTGTAATTATGAATTAAATGAAAGGCGTTAATGATGGCGCAAATGAACTTGGAGTCCTTGGTGCCTTAAAGCTATCTGACATTTACCTTCTTAAGGTAAGGAAAAAATCCAGAAAAAAAAAAATAAAAACAAAAAAGCTTTCCCAGGTAGCTTGACCTGACCGGGAATCAAATCTAAGACCTCTGGATTAGTAGCCACAAATGCTACCACTAGACCACGGAGGCAGCACAGACACGGGTGGCCGAGATCGTTAAGGCGCGGACTCGTGAGTGGGAGATCAGGGGTTCGAATCCCGCCGGGACGGTCCTCTGTGACTGAGGTTTTTTCCAGGCTTTCCTCAGTCCTCATAAATGGCAAATGTCGAGGAGATATCCTAAACTTAGGCCTGGAACATTTCCTTCGTTAAAAAAATCCTTTCCCAATGTATCAATTCATCCCATTTATTATCAGTGTCCACCGCCGTGATGCTTCTGTAATAAAAACGGGCTTTGCACACCATTCAAATAAAAACAAACGGAGGCAGTCATATTTGAAATTGCTGAAAGAACGGAAAAAAATAGTTAAACTATATCTTAGTATTTTAAAAGGGGCCCCTAAATTTGTTTCTTTAATTGAGGGTTTTTATTAGTATATACTTTGCCAAAATATATCAAATTAGCCTAAGTTCGTCTGGAAATCCGATTAACTACACAATGAAATAATTAGTTGTTATATTGAGTTGCTTTACGGCTACTTAATCTTTGCTAATGAATGTGCAGATATATAAATTATAAAATGTAGTTTCGCTGGATATATAAAGAAAATAAGGGAATGAAAAGTCTCTAAATTTAAATGTTAGAAGCTAGATATCTGTAATTATAGTCTCTATTTTTAATTTCTTAACCTTGAGGATATACGTGTCAAGTGCAGTGAGCTGTAAAAGTGAGGCTCGGAGGGGGGGGGGGTATGGAAAGCAGAGTGGGTAAGAGAGTAAGCGGCACATTCCCAATAGTGATATCGTAAACATTATTATTACAGAATACTTTATGTTTTACAAAGTAATGTTGTAAATGACTTATTGTTAAAATATAATTTTGTTGTTTGTACAATGAGTGCAATAAGCGACTATTCAATTGATTATTAATAAATATTCAACATTTGCACTGTAAATACTTTCATTACATAATTTAATAGAAACCAATTTTAATATTAGAAAAAAAAATAATTTGCACAATACTAATTTTTGTACTGACTGTGTAGGTAAGGTTATTTGATGTAATATTACTTTAACTTTGCTTTATATATATATATATATATATATATATATATATATGTATACAATTTATTACAAGTTTTGATATGGGATGCACAGGTAAATATTTTCTAAGGTATTTATTCTTTAAAATTTGTTTATCGAAATGCATTTTTACTTCGCTTCTCACCGTTTGACCTGGTTTTCTTCATCATGGTTTCAATTGACTGCAGCAGTAATACTCTCACTCAACCTCGAGGAGCTTACAAACAAGCAAAACTGTAAGATTAGATAATTATATTTTCTTTTACAAAATATAGCTTTGTATGCATTTTTACTCCTGGTCAAGAAGAAATTTTTGCCAAAAGAAATAAATAGCATAAAAGGAAAGTATCAATGTGCTGAATTCAAATCTATTTTCTGTTTTTTTTCTATCATGTATAGTTTTTAAAATTATTTTTCATTTATTTATAATACTTTGTAATTTTTCGCGCAGTCTTTTTGTGCATGGGAGGCATTGTTGCATCGCATGTTTCGCCCCGTAATCTTGTCCGGTCTACATTCCAAAGTTACAGTCGGTAACAGAGATTACGTCAGAAGTACCTGATGACAATGAACAGTGTGTCAGTGACAACATTTCTGTACCTTTGAGGGGATTTATAACCCATTGGCATGTTAATAGGTACGGGAGTTTACAAAATTCTGCTTCTTCCTATACCTGAGGGATAGCCGAAACACGTTGAGCACTACATAAGACTTGAATGGGTGAAAATATGCAGGTACAATCGAGTTAGAAGAAAATATCTAGCAATCCTGGTTGACTCAACAACAGTTTTACTCCCACATTTCATATTAAGCTTGGGTTGGCTAAAAGCTTCTTGAAAACACTTAGGAGGCTAAATTCTAAAGAATGTAAGCATCTAAGTGAAACCTTTTGTAATATCTCAGCTGCAAAACTAAAGGAAGGTGTTGCGGTGGAACAACAGATAAAGGAGCTAATGGAGGATGAATCATTTGAAGAAATCTTAGGTGAGAGCGAAGTGAGAGTTTGTAATAGCTTCAAATGGCTTTGTATAAGTTTCTCTGGCAAAACAAGTTCCCTGGTAACAAACAAGAAATAATGTACTGTTGGATGCTTATAAAGAAATAGGTTGTCGCATTTCGCTCAAACTCCATTTTTTACACTCACATTTAAGTTTTTTACCGACCAGTCTTGGTGATGTCAATGACGAGATGGGTGAAAGAGTTCCCACCAAGACGTTATCAGGTTTTCTGGCAAGTGTCAATGATATAATGGCAGATTATTGTCGAGTACTATATTGTGATAATTCTGATAAGGTATCTAAAAGAAAAATCTGTCCAAAGCATTTGTAACTTTCTGCATTAAATTCTAATTAGGTGCTAAGTATTAAATCGTGCACTGCAATTCGTAATTATTATGTTTTATATTTTTATACACAAAAGTGTTTGGTCACTAACAGTTCCTGGTGTTTATAACTGTTTTGATAAGTTATTATTGTAAATTTAATAAGAAAAAACGTGAATATGCCTGAAATTAACATGAGAAACTGGATTAGGTGATCATAGTTTCATTTCTGAAGATGAAAATTAAATTGTGTTATTTGCCCTGATTTGAATCTATTTGCATGTGGGATTTTACTATTTAATTTAACTGCACATGTGGTAGATGGTAAGATCATAAGCTTCCAGTACCATATAGTAGAAAACTAAATTGATAATGGTTTATTATTATTAGGTATTATTAGAATTATTATCATTAATCTCTATTAAATATGCCTAGCCAATGATGCAAATTTGACTCAATGAAACAGGTCAGCCATTGACCTGATTAATCATGGCAAAGACTAGTGTGGGCTGTGTGACGTCATGTCATGGAAGCCACGTAGATCGTTTTATATAATTTACTGGAAAGCTCAAGGTCATTTCGTCGTTTTCTGCTGTTAATAGTAGTTATGTTAATGTACACTATTATTGATTTTCTATAGGCATTATAAATAACATTATAATAATATTTTAATTTGCAAAAGGGAGGGGGTTAACATTGATGAATATAACAGCGATTCAAGAACTCAGCAAGATATGAAATATCTGTTAAAAGTATTCTCAGAAGAGAATTCTATTTGTTTTACAAGGATTGGAGCACACTTTAGTCTTCTAAGCGGAAATCCGAACAATAAAACCAATTCTTTAATCATCGTTAAGTGCCACTATGTTCTAGACGAATGCCTTGGATGCACGTTAGGAGCAGTTTAAGACACTTACAAATTGAAACGAGTTCCACAGAAGTCTCTCAGCAAAGTATACAAACATATTTAATGAGAACGTCGTGTTATGCAGTGTTTCTCGCATGATTAACTGGGACAAAGTTGAAATCCGAGGGTGTTTGTATCGCAGGGAAGACGCTTCCATTACCGCTGCCCTACTCTTCGTGTTTCTAATAAATCTGTGTAACAATCTAGAAAGAAAATGAATTGCCATTCAACCTCTGTACTAACGTCTACATTTACCTTCCTCCCTTGCCTCTCACCGAAAGGACAATATTATGCAAGAGTCGAGCGAGATGAGCGATTGGCGGTTGTCAAGATGGCGCCCAGTACACGCCATTTTAATAACCAACAGCTGCCGCTCGGATACGACGTCACGTCGTGAACAAGAGAGGAAGAGGGGACCCCGCGTGCCGTGCCACGGAAAAGAGGAGGGCTTTGTGTTATTTTTTGTTGCTGTTACTGCTGCTGCAACTTCTTTCCTCTACGGTCCTCGACCGCAGCGTACCGTTTGGGGTGAACTACAGAGCACTTTGAAAGAGAACTCGAGACAGAATCAAACTTAACAAATAAGCATTTATTGATGCAACAAACCGTTACAATTTAGCTTTGCTAATAGCAATTTTAAAATTTATTAGAATATTTCCTTTGCTTCGGATTTATAATTTGCTATATACTCTAAAAATAAATAAGGTGTGTCTATTACCTAAAAACTTCTCATTAAAGTGTATCCTTTGCGTTCCTCATGATATAACTAGTGCTAGGTAATGGATTTCACCATAGTAATTTCAGAGATTGCAGAGGGGTCTTAGAAAAGCAACTTGAGATAGATGCACAAAGAAAATTAACAGAGTTATTTGGTCATAAATCAATCCAGAAATTAGATGCTGATAGATCATTGATAAGGCTAAATGTGGCAAGTGTTTTTCAAATCTCTTTATCAGTCTTTTCAAGGGTGAAGGCTATAAAAAGCTCTTAGTTTGAACTATACATATGAACAGCACCGAACAACATTGTATGATTTAATGTATTGTCAAGAAGGGGCTATATGACATAATGAATAGTTTAGTAGATCGCAGTTTCGGCTCATGCAACATTTTCTTATTCCCATTTTCTATCATCGTACTTACCTATAAGAGCGATTGGATTAATAACTTAGTTCGCATACTAATAGAGAGCAACAGCAACACATTAAATCATCCTGATATTAACTCTTTGTTTGGCAGTTGTTTAAACATACAGCGTTTCTAGTGGCAGTGGGAAATCGATAAGACTATAATTCGTAATGCGATTAATTTTTTTTTTTTTTTTTATAAAAGGTAAATCAGCAAAAGAATTCATGTGATAATTTTGCCTAAATTGAATGACGCATACCTTCCTTCGTCTTTGGGTAAATGGGTTCAAGCTGGCATAACAAGCACCGAAGACGCACTACTTCCTGGAGCTCCAAAGTTAGCTACAAGGCCTGAAATTATGGATAAAGCCCGTGATATTGTTTTAGCTAACAGACGAGTAAAAGTGCACGGAAATCACGGGCATCTTAGTTGAGCGGTTTCACTTTATTTTGCATTAGCAATTACATATGAAATAACTTTAAATAAGACGAGTGCCGCATCTGCTCACTCCGGAGCAAAACTGAAACTGCATACGAACATCGAACGACTGTTTGGAAATATTTAAAAAGAATTCAGTCGACATTTATTGCGTTTTGGATGTAGGAAACGCAGATTCATTATTATACATTGAAAATGAAGCAGCATTTTACACAGTGCACCGCACAAGATAAACCAGTCGAATGCATTCCATCCGCTGAAAAGATGATGGTTCAGTTTTTTGCGACGCAAAAGGGTATCTCTTGATTGGCTACTTGGAAAAAGGAAAACTATTGCTGGAGAATATTACACATCACTTTTGAAGAAAATGAAGTCAACACTGAGGAAATACTTACGGGAATGTGCCGAAACGAAAGTGATGTTTTACCAATATAACGCATCAGTGATTTAAGCTGTATCGTTCAGGATAAACTGATCAAATTACAATTTGAAATGACTCTGCATCCACCCTATTCACCTGATCTCACTCCCTCGGACCGCCACGTGAGCACAAGATCTGAGGTTCGATTCCAGAACCTGACTGAGGTATTATCCAGGTTTTCCTCAGTTCTCATAAATGGCAAATGCCGGGGAGGTACCCTTGAACGCTTCCTTTAAAAAAAAATCCTTCCCCAACTTATCATTTCATTCCTCTTATCATCAGTGCCATCGCCTGTGATGTCTCGGACCTTTATGAAATCCTTCAGCTTGAGAATGTTGAAGCAAGTGCGTCGAAATTCGAGGGAACTTTGTGCGTTGTATAAAACGAATTTATTTATCAAACCAAAATTGTTACCGCTTGTGATACCCCAACAGTAAATAGGGGCGTTAAGCATTATTAAAAAAATTAAGTAATCGAGTCTCGAACAATCGATAACAATGTTCTGTTTTTATTTTATGCCAGTTTCATACTTACTGTTTTTATGGAACATGCTGCACAACCTCAGTTCGTTATTGTGTGCCTTTGTTTTGAACTGAATTAGGTGTACTGGCTCTTTAGAAACTGAAATCTAAACAAGCAAACCGCATGTTCTCTATTTCAAATTGCTTTCTAAAATTACTTTACAACCTATTAAATCGGACTGTTCATTAACGCCCCATTTGTTGCTGTTTTGTTGGACTGTATTATTTAAGTCTTCCATTCATGGATTACGCCATTGCAAGAGAACCATGGGAATTTTTGAAGTAAACAGGGTGAGGCATTTAAAGTATCGCGGCCATTTTACTCCGAAACGAAGAGAGCATCAATTTACGTTCAGTACAGTTATAACCATAATTGGAACAATGTCATGTTCACAATACAAACAATTTCAATTCAATAAATGCTCGGAAGTATGGCCATTAACTTGGATGCATTTCTGAAAAGTGCTTCAAAAGATTGATAAACGCGTCTCAACATTTCTTCGGTGATTCTTGCACAGACATTCCTAATTTATTGACGTTGTTTACCAGATGTAGGTGGTACTTCCTCATACACTTTATCTTCAATGTATTCCTATAAGAAAAAGTTTGCAGAAGTGAGATCAGGGAAACGGGCAGGCCAATGGACGGTCCTCAGCATGCTATCCATCAACCAGGATGCTCTCTGTTTAACATTTCTCGAGCTACAGCTGAGTAATGAGATGGACAACCATCGTGTTGATACCATATTGCAGCCCGGCCCACAAGGGGCACGTCTTCAAGCAACACTGGTTGTTCTTGGTCTAAAAGAATGTTCACGCCCCATTGCCGCTGATGCTCTACTTCCCGTAACCATGGTGAATGTCGCCTCATCAGAAAATAAAATGCTGGAAAAATTACAATTTTGAATTTGTAGTAGAGCCTATTGGCAAAATTCAACATCCTTCTGAAAAGCATCCCCATTAAGGGCTTGGTGTAGGCTAATGTGATATGGATGGTATTTGTGACGCTGAAGTTTTCGAAGAACACACCTTTCAGAGATTCCCGAATCATGCTCCAGTTGACGGGAGCAGTAGCACTTATCATACGATGGAGTTTTCTTGGTTTAACGCCTCCCGTTTCGAGAATAAGTTCGCAAATCGTTGAAACTTTCTAACAGATGGCTGCCTCTTTCAGGATATCGATCTCCGTATAAGTTGCAAGCTGCTCTAGCGTTCTTATGAGCTTCGCCATAAATGTATACCATATTGATGCTCTTGTTCATCATATATCAAATGTGCATAATTGAAAACGAAGTGGAACTGATTGAGAACAGGTCTTTTTAGGTTTGAATTGGCAATGATGAGCACTCATTTGTGTACCAATGTCAACAAATGAGCATCTGCTATAAACAAATGAGTTTTCTTCACAACAACAACAATCAAAAGAGAGAGAGAGAAGTGAAAGTGCCTTATTTGTTCAATATCTCATCGTCTATCACCCCTAGTTGAAAGATATGCTAGAACTTTTATACTGAAAATTGAATGTTCTGTTCATTCTCGGAAAAAAAAAAACACCATTGCATTTGAAAAAACCAATTTGACCTAGAAATGACCTTGAGAACGGCATTTCAAGGACGGCTTAAGGTCGCTAGCTGATCTCCCCCTAGGAGCACTTCAAATTTTGTCTGATTTTCCCCTTCGTATCGGAATAAAATGGCCGCGACACTATAAATGACTTATCCTGTATATGTATGTATATTGTGTGTCTTTTGGCAGTAATATCAAAGGAAATGAGTGTGAATTTATATTTATGCAGAATTTTATATCTCAGTTGGATTAATTGGGTTCGTAGGGATAGAGGGGAAATTTTCTGTACTTTAGCCAAGGCCGTTGTGCCTGTTTTCCCAATAGGCTCAGGAAGGAAAGAATAAGCGAGACACCAGGCGACCTGGATCTAGGGGCAGTGAGCACAGATAACCAAACGTTCGATTTCGTTTAACTGCTCAAGTAACTGGATTCCATTTGCACAAGCCCAATCACGTTTAAATCCAATAACTGAGGGTATTTTTTTAATTTTAGTCACTTATTAATTTATATATCAAAAATATCTCTGTGCCACTTGCTCCGTCCAAATATTTTTGTTGATTCCATAACATATTACGGGTGATATTTTTGTACATTCCGCCCTAGACAGAAATCTAGGCCGAAGCCACAACAAGAGGCGAATCGTATGATATTTATAAGAAAATAAATGGTTGTGTGTTAGCAGAGTTAAACAGAGCGTTAAAAGAAGCAAGTGCAACCTTTCATAATAACGCTAATTAAACTACTCTGCCAACATCTGCATGAGTCCAGTTTCCAGAAATAAAGAGATAATTCAGTGTCGAAATAAACGTGTATTCGTTGCTAACATTAACAATTTAAAACTTAACGGATTAACAATTTAAAAGTCTTCAAGGAAAAAACTAGAGTGAGATTTATGAAATAAGCATTGAAAGCTGAGCGAAACAGTTCATATGAGTTTGTGGTGTTTACCAACATTGTCTTACCATTAGTTCACTTTTCTGGAGGGAAATTTGAGTATCTTTCTAAATAATTTTCCATAAAGTAATCAGACAGTTTAGTTCATTCTTAATTATACAGCTGAGATTCAAATATATCGAAAGCAAAGCAATCTCCAATAGCTTTAGGTTTCCAAAATGTAAACTCAAATAAATAACACAACAATTAGAACGTTTTCTTGCAACAGATGCTCAGGGACAATACGAGTTTTCACATAAATGACTTCCTAAATGTACAAGTCTGTCCACGAGAGGAAACAAACAGATACTCCTCAAATGTCATGCCCCCATTTTTGAACTAAATCCTTTCGTTAAGTACTAATATTAACTAGTGAATATCACGAGTAGAATTAACTGCATTTGTTAGAATTTTTAGTTTTCACTAAGCTTTCTAAAACTCCATAGGGCTAAGCACAATGTAATATTAACTAACACATTGTACCAATTAAATGCGAAATTAATTAAAAATTCGGTTTACCTAGTTGGAACTAGTTTAAAGTTTCCTTTAATGTACAGAAATGTATTTATAAGCATTGTAAATGAAATCTACGAGGATAGGTCCATAAGTTTCCGGCCTCACAGCTAAGGATTATTGTCCTCACATAAGCCGTATCTGGTGTCATACTTTATCTGTTAAATAAATAATTGCAGCTGTAACTTCCGCTCCGCTGTGTTCAGTTGTTCAGTTATAGTTGCATGAAGAAGACAATGTGTAGAAGATTGTGACATGTTCATAATGGAGTATCCAATGGAGTTTCATTAAGTTCTTCACAAAAGAAGGACATACTACAAATGAAATTAAATAGCAATTGGACGGTGTATATGGGGGAGCATCCCACACATATTCTATCGTAAAAGAATGGGTAAAACTTCGAATGAGTCGATAAAGCATTGAAGACGAAGAGCATGCAGGTCGGTCCTTGGATGTGCTCACTCCTGAAAACATCGCTCTTGCGGAAGGAGAAATCATGGAAGACCGGAGGCTCAAAGTTACAGAAATAGCAGAAAGATTGGGCCTTTCTGAAACAACAGTCCTTCGAATTATTCATGAACATTTAAATATGAATAAGGATAGTGCAAGATGGGTGCTTAGACTTCTTTCCTCAGGCCAAAAGCAGCAACGAGTCATCTATCGTCAGACATTTTTGGAGCTCTGCCATGGCAAAGAAAGAGAAGTTCTGCAAACCATTGTTACAGGAGATGAAAATATGGTTCTCTACTATGATCCCTTGTCCAAAAGAGAATCAGTGCAGTGGCAGGCGCAAACCTGGCGAAGCACCTCCTCTAAAGGCCTAGGTCACTCAGTCAACCAAGAAATTCATGGTCACATCTTTTGGCACTGTGAAGGAACTCTTCGTTGACTTCAAGGGAGGAACACCACAGTATATGGGGAGCACTATGCTGACCTACTGCACAGATTACGTGCTTCCATCAAAGAGAAAAGGCGAGCAAAGCTGGATGGTGGTGTGCGCCTTCTTCACGACAACGCGCCTGTGCACACAACTCTTGTTTCAAAGGAAGCTGTGAAGAACTGTGGCTTCAAGGAGACTACCATCCACCCTACAGCCCAGATCTAGCTCTCAGTGACGATTTCCTGTTCTGAAACTTAAGAAGGACCTTGGAGGAAGGAAAATTAAGTATGACAAAGTGATGGATGCTGTTTATGCCCATTTTGCAGACAAGACTTTGGACTATTTTGGAGGGGGGATTGAAATGTCAATTCAAAGATGTGAAAAGTGTATTGCAATAAAAGAGTAATCCTTGTGTGGCTTGATTAAAGTTATTCTCGAGAAGTCCATGATGTCAATAATGATTTAATTAGTATAATTTGATCTGGAAAGTTATTTTGTTTATTAATTGTTATATTTTTATGAAGAATTAGGCAAATGCAGGTAACTAATTTGAAAAGTGAAATATAGTTTTTGTCTTTATCATACCTAGAAAATGGTTAGGCCGGAAACTTATGGACCTACCTTCGTATCTATATAGATAGGGTGGTCGAAAATTATCTGTACAAACTTCAGAAGGTGATTCCTGATAGTAAAAGAAATATACATGATGCATGATAGAGTGCCAGCCTACTTCTGCATTATTGTTCGTCAACATCTCAATAACATTTTCCCCACATAGGATGAAGAGGTCTTGTTCATGACCCGCTCGATCACTGGACTTACATTCCCTTGAATTTTACTTGTGGGGGCATCTGAAAAGAATTATGTACGTTAAGCCAGTTCCTGAACATCCTTGAACTGCTTGTGCGTGCAGCGTGGGACACTATTTGGATACAGGCTGAAATATTTGAAAAAGTGAGGCGCTCCATGAGGTGATGTGTGGACGCTTGCATTGCATGCCATGGAGATCACTTTGAACAGCTTTTGTTCTGAGTGTCATGATAGAATAATTTCGAAAGAAAATAGAGGATGATTCATGTTCCAGGACATAGTATAATGCTTTTGCTAAGTGTTTAGAAACAGAAAATATGGGAGTATTTTGTGTATTTAAAATGTTGCATTAAAATAATGATAAGTCTCCGGCTTTTATGTAATATTATCCTAAAATGTGTACATAAATACACAACAAAAAGCTTCAAAACATATACTAAGTAGGCAATATCCTAAATGCACGGGGGTTAAAAATCTTCCAAAAACTGTCTTATTTAAAGTAAAGAAAAAATATTAATTTAAAGCAAATGAATCATTTAAACTCTCACACTTGCTTTTCATGCAATTCCAAAGCTAAAGCCATGAAACAAAATATGCTGTAAGATAATTTCGCGTATTTTAGGAAGTTAGGTTCCATCAGCGATGGGGAAGTATGTTTATATATACTGAAAACGATCTCTCGACTTCACATAACGTCAATGGCGCATACTTAAATAGATTCATGTGCCTGGCAGCAAAGTATTTGGGAGGGTTTCGCTAAGAAATGTATATTGCTTATTGCATATAAAGATATTACCTGCTTAATAAAATTAAATTCAAATTAATGAACATGCACATCAAAGATAATTTCAGACTTCTTCTGCGTCTCTTTCTTCCTCTACCTATCCCTCCCCTCATTTGTTTTTTGCTTTTATATGTATTCGAAATCGCTCTGTTTACATTTCAACAATAATTATAGGTTTTGCAAGAAACACCAATGTGATTGATATTAATCCGCAATTTTTGATTGTTTTTGAAATCTTCCTGAAATGACTGTAAGGCTCCCTGAAGTTGTTCATGCATGACTCCATGTTTTCACATGTGTAAGACTCAAATACATGAGAGATTTAATTATAAGGATCAGCCAATGCAACTGAAGTTTGTCGTATATCTAAATTTTTAAAGTAATATTAAATTTCGTCTTAGCCAATTTGTTAAAGTATTGGTTCTAAGTAGGTTACAGCTCTTAACTACTATCCATTATGATTCAAAATACTCGACTTTGATATTTTCCCGACTTTTTCTTTAGTCCAAAAGACAGATTTTCATTTCCTGAACCGAAATGCATTAATTATTCTATATATCAAAAATAAAATACTGTTATTATTACCCAGCAAAAGAACTGACTTGGCAAAAAATATATAGAAAGTATTAGATTTTTTTGTTTGTTTGTTGTTCACGTCTTACCAAAATGACGAAGAAGAACTAAGGAGATAAAAAAGCAGGAAGAAGAAAAAAGTAGTTTGATATTTATACAATGCAGGGGTCTTTTTTGTCTTCATCCAAAGTCAAAACGTGAACGGAGAAGTGTTAAAACTTTGAGGAAAGCCTTAACCTTCCAGTAGACGTGGTGAGTATTGTTATGTAGGAGACGAGCACAGGGATATAGCAAGGCAAGGCTGGCCTTATTCTGTAGTTAAGGTTCGATATCTGTGGGGCTTTGCGGGAGCCAAGGCTAGGAAAAGAATTTCAAGTTTCTCTCCCAAGTTCTTCGCTCTTCCTGTCCCCTTGGAAGCTAAATCCCACTTCTTCACTTCTGTGCCTCACAAAAAATGGTCATCCTTTATATTTCTTGTCCCCACAAATGTCTGGATCCTATATAAATAACAGAGGTAAATGCAGGCAGTGGGCATTTTTTTCTCGTGAAAGCACTAGGTAAATCGCCTGTAAATAATGCATTTAGAGCTCTAGATAATAAAAATTCAACAAAATTTATTTTTATAGGCTTATATAATGCCTTTGATATTACAAAATCTTGCTAAAACAATCTTGGCATTAGATTGTTTGCACAATTGGTTTGACCCATACATAAAAAAATAGAAAGCAAATAACTGAAATAAGATTACTGATTAACAAAACTAATTCTAGATGTTATTCCAAGTATTAAGCATCTATTCTAAGTCCTGTACTTAATGAAGTTAATAGTAATATTAAATCCTGTAATATTGCACCGCTAGCTAATGAATTGCTGCAAGGTAAGAACGAAGAATAGCATTTCCATGCATGGTTCATTAAACATCTTCAATAGACTGGACTCTTGAATCAATAAAGATAATTTAACCATTCTAAATACTTATAAACCACTTGCTCTTAAAGTACAGTGTTTTTTTTTTTTTTTTTTTTTGATTGATTTATTTATGGACGCTCTTTAACAGCTCAGGTCATCAGCGTCCCATTCAACTCAGGGCGTGAAACGGCCGACAAATTTTGCTCAGAGGCCTCTCCTTGAGGCTTGAGGTTCTTTTTCTTGCCGTAAATGTACGACACGGGACCCACGGCTTTACTTCCCTTCCGAAGGAAGCCATACTTAGGATTTTTACGCCCGGAAAAATCCATCGGTCCTGGCCGGGTTAGAACCCGCCATCTTGGGTATAGATGGCAAGTATGGTAACCACTACACCACCAGGATCGACAAAAGTACAGTATGCAGAATAAATATGCTTAAGTGCCCCTGGTAAAGATAAACTACACAGAAATAGTATATGACATTTAAATAAAATTACTATGGATACAAGACTATCTCAAGTTGAACGCATAAACAAAACTTGCATCTAAATTAAGTATATATATATATATATATATATGAAAAGAATAGTAAGACAAAATATAAGCCCTGAAAAGTTAAACTAATATTTAAATTAGAAAAACAAGCCGTAGGAATTATATGTGGGGAAAATATTAAATCATTCAAGCCTCTATTTCAAAACCTAACTAACCCTTGGTATGTGCGTATGTATGTATTACAATTACAATACATGTATTGTATACAATGTATACAATGTATTACAATTTCGATACAAATAAGTATTGCTTCTGACATGTTCGTTGCTACAGTTGAGAACAGTGGATTGACATACTGAAAGTGTGCCTTGCTCCGAGGCTGTTTTGCTGAATTTCATTTCATAAAGAAGTTATGTGACATTGAATTTTGCACTTTTGCGTGATCAGCGTATTTCGTTTGTTATAATTTAATTGTTAGGTTAAAGTCAATGTTGGTATATCGTTATGAAACGTGAAGCATTGTTGTGCCTAGCAGAAGACAAATGCTACCATCTGTTGCATGTGCAGTGAAATATTTAATTTGTTTGTTGTAATAGCAGTAGCGTAAAAAATGAATAGTGTTTAACGCCCGTTTTTACTACGCGATGGACACCGATGATACATGAGATGAAATGATATATGGGAAAGGATTTATTTTTAAGGAAGGAAACATTCCAGGGCTAAATTTAGGGTACCTACCCGGCAATTGCCATTTATGGAGACTGAGGAACACCTGGAAAAAATCTCAGTCAGGGAGGACAGTCCTGGTGGGATTCGAACACGAGACCTCACGCTCACTAGTCCGCGCCTAAATGACCTCGGCAACCCATGGCGGTAACAGTAGCGTAAATAAGTAATCATGGACCCCCCCCCGCAAATATTTGCTTTCTGACCCCCTTCTCATATTTGCTCACGCCAAAAGGTGTTGTATTGCCGTGATAAGTACTCAACTAAATGCAGCAGCAGCAACAACACAATAACAACAACAATAATAATAATAATAATAATAATAATAATATTTACAAAAACGGGCTCACAATTTTCCAAAGCGCCGTTGTTTAGTTGACCGGAATTTAGTGACCACTTTCTTGACGTCAATATTACTGCTTTCATCATTTTCAATGGAAAGTACAGATAAAGCGCACTCAATCTCAGCTTGGATATTGTACTGCGCAGACAAGTTTTTATTAATTTTAGCTTACTGAATGAGCCCTTGGCCTTTGCTGTAGCGACAGGTAAAGTAGGGAAAGGTTGTATAACAGTATACAGGTCAAGGGAATTGTTGACAGTTACAAGTTTTTCAACAATTAATAATTCGTTTGAAAGTTATTTATTATTGAAAGTTTGCGAATCTCTTCCATCATAATGGATCGAAAACTAATCACTTGCTGAGGAAAAGTAGGAGATAAATCTGTAGCATAATATTCGAAAGGATATTTCGTTTATTTTCTTTTCATTTAAGGTGCTGACTTTTGATGGCTGAAGCACTCAGAATTTAGCTGATATGGAGTTCATGCTTTCATAATGTACCTTAAGCTACTGAATTACGATGTCCAGGCAACTATTAAACACAGTCGGAACCTTTCTTCTGCTTTTTGTATTCGTCCATGAACTACCAGTTCATCATAAACTTCTTTACCTCGCATTATTTTAACTCCATCACATTTTATTTGTGTTTTTTTTAATAGTGATGCGGTCGTCAACAAATAATATACTTTTCTTGTAAATATTTTGAAACACTATAGATATATCGAAATATTTTATACTACAAACTGAAGAGAACCAAGATATTTTTTTCAATTCAAGAGCTGCAATTTTTTAAAGATTTGTTCGAGATCAGCTGTACATACTTCAAGTATAGCATCATCTACAAAAACCCACTTTTCAAAGCGAAAAAACTGTCAAAGCACGAAAAACATCTGAGGGACAGAGTTTTTCAGAGTGCATTTGGTTGTCCTATTACCAAGGCACTATTTAATTCCTGTAATAATGGTGAATTCTACTAAAACAACATAACAGTTTTGTAAAAGTTCCTTAATTCTGAAGTGTTAGTAACGGAACCATGCAGAACTAAATTTAATTATGAACAGCGCAGTGTACATAATCAGTTTTTGACACTCTTATCTTTGATACGTGCTTGCGACAAAATGGTCTTTTCCACTCATCATACCCTTGCGACACTTGTTAAGATCCGATCCAGCATTATTTGTTGTTGTTTTCCAGCATCTTACTGATTTCCTTTTCGAAATATTTTCCAGTTTACTCACATATTTTATAGAATCCAATCAAAGATTCCTCAATATTTACTGATTTTCCCGTTCTTAAATGATTACACTTAATTGGTCGTCTTTACTTACGCTCTGAGTTGCATCTAATCAGATGGATAAAAATGGAGCTTATTTAATGTTTATTACAATAAATCTTAACACTGAGTGAAACAAAGAGTGAAATTAGCTCATTTTGTATTTGGGTGCTTAAAATTTGGGTCTTACTTTTCTCGTTGTCGATGTTAATTGGTCATACACACACACACACACACACAGACACAGACACACACACATATATATATATATATATATCATTATAATATAATAACTGTTGGTATATTACCAGATCCCTGACAATGTATCAAAGACTTTAATGTTTTATTCCTTGAAAATATGTGACACAATATACGTTTCATCTCTCATATGTTAAACAAGATATAAGATGAATGACTTTTACGTCTTTTTTTTTTCTATTGTATGCCAATCTTTACCATTACACCATGCATCTGCTAAATTCTTGTTGCTTCGGTCAGCATATGTGACAATGACAATGCACCACAATTAATTAGTAACATAACCAAAAATCTAAGTATTGCTTACTCAGTTTTTGTTTTAATGATATAATAATAGGAGTTGAAAAATCTATTTGGAGTCTTTTGGAAATGGAAATGGAATTTTGGTTGATTGGGCTCTAAATTAACACTTTTCAGCTTTTAAATCATCACTTAATTCTTCAGTAAAACGATCACGGTCAGTGTCAATGAAGTGTATCACGTCGAAAGGGGAACATTGTGTGGAAACATCTCAGATTCATTTATTATATTGCAACTTACCTCGTGAAATGAAACACATTCATTGCGAGACGTGCTGCCAATAGCGCTAGGAAAAGGACTCACTTGCATTTTTAAAAAACACATAAAATATTTTTCATCTTACTGATTGATTCTTTTCTTTCAGGACTTAACTTTCGCTTTTGAGCGCCGCTTAAATGTTTAGCTTTATTTAAACTCCAGTTTTCCTAATTAGCTGAGAGCACTTATTCACCCGTACCTACCACGCCACTCAAGAGTAAACTGCCTTTGAATGCCAGTTGTCTCTTTCATACTCCTTCTTGCATAAGCAAATAAAAATCAACAATAAAAAGAATATAAAGTGCGAATATTTATAATGTATATATTACATTTAATTCAGATATTAATTTAATTTCCCTATTTTATAAAATTTATATTAAAATAGTTATAAAATAACACTATTATACATGTTCCAGAAATAGGCATCATTTTTGCGTATGAAGTTGATAATTTCGTGTGAGACGAGGAGGGAAAGAGTTGAGCACGTGTTGCAGAAGCGGGGTGGAGAGGGGAAAAAAAATACGAGGAAGTGATTGTTGAAAGCAGCAAAACTATAAGAATAATATAAATATTATATCTCTGGAATGCATAAATGAAATATGTTATTCCAAATCGAAAAAATATCTTCATGCTGGCCTATATTATAGAATGATTATCTGGGTCCCCGGAGCCCATCTTGTACCTTGTTACTTTTCGAAATAGCAATACATTTTGAACCAACCAATAAATCATTAAAAAAAAAAATCGTCTTCTAGTCGTTGACTGGCTTTAGTTGCTAAAATGTTAAAATGCCCGACACTTTCAATTGATTTATTTCAATTCAATAAATAGCGGCAGGCTTACAATCCTTAAAAATATCAATTGAACAATTTGTTTTATTGTATATGGTGAGAAAACCCAGTTTTAACAAAACATATCATTCTTAAAATAAAATGAGAATGAAAGTTGCTGTTAGAAGGGTTATTTAGAAGGATATTTGTCATTTCCAATGGCATCCCACCGTATCCATGTTCTCTTTAACACTGCAAGACAAGGGAGGATAATAAGAAACTAGGAATTAATGCACATATTAGAGAAGAGTGGCCATCTGTTTATTTTGTTGAGATAGAAAAGGCATTAAAGAATACGCTTCTAGAACTTGAAGAAAGGTGTTTGTGTCGGACGCTTAAATAAGTTAAGTTCCGACCTCTTTACTTATTCTTCCGTGATTGCCATTTCTTTTGTTTGTTTGTTTCTGCTTTTTCCAGAGCTGGAAGCGGTATACAGGATTTTCACTAGCAGTACGTACTATTTATTACCTTTCAGTCTTGTAGCGTTTCAAAAACACCTTACAAATATTAACCCATCGTTTTTCATTTCTGTCATGAAATTACTTAAATAACTTGCCGTACTAGAACAGGGCTTTATGTTATACTGAAAACTAATTTATCTACCGAATCTGTGCTAGTTCTTTAATAATTATACAATAATAGTTTATCCCTGGTTTTTGTGGCCATGTTTATACATTTTACTAATGATTTGTGCCTCTTCTTTTCTTGTTCTTGAACTGGCGACTCTATTTATAGATCTTCAAGAGTAGCGATTGTCAACATATGGGTCCCGACACACTGTAGGTCTTAGGAGGGTACTTTTGATGGGCCGTGAAATCTCCCAATAGAGCAAGGAACCTAAAAATGATAACATTTTAATGCAGTTTTACTACTTAATTGCAGCAAATTTACTTTTTGGATTTTATTTAATTGAATTAAGCCACTTATGTCCCAACCAGGGCCTCCGCAAGCGGGGAACTCTGATTTCTTATATGGTGAGCTAGTCCATATGAGTTATTGCCCTTATAAGTTTGTTAAGTCTGTAATGTTTCTTATTTTAAAATTTAACACAATTTAACTAGCAGGCTCAAGTGCTGAGTCTATTAAGTCTTTATATCATAAGTTTAGTATCACTTTCACTATTGACTTCGGTTGTTCTTTTCTTTCTGCAGCTCTGTTCCTAGGCTCCCCCAGGTACTGCGGTTCTGTGTTAAGCTGGTCCAGTGTGTCCCGGCTGCTTTCCTGAAGGAGTCTACCCACCTCGTTCTATGTCTCCCTCTTCTTCTCCTACCGATGCGTAGATTCCATGTGGTACCTATATGTTCCCATCTGCTGCTACATGTCCGCCCCATTGCCTCTTCCGACTGTTTGCACGTTGAGCCACGTCGTTTAGTCCCGACATGTTTCTTAATTCCACAGACGATAGTTTATCCATGAGAGATATCCCTAGTACTTTCTGCTTCATTTTACGTTGACAGATGCTAATATTATTCTTTTCCACTTCTGTTAGGCTCCAAGTTTGGCATCCATATTACTGTGTTGGGAAGTGAGTCCAGCAAGTCTAATCTCAGTTTTCGGCTGAAATTATTGTCCATCAGTATGAATTTCAATGACCAGAATACTCTCCATGCTGAGGAAATTCTTTTGCTGATTTCTTTGCCCATATGATGCTGGAATGCAACTATTTGTCCTAAGTAGACATACTCTGTTACATATTTTAGTGTAGCTGAGTTGATTCTAACGGGTGTTACTTGGCTCTTTGCCATGATCTGTGTTTTCTCCATGTTCATAGATAGACCGGCAGTTTTACTGTGCTTGTTGAAATCTTGTAGCATTCTTTGAAGGCTCTATGCTGACCTAGCAAGGAATACGTCGTCTACAAATCTTAGGTTCGTGAGTTTGTAACTATTTAGGTTAATTTCAAATCTGTTTCCCTTCTCTCAAGAGTGTGTGCACTTTTTGGATTAGAGTATACTAATTTAATTTACAAATTCCAAGATATTTAATATTTTTCAAAGTGGGTTCCGGTATTTTTAACGGGTTTAGAGCCACTATTCTTGAGACACATGATGCTTTTAGTTTAACGTCCTTGTTTAGTAGAAAGCGGATATGGGAATGTTACTGTCATTAGAGCGCAGCTCAAGAGACTACCATTTTATTAGCTGATCGCAATCTACGTCCCTTATTAGTCTATGCTTTATAAAAAAATTATACACTTTCTAGGTGTGTATATCCGTTGAAAATATACTTTGTACTCTGTTGTTAAACTATCATTTAAAACATCCTCATTAATACAAAAACAACAACAACAACAACAACAACAACAACAACAACAAAAACAACACTGTCCTTTTAAAGACGAAACGTTTGGTTTAGGTGTATGCGTCCATAACTTATTTGATAAAATTCAATTAATAATACATTCTGAAAATTGGTATTGCAATCGTATATTATAGTAACTCGGTAGGGTTTCAATTTTAAAAGTTTAGCAGCTCTATGAACAGAGGTTTTTAAACACCCACTTGCAGGGTGACACGTCTTATAGACTTCTTTGAAGAGCGTTTGAACAATGCACCAATTTTATCAATTTTTTCCTCCGTTAAAACATTTCTTTTTCGCTTCCGTTGTCCTAAACTTATTAACCAGACATCTAACAGCTTCTCTACCTGGAACTGGAATGCAACGAAATTTATCCTGAAATGTCTACACCTGTCTACAAGAATTGGTTTTTACGTATGTATCTAACATAAAATTTCTTTGTTCACGCGTGATTTTTCGGTACTAATAGATTAATAAGAATAATATAATATAATTTACATACAACACAGATGTCTTGAATCTATTTTCACTTTTGAGATGCACACAAACTCTAACCTTTACAGCTCGAACAGAAGGCAGCAACTGACACAGTATAACATAGCTAGCTGATAAACGTAGCCTTGAGCGGGGCATTCACTGCCACTGCACTATTGGAATAATACCGAGGTCATTGCATTGCAAGCAATAGCGATATACTTGATCTATGGCCTAGCTATAAATGGAACGCATTGCACAAAGTGCAGATACAGGTGCAGTCGCGAGGAAGACAAGGAAACTGTTTTATTTATAATTTGCTAAAATGCACAATAGTTTGTTTTTAGTTTCCTATTCTTTTTTGTTATTTTTCATTTTGTTCCTATGAAGCTATTTACATTTTCTGCCATAAAATTTCTGGGTGTCATGTCAAATTTGCAGGAAACGAAGTAAAAATGCAAAAAATGAATTAAAATGGCATATATTGTTGCATTACCATCATTTCATAAAGGTCTTTAAAAACTCTGTGTACCCGAATTTGGATATCTTGATGTAGAGAGAGTGTCGCCCTCATTTCCACTAAATTATTTGAGTTTTTAGTATTTCAGTGAGTGCTGATGGAAATCCTTCAATGATCTTTAAACCCCACATTTTACAAAATAATATACAAAATATCAGCTCCTCTTATAGTGAAATTCTTCAACAAATGCATGTATTTATTTTTGCCATGATCGTTATTTACAATAATTTGTGTAGTGCTAAGAGAGGAGGGCTGAATGACAGACACTGCACAGCTGGTCTATGGCCGTACATATGGGATAGCACGTGCTGCTTGGATATAGTAAAGTTAGAGACAACTTGTTTTGAGCTACCGTGTAATGAGCAGAAAATGGAGCCCAAACTTTAGATATCAGCCGTTCTCTTCCAAATATTCAATTTGGAACTGAGTGCTATACTTTTATGGAGTTATTGCATAAATTGGAACAAATCTTAATAAAACTATTTTGGCCGTTGCGTTGGTGCATTGTTTAGACGAAAAAAAAAATGAAGCTCACCTTATTCACATAAAAAGTTTCATCGAGTTGTGAAAAAATAGCAAAGGAAATTTTATTCCATTTCTGTTTGTCTGTCCATTATTTTAATTGGATTATATGACTTCTGACGCATTAACATATTACAGCACACAGAACATAATTCAGAGTTTAATTATTTTTGCTTAAGAGTACGTCAATAGTCAAAATTTGTTCTATATAACATAGAATTATCCCATGTGCCTTCCCCTCTGTATATAGCCAAACTTATTCGGATTGTTTACTGGATGATTCAAAACCGTCGAGCAGAAACATTGCAGGATACTCGTCGTTATGTGCGCCACTTCCGAGATTTGCGTTATCGTATAAGAAAAATAAAGAAGGCTAAGAAGAAAGAAAGAGAATGAAAGCAAAAAAGGGGGGGGGGGGGATAGCAGGAGTGCAAATTCTGCGTCGTCCGCTTTTGGTGGTTTTTGGGAAGAATCAGTGAACAAAGGTGCATATAAAAGTATTTTCTACCTCTAGGAACACTAGTTGAGAGCTGCTACTTTTAGGCTTAAAACTAAGAGCCGGGTGACAGTATTCTTAAGTGTATGGGTAAGTTAATAATAAAATGTACTCTGTCCATATAAATCAGTCTCTGTATTCACATGAGCGTCCCTTATATATGCACTCTATAAATGAGAACATTTATTATACAGGGAATTTATTATTTGAAACTTTATTAAAATGTATTTATTTGTCTATTTTGAGTTAAAAAGCAATACGTTATACATAATAAATTGTTAAATTAAAAGAGCCAAGATAAAATATGGTAAACACTATGTTGCAACAGAAATATTTTTAGACAGCCCTGGCAGCATAGTTAATTAATGAATGGTATGGTAATTAAGTCACGCATTTTACGCCCGGGGCAGCAACTTTAGGCATTTTCACACAGGTACGCACAACGCATTAATATTATCCAAATGATTAGTCAAGTTCATTTAAAATAGCCTTCCACATCCCTTCACAAATTCCCGATCAAAATTTAATTAAGATTAAACGCAGTTAAAAACCAGAGCACACAAATGGGTCTTTCACTTGACCCTCCAAACCAAACTGTCTCGTCTGTTCATTACAACACTCCGATACAAACTACACACTCGATTTCAGAACAGTGTTTCAACTATTGGCGTTTGTACAGTTGCTGCAAGAGTTTTATGAAACGTCTCTCTTCAGGGTGCCGAATAGAAGTTCTGTGGGGGATATAAGACAACTTAATGTAACATTCCCGTGGTTCTTTCCAGTTAATTATTAGAGTTTTTAGCCCTATATTTTAAATACCATTCAAAGTGTGGTTTTAAGAGATTGTAGATACAAAATAGATATCTTGAAAAAATTGTTATTATAGTTCCATTGATACTTATTTTTTTTTAGTAAAAGATAAAACTCTGTTTCTTTACTATTTCAAATGCACGGAGACAAAACCTAAAATAGCCGCATAAAATTTCCACCAAAGTCCCCAAAACTTTTTTAAGTAGTTAATTGTTGAGACATCTTCCTAGGCATATCAAACATGGAAATGGTTCAGTGTTAAAAATGCTGCAGTTGTGAGTTTCTAGGTTAAATAGTTGATGAAATATTTAGACTGTAATAACACAGTGGCTGAAAAGTGTCTTTGCCTATTTGTATAAACGAAAGACATGTATAATACATAATACGAAGACGATAATAATCGTATGGACAGTAGATCTTGCCCTTTAAGAGATGCAATTCTAATGATAATAATAGAAACTGCAACAATTGACGCACAAAACTATAGAATGCCAAACACGAGGGATTATAGTATGGAAGAGTGTTTGTTGAATTGTGTGTTGGTCCATGAACATACTATCAGCCTGAAAACAATGAAGAACATCATGAATGCTTTTGTGACGAAAAAAATCTTATTTTTTTTAGGAAGTTAGGAAAAATCCACGGCATGTTAATGGGTTTTATTTGGATTTGTATTGTTAAGGACGTAGAAGTCTTTTCGGTCATTTCAGCTTTGCTCAAGGGCTGGGGCATTTGGTGCCCTACGGCCCCAATCACTGCGTTGGTGAATAAAACTGCATCTCTAAGGCACCAGTTGCAATCAGAGGAAATGGAACACATAGTTTTTCTAAGTCTGCATGATTTGCTCGTCATTCGTTATATGTTCTATAAAGTTACTCTTTCATTACAAAGTACAGCTAACCTCAGTAGCCAAAATGGCAAGATAAGCAGTAAGATGTGATACAAAAAGTATTTGAGAACATTTATTGAAAGTGTTCTAAATATTAACAGTGAACTTAGCAAATTTTCTGATTTTGAAATAAAAAAAAATATGCTTAATTAATGCTCCTGTCTATGAATCTAGCTCTGAACGTAATTCAGAAATTGATGATGATAATGTTGATAATTCCGCTCAGGTTCTTCAAACTGTGTTGGTATTGTGACACAGAAGAAACAAAGTAATTAGAACTGAATAAAAACTGATAATAACCGCATTGTGTACCCACACAGTGATTACAGTGGGGTCTATAAAGAACTACTAAAAATATTAATCAAGGCCGCCTTCAGAAATTGATATTTTTTTGGAACTTATGGAAACGCTGTTCGAAAAAAAGTTTGCGGAAACAAATGCTTATGCTACAAAGCCAATGTACAATTCAGAGAGAGAGAGAGAGGGGAAAAAACTGAAAGATGGTTTGATACACCAGGTGAGATCAGAGCATACTTTGTGCACGTTATTCTGATGCCTCAATTGCTAAAGTGACGAATTCGACTGGAGTATGACGAGGCATTGAGACACCAATCTTTGGAAACAACGAGCAGACAAGAGTCGCATTTTCTACAATTCGCCGTTGACCGAAATGATACTAAAAATATTAGCCTTATCTTTCAGCATTTTTCTGCAAAATTATCCTCTTGAAAGCCTAATGAAATTCAGAGGTCGCCTGTTATAAGTGCAAAGCAATAGATCCAATTGTGCAAGAATTGAAATAAATTTTTACATAATTTGAGAATATTCTAGATATTGCTTGTACTTAAATTTTTATGTATATCATGATGTGGCACATCCCAATCTTCCAGCAAGTGTAAATGTACTACACGTGTGTGACCCATTGTTAGACAGAAGCCACACATTGTATGTGGATAACTCACATTCGTCTCCAGATCTCTTTACAGGATTGATGGATACAGAAACTAATGTACCGCGAGAGCTTTCAGCAAGAAATGTCTCCTGATATCTCTCATAATAAACTGAAGCGTGGCGATTATGAATCATGGACTGCAAAGAATGTGCTGTGTGTGAGGTGGATGGATAACAAGGATGTTTTTTTCCCATCGACGAAACACGAAACTGCTGACATTACAGCAACAGGCAAGCTGAGAAGTAGGAAAGGTCAAACACCCAGGGAGGAAGTGAAGAAACCAAAGTATGCCCTTGAGTAACAGAAGGAAATGGGAGGTGCGTATTTGCAAGATCCAAGTGACAACTTTGTTTCCTATAATGTGACGCGCAGTTAAAAGTTGCAAGAAAATATTTTTCCATCTGCTAGACATGTGCATATTCAACTGTTTCACAAGATGACTAGTAAAAAAAAAAAAAAAAAAAGACACAATTACACGGACTTTGCAACCAACATCTTTCATCAGCTGCTTCAAAGAGTAGCACTACCAGAGTACAATGTTACGAAGTCGACTTTTAGCTGAGAATATTACTACATTGAGACTGCAAGCTAAAACACAGGCCCACTTTCCGATGCAAATTCCACCCACGGACAAGAAAAGAAAGGGGGGGGGGGATGCAACGTGTTGTATGCTACAGTATCGCGGGTTCAATCTCGGCCAGGATCAATTTATTTTATCGGGCGTAAAATCCTAAGTATGGCTTCCTTCGGAAGGGAAGTAAAGTCGTGGGTAGATTTACGGCATGAAAAATAACCTCAAGCCTAAAACAAGAGGTCTCTGAGCAGAATTTATCAGCCGTTTCACTGAATTGGACCCTGATATGTAAAACAGGATCGTAAATAAAACAAATTTCTTCTTACCCTTCATTTGGAGATCTGTTTTGAGATCTAACACCCCAACAAGCATATTAAAAAAAATTGTCGAGTCAATACTTCCAGTGCAAACTTTCAGGAAATAAATTATATTTGTTGATTTTATATGAATTTTAAACTGTGAAACACACTTGTGCAGCCATACAAGGATTTAAATCAGATTTCTGAGGTAGTAATGAGAGCATTAAAATACGGTACCAATGGGTTAAGTGGTGAAGCTCAAATCTATACGGCGTCCTTAACATGTTTCCAGCTAGAACACTCCGACGCCGGAGATGAAAGGAGTTAGAGCCGCTTCCACAACAGATGCCAGGGCAGAAATCTTTTCAAAGTGCAAGCTACCGTCACACAGCACACAGTCCACCTGTTCTGGCACTTTCGACTCTCTAACAGAATCAACGGAATGAAAAGAAGGAATGAAAAAGCGGAAATTTCGTAGAAAGTCATCCCAGCATTTGCCTAAGTGACATGAACAACTTCAAGATGAGGATGGCCGACTTCAAGGAATTTCAACTCTGCACGTCTAAGGCGTGATCACCATTCCGTACTTTATGTTGTGGTATGACCTCGGGTGACAGCGGAACACCGGTTTGATTATTATTTCTTTAACGACACTGGTAATCAGCAACGTGGTTAGAAAATGATCGACGAGTGATCGCTCCAGAATCGAAACAAACCGCCATCCTGTTTGGTTTCAACAGGACAGGATACCATTACTGCTGTCACTGAAATGTAGATTTCTTTTTATTTCCTGAATTTTGTTACGGGATTGGCAAATAACTGTATCTTTCTTTATGCAACCTTACATTTTCAGAGTATTACAATATCAGGACATATCACTTTTATTTCTTTATATTTTGCAGGTTCAGTATTTTCAGATCTTTTTGCGAAACTGCACATTATTTATGAGAATTGTATCATTCTCTTTAGGATTAACTACATTCTCAGTATATGAAATAGCTAAAGACTTGCCTCTGTTTTCTTCAGAACATTGATCATCATGTACTGCTCTAAATCACTAACTTCTTAGTTTTTCCAGGCTTTCCTCAGTCCTCATAAATGAATGCCGGGGAGATGCCCTAAACTTAGGCCTGGAACCTTTATTTCCTAAAAAAAAAATCTTTCCCAATATATCATTTCGTTTCATGTAACATCAGTGTCCACCGCCTGCCTCACCAGTAAAACCGGGCGTTAAACACCACTCAAAAAAAAAAAAAAAAAAAAAAAAAAACTCAGTGGCTATTTTGAAAGCATAAAATGAATAAAGAAAACGATAAATTAGAAAGTATCCATATTGTCATAATGTCCCATCCATTGAACTTGAATTATGAAGTCAAACTATTTATAACTTATTAGTTACCTTTAGTTACTTTTCCTTTAGCAGTTTATAGTGTTCTTAATGATAATATATAAAAATTACATCATTACCTAATACAGAAAAAGCAAAATAAAAATAAAATGGCGAATTTATACTTCTAAACATGATACTGCTTGCTTGCAACTTTTTTAAGAACATGATGGAAACATTAAGACAATATCAACCGATATTGTTGGTCAAAACAAGTTTATTAAAGACTGTCGTAAAAATGTGTAAAACTGTAATCTTAAAGTACTGTATGCTAAACTTTAGTCCACGTAAATTAGTAATATATTATGACCTTCTATAGGACAGTGGGTTTAAATGGGTCAATTTTAATAGCGCTTACACCAGCGAGGAAAGAAAATATGAAATGATAATTTTTTTAAGTGTCAAAGAAATATATAACGGCTTTTAAAGGACTTTAAATATACAAATCACTTCGTTATTTTATGCACATACACAGTATGCATTAATTCAAGCCATGTAAAAGTGATCCAATTAAATTCGGACCACACACTCGATATGCGCTATTATAACCAGGAATGAATCCACTGTTAATAGGTTAACACTTGCCACTTGAGTATCTTTTATGTAGAGGTATTATTTGATATTTATAAAGCCAAGGCGCTATTTTATACGCGTGCTTCTGTATTAAAAGAAACTGTAATGAAAAAGAGAAAGAATATGCCAAATAAAGAGATAGTGTATGTAGAATTGGATATTGAATAGAACATATACTTTTTTCTGGTGTGTAAATTGAATGTGTAATGCTATATCTTGAGCTGTTTAAGAGAATTGGGAAGATACGTATGAAAGAGCTGTTTGTAATAACTTTTTAATGGAATCGTAAAAAGTTCTGCTACAATTATCGTGTGAGGCAAGAGGCGATGTTCTATAAGAAACTCAGCTAAAATCTCTGGATGATAAACTGCACTAGATGAAAAAAATAATTACATGTAATATGAAATGTTCCCCCGCTTCTTGAGCCTTTAAGGGAATAATAATTAGATCATCCTCTGTCTCTGGTTAAGCAAAGGAAATCTTTCATGTTTGAGATTGACTTTAACGTTCGTAAAAGTACATATGTCATGTACGTAACATATGACATCAAATATCTGTCAAATTTTGGCTTTTACTGTACCAGCTTCCATTGCACTCCAGCCGGCTAACCTAAACCAAACCACCCTTGCCACACGTTATTGCATATAACCGAAGCTTCGCATACCATGGTCTACACTGAGTGATACAGGGTAGAAATTCCATCACATAGGATTGCATAGCTTCCGAGAGGGAGACACTGTATTTGGGGCTTCCCAGAGAATTGGGGTTGGGGTGGATGATGTAGAAACTGAAGCATCCAATATATGCGCAGGGGTGAGGGATTCGGTTATAATAGATATGGTTTGCTATGCTGATGTTAACAGAGAGGCTCTGTATGGTGTTTCGGAGATATGCGCACATGCCTTGGCCGTATACAGCATTTCTGGCGCGTGTATATGTGCCCAGCTGATGATATGTTGGAATACCTAAGCGCCACAACTATGCGATTTCGTCAAACCGCTAGCGACGCTCTCAATCGGCATTGCTGGCATAACCTAGGAACCCCTCCCTATGTGTAATTCATATCAGGGGCGGTAAGCGTGGGGGGAGGAACACACATACCACATTCATATCTGCTTGTGTTTACAGTAGTCCTGTGGGCGGAGGAGGCTACTATGACCCACCGATGAATTTGGAATCGGAGGAACGTCAATTTCATGAATTGAAACGAAGGCGACTGCGTGTACATTCTGCAAGAGAGCTTTCGGTGAAATGTTCTTTTTGTTTCAGAATTCCTCATGTATTGGTATTCGGTGATGTCCTAAATAACGCTTAATCAGCTCGAATAATGTTATAAAGAATTCTTCAGGAATGGCACAATTGCGGAGTATTCAAATGACCATTTAATCCGCGTAACTTTCATTACTTCAATAATCTGTTTGCAATTGTGGGTGAGCAAATGTCAAGGCAGTTCTCAACTTAAGACCATTTATTTATTTGACGAAGGGCAGATATGATCTGTTTGTTGGCATAAAGTGCCATTAAGTTTGTAACAGATAATACTTGAAAAGTGGCCGTTCTTTATATTCCTAGAAAAGTAAAACTGAAGCACAGTTTAATAAATATAAACGTTTATGAATAATAAGGTATAGAACGATCATACATGTTCGATAACGTATTAAAATTTTGATGCCCTGTACTATCAACATTTAAAAGAATGGATATCATTTTCGCTATTTTTCCCACAAATACATTTTTCTTTCATCTCCTTGTATTGTTACCTAAAAATGCCCTAACTCTGATTGTTGAAAAAAGTAGAATATAATGAATTAACTCCTAGTTTTCCAAATATTTTTGATCGTAGACTCTCTTGAAAGGTGTCTTGATGTCGCCCACTTCTAAGATTTAACTCAAAGGTTTAAAGTTCAACATTTTTTATTTCTTCCTAGTTGATTTACAAAATTTAAGATATAAAAAACAAATATATTTCAATATTTCCCTTAAGCAATAAAAATAATAACAACATTGATGTTGCGCTATAAAAAGAACGGTGGGTGGATCATTAAGTAACACACAAAATTTATTTTTTTAAAAAAATATTAGTTAAGATAAAATAATTTATACACAATGAAGGCACATCCCTTAGCTACTTTTCAGCAAAGGAGCCAAGTCTCTCAACACATTTTTCCCACCGTGGCACTGTGTTCATAGTACTCCGTCTTTTATGAGTATAGCCATCTGTGCATAGCCAATCGAATTTCTTCATCCGAATTGAAGCATTGATTGCCTAGGAATTTCTTCATTGGGCCAAACAGATGAAAGTTCGAGGGTTCAAGAAGCAGACTGTATGGTGGGTGCCGGAGCACCTCCCAACCAAATTTCACGATTTTGGTACGGACAGAGGTCGCAACATGAGGGCGACAATTGCATATTTTCTTGAGAATCGTCTCATCACTTTTCTGCAAGAATCAGTTCACATATGTATCGTATATAAAACTCGATATTTATGTGTTGTCATAGCTAATGAAGAACAATTAGCATGCAGTTTACACAACGAAAGCACCGAGTAATATACGAAAGTACAACCCTTCGCTAACAAAGCGTTCCTCATACTAACTACAAGCTACTACTTGCACATGCATTTAAGCCTTGACTGGCTTCTCCCAGTACGCAACCGGCCTCTGCCAATCAATAACTCAATTAAACCCATTACAGTGATGGACTACAAACATAATAATGATGACTTTGTAAGGAGTCGTCTTCAGTTGTTTTAATCCCAAAGAGAATATACGAAATATTAGGATGAAAGATGCTAGTTAATAATAGTAACAAAATTATATTCAAACCCTGAGATCTTTTCTGTGCAGTTGTTCACTAACAATATCTAACTAAAGGCAAGTTTTGCTAAGAAGATCTCAAGAAATCCCTTCATATATAAACAAGGAAAAAATATATATTAGTTAAAAGATGTGCGTCGAATAATCGTACAAATAAAGAAATGTGCAGCATATTATCAAAGGCATACACATGTGTAGGTAAAAGTATGAAAAATCTGGTATAAATAAAGGATATGAAATGTCAAGAAATATGAGAAATCAAGTACAAAGTAACAGATCAAATTGGCCTTATTTTAGTAACTGATCACTAAAATTGGTTTCTTATCAATATATGTTCCTACTGATATAACGGAATATTCTGAGCAGAGTGCTTTAAATATTCATTGCAGTTGTGTTTCTTGACAAATAAAAACTTATACGAGAAATGAAGCAAAAAAAAAAAAAATCGAAAAAGTTACTTGGCAGACATATTGTCGCCCCTTTTAAGGTTTAATTTGATGGTGCGGAATAGGGTCAGAAAAAAGGAAAAAAGAAGTTCTTGCATGCCGGAAGCACATGTTCTTTCGCAGCAGTAGTAGTTATTTGTTTCGTGTTTCCTATAAGTGGCGATTAGATACGCGTATCAAATTTCTGGCTACTATAGCCTCCACCTTGGTTCCCCACTTTTACCTCATTGGTAAAGCAAATTCTAAATTCTTCTTCAAAGAACAAAAAGGGTATAAGTTTATCTAGAGTTAATACGAAAACAAATATATGATTCGTTTTTACTTATACATAACGATATTTTCTACCTGTGCATTTCATGGAGAAAACTTTTATTTTCAAATCTCTAAGAATTGAAATGCTAAAGTAGTTTACTGGTTTTAATTTTATACAAAATCAATTTATTGCACACTCCCATCCCGTTTACACACCATATACCATATCGATTGTAAAAAGTAATACAGCAAATATTAGATGTTTAAAGGTGAACATATGTGCCAAATAGCTACCAACAGAAGATACAGAATACTCTAACTATATGTGCATTTTACGGCGATACTTGAAGACGGTAATGCATATAATTGGACATGTCTTATCTCTTTAAATGTCTAAGCTATAATAAATTACTTCTATAATATCTTAAGCACAATATTATTATTATTATTATTATTATTATTTTTTTAATTGCGGTAGGCTTCCTCAAGCTTAAATCCTGTCACGGCTTTTGTAAACTTTAATTTTGTATACCTGAAAATATATGTTTGATTTTAGGACTATAGATACAGATGAAGGATTTACTTACTGTTAGCAGTGTAGAGGACGGAAAGAAATCATAAATAACGCTCCTAATTGAACTTCCTCTAGGGAACAAGGATGTATCTTTTTCTCTTATCTCTTAGATTTTTGGCAGAAATTAATATTTTATCTCGAAGCACATGGTTGGCAAAGCCGCTTAATGTTCTGCATGGTTAACTTTTACATTTAGAACGTACTAATTGCAAGTATTCGATATTCATTTGTTTGCAAAACCTAAATGCGAAAACAAGGTGATGCTCACTTTTTTTAATATTTGTGAACATCTAAACTATGGTAACAAATCAAGGTCATTAATGCCATATCTATTTTGGTAACCGAGATTTTTCACTTAAGATATTTCAGCTGAGTTTACACCAAAACGCTTTGAGCTATGAAAAAATAGCATAAGCTTTTTCCGCTGAAAATTGAATTAGAGAAATTTGTTGTATTTATAGCATGGAAATATACCACAAAATTATGGCACAGATTTTCGTTCCATTATATATATTGTTGTTGTTATTATTATTATTATTATTATTATTATTATTATTACTGTTATTATTATCAATATTATTACTGTTATTATCATTTATCTTATTTGTCTACGACTTTTATTGGTATTTTATACAAATTGTTTTGCAATTCAGCTCGATACTTTCTACATTTAATGTAAATTTGCCATCTTATGTTGAATGATACCAATAAATATTCCTTTTATAAAGAATAAGTAAAAGGCTCTTCGCTTTTACGCCCCTTTTTGGATCATATGGAACAAAAATAAATCCCGGCATTATTTTTGCAGAAGAAATAACTTACGTTTAGTACCTAAAGAACAAACTAAAATTTTCTAATCAATTCTTCCTATGTTAAATTACTCTAAGTGTTCCAAGCCCGGATGTATAAGCCACTTCTGCACGATTGTGCTCAGTTCTGTTTCAAGTTCGATATAGACAGGTGATAAAGCGTTGGCAGAGAGGGGGTTGGGGTATGGTGTCTCCCCTCCACCTTTAATTATAAGGAGTTATATAGCGAGGGGCGTGCACAGCTGGTCGTCACCTGGACCACATCGTACTCCTGATCTGATATCAGATGATGAGATCTCTTTCTGGAGGCGTAACTGCTTTACTAAATAAAGCTATACTCACAGCCTCAACATCTCTTTTGCTGGTCAAGGCATCGAGCGATATGCAATTGTTGTGAAATACTCGTGATTTCTTGGAAGCATAAGTGAAATATGAAAAACCCAAGTCAGGGTTACTAATCAAGTGAAAAATTTGGAGTTTATTGTGAAGATGCTATGACAATGAGAATCTACCAAATCCTTTCGAATTTCTTGCACTTGCTGGAGTCCACGAAAATTATCTTGCCGAGATATCTGATTATTTACGGACTCAAAACTTACCAATAATCTGAACTCTACATTTGTCAGTCTACCATATTATTGCGAAACTTATAAGAAAAATATTTTTGCTGGAATAGAATTTCGGGGTGAAAATGTGGTGCAGAGATTAATTTCACAATGGTGTTGAAGACCATAAAAACATTAACACTCCGTTTACCTGATAAAGATCAATACATTCTTAAACAATGTAAATGGGAATTCTCTATAAAATACATAAAACAACGTGGATTGGAGCAATGGACACGACTTTGAACAATCTTTTGAATTTTATTTCATAGATGAAAAATAAAATGTTATTTGAAGTCAGAGACTTGTAAAAGATTCAAGTGACCGGCTGACTGCAAGGACTACTGAAGCACAGGACTGGAGCAACAACAGGGTGCGTGTTATGAATAAAATGAATAACTAAGTGTATATTCATTATAAACACTTGCTTTCTCAATTTGAGTTCGGAATGATCAACCAGAGTTCTTATATAATATGTTATACTTCTCACGTATTGTCTAAAGAAATAGACATCCAGAGACTGAATACATTACATTTTGTAGATATTTCTCGTATACAAAGGGTGCCAAAAATGTATACACACTTCAAGCAAAGAAAAAGCTGTGTTAACATAACAAAACTAAATTCACACAAACAGAAAATAATGAACACTAATCATCTTAGACCTTTACAGTTACAACAGACGCTCAAAATGTCCACCATCGGCGTCGATACACTTCTGAGTACGTTGATTGAGCAGCGTTTGCGAAAGTGTCCTCAGCGATTGCGGTTTCAACTTGTGCCCGAAGTGCTACCAGTGTAACTGGTTTCCTATGGTTTACAACATCCTTAAGAGTTCTCTATAGGTAGAAGTCCAACGGAGTTGGATGTAGAAAACGCGGTGGAAACTCAATCGGAGCTCCTCGTCCTATCCAGAGCGTTGGAAGATTGTCATCAAGGTACGCACGTACATCAAGGCAGAAATGTGGTGGTGCACCATCTTGTTGGAAGTAAAATTCCTCGTTTCCATAGAGTGTAGGGCGGATAAGACGAATATGCGTATCCTGTTCAGGTACACTGGGTCAGTTAATAATATTGGCTTAATTTGTTCATTGTTGATTTACCTGTCACGTAGCAACGCTATCATAATGTATGTGAGTCACATCTGTTTATAGAACATCATACTACACATTACTGTTGTTTTTCGGTTCAACTTTGAAATATATTAAATAGATATCTACTATGAACGTGTGTATATATTTTTTGGCACCCTCGGTATATTTTTGAAGAAGTTTATTGGCCTATATCAGTCAAAAGAAGTGTTAACAGGTGAAAAATTTTTCATTACCATTTTGAGGTCAGACTCCATTAAAATTGTTAATCAAAAATTCCTGTTCCAGTCAAAACCCCTCCCTTGTGAGTATGGGAAAACCTGAGAGTCTAATGATAAGAACTACATGAGCAAGAGTGAATTTCCTCCCTGGTTTCGTATTTTTTTATTTACCCCTACTTTACTTACCTACACAGGGCTTGGAATTGGATTGAAATATTTTGGTACGGAGGATGCTTTGATACTAGCCTTGCTCACAGTTGGCCGTTTGGAGGCTACTCCGGGAGGAAGGAATGAGGTGAGGGGAACAGCGGCCTGAGCAGAAACCTCTAATACGCGCAAGCTACCGTCATTCCACCTTACCCCGATACTTTTGACTCTGTAACAGATCCAATAGAATGAAATGGTAGACCAGAAAATTCGTGGAAAGTAAAGATTCATCACAACATTCGCCTAAGTGACAAGGAGAAATTAGGATGGCCTGCCGCAAGGTATTTGAACTCTGGACCTTCCGTATATTAGCTCCAAGCGTTACCTCCTGAGCCACTCCGCTCGGTTTATACAGGGCTTAGTGTGAAATAACAATTTTGACCATCATAACTGCAAGAAGCCATATTCTGGACAGGAGGATTTATATTAGTTGTTAGTAATAAATACGACAAGACTGCATGCCGACCTAGGATGCTACTAATTAGTAATAAAAAAACCCAGCTAATTATATTTATTACGGAGCTATACCCCCTTAATATTCAAGGCAGCTGTGGGCATGTTTCCAAAATTTTCACCTAACCTGAGCTAGTTAATTAGTCCTTGATAGTCGTGACAACATGGAAATTATCTGAGCCAATTGTTACTACTTTATAGCACTATTCTTCCCAGTGTTGTTTGAGCTTATTTATCCATTCTTTACTGAAAAAGTTCAGTCTGTAACTTGTTTATCCCTTATTCATTTCTCTAGAGGCATGGAAATGTATGCAAACTTAGAGTTATGACGAAAAGGGATGAAAATGCTGAGGGTCCACCAGAGGACAGACGGATTTCGATTTTTAATAGGCAGGTGTGATTACATTTTAAAACGTTTCCTTTATATGTTCGTCTCTACAAAAATTTCCCTACTTCCATTCCGGGCTTATCTGTTTTTAACGGAATAAGGGAGAATTTCCTATGAAACTCTCCATTGTGCTAGTGTATTGTTGGAGCAATAATGGAGTCCCTTAATGAATTATTTAAAGCGGGATGCCTAGCGAGCAGGCGGTGTTGTCACTTCGCCGTACTCTCTTCTAATGCACTACACTGCTATAAGTCATTGTCAGGCGGACAGACGTGGCGACGTCGTTGCTTCGATTAGTCTGATTGCTCGATGAATAGAGGGGTGGAGGGTTGAGGTATCCCCGCTCACCCTCTTAACTTCCCACCCACAATCTACAATTCAGACGTACTCAACTTGAAGCGGCGTTCTCCTACATGGTTACAAAAATAGATATGTTAACCCTTTTACTCGCTTAACTCATAAGAAATATATCTGATATCTCTAGAAATTCTGACTTCATTTGCATATACCCAACATATATACACAGAGTAATTTCGTATAAAAATATTACTTTCTCTTCCACTGTAAGGACCGTGGAGATTGGTCTTATGGTTAGCGTTGCTGACTGCTGGAACGGGGTCTACCCATTCTCGAAATGGCAATTGGATAGCTACCTAGTGAAGAGGCAGTGGCCCCAGATCAACAATACCACGTGGCATCGGCCAGCAGGGCGCGTGTGCTGATCACATGATTACCTGCAATATTGCACTTTGTCTTTGATGTCGCAAGACGGATACAGGGGACGCAGCGGTCGTGCGGTAAGCATTTTACCCCTCGCACGATTATCATAATAACTACATAATTATATAATCATCAAATAAGAAAACTATGAGGTAAATCCTTGAAACGATTGGTGTAACTAACTTTTTTGATGTTAAAATAATAAATAGGTTCTTATATCACTATTAATTTCCATAATTTCACATCTTTGAATTAATAATTTGGTGTCTTTTAAAAAGTAATCAAAGGCTTTGACTCTCAGTAATTCTTTTCCGTCAATTTTCATTACCATTATCATCATTAAACTTTTTTCTCCGAAGAGTTTTTTGCGGTTTAAAGAAGAGGTAATACTAACGAGATGTTCTTTAAGCCACATTTTTTCACTGTAGCATGACAATACAATGGGTCAGCATCCCTTGTTTCTTCCCCTTTTGTACAGGAGTATTCGTGATTACATTTCTATTCTTGAAGTCAATCAAGTTTATTTCTTGGCATTCCCAATAAATTGTTACCTTGCTCTCCTTGATGGACTGTAAGCACTTAACTTTTCTGGGCGGTTTTTCAACTGCTTTGCATACCCTTTAGGTCATAATAAAGAACCATGGTTTCATTAACTGTAACAATGGGTTCCAGTATTTCTTTCTGATTGTCCAATTTCTTATGCACTGCAGAAAATAATTGAGGTCCCCCAATCTCACTGGTCTTTATCATGTAAAGTTGCTTGAATGATTCCAAAGACAGTACAAACAATGCTGAAACTTCCTTAAGTCAAAAGGGGAGAAGTTTTATTCAGTCCGTTCCGAACTGGAATATGCAAGAAAAACTTCCGCATAAATTCATGGAAAAAGCATTTCTTTGGAGAACTTTTGATTCAATTTTTAACATTACAGCAACTTAGCGTGCCACCTTCTGGCTTACCGCCACGGGTGGCCGAGGTCGTTAAGGCACGGACTCGTGAGCGGGAGGTCCGCGGTTCGAATCCCGCCAGGACCGTCCTCCCTGACTGGGGTTTTTTCCAGGTTTTCCTCAGTCTTCATAACTGGCAAATGCCGGGGAGGTACCTAAACTTAGGCCTGGAACGCTTCCTTCCTTAAAAAAAAATATCCTTTCCCAATTTATCATTTCATCTCATGTATCATCAGTGTCCACCGCCTGTGGTGCCTCAGTAGTAAAAACGGGCGTTAAACACTACTCAAAAAAAAAAAAAAAAAACCTTCTGGCTTAACCTAGCCGCCAATAAAAGCGAAAATGGTGCGTCAATCATATATGACTCTATTTAACAAGATGTTTTAAATCTGGTGCTAATATTGTATGTTAAACAGAAAGCTTTTGCAATTTAGCTCGTCTCCTGAAATGTCAAAACGTTGAATGTTTATTTCTTGTTTAATGTGAGTATAGCCATGAAAATAATATTAATTAATTGATTTATGGCAATAAACAGCTTGTTAGAAAAAGTATGGAAAATCATGTATTAGCGACAAAAAATGCAAAGCTTCACAGAAAGGTCTTTATGAAGAAACGTCTCCTTTTTTGTGACTTGCAAACTCCAATTTTCATAAACGATACTCTGTAGAGACGATAAACGTTAAAGGTGTTTTTTTCTGTAGCTATCTATGATCACCTTAATGCTCAAATCTTTTTATGAGGAATAAAACTATGTTTTATGTTCATATATACACGCCGATATAATGGCTGGATATGAGCTCTCGAGTGTCCATAACCATTTATAAACATTTCGTTATAACCTAAAACTGAAGTATGGTGTGCTCTGACTTTGATTGAGTCCAATATTTTGAGAAACATACTGTCGTATCCCATAAATAACTCAATATGTTCAAGTTATATGCAATCACACAAGATATAGGTAAAATGATAACCTTCTAACAAGACAGTGTTCTTTCGCACTGTGCTAAAAATTTCCCGGAACTTCTGAATAAGTTTCACCGAAAACTGCGGGCAGATACAATGGCTACCGCGACTGATTTACCTCAATTCTTTATGCTTTTAGTTTTGGGGCTAAGTGTAATATGCATGGATTTTTCTTGTAAATGTATTTCATGTTCTATATGATCAATAAAAATATTAAAACTTCGTTTGAGGGAAGTGTTCGTAGAAATCATTCATAGTTAAGTTGATCAGATGGAGATGTCGATGGAAACGAAAGCCACATGCAATGCTCGTGCCTTAAAGGTGCATAAATTTATTCTTCTAATTTGCAATTTCAATGTTTAGTATTTATGTAAAGAAAGTTGGTTTTAAAATTTGCTGTGACGTTACAAACACTCCGTGAAATAAGATGTTTACAACAGAAAGCTTCAAAGGAGAAGAAATTAAGAGAAATAATTTAAAAACAAAATAATGAGGATGTACTGCAAGAACTGGTGGCTAAATGCAGTACGGATTTAAGATAAATATAATACATGAAAACCTACTTTTTTAGTAAATGCAGTGTTTTTTTTAAAAATAAAGTTGAACTTTAATTGCACATAATTTCTTCATTTTATACACAATTTTAAAAATTCCGATTCGGATACTTTATACAACAAAGGGGATTTTTTGCGTTGCCACCCAGTATCATACCTTCAGTTTAGCCGCTTTATATGTACCATTTTATTCTTGTTCAAGTTATAGCCTGTCTTTAATGCTATACATACCAGCTCTGAGTTCCCAATACAGGCGATCAGTGTTTTATCCAGGTGTACAATTTGAAATGATTAGATGTGTAATACTAAACAAGTGTTTTTATATTTTCAATTTATAATATTAATAGCCCATCTCAAATAATTCGGAATATAGGTAGTGTTGGTCTAGCTTAACTATAAAGAAATAACTAATTTCCTCTAATATTCCAGGCGTGGATTTACTGTTAAAAATACATAGTACGATAATCCCGTAGTTAATTCTTTTCTTTTTCTATTCGTAATTTTTAAAGAGCAACATTTAAAAAGCATATTTTATTTTCAGAACAAAAGACCAATCAATTTCCACCTAAGCGTGTCAGCGTGTTATTGTTTAGGCACGCATAAGGAATGTTCTCAAACTTTTCTGTTGCTACTCATTATGGGTTACTTTTGGTTTTCAGTTATAGTTTCTGCCTCAAAAACTTGCATATACAGCGTGGAAAATAACCCAATGCCATTATTTTGTGGGATAATTCCATAATGTTTTTTTTCTAATATCATTTTGGCCGTTGAAGTGTTGTTTGACCGAAAACATTTGTTTTTGTTTATCTTTCCTGCTTTGGAATGCATATGTATAGATTATAATAATGTATGTTATGTAAATTATAAATCGAAAAATTTTGACGTAATTTCATCTAAAATTTTTCATATGGATCATATGTATTAAAAGTGAAACTTACCATCACTGAGCTTAATATTGTTGTCAAAGTGATGATTATAATATTTTACAAAAAGTGAGAAACTCTAATTATTATATTATTTCGTAGTACGGTTGTGCAAACAAAAATCATATACTGAATTTCTGCAATTAGTGCATTTTAAATGTATGCCATATATAGGAGGGCTTAATTAAAATTCGGAAATGTAGAACATCTGAAGGGGGGGGGGAGCAGGACATTCGAAGAAAATGCCTAACAATTTCAATATTTTTATTTATTTATGGATTTCGCTACATCCAATTAAGCCCTTCCATTTATTGATAATGCCTACAACTTTACTCTTTGTACTTCTCTGGTAGGGAAATTGCATTTAGCAACATAAGAAGTCTTTAATAAATAAGTATGAACACCTGCAAACAATAAATGATTTAAATTACAAGTTCAGTGACAATACTACTAAATGCCTTTAGTGCCGCAAGAGAAAGTGAGGGGAGGAAATACTTAGGTTAGAGAATCAATGAGATTGTGGGGAAATTTGGCCTGATTTTGCTGTGGCATGATAGAGAAAGTGAAGAAAGAGTTTTTTGGAGAGAAATTAAACAAAGAATTGATGATATGGAAAGGCAGGAAATATTAGGTAGTTTTAGCAGTGAAAAGTCATTAAAGGGTTTACAGGGAGTTAAAGGAAATATGGGGTAGAAAGAATTATGCGGATGAAGGTGATAGGTGGATGAGGGAGGGAACCGCATGGGTTATTTATTTATTCATTTATTTATTTTGGTTAGATTTATTTACGGACGCTCTTTAACATCTCAGGTCATCAGCGTCCCATTCAAATCAGGGCGTGAAACGGCCGACAAATTTTGCTCAGAAACCTCTTTTTTCAGGCTTGAAGTTCTTTTTCGCGCTGTAAATGTATGGCACGGGACCTTCCGAAGGAAGCCATACTAAGGGTTTTTACGCCCGAAAAAAATCCATCGGGATCGAACCCGCAATCTTGGGTTTAGGAGGCAAGTATGGTAACCGCTATACCACCGGGACCGACAACCGCATGGACCTGGACAGGGGTAGTGAATCTGAAAGGAATAAGAGGAGGTTTAAATATAGAGGAATGTCCGATGTGTGGAATGCAAGGTAGTTCTGGCATGTAATAATTGTGGAATGTAGAGAAACTAAAGAAATGAGACCAAAGCGTAGTATTGAGAAGTGGGATAACTTACCAATAGAGATAAGGGGAAACAAGCTGGTGAATATGAAAGCAAGGGAGAATATCTTGGAGTTTGGGAATTATTTAGGTTAGGTTAAAAGAAAATGGTTGAAGAAAATAAGTAAGAAACGAGGAACCAAATCGGGTAGAAACATAATTTAAGTTGGTTCTTGATTGAGTTAATTTTGTAGATGTAAGTTGCCTGATAGGTGAGTAACCGCAAGGTTGAAACTGTTCGGGCCACTTGGTTACACAGCAACTCGGGAGGATTTAGTAGAGTGACTATGCTTGTGTTTTCTTGTATGATTGAGCGATTGTAAAACAGTACTGAGGAAGCTTGTTGTATTATTAAGTGGAAATAAATTCAATTCAATTCAATACTAAATGTCAATTCTACTAAAATGAATTTATTTCATATAACCACTGAATATTACAACAATGAATGAAAATACCCGTCATATATTTGTATTGTGAGAAATAATATTAAATGAGAAATTTATTTACATACATATAACAGTTCTTTAAACCTATGCTCAAAACATTTACTTCACTGTAAATCTAAGATTGGGTTAAAAATTAATAATTTTGCTTTATAATAAATTCTTTTACAGTACAAAATTAATCAAATAAATTTACACAATCTAATATTACATTATTTTGCCTTTCATTTATGAACTTAATAGAAGGAATAACATCATTGAAAGTACAGTTTTCCATCGAATTCTAAACCACATCTACCCATGTACGCGTATAATGCATGAAGTTATTTATTTTTAATTTACATATTTCAGATTTAATTTGAAATATATTTCTGCAGTGTAACCTAAAAGCCTGACATTTACTTGTATATGGGAAGGAAAAAAAAAAAAAAACAAACAAAAAAAAACCATGACGCTCACAGAATATCAATAATGCAGGTTATATCAGAAATTCTGACATCTGGTTACCCTAGCCGTGCAAAACATTAAGCTACGTTGTCTGTGCTTTGAGGTAAAATATTCATTTTCTCAAAAACTCTAAGAGATATACCAAAATTAATATGGACTCCTTATTAGCCTCTATAAAGACTTTATTTATGGATCTGTTTTCTTCTATAGTGCATACTCAAAGCTGATGTAGTCTTATTATATATCAATAAACAAAAAATAGAAAATTTAAGCTCTCTGGAAAATTGTAACAATGTTTTTTTTTAAAAATATAAATATAAAAAATAAATTTTAAAAAAATGGGAAATGGGAAATAATGAAAAATCTAATACGTTTAGCACAAACTAGCCTATAATTACTGTAATTCTTATAGTTTTGAGGACCGCCACGGATGGCCGAGGTCGTTAAGGCGCGAGCTTGTGAGAGGAATATCTGGGGTTCGAATCCGGCTAGGACCGACCTCCCTGACTGAGGTTTTATCCAGGTTTTCCTCAGTCCTCATAAATGGCAAATGCCGGGGAGGTACCCTAAACTTAGGCCTGGAACGTTTCTTTCCTTAAACAGTATTTCCCAATATATCATTCATCTCATGTATCATCAATGTCCATCCCCTGTGATGATATTAAAGACGGGCGTTATACACTATTAAAAAAATAACTCTGATCTTAAATGAGTGAACAATTTTTCAACAATTCCGAAGTAAAATAACGAACCATTTTTCAACAATTCCGAAATAAAATAACACATATCTGATGCGAAATTTTGCGTATAGTTACCTTCAGCAATCAATGGTGATGCTGTAAACCAAGGATGCGTTCGAATAGCATAACGATCTAGCGTACATGCTGTTTGTCCGAAGCCCTTGCATGAGCAAAGGACGCAGGGAATAATTCTGCTTGCAACTATGAAATTGTTGAGTTTTTCTTTAGCTCGTTGTGGGAATGAAATTTAATTTTTCTGATTCATACAACGCAAAATTAATGTAGTCTTCATTAATTATCAACAACACCATAAACGCTAAAATCTGCTCGTCTGACACAATGGAGGACATAAAGAAGCAGAGAAATTTAATTGTTATACTTTACGAATTAACCCAGAAACATAGACTTAGTTCAAGTTACAGATTGGTGCATCATTTCTCTTTTAGTGTCTTACAGGCAGCCATTAATATAGAAGTAAAACTATTCGTTAGACTGATAGTTGGTAACGGTTCTAGTTTGCTGTTCTATCACTCAGCTGGCAAAGTTATACCTGCTCTAAAATACCTAACTCCTTAACTCCGAGTTTGTGTGTGGAAGTGATCGATGGTCCCAACGCCGGACCCAGTCTACCGGAGCCTTGACTTGTGCCGTCATGGTGAGCACGTCCGGGGTATGTCCGAGAGTTGACTAATGGCTGTCGCGTTCTTCTGTCCGTCTCCGTCCAACCCCACGCAAACGGAGACCAGTAGCAAGTAGATCTGGGAAACCTCCTTCCCTTCTCCTGGGGATCTGCCAGTGAAGTTTTCCTTTGTCTGCCATTTTGTTTCACTTTGTCTCAGTCTGTCTCCTTGTTTGCTGCTTGCTTAGCTCTTCCAGGAGACTCCCAAGGGTCCTGGCCGATTACCCGGATGGTGCAAGGGAACTTGGACATAGCGCGCTTAGCAGAAACACAGCTCTAATGCTCTTTTAACTGGCTGTATTTGTGAATGATATGTCTTAAAATGCTGGTGGGGCCTTAGCTGCCTGTAAGTGCAGAGAACACTTAAACACTGTGTAGGGGAGGGTGCAACCATCCAAAGTGCAAAGTCTTACCTATCAGCCTGCATTTGCAGTGTACATAGTTCCTCCCACCTTCATATAGGGTAATCTATACAGAGTGCAGTCAGAATTGCTTACCTGTGCAAAGAACATCCTTTTAATCACCTGCACATACAAAGGCGAATAAGATATAAGCGGTATTAAAAGTGTTCGGCCTAACAATGAGTTAATGAGTTTTAGCTTTATCATTCTTTTCCAACTTCATCTCCGTTATGCAGCATGCTTCCTTTCTCTGCAGTTCTGCTAAATACTCCCGAGCTGAATCGCCTCATGATTTGATGCAAAATGCTTACCATCGAGGAAGAATTTGAGCTTTAAAGTGGGATCCAAACCTGGGGAGTGCAATAGAGTGCTCCAACAATTCATACTCAAATTTATTTTACTATTGAATTATGTTTTTCTTCTGCAAATACGAGGGTAGGTTCATAAGTTTCCGACCTCGCCGACAAGGATTATCGCCTTCACAAAATTCTTATCTGGTGTCATACCATATCTGTTAAGTAAATAATTGCAGTTGTAACTTCCACTCCGCTGTGTTCAATTGTTCAGATATAGCTGCATAAAGAAGGCTATGTGTAGAAGAATGTGACATATTCAAAATGGAGTTTCGAGCTGTTATTAAGTTCTTCACAAAAGAAGGACTTACTCCAAATGAAATCAAACAGCGAGTGGACGGTGTATATGGGGAAGCATCCCCCTCATATTCTGCCATAAAGAATGAACGAAACATTTTCGAATGGGTCAAGAAAGCATTGAAGACGAAGAGCGTGCAGGTCGGCCCTTTGAGGTGCTCACTCCTGAAAACATCGCTCTTGTGGAACGAGCAATCATGGAAGACCAGCGGCTCAAAGTTACAGAAATAGCAGAAAGGTTGGGCCTTTCTAAAACAACAGTCCTTCGAATTATTCATGAACACGAATAAGGTTAGTGCAAGATGGGTGCCTACACTTCTTTCCTCAGTTCAAAAGCAGCAACGAGTTATCTATTGTCAGGCATTTTTGGAACTATGCTGTGCCAACGAGAGAAAAGTTCTGCAAACTACTGGAGATGAAACTACAGTCCTCTTATGATCCCTCGTTCAAAAGAAAATCAATGGAGTGGCGTAAATCTGGCGAAGCACAGCCTCTAAAGACCTATGTCACTCAATCAACCAAGAAGATCATGGCCACAATCTTTGGAGACTGTGAAGGAATACTCTTCACTGACTTCAAGGAGAGGAACACCACCGTAAATAGGAAGTACTATGCTGGCCTATTGCACAGACTATGTGCTTCTTTCCATTAAAGAGAAAAGGCAAGGAAAAGTGAGTGATCTGTGCGCCTTCTTCACGACAACGCGCCTGAGCACAAAGCTCTTGTCGCAAAGGAAGCTGTGAAGAAATGTGACTTTAAGATGATTAACCATCAAACCTACAGCCCAGATCTAGCTCCTAGTGACTATTTTATCTTCTCAGAACTCAAGAAGGACCTTTGAGGAAGGGAATTTAAGTGTGACGAAAAAGTGATGGAGGCTGTTTAAGTCCATTTTGCAGTCAAGACTTCTTACTATTTTTGGGGGGGGGGGATGGACATATTAATTCAAAGAAGTGAGAAGTATACTGCAATAAAGGATAACTATATTGAAAAGAGAAAGATAGTTTATGTCTTTACCTAGAAAATGGTTAGGCCGGAAACTTATGGACCTACCCTCGTAAATCTTGAAAAGAACTTAATATTTCAAATGACTGATTAAGACGGACGTGTCAATTAAAAAAATCACTTTAATGGCCAATAGCGAATGGTTTGATCCATTTTGATTTTCCATCAACACAAAACGACTAAACTTAAGAATGCTGCAGTATTTCTGTCAACTAGTTCATATAACTTCAAGGCCGAGCACAATTCAGTGCTATTTTTAACATAATTAGGTTCTGTAGATATATTCATGACTAACTATTCCATTTATTTTGAGTTTACCTGAATAAAATTCCAGCGCAAAATCTTTGTTTGAAAAATTACTATTAAAATGAACATTAATAGTAATTTTGTTATATTTTTTGTCGCTACGTAATATTACCACTTGACCTGAGTTCACCAAGTCGCCATTGAGCCTCGCCTGAAGGTTGAACCCTAATTATGTAGGATACTGTTTATTTTGTCACACTATTGCTGAAGGTACATATGACATACATTATTGAAATATACCACACTAATTTAAGGGATTGTAGAGGGGTCTTAGGCAAGTAATTTGAGATTGGGAATCTATGGCCTACCTGTTCAAATTTTAAATGCATGGCATTGTTTTTAAATGACCAGTACTCCGCTGACTACTGAAGCTCCCTTTGGAAATCATATCACACAATAACGGACGGAACTTGTGCATGTCTCTTTGACGCAGTTGGTAAGGTACTAACGTGAAGTATATCATTGTTATCGAGTTAAAATCTCGTTGATCACTTTTTAAACTTTTACTGTTACTATTATATATGATATTCATAAAATTAAAAAGTAAATAAATAACTGATTTCGTAAGATTGGAACCTAAGGTTTTCAAAGTCTTAACCATTAGTTGACACAGGTGGATAGCACCCTCAGCACTGAGCTATCGTACATAATTTGACAAAAAGAAATCGGTTAATTAGTTTTATAACACTAACTATTTTAATTAAATAATTTTAATGTCGTCCGACTTCTATGGTCTTAATGCCATCATAATAGAAAATGGGTAACAATAACAATTTTTATATTAACGAATTCAGTTTCCAATCCTTAATGAAGCCTAAAACCGAGAAGAATGTGGGATTACCTGTTGCTGATTGAATACTTGATGACATTTGATGAATAGTTCAATGGTTTGAAAAACAGTAGCACTCCGATATAACGCGTTTTACTGTGATTAACTTATTGTGAGTCTTCTAAGGTCAGGGAAAAAAAAAAAAAAAAAAAGACCGTGAGTCAAAGTTGTATGACCAAATTCTGGATATTGTTACTTGTTGTCGACTCATTCTTTTAAGTAACTGTGCACAAAATCTTAAAAACGTTGACAATGAGCTGTTGAAAATCGGGATTTTCTCGTTCGCGAAGCAAGTTTGAAGATATTCTATTGCAAATGTTTCCGCTACTCGTATATAGCTTTAACACGGACCTATCAGCATCTAATTTCACAGATTGCATATCTCAAATTGCTTATCTAGTACCCTTCTACAACCTCTAAAATTCTTGCAGTGCAGTTCATTGTACATACCTGCATATTAGATGACGACTTAAGTGATATAATTATTTTTCTACTATCCAAAAACGTGGCTGACCTCTCAACGAGATAATTAAATTTTCTGTCGTTTAATAAATGTAAATAATGAAATGCTTAAAATACTACGAAATGCAAACTTCTGTTTTCTTTTTTCAAATCAAGTATTGAAATAAGTGATTCTGCTTGAATTACTGATATAAATATTGGTCTTCTTTGCTATGTGCTGTTGTTGCAGAATCTTTCCTTACTACTGCAGTATAGCGTCCTAGTTTTACTTGCTTTGTTTTGTTGTTCCTTCTGGCTCTGTTTTTCCTCTTTTACTCTGCTCTGTCAATCTCCCGTTCGTTTCTCTTGTGCCTCTGAGAATTAAATTTGTAACATCAGCTGCATCTTCGATCTTCTCCTCCTCCTTCCTCTTTCCCCCTTACTCCATCTCTTGACTGTTGATGCCACTCCCAATCCCGATCTCATTCCAAACCCTACCCCATTCCAACCCGCTCCTGTCTGTTCCCATTTCCAATTACAAGGTTCTCGAGGTTTTGCAGGGATAGCTACTTCGCGTCGGTTGCAGTGAACGCAAAGGATTTGGATTTAGCGAGGGCGTAATATGGAAAACTAGAAAGGCGAATATATGCAGAACTGTTAACTGTTTTTACTACGTAATGCATTGATAAAACAAATGTATTTCAACAACAGCAACGTTTATTTGAATTTTTAATACATTCCAATTCTTAATGCTATATTTCAATTACTTGAGAAGAATTTGTGTTCAATCAGAAACCATGAAATAAGCATCTTCGTCCATTAGACTCCCCTTCTTATAAATTCTACGTGTTCAAAGTTTATAACAATAGTTTATCCCATTTATCAAATAAATCTTACAAAGACGTATTGCTATCGAAAATTGGCGTTAGGATGTCCTTATTCACCTAGGCACAACCTGAGGCAAAAGAAGAATATCGACGCGCATACACATAGAGAAATATATACATTATTATTATTATTATTATTATTATTATTATTATTATTATTATTATTATTATTATTATTATTATGAACATTTTAATCTAGCCTATGCACCTGTTTTAGCTCCACCATTTTAAGGAATCTATATTTTCCATATTGTTTTCGTTTTCTTGTAGATTGATAGTATGTGTGAGTTTGACTATAATTTAATATTACATATGTTGCAAAACTTTTACATATTGCATAATTGTATGTCATATCCTGAACATTAAATTTCTAAATTAACTCTCTAATTCAACAGTTTCTCTTATGTTCACGCATGAATTCGTTCTACAAAGTGAAAGCATATGAATGTATATTAATTAGGTTATGTTAATGCCCAATTTTACTTTAAATGAAAATACTTTCTCTCTTCGTTTAATTATGAATCTTGTGTTTCAAATGATTGGTTAACCCACCACATTAATTTAGACAATTTGGGTCAATAATATTTATGTATAATTTTAGTGTGTTTTATTTAAATTAAATTTATTGTTCCAAACTAAAAGTAGCAATTCTCAAACTTTTCTTGAATACAAACCCCTTTTAAGATCTCTGGCTGTCGTGGGCCCCTAATTATAGTTAAAATATTAATTTTGCATATCTAAATAATTTTTAAAGGTGTCCATCACTAGTTTACAAAATTTAAAAATATAAACAATTATAATAATTTACATTTTATTAATATTTGCTATTTAATTGTAGTATACCTTACAAAATAATAATCAAACAGAAAATTGTGTTTAGGCAGGGACTGTGAACGAGTGATCTGTGGTTTGATTCCCGCCAGGACTATCCTCCCTAAAGTTTTTTCCAGGATTTCCTCAGTCCTCGTCTATGGAAAAGCCGGGAGACACCCATACTTCAGCTTGAAATGCTTCCTTCCATTAAAAATTTCACAGTTTCTCATTTCATCAGTGTCCACCGCTTCTGATGCATCAGAAATAAAAATGTGCCTTAAATACTATTCAAACAAAAAAGTAATAATCATAGTTATATTATTACATCTCAGAAATATTTAAAAAGTAATATTAATAACTAACAACGTATGATAGCACATTACTACTTAATTTCATATCCTGAATGAAACAGATACTTCATTTCACTTACAAGTCGTGATATATTGAGTTTAATAAGAGAAAATTGTATTCTGAGCTCTGGTTATATGTTTTCCAAACTATTTCTATGCTGTATTTTTATTTTTTAGATTCAGGAGTTCAGAAAATGTTTTTTCACACAAGCATTTTATTACGAAAGGCGTTAAGTTCTTTCATTACCCCTTGATATTGGGGCTCGCCTGCGCATACAGTTTCCTGCTGGAATTGCATGCTGTTGCCAAGGAGACTATGATGGTTCATATGAGTGCTCTGTCTGGTCCAAGTTATTTGAAATCTGTGTCTAAAACAAATGACTGACTTCTATTAATTCTAACTCAATAAACAAAAAACACACGTAGTAAGTTTGTACCTGCAACCAATGTGGACTTCCTGGGAGGTCCTCGTGGACCACTAGGTGTGATATAAATTTATTCCTTGTAAAATACAAATTTTATTTTTATGTAATGTGATAAGCCTAATATACAGGCTGAGTAACGTAAATATACTTTTATCATTTAACATAATTCGCCATAACCTAATAAGCGTATAATTTTCTACACTTTTTATTAACCTAAATATGTCGGTCCTGGTGGTGTAGTGGTAACGATACTTGCCTCCTAAACCCAAGATCGCGGGTTCAAGCCTGGTCAGGATCGATGAATTTTTTCGCGTGTAAAAATCGTAAGTATGCCTTCCTTCGAAAGGGTAGTAAAGCCTTGGGTTCCGTGACGTACATTTACGACACGAAAAAGAACCTCAAGCCTGAAAGAAGAGGCCTCTGAACCAAAAAAAAAAAAAAAAAAAAAAAAAAAAATATCGGCCGTTTCACGCTCTGTATTGAATGGGACGCTGATGACGTGAGATGTTAAAGATAAGATCCATAAATAAACCAAATCACAAAAAATACCTAAATGATAACATACTTTAGTTTATACACTGTATCTTGAATTTTATCCTCGATCTATTTATAATGTGCACATAGTTAGAAAATAATTACGTAGTGAGATTCTTGTTAACATAAAACGTGAAATAAAATGAAATACTGATAGCTGTGACAAGAAAAATGCTCTCGTGTGTCTAATAATTACAGGCTCTTCTAAAAAGGCAAACAAAGTGATCATAATTTAAGTTAAATAAAACAACTGACCGTTATAAGAATACCCAGCCAGCTATTCGAAATGTCGCTTAATTTGTGATCTTATCCCTTATTATGTCTGAATATTTTTTTTCTTATTTATTGGTTATATATGTGCATACATACATCCATACATATATATGTATATATATATTAATGAAACATAAAAATAAAGAAACACTATTAACAATGTAACAAATTAACACTAATAATAAAAGTAGATAAAGATAAAACACAGAGAAAGAGTCACACTTGAAACTGCTATATTTCGAACTACTGCGAGTTCTTCAATGGCAAGAAGCTAGACAAGTGAAAGTGATAAAAGTAAATATTGAGTATCGAAGGTAACGTTATGCATGGAAACAGATGAAACTAGAAATGAGAGTGTGGGAAGAAAAAAAACTAATATGTAAGATTTAAACCAGATGGTATACGGTTTTTTTTTTACTCAGAGATAGAGAAATGGCAGCTATATTTTTACATAAAGCGCATATACCACCTGGTTTAAATCTTACATATTAGTTTTTTCTTCCCACACTCTCATATCTAGTTTCATCTGTTTCCATGCATAACGTTACCTTCGATACTCAATATTTACTTTTATCACTTTCACTTGTCTAGCTTCTTGCCATTGAAGAACTCGCAGTAGTTCGAAATATAGCAGTTTCAAGTGTGATTCTTTCTCTGTGTTTTATCTTTATCTACTTTTATTATTAGTGTTAATTTATATATATATATATATATATATATATATATATATTCTTGATTTACTTTGGTCCTAGTTCTTTAAATTTTACAAATTTGTATTAAAATACATTATATTTTATGAGTAACAGTCGATGCAATTGTAACATCAGGTTCTATTTTTATCTAATATTATTATACATTCTCTACCTGTGGCTATTATTTACAATGAGCTCTAATCTAATATATTAGGAGTCACATTCTGGCAAATAGGAATGCATTTATTCTCATTTATGTAGAGTTGTAGAAGCAATTTTAATATAATGCAATTACTCTAATTAGTTTCATTCGATTATCTACAAATTGAACCTCTAAAATTATTGCATTATTGGTTTAAGCATATTCATTACATTTTCAATCATAGTTTAAGCTGTAAAAACCAGTCTTCTATCAAAAATGGAAGGCATGGGTTTTTTTGACACGAACAGAGTAAAATTCATTATTTTTATCTTAACAAAAAAACCATAAAAACATCTTGGTTCATGTACATAGCATTTGGCAATTATCTAAACCTTTGGAAAAAAATGTTCGTAGTAATTTTTTTATGTTCTATACTTTTTTTTAATAAAAAAACTGTTTATAAAGTGTGAGTTTTTTTCAAATGTATACGCTCAAACGAATCTTCTTTGGTGATATGTGTATACCTCCATTTTACATCGTATTGCTTTTTGACTTTTTGATTTAGTATTTTAATACTTTTTACTTAACTGATTATATGCACAGAATACTTAATAAATGATTTTCTCATTTATTAATGTTTTCATTAAACATTTAAGATGTATAGAAAATAATTAATACGGCAAAATTTATAATTATGCAATGATGATAATTATGTTTTTGTTTTGTCAGACGCTAGATTGTCTTTTATAAAGCATACACAAGATGTGAATATGTAACTGTAAGAACATGTATTCGAAGTAAGCATATTACCTTTTACTTATAGTTAAATAAAATGTAACAACGAAACATACTTCGATTTATATTTTATAATAAGATTAATTTAGAACCTTTTCATTAATGTACAGATAATTTGTGAGCGCCAACTCTGGACTTTTCTAATATTCAGTAATTTTGTTAAACCAATTTTTTTACCACTCCTTTACTGATATAGCTTCAAATGCACTAGCATTTTAATTCACTTTAATGGACATTTAATCTGAGATTCCATGCAGGAATGGGAACCTGTTGGCACGCCGCTGCATTTGTTCTGTTGTTTATATACGCTGACAAGATAACATCTCCAGTCTTCGGCTATTAGAGGGGCACAAAGTGGGTCCAGGAAGCTGCTATGGCGCTCTTATTAATGGAACCCCCATTTTCATTCCCCCGACGAGCGGCTTTTGTTGTTTTCCACTAGCATCAATCACGTTATTAAGTCCGCATACGTTTATTGCCCTGGAGTCTTATTATATCGGTAGCCATGTTGAAGGTTGATTTGTTTTGTGAGTGTTCTCTGCCAACTTTTACAGATGAGAGGAACGGGAAGATATATTGGCAATGATAGACCGGAGCCAACAGACAATGCCTTCATTCACGTCGTGCACCAGACAAACGGGCCAGCAATTTAAAATTACTGCCTGAAATCACTTTGGTCTTGTATGTGTGCTGCTGCAACTTGATAACTCATCGATAGACATTGTAACAAATGAATTAGTCGAATCAGGGAGATAACTTTTACAGCAATTGAAATGCGGATTGTAAAAATTGTAAGCTACTGTTAGCTTTCTTTACTGCTCTATGATTGATTCTACCCCTTACAATACTTCATCATCTTTATTTAATTGATAAATCATAACTAATTTACTCTCAAGATTTGACCCTTCTTCCTCTATTAACAACATAATACTAAATTGATTAAGAACTATATTAGGAATTCTTGAAGAAATCATATTCTTAAACTGCATCCTTTAAAAACTTTGTTTCTTTCCTAACAAACTACCTAAAATAAGGTGATTTTTGCAATGTAAATATGAGCAGATAACCTGAAATAATAACACAAACCTGTTAACATCACCCTCCGAAGGTAGCAGACCGCGTGATTGCAATAGATCGTGCGCGAGGGCGTCTCACTGTTTTCTGTCTAATTTTAAGTTTTCTATGCAAGTGAGGAAGTACAAAATAAGCTAAGAGGATTATTAGAAACAATTCTTAGGTACACTTAAATTGCATCTATAAGAAAATAACGAAAAATATTTTGAACTACATAACAAGTAGCAATTTTTCGATCAATCGAAAAGCAACAAGTGTTATAATGACTCTTATTTCATTGGTAAGAGTAGATTTTCTAGAGTATTGCATAAAATCGTTATTTATAAATAAAGCTAAACATATTTAGAATTTTCTTCAGCCATTTGAAACCCCCCATTTTTCTGATTTACCTCTGGGGTTTCAGCTTTCACCCATTTGCTATCGTGCATTATTAAATATCTGAATGCTCGTTTGGTAGTTCAAACTCCAGACAAGTAGGAAAATAATAGAATTATTAACAAGGATGCACAGTGATGTAAAACTATAACAGCTAGCCTAGAGATTGGTGTGTGTATGTAAAACCGAATTGCGAGCAATTGGCTACTAAAGACTGTAGCTCCAATAAAGTTTATATGGGCAATATGAGGAACATTCTTCCACAAAAAGCTTTTCGAAAAGTTAACTAAAAATGATGTTAGTGGATTGTCACTGTATTGCATGGTATGTTGTGAGAGATCCTTGTTGCATAATAAATAATGTTATGTTAAAAGTTAATAATAATAAGCACTATTGATTCAGATTTTCAAAATTTCTGCATTTCGAAGACAACGTAAACATATTTGTACGAAGTTTAATAAGTGTCTGTGAGGAGACGAATTGATTGGATGCAGATGAACCCAAATTCTGCTAATGCTTTTTCAGAGTGGAAAAGAACTCTGTAAAGAAAAAATCACAGAAATTTATCAATACAGTGATATTAAAATAAGATCTGATACAATATCGCTCATTAATTGCAATGTACATGTTCGTTTACATGAAATTAGTATTTAAACAAATCTAGATTCATTACTAAATGAAGGGCAAATTACTTTAGAATTACATTCTACGCATTGATAAACAACAGTAATGTGTAGTATGATGTTCTGTAAACAGATGTGATACACATACATTATGATAGTGTTGCTACGTGACAGGTAAATCAACACTGAACAAATGAAGCCAAGATTGTCGTATGATGTTCTGTGAACAGATGTAACTCACATCACATTATACTAGCATTGCTACAACAAAATGGAGCCAAACTTTTGCTTAAACAACCGAAAGCAATTTTGAAGTCGTATTGGAAAACCGAGAATGTTGTTGAAGTTCAAAGGCAATGGAGACGTGTGTACGGAACAGAACCGCCAACGTGAGTAACAATTGCACGCATCGGAGACAAATTTGAGACTCATGGTGCCGTATGCGATGTTCACAAGGGCTGATCTGGGAGACCTCGCACAGCAACAAGCCCCGCGCACTGTATCCAAGGCACTGGATAGGACGGAGATGTCCGATTGAGTTTCCACCGCGTTCTCCGGATCTATCTCCGTTGGACTTCTACCTATGGGGAACTTTTAAGGACGTTGTATACCGTAGAAAACCAGCTACACTGGCAGCACTTCGGGAAGAAATTTAAACGACATGTGCTGCAATCGATGAGAACACTTTCGCAAACTTTGCTCAGTCAGTAGTTCAACGTACTCAGAAATGTATCGACGCCGATGGTGGGCATTTTGAGCAACTGTTGTAACGGTAAAAGTTTAAGATAATTAGTGCTCATCATTTTCTGTTTGTGCGAATTCAGTTTTGTTACGTTAACACAGTTTTTTTCTTTGCCTGAAGTGTGTATACATATTTGGCACCCTCTGATTAAACTATAAAAACCGGGAATGGATTGTTTTATTTGCTGGATCAAATGCATATATCAACCTAAGTAACTTAGGCTTCTTTGCTGTTCCCTGTATAACTATCAAATGCACGATGCATCAAGGTGCTATAACCGCTACGGGTGGCCGAGGTCGTTAAGGCGCGGACTCGTGAGCGGGAGGTCTAGGGTTCGAATCCCGTCAGGGCTGTCCTTCCTGACTGAAGTTTTTTTCCAGGTTTTCCTCAGTCTTCATAAATGGCAAATGTCGGGGAGGTACCCTAAACTTAGGCCTGGAAAGTTTCCTTCCTAAAAAAATCCTTTCACAATATATAATTTCATTTCATGTATCATCAGTGTCACCGCCTGTGTCACTATATCAGTAGTAAAAACGGGCGTTAAACACTTATAAAAAAAATCAAGGTGTATGTATGCATCTATGTGGGAAGATATATCTGTCGACTCTTAAAATTGCTAAAAAAAACCTAACTATCTATTGCGGGAGTGCAAAACAACCTTAACACAAATATTGGTAAAAACGAAGATCTACCACGACCAAGATAGCCCCGTAAAATCACCAAAAGTGATGATAAATTTATTAGAACTACTCTTAAAAGGATATATTTAAAAGTGTAGCACAAATATGTGCAGAATAAGAAGACTGTATCTATTGCAACATTAAAAAGGAGACTTTCAGCTTATCTGAAGAACATGTAATAAAAAAAAAAAAAACCATTGCGGAAGCCTATTAACATAATAAAGAGAGGCGAGACAATATCGACACTTAACATTTGCTTATTGTCTCAAGTGCTTTTCACAAATATAAGCGCTTTGATATCAGGAGAAGAGGAACATATGTAAAAAATAAAATGTTTTCCACAAGTGTGTTTTGCAAACTGTTAAACCTATTTATGGTTTAAGGATAGTTTTACGTGAGTGTTTACCTTACAGCAAGATAACAATTCTTAAAAACATCGATTTGGATACTGTGTATTTAAATAGAAGCAGAAACGGCTGCTGAAAGATATGGCTTAACAGTCCCAAAGTGCGAACTGCAGCTCCAAAGAATTGTTATGGGATAAAATGGACTCATAGATATCAGGAAGTGCATATCTCTGGAAGGTTATGGGAACAGAATATCTCCAAGAACGCCTAGAGTTTGCTGGGCAATTATTAAAGTTAATATGCATACTTTGATGAATAAAACTTAAGTTTTTTCCCTTATAATGGATATACATATATATATTAATTGCCTCCGTCGTGTATATTTCACCTGAAAATCTTTTTCTGCAGTGGTTTAATCGTTTGTAATAATTTTAGTAATGTAGCGAAATTATTGGTATATTGAAATTAATGATACTGTTGTTGCAAAGAGCCATTAAGTCACCAAACCATAGTTGCATGTACCATGGTATGACGACGACGACGACGACGATGATGCAATGATGAAGGCAGAGAGGATCTAACAGACGTGAGTTTAGTAACAGCTTGCTCAGAGGCGCTAAAAGAAAATAAAAAAATGCAAAACCATATCCAGAATCTTTCCCAGTGCCTAGCCAAAAACTTAACAGAACTCATAGATACTGACACTGAGTGAGAGACAGCACAGGTGTTAGAGGCGGGGCTGTGGAGAGTACATTACCTTGCATAGGCACAAACAATTGATATTAGGTTGCAATTCGGGTATTACTATGTGATTACTTTAATCGAAAATATGTACAAATAGCTTCCTTGCCTGAATTGTGTGTTTCATTTTTGCAAAAAGTGCTAAAAAGTGCTGGTTTCTCTACAAAATACCCCGTCTCCAACGATTTGTTCCATTGTTGCACAACTTTTAGTGATTCATTTGTCCGTCAGCCCTTATACCCAATAACTATAAGTTCACAACTATTATCCGAAGAATTTGTGCAAATAAATCATTGTCATTTTTAATTTTTTTTTACATTTTCGTTTATACAGAATAATGTAAAGTGAGTTACATCTGTTTACAGAACATCATACGCTAATCTTGGCTTCATTTGTTCATTGTTGATTTACCTGTCACGTAGCAACGCAAGCATAATGTATGTGAGTCACATCTGTTTACAGAACATCATACGATAATCTTGGCTTCATTTGTTCATTGTCAATTTACCTTCACGTAGCAACGCTATCATAATGTATGTGAGTCACATCTGTTTACAGAACATCATACTACACATTACTGTTGTTTTTCGGTCCAACTTTGAAATATATTAAATAGATATCTAGTGTGAAAGTGGGTATAAGTTTTTAGTACGCTCAGTATAATAAAAGATTCTCCAAACAGCATAATAAGAATAAGAAAAATAAAAATTCAGGCACTGTATTTTGTATTGTCTCATAATATCAGGCTTGTGGTTGTTACTTAAACCTCACTAAAACCGTGTTTCTATGTCTTTATTGAACAATTTCTTAAATTTGCTTATGTGTTTGTTGGTATTTAGGACAGTTTATTATATTAAATAGCACCCATAACTTATATCTCAATATTAGATTATATATGGAATATGTATATGTTTTCAATGGTTTACAACAGGTTTCAAAATAAATATTTCAGTAATATTGGTATCTATATAAATTAATAAATCATTATAATACAATAGGTTCCTTATTAAATTTTACATGCTTTTTGTCCAATATTATTATCATATTTACTCCTATTTTTACAGTATAACTTCAAGCTAATGAAGGCAATTAATATCATAATACATATATACATATAGAGGGTGGATATAAAGTGTTTGCTTCCCGCAAATGAAATTTATATGGCATATAATTGTGCACTTTTTGCTTAATTCGGCACGGCCGCCATACTTTCCAAAGCGTTGAGTTCAACGTTCGAATACAGTTCAAAAGGCGTTTGCAAGAATGCTGCCTGAAACCATAGCGCATGCTTCTCGAATGGGATTCCCCAGTTTCTGTAAGTCTTTTGCTTTGATTTGTATCGTCACGACTTGATAAAAGTTTGAGGTCATCAAACTGGTGAACATAATGGCCATTTTCGAGGTGTATCTTTTACCTATCCATTTGTAAGGAAATAGTTGATTGATGTATTCTATAGCATTCAACACAAAATGAAGATAACAACTTGTCTCCTGTGTCATCCAAAATTTAGAAGTAATTCTATGTTGAACTCTCTATGCGTCAAGCTGAGCAATCGAGTATGACATGTCGTTCCTTTATAAATACGATTCTGTAGTGATAGTCTGAAATAAAAATAAAACACCAATGCTTTCAGAGTATAGTATAGTATAGATGACAAAAATCTGTACTAGGGAAGTAGTTAATTTGATTTATTTACGGACGCTCTTTAATATCTCAGATCCTCAGCGTTCTGTTCAATTCAGCGCCTGAAACGGCCGATAAATTTTGCTCAGAGCCTCTTCTTTCAGGCTTGAGGTTCGTTTACATGTGGTAAATCTACATGTGACTCACGGATTTACTTCCTTCCTAAGAAAGCTATACATAGGAAAATTTCATTTTTCTGGCCGGGAATGCACCCGCGAACTTGGGTTTAGGAGGCAAGTGCTTACCACTACGCGACATTCTGGGGAAGAATACACGAACGTATTATATACTATATATTATATATAATGCGAAAGATAAATCCAATTTTATCCGCAAAATTGCTGCGTTTTCAAAGTTAAAGTTTTAAAAGCAAGCTAATGAACATCATATTAAAAATGACCATGCATGTCAGCCCTAACCAAAGACTGGAGTGACGGGGCAGTCCTACAGAAACGCCATTAGATCTCGAAATTAAGAGAAACGGTGTGTCATACTCCACGGCCTTTTATTGTCCAGCTGGTTCTCTGGCACACCTCCGTGGCAACGTTATTTGAATTAATGGTTTGGAGAGTGCACCTGAATTTTACCACACTTTTTCTTCCGTTCTCCCGCACGCGTATATAAATTATTAATTACTTAACATAAATAATTGTAGGAAACAACATTTATATGGAGTATAATTCGGTAGCTTAACGCTTCTCCTACGGAATAAAATGCACACGAGGACGGATATAGCTAGAGAGCAGTCTCATAATTTATTTACCCTGTTCTCTCTCCTTCATATTTTCTCGTTTTATTTTCTCTGTCCGCAAAAACCTCTCTTGGCCATTTTCCTCTTCCGGTTTTTCCATATCTGTTGTTTTGTTTGCCCGGCAAATGTTTAAGAGAAAACTGTCAACTCAAGTGCCGGTTGACATGCCTGGAGGAAAATGTCAGCTTGGGAATACATGTGTGACGTAATGGACCTCTGTTGTCTGGTACTTTCAGCTTCCTGTCCTAAAAACTCTAACCATAAAATTGACTTTGAAAACTATGATGTAATTTTGTTTCACTAATGCCAACATATATAAAATTATTGTTCATTTACATGATAAATGACATTGCTACATACAGCATCCAATTCTAAGTTGAACACAATGTATATACTGATTCCTGCAAATGATATTATCGAGTAATTATATATTCTGAAGTTGTCATTCTGCTTAAAAAGTTGCATTACACACTTCGTTCGGAGCATCGTTTCTAACCTCTGGTAACGAATTGCAACAATGATAGTCATACAGTTCTTAAACTAGTTAACGTTAAGTCTTTATAACTATTAAGTTATTTGGAAATTAAGGATCATTTTTATTAAAAATGTGGGTCATCCCGAAAAAGGAGACGGGAATCTTTCAAAAATTCGACATGACATAACCAGACGAATGCTCAAAATGTATCCAACTTAGTGGCTGGCATATTGAGCACCTTCTGTACTTGATTAAAACGCTCTTTACTTACAGTATTTCAATTTTCTGTTTTATTTATTTCCTAGCTTTTGTGATCCGTATTGTCTACATCCTTCCAAATTTCAGTGTTTCTGGATGTAGGTTTATTAACAATACCGGGGGTGTCAAAATGTATACACACTTTCACAGCAGATATCTGTTTAACATTTTTCAAAGTTGGATCATAATGTGTAGTATGATGTTCTGTAAACAAATGTGATTCACATACATAATGTTAGCATTGCTATGTGACAGGTAAATCAACAATGAAACCCAGGTTATCAAGGGCATCACCTTGCATCAGCTTCCTGCAGTGAAACCTGCGATAGATAGCGGTTGATTCCACTATCACCGCTGGTTAAGGCATGGCTTTTTATAAGACCATTTCACTCACGTGACTTCATCTTAAAATCGGCCAATGAAACGAAACAAAAATTTAAGTTTTGAAGAATCGCAGCCGGTTTACGGAGTAAAAAAAAAAAAAAAAAAAAAAAAAAAAAAAAAAAAAAAAAAAAAAAAAAAAAAAATCCTTTATTCGCGCTACGTGGATTTGTATTGTGGTCCGTATAACCAACCATATACCTCCACTATATAATTCCTGAACACGCATCACTGACCATTTTTGCTAGAGGCGGTGTGGAGCTATTGATAGCAACAAAAGAATGGACAATCGACAATCATAACGTAAAAAGGAGAATTCTTCAAAAGTTTTGGTGATGCGTCAAATGTGCAAATTGATCTTATTGTAAGAAATTACAAACCACAGAATATAACTAAAAATAGAGACACTGTATCTTATATTTTTTATTCTCAGTTGATATTAGAAAATCAAACGGTAGCGATTATAACAGTCGACTTTTGTCCATTTCAGTCTCACGGTTTCTGAATATGTAGGTATTCATGAGTATAACATTTTATACCAGTGTTAATATTCTGTGCCCGAATTTGAAACACGCGCGCGCGCGTATATATATCACTTTTATTTTTATTCTATTCATGAAATAGTCCTAAACCCGTATTTTGCTCTTCTCTATTGGCATTACTGACAATCGGCATTCTTCTGTCGCAAGATTGCTTGAAAAGGTTAAGTAAAAATATAGAATTATTACAATTGTGTAAGCCAATATTAGAAGAATTATATTTAAATTCTTATTTTATTCGTGAAATAGAGCTAATAAATATCACTCCAGGGCGTGAACTTTCCAGATAAATTCAATCGCTACCTTCAGAAATTTATTGGTAATCTCAGACCCTTCCGTGATATTATTTGTGTTAAAGATGTTTGAATTTACTACCATAGATCGCAAATAATTCCCCATATGGTAACCATGGCATGCCTTTGGTGTATTTTTGGTTTTGCGCAGTGTTCCTGTGCTTAATTGAGATTTATCTGTTGAGCTGATTGTTTGCTTGTCGCAGAGAATCTGTTTTTCATTACGATTCAATAATGAATGGGGTAAAATTAGCACAGAGTATACTAGGGTATTCATTTTATTCAAAATAAACACGCAAGTCGAAGTTCCTTAGCAAAATTTTCGAGCAGTTTGATAAACGTTTGCTTCAAAGTTTCCCTGAGTTAATCGTCGGTCCTGGTAGTGTAGTGGTTACCATACTTGACTCCTACACCCAAGAACGTGGGTTCGAACCCGGCCAGGGCCGACGGATTTTTTTGGGCGTAAAAATCCTAAGTCGTGGGTCCCATGTCGTACATTTACGCCACGATAAAGAACCTCAAGCCTGAAAGAAGAGGCCTCTGAGCAAAATTTGTCGGCCGTTTCACGTCCTGAGTTGAATGAGACGCTGATGACCTGAGATGTTAAAGAACGCCCATAAATAAATCAATAAAAAATTCCTGAGTTAATCATCATCATTATGCTATGGCGTCATAATTAATTTCCGAACGACCTGATAACGTGTCATGGTGCAAAAATGCCTAAGGAGAGTAAATTTCTATAAATAATCTGCTTTTAAGAATTGATTGATGACACCTCAAACAGATGAACCTCCTTTGACCTAGAGAAGCCATAGAACGGTAGCATTTCCTTACCTTCCATTAACCACATCACACGCTCCTATTTCGTCCATTGAGGTTATGCTCAAGTGCGTAGGCACTCATGCAGTACTACCCAGATTCAAAATTCTTTTCAACTTCATGTAAAAAGTGGAATTCAACAATATCAAAGAAATAGATCAGCTTATGGCGGAGAAAAAAGGAAACACGTGTAGGAGTAATTCCAAAAAATCAGCCATATTCACGACCTGCAACTCACCGAATCTCTGAACTCTATCAGTAGCCCAATCACATGTAGATCTATTGCAAATTTGTAAATTAGAATGATTTTAAAAATCGAAATTTGACGTTAAATAAATTAGGTACCGAAATTATTAAATCGTCATCATGGGAAGCATCTAGTAGGAGTGAAATATAAACTTTAGAAGAGATATTTGTTCATTATGATGACTGCAAAAACCATCTGGAGATTGACTACCGCCCAAAGAGAGAATACAACTCTAAATGCAAGAAAACGTTACTTAAGTGGTTCATCATTATGGAAAAACATAATAACCGACGTTCTGATTATAATTTACTGTGTATTTAACATTTGTATAAGCAGAAAGAAAATCTGGGTGTATTCGAACAAGTCATGGAATCGCAATTCTGGTTAGACACTCAAATTCGTAGGAAGAAAGAAGAAGGAAAAAAAAACAGGACTTTATCTTTAAGTATAAACACCGTAATATCATTCCGATGAATGTTTGCTCCTTCGAGCACTGAAAAGAGGCTGTTTGCTTACAGAAAGTGTTTAAGGAGGAGTGAGAAAAATTGACGTAGAATTTGCAAAAAAGCCTCCTACAGTGGAAGCTGAGGTGCAGAGCTGTAGCTCAGATGAAGGGACAAGGAATAGAACATTGTCAGCTCTAGAGGTAACGCTTTCCCAAGCTAAGGCCTAGTGAAATGCATTACCAAGGACTGGAAGCGATACTTCTCGACAGCATAGTGACATCATATGCCAGCTCAATCAAGCTCAATGGAGCAAACATTTCGGTTACTACTTATTATAGCAATAAACATATTGTTGATTGTGTCAAACGTAAAATGAAATGGTTGACTTCTGATGCCAACACAATACTGACAACACCTTAAGATATTTTACTCTTACCTGTATATCCACTAACAGACATATCTTTGGGAATATTTACTCATGCATTATCTGTAACTAATTCACTTACGCTGGATTAGACACACTCGTATACTGTTGGGTTGAGGAACACTTGCTAATATATATACAAAATGTATACGCGCTTCAAGCAAAGAAAAAAAACTATTAACATAACAAAAATGAATTCACACAGACAGAAAATGATGAGCACTAATCATCATAGACTTTTACAGGTACAACAGTTGCTCAAAATGCACCCATCGGGGTCGATACCTTCTGAGTACGTTGAGAAACGTTTGCAAAAGTGTCCTCAGCGATTGCAGCACATGCCGTTTCAAATTCTTCCCGTAGTGCTGCCAGTGTAGCTGGTTTTCTACGGTATACAACATCCTTAAGAGTTCCCCAATATGTGGAAATCCAACGGAGTTCTTCTTTACTGTTTTAATAAAACGACGTACGCTGGTTCTGCTAATCCCAGTCTCACGTGCACATTGCTCGTAAATCTGCCCTCGTGAACATCGCATACTGTACCATGAGTCTCAAATTTGTCTCCAATGCGTGCAATTGTTACTCGCATTGGCGGTTCTGTTCTGTACAAACGTCTCCATTGCCTTTGAACTTCAACATCATTCTCGGTTTTCCTATACCACTTCAAAATTGCTTTCCGCTGTTCAAAGGATAATTTTGGCTCCATTTTGTTGTAGCAACGCTAGCATAACGTAATGTGAGTCACATGTGTTTACAGAACATCATACAATAATCTTGGCTTTATTTGTTCATTGTTGATTTACCTATCACGTAGCAATGCTATCATAATGAATGTGAGCCACACCTGTTGACAGAACATCGTACCACACATTATTGTTGTTTTTCGGTCCAACTTTGAAATATATATTGTGAAAGTGTGTATACATTCGTGCACCTTTTATATAAAACTGTCGATGGATTACATGTCGATTACACATGTCACTGTTATTAAAGTGTGAAGGAATTTGAATATAATAATTAATACCATAATTTATTTTTCATTAATTTGAACAATTATCTAGATATCACGATATTTGCATTTGATATAGGTCTTTCTATAAATGTAAGAATTAAGGGAACTTATTGGCCTAAATCATACTTTTATCTACTATAATTTGAACTAACACTGATAGTGTGACAAATGATTGGCATAGATTACTTACATATTTCTATTGCGTTTTGCCATACTTGAAGACTGTGATAGTAGTACAAGAAATACTGTGCATTACAAAACTCTGTCTCTGCGGAGCGAAGATTTATCGATTCTGTTGCTGGGAATTTGAACATCTGAGGGTAGATAATAATAGCGTGCCTTACCTTTAGTATCCTCTAGAAAAACACACGAGAACATAATGAGAGGTTCTTCCACTTGGCTACGTCTTTAGATATCTAGGCCAGTCTTACCGAGCAAACCCAGATACTTTGATAATTATGATTACCAAATGCTTCAGAACTGAAAACTGGCACCACCGTGATTCAAATGATATGAAAGTTCGTTGAGGACAGTGAGACTATCTGCAATGTTCGCTCTGTACAACAAACATTTGATCAATTAAGTCATAATGGAACACTTAAACAGATTTATGTTAATATATTCACTTAATTGGGAGAGCTATAAATAGGTAAGAACATAAAAGCAAAGAAACCAATCCTCGTTTGCACTTCTTATAACATTCTTTTATATGTCTTTAGTTATTGTACAGTAAACATTGTTGCACTGTACATGAGCTACACTGACAAGTTGCAGGGTTCCATAAATTTATGCCAAGACAGAAACTACAAGCCTGTAAAGTACCTAGGTATAAGCTTAGATACCTTTTATAGAAATAAAAGAATATAACATGCAGTTTTTCATAACATTTGTCACGTAATCAGTTTTCGTTCGAGAAAACAATTTATTTTTATATCTGAGACATAACCATTATGTACATTTACATAATCTCCTTTTTCAGTAGATTTTACTTCTTATATAACATAAAAAATTATTAGTGTAATCGTGTCCATCAGCGCCTTTGTGGCAACAAAACATGATCTAAATGCGATATATTTTTAACTTATTATCTAGCATAGTGCGGATAATAAATCACATACAAACTCATCACTCCAAATATTTATGGATAGCAAGCTACTGCGGATGTCCAATATAAGCTTCAAACTACGAAATAATGAGTGATTTTTCCTTAGTGGGACCACTCCAACGTAACGGCTTGTCGGTCGGTTCCAGACTGGTACCGTCGTGAACAGAAATCAGAAAGTTCGCACCTTGCTTATCGCGTAAGATATTATTAACACTTAAACAATTAATTTTTTTAAGCATTTGATGATTCTGGTATGCGAGGTGCCAACTGAATCGGAGAAGCTGCAAACTTTATGCACACTGTACCTGCAACCTTTGAAGGTGTGAAATAACTATGTTGTTGCAGAGCGTGTATTGAAGCAAGAGAGATTTACTTTGTAATAGATTAGAATTATAAACTGAAATATTTATTCTTAATCAATTAAAAGCCTTCTCTAATGTTTATCCTTCATATATTAACTATTCAGTTTAAGATGAATGATTATTTAATATATATATATATATATAAATTAACACTAATAATAAAAGTAGATAAAGATAAAACACAGAGAAAGAGACACACTTGAAATTGCTATATATCGAACTACTGCCATTGAAGAACTCGCAGTAGTTCGAAATATAGCAATTCAAGTGTGTCTCTTTCTCTTTGTTTTATCTTTATCTACTTTTATTATTAGTGTTAATTTGTTACATTGTTAATAGTGTTTCTTTTTTTATTTTTCATTAATATTTATATATATATATTTATTAGGAAAATATTAGTGTATATTATTGAATTTAGAAATGCCTGATATACACTTTAGCACCTATTTATTTTTCCTTCTCTCCAATATACTTTTTTTCATTTAAGAAAGCACATTTCTGCGGTTTGACTACATCATTTTAATTTTATTTTCCAGAATTCAAGTTCAGTAAATAAAAAAATGTTAGTTATAAATTCTATTATAATATTCACAAATTTTCTTAGTATAACTTTATTCATAAAAATGCATGAAATGTATTAACATATTACAAAGTTCGTTAATATTTCAGAGACTAAAATTATCTTTAATATTTTGTTGTTGAAGATGTTACAACGCACCCCTTATAAGACACCATTCCAAGTCAAGCTAGAGGGAATGGCTCAAGAAAACGATCTAACGACAGGGCAATTTCCTGACTCTCTTTCTTCCTCTCTCACTCTCTCTCTCTCTCTCAAACCCTGAAACTTTGAGGATAGAATATAACATGAACCAGCCTTCCTCCTTTATTCTTGTAGCACGGATAACGTCACGACATGGAACCAAGAACAATGGGAAAATGGGAAGGTGAGGAGGTTCAGGGGAGGCGAATAGAATTGAGATTCGAATTCCAAATTATAGGAGTTGATACGTGGAAAGGAAAGGGTTTAGTAAGAGCTGTTGAAGGGAGATTTCTGATAGAATGCGGGGTTGCGAGAGGAACGGAAGAGAGTAATGGAGAAAAGAAAGCTATTTTCGGAAGGGCAGGCGTCCTCACGTCACTATACTGACGTAATAAGAGTAAATTTTGTCACGTATGTGAAACTGTTAACGCTGTACTTGTAACTTAAACTTATAGAACAAATAGATGTAAATAACTACTTGCAAAACGTATCCTATTTAAGGAGCAGGGAGTCGTAAGATTCATGCTACCAGTATAGATAAAAAATAAAGAAAGGAAACTACCCAATATTAAACCTAGACATAATATCTACATATATGCTTCAAATTGATATACTTTTCTTCTCCATCTGCTTTCATATAAAACTAAATTATAAATATATATCTTTAACTTGTTTAAAAATACATTTAAATTTACATTAGTGTTATCTTGATTTTAATCAAAGAATTCAGAAATAAAAGGGCTGGAAAATAATAGTAGTATAATTGTGTTCTTCTTCTCCTTTTCCCCTTTCAGCATTAGAGATCTGTGCCAATTAAATATTCCTATCTTTTTATTTGATTATGCTATTTATTTTTTAATAATTATGAGTTATTTCCTGTTGCTCATGAAACGTTCCTAAATTAAATTATATTAAGTTTTTGTCTCATATTAGTGTGTGTACTTTTTTTCAAAATTTTAAAGTCCTTAAGAATATTATTGAATATCATTAAACACCTCTTTTGCTCCTGCCTTATGTTTCTTCTTATTTCTTAACTGATAATTTCTCTTTATTACTTTACACACATTTCATTAAATTTTCTATTTTAAATTTTTATGTTTATTTTAATCGTCAGCTCTATAGCTTCAAATTTATTAATTTTAAATACTTTAAGTGTGATATGTTTATTTTTCTGCTTATGAAATAATATAAGGCGCTCTATCATCACAAAGAATTTTATTATTTGTCTGGTTTATGGACGCTCTTTAATATCTCAGGTCATTAGCGGTCCCATTCAATTTAGGCGTGAAATAGCCGATACTTTTGCAGTACAGAGGGCTCCCTGAGGTTCCTTTACGTGCCGTAAATTTACGACTATACTTAGAACTTTTACGCTCAAAAACCCACCGATCCTGGCCGGAAATGAGCTCGCGATCTTGGGTCTACAACTGAAATATGATTACCACAAAGAATGAGTAACTTCAGTACCACATGTCAATGTTCAATACAAACGGAACTTGTAAACAGAAATAATTATACACAAGTGCATATTTGTAAACAGCATTGTCAGGATACAAACAGAAAATTTAATTAAAAATTATGTAACTTTTATTTGAAATTATTTCGATTATTTTCAATTATCATATAGACAATGACACTATGAAAATTAAATTAGTGATCAAAATAAAATAATTAGCATTTAAAATAACACAATACTAAAACATATTTTGAAATAGAAAAAAATATGAATATCTATTTGATAGGAGTAAAAGAAAAATTGCTTCATATTTATTTGAGCTTTAAGCATAAATATTATTCATATGATGCTATTTTGCAAAGCTATAATGCAATTTCCTTGTTTTTACAGATTTATTTCACGTTTATACTGGCGATAATAATTCTAGCAAAAGTCTTTTTTCTCTCAGGACATCCTCATAAGTAGAGATGTTTATGCGCTTTGCCTTTTATGAATGCCATGTAATTTAAATATATTAAACATTAAATTTAATATATTGAACAGTATACATTTAATATATGCATTATATTAAATGTACAATGCTATTTCATTACTCTACGAAAATATGCTATCAAAATAATTTGGACAATAGACTTATGAAAAGTGAAAAATCAAAAGTAAAATCGTTCTAAAATGCTAATGATAATAACAGGCTTCTAAAGAAGCTAAATAATTAAACTAAAATTTCAAATAATTTTAGCTGTATCATTGTTGGGGTATGAATGCTAAACCGGGATTCAAAGGTCAAGACGACCTTTAGTGAAACCAACGATTAGTTAATTTGAATCCAATATATAAGGAGGAGTTTGCTTCGCTTGAGCTTCAGTTCAAATAAATACGGCAGTTGGCACACTCAGTTCCGACACGTCATCTCACTTCAGTTCACATACTCAGTCAGCTCACAAAATCAATTCACGTCTCAATTTTAAGTTCTACACGCGGCGAGACGCAATCAGTTTTAAGTTCATCAGTTGACATATGCAGTTCAGAAGTGTAGTTGATATCTCAGGTAAGAGGATAGTCAGAGAGAGAGAGAGTCAGTTTGGATAGTCAGATCATCAGATTCAGCTGGCCTCCTTGAAAGTCCGGTAGCTAAATTTACACTCAACGTAACCAAATTCTACTCGTATGTACGCAGAACACCAGAGGACGCGAAATATCTTGAGAATAAATAATTTCTATACATATTCAGTTCTACTCATCTCGTAATTATTTACACAGTCGATATCCTCTCCCAATTCTGTTGAGCACGAGTCACAAAAAGCGAGATATTGTTGTCATAAAGCATGGGCAACAACGTCAAAGCGATCAATAGTCAATTAACGATACGCCGCTACAAAATATGGCAATTATTAACTAAATTCCTTCATAATTGGCGACGAACCTGTTCCACATATAAAACCGCTTCAAACTTGGTGTCCAACCTAGCGCACTCAGCCGGAGCACACTAAACCGCTTCAAAATATAGAGTATTTTATGTAAAAAATTAGAAATCAATATGGCATTAGAGAAGTGCATTATAATGTAATAACAGGCAAACTGATAAGCAAAGTTTTGAATATGACAGTCTCCTAGTGAGAACTACATTGAAACCAATTTTGCCACTTTGTGAATTCTGTATTGGTTAAGAAAGTACAGATTCTAATATTTCTATAGTAAGTATACAAATTCAATGCCATAACAATGCATAAAAATACTAAATTAACTGCAAATTAAATTTAATAACGCATTGTAAATAAGACTGTTTATTTTAAATGTTGAGTACTGGATGATATTTCGAAACCCTTGGCTTAGCATTTAACAAACCGCTAATGTTTTTTTTCTCTTTCATTGATTTCCAGTGTTACTGAGCTGATACACAGAGCGATTTATGTTAATCCAGAGTACATAAAATAAAACCTTTCTGACATTTAACACCAGCGCTGTAATTCCCATGTTGCCTTGGAATAAAAAAAAAAAAAAAAAAAAAAAAAAAACCGAACAGTGTAAACATCAATTGAAAAGGAATTTCTGGGTAATAAATTTAACTGCGTGATTCCTATCTTGGCTACAGCTTTTATAATTCTTTAGTACCCAACTCTCAACAGCGTCAAGATGTTCATATCGAATGCTCGGGAGCAAGCGACCTTTCTTTTAAAGCTATTCAACACGTGTTTTAAGACAAAAGGATGCGTGAAACAATACATCAAGTATAACTCTTATTGTGATGTCAATCACAATGTCAGTTGTTTGAGATGCTGAAAGATTTATTTGTCCTATCCACTTCATTATTCTTATAGTGTTTTCATATATTGCCGTAATAATATTCCAAATCTTTGATAGTTCTTTTAATACGGAATACATTAACAGCTATCATAAAGGAGTGTTTTACCCACTTTAACTAATTACCATTACTGCAGTTTTTTTTTTTTTTTTTTTTACAAAATATAAGTTATATCACATAACAAGATAACAAGTTACAGCAACGTATAAAACTTGTAGCTTCCAAAATAACTAAAATGCATTAAACATATTTATTTCATTGCACAGCATGTACAAATACCACATTAGAACCATTAATTATTTTTTGATTTTATCCTTTATCTACACTTTGCATCTAACAAAAAATAAAATATTATTTTTCTGTACATAAAATGGTATTTTAAGGTAAATTTAAATCAGTGCTTGAATTTTTTGTATATTACAAAAAATTTTAGTTATTCATTTTGAAGATGTGTTTAATAGAACAAAATAAAGGGATATTCTTTCATTTTAATAGTATTATGACAATTGTAACAGTAACTTTGAATCTTTTGGCAATATATTAACATAAGAAAAGTATTTTTCATTGTAAGTTTTTGTTACATTTATAAGTATACATTAAATTAAACAAAACATATAAGTACTCCACAATTTAAATCATTACTTCAGTTGCAACCTTTATGAACATCTAAGGTGTTTCTTATTAGCTTCTAGCAGAACTCTGTCAGTACTGTAGGCATGCACGTTCCCTCATGTCGTCTGATACATCCCCGTAATTCACTGGAAAGTAGATGAGATGTGAGTAAATAAGAATTATGCTTAAAGTAACACTTTGTTCACTAAATCACGTTAAGCATTCTACATCTCTTTTACGAATTCTCTATACTCTGTATATCGGAAATTGTCTGTTGCGTTGTTTTAAACTTGTTCGAGCTTATTCTTCTTTTCCCTTATTTGTTAGCGAATAAACACATTATCTTTATCGTAGCAACAGAAAAATAAGAACATTTTCTGTAAGTTAACCAACTCCTCTCCCGTTTTCATCCATAGCTTTCATAAAAATTATTTCATGAGCCCTTGTTTAACCGGGGAGCAGGAAGGATAAATTAGTTACAAGGTTCTGCATATTTTTTGTTTCCTATGTTACAAATTTTCAGGTCAACTCTCTTATATGTAATTTGGCAGTATATTTACTGTTTCATTAGCTTAGAAACCAAGGAAATTTGGTGTTGCCTTGCTGCATCCCCAAAATCATGGCAATCATCTTAAAATTTCTTTTTTTTTTTCTTTTTTTTTTGTGAGTAGTATATTGAATTGCTTGAAGCATAATTATATTTTAGTATATTATAACTCTATTTTGCCTTTTTGATACAGGCAATAAAATTACAAGTCACTTTTTGATTACAATATAACATATTAAAATTTGGTTTTTATGCATCTATAAGTAGCCTCCAGTCTTGTGAATCAAAAGTGATATTCAAAACCTTATCAAACGTTTAACATCATTGTAAACGGTTAATTTGCAGTCATATGTATAAAATGCAACACATTTAAATTCTCTATGCCTATATAGTTGACTCTTACTTAAACCTGGGTCAAGTACTAAATCGTTAAGATCTGCCTGTGTAATAAAATTATTTATTTATGTAATGCTGTAACTGTGAGGGAAGTTAGATGGCAGAATCCACAATTTAACACAGTATCTGGTTTGAAATCTAGGACTCAAAATTGAATATCAGTTCAGTTAACTCGTGTACTACTGTACCAAAAATTAAACTGCTAGTTTCGTAGACCCAAAGTACTGGGTTCGAACCGGGTCACGGTCGATGAACATAAAAGAACCTCAAATCTGAAACCAGAGACCACGAGCAAACTTTTTCGGCCATTTCATATCCTGAATTGAATAGGCGCTAATGAGCAGAGATACTCCTACACACCCCCTAAACTTGTAAGAGAATTTATAGTAAGTGCATATTTTGTTCTTTCAGTAATATACTAACCATAAAGAAACACGAAGCTTTGCGTAAATACAAAATTTTATATAACATAAATTAACTCTATATGAGTCAAGTATAAGCAACTGAAAGGATACAAATGACTGGAGCACAATAACTTCATAAAATATAATTGACATACACAAAATAGAAAGTTTCTCTTACTGTTATAAAAAAGTAAACAGTTTTCATTAAAACGGGACAAGAAAGGAAAGGATGCACTAGAATATAGTTCTGGGTTTTGAAACTTCATCTTTAGTTTAGTGGTTTGTGTTGTTAACTATTGGTCAGGAGGTCTCGGGCTCTATTCTCGATATCTGCTTACAAATTTTGTAAGTTAGAGAGATCCAGAAAGAGGTTCAAAGTTTCAATGTGGCAATTCAGGAGCTACCTGATAGAGAGGTAGCGTCATGTAAGCCGTCCGTCGGCGGGATGAGATAGCTGACCACATACCTGCAGTCTGTCAATGATGGCGCAAGACAAAGATAGAGGACGCAGTGGTCGTGCGGTGAGGTAAGCCTAGGCTGTCTTTTTATATTCAATGAATGTTATGTAGATTTGATGTATATTTTCAAAATATTCAAGCATTTCTATTAAGTAAAGTATTATAATATAAAATTATCGTTAACTTGGGTTAGTACACTGGAATAACACAAATATGACAAACACAGAGTAGGCAATAGACTTATCATTTTACAGTGAATTTTACCATGAGCGTTTCTCTCTATTTTTCATTTGTATTTCACTTCTGCGGCATCTCTTTTCACACTCCAACCGTAAACAGCAGGGCATAATTATGTCCTGGTACTTTCTTTTCATTGGATAGAAGCATTCTCCGTGTTTGTCACTCGCTGCATGACATTTTGGGGGAATAAATCAAAATAAGATAAAAATGATGCATATTAAATGAAAAACTGTAAATTACTTGTCATTTGCAGCTAAAACGAAGATCTGAAGCTGTAACAGCATTTTCAAAAGTTTGATTGCTCAAAAAGTTGTGAACAAACTCGAAGGCTTTCCAAGTCGCCTTTAAAGAACCGCAAAGATACTTAATCCATGAGCAACACACAAATACGCTGGTCGACAAAGACTGCGCTCTTGATTTTAGTACCCCTCTGTAGCGGAAATGTTCTTTTCAGATACTTAAATGTCTCTTTGTCCTGGTTCATGTAATTAAATTCGATATTATTAACCAACCTTTTCTTTACAAAATTAAATCATTGTATGCAACTTGTATGATGAAACATGAGGATTATGTAAGTGCTAATTTTTATATTTTTCTTATTACTTTTAATTATTTTTCTTCTAAACGGAAATATTAAAAGCAATTTTATATTCTGTAATTATCGATGCCACAGACCTTCTAGGCAATGAATGCAATAAAGTAATGATGATGTAAAGGATCCTGGAGCAGAGCTCCTAAAGTAACCTTTTATTGGGAAGACGAGGAAAACCTATAGATAAGCCTACCCAGATAACGCACATGTAACGAAAATCGAATTTGTGCTCCATGTTTTACTTGTTGACTAGAATGCATTTTTTTTTAAATGTTTAACATCCTTTTTACTACTTATGCATTACAGACTGATAATACATTAGTTGAAATCATGGGTTGGGATTCTTTAATTAACAAGGAAGCATTCCAGATTTAAATTTAGTGCACTTTCGCGGCATTTGTCAATGATGAATATCTAGAAAAGCCTACCCACACAACATGCCTCTATGAAAATCGAACTTTTATTTGCTGACAAGAAGACACATTTTTTAAGTTGAACGCCCGTTTACACTACTTGTGCATTACAGACAGGGGCTACCGATAAGCGAAAAAACGTTCCAAGGCTAAGCTTAATATACTTCTACGGAATTTGCCATTGATGGAGACCACAGAGAATCTAGGAAAAACCCTCTCTCGCACATCTTCCTTTCACGAGTCCGTACGTTAGTGTCGGTCAGATACACTTGGTGCCTTTATGGCTCACGAAACACAGGCCCGGCCACCTCGAGCGAACGTGCATGCATCCATAGCCACGGGAGGCCAGTATTTCATTCCACCTTTTTAAAAGTTTTTTACAACACTGAATAAAGCTATAATAGTTCTAAATGATAACATTAAAGCTAATATTTGTATAGATTTTATAAATATAATAGATTTAAGGAGGAATAAAAAGGGATTTGGGGCCAGATATTGATTTTTCTATTTTTAAAAATTCAAAGATTTATCTATAAGAGTGTTTAAATTATTTTGATACATTTATTGTAATGTCCCCCGATTCTATGTTTTTGTTTTGAATAACTGTAGAATATAAACTCGCTTAATATGATTCTTTTTTATATTTGAACTTTAAACCCATTTTCCATAAATTTGAGTTCCCAACACATAAGGAATATTTTATCTTCTTGTATTTGTCCTAAGAAGCTGAAAATATTCTGAAACCATTCTTTGAAATGTTTTACACAGACTGAAATAACAGTTTTACACATGGTGAACGTTTGAACCTACATCAGCAAATCTGTTCTGTAAAATACGGACTATAAATTACTAAAAAGGGGGGGGGTCTGAAAATATATTACAGTAAATTTTAATATTATTCCTTCAGCTTGTATTTAAATATTGTGGCTATCCACTGTAAATTTTTTCAAGTTTCCAGTTTTGTATATCTTGTGAGAGAATATTCATACTACAATGTAACATTCCTTTACCTCTAAATGTAGGTGCTGGAGGTCTAGTAGTAACATAATTTCCAAAGGGATCCAAGGTTAGGTTCAAACCCGACTAACGTCGATGACTTTTTTTAGGGCATAAAAATTCTAATCAGGGCTTCCTTCGGGAGGAAAGCAGATTTATGTCACATGAAAGAACCTCAAGCCTGAAAGAAGAGGTCTCTGAACTAAATTTATTGGCTGTTTTACGTTCTGTATTGAATGGCACGCTGATGACCTTTCCGCTTAAATTTAGTCTTGCGCATCAGATAGGCCACATTACAGAATTAGTTTAAAAGAACAAATATAATTTATATATTTTACTATAAGATACTAATAAATTATATGTATTAGATAATTTTCGTTTTTCTTTTTTACTGCTGATATTTAAATTTTTAAAAACACAAATTACAAATTAATAAATAGTAAATGCAATTTAGAGCATGATGCCAAGTCATTTTGTACCACATATAAGCCATTTCGGTTACGAAAGTCGCGAGATAGGCAACCGACGGGGTTCCTGCGTGCTGATCTCATGCTCCCCTGCACTGCCCTCTATCAATGAAATCGTAAGACGGAGGTAGAAGAAGCAGATGTCGGCGCGGCAGCCGGGCTATAGAATCAATGAGAAGACATAATCCATTCAGCTATTTAAGACTTTTTATTTAATTATGTAACACTTTTATCTCTTTTTGTAGATATAAATATTAGAATGTTTGCGCGTTATGCATATTTTTCAATAAATATTTGAACTTTGTACATTAATTTAAATTTTGTAATAACGTGGAAGTAATTGTGTAAAAATATTTGATAGATTATTAATAGCGTCTATGCTAGGTCGTATTTGCTTTCGTTGGCAAATGTACATTTGAAAACTCTAAATTATAATTTCACGCATAAAAATATGCTATTAGAATGAGTTGTATTTAGTTAGATATCTTATTTTGGAAATTTTGACAAATTTGTCAATAAATCAAAACTTAAATTTGCAAATTTGTATGAAATGAGTGTGTTTTTATATCGTACTAAAACTTTTTATTTCTCCTGTGTTTGTTGAACAGCCCAAGATAGCATCTAATCCAAGGTTTCATATCCCCAGATTTTCACTCCCATTTTTACCGCCTTATATCGTTAAATTGGTTCATAATATGGAAATAACCACAGATATTAAGGTCAATGGCTACCGCGACTCTTGCAATCAAGTTAGATCGACATTGTCAGCACTTTAAGATGTTAAATTTCTTTTAAAAAGATGGAGATTACTACCTATTAGTCCTACGATAAACACACGTTCTCGTCTGAGCTGAAGCCCTCGAGGATACCAGTAACCGGTATTTCTTGGTTTTTACGCCATTGGTGGATGAATATATATGCTGTCCTTAAATGTACAACAGATACAAAATGCAATGGTGTAGTTAGATTTTTGCTGGAACAAGGAGAGTAGCGCTTTCGAAATGAAAAAGTGTGCAAAGATTAAACAATGCCAGAAAGTGGGTGACAGCAATTTTATCTTATGCGGCAACACCACATAGCCATCACAAGCATATGAATAATTGCACAAGGTGTGCATGGGCTAGCTTGCACAAGTATTGATGGACTTATCTATAGAAAACTCGTACACCTCCATACGCATTTGTAGGGTTGCCGTGCCAGTTAAGGTCACAATTAACTTCATGTACGGCGTATTAGTGAACCGCAATATTTCTGAGAATGTAGGGAAGTCTTTAGTCAAGTAACTAGAGATAAGGAATCTATGAACCACAAAGAGAAATAACGAAATGGCACGGTAATAAAGAGGTAGAAGCTAATAAGTAAGTATTAAAACAAAATGAAAGTCTTTAGACCTGATTCGCGAGCAAGGAAGTCCCGATTTGTATTTAATTTAATAAAAGTTTTTATCCGTTGAACCTTCTTTAAATACAAAAAAAAAAAAAAAAAAAAAATGTAGGTATTACAAAAGGAAGTAGGTGTTCTCCTCTCAGGCTGAGACAAAAATGCAACAAACCGAGGTTCCAGAGATGAACCGGAACAATTCTATTAATGCTTCGTTTTCTTCGTGGGGGAATTAGAAATATTTTTATGTGATGGCAAGTGAATTTTTGACTCACAAGTGTTGACAATAATATTCACTATCGTCTTCAAGAAAGCACAGTTTTGTTTTTCAGTGTGGTGCATGTCCCTTAAGTGTTTGATAATGTGTAATTGATTTTGTCAAGTTTCCGGAGAATTTCTTCATTCTTTTCCTATAAATCTTTCAAGATAGAGAACATATGTGATACTTCTAACCAAAACTGTAATTTTCTGTTGAAAGTCGTGATTTTGTTTTTCTTACCTTGTTCAGAAAGATTGACTTCGTTCATTGTTATAAAATCTTCAATTAAATAGGTAAGTTTATACGACCCCTGTTGGACAATCAAGACATGTTGAACACGAAGGGATGATTTATGAAGAAAGTTCATGTAATAGTTCACAGAGTCTAGTTAACATGTTCTGCGAGAACGTTATCTCACTTCTGTGTGGAGAATCAGGAATATGAGATGATTTCCCACATTCTTACAAAGAATTATTAAGAGTATTAAATTTAGTGATCAAGACTTGATAAAGGAAAATTTTAAGGGACTATGGTGGTAATACTTGACGTTGACTACTTTTCGCCTTTAGCGCTATACAACACCAGTTTTTTCTATCACTGATTTGAGCCGACATTCAGTTCTTTCTAAGGTAAGCTACTAAGTCTTGAGTTCGACAGGTCACTGTCTCATTTCTACCACATATCAGACATTGATGGCAATTTTCATCAACCAAAACTCGAACTTTCATCATATTTGCGTTTTTACTTACAGATCCATGCGCATGTGCAGTTTAGGATGTTAACTCCTTTAGATTTAAGTTAGATAAACATCTACGTTGTAAGCTATTTTGGTTTCTTCATCTCCCCTTTATTGGGTTCACGTGTTTGTTCAGGAACGGTTGAGGATGCAATAGAACAATTAGATTTTGATTGTTTTAATGATCCTGTTCTATAAATTAATACCTGAAATTATCGAACCAAACTTTAAACTCAGCTCTTTTAAAAGATAGTTATGACAATAAGCAAAAGGCTGCAATTACCGCCGTTTTCTTATTCTGCACAGAAAGAAACAGTACCCATATATTGTTGTCATACTTCTAGAATGGAGAATTGTTGTCGGCTTTTGCATTCTTACTGATTTACTTTTAAGAGCAATTTATTCTTAAAAATTAATGAAATAAAATTTAAATGCATTGAAATGGCTGGACCCTAGGAGATGATCACTGAAACCCGAGTTTCCAGGAACAAATTTTGAGAAAAGAAAGTGTTGAGGAACGTGTGCAGCGGCTGTGTGACCTAATGGATAAGACTACAGTCTGCAGATAGGCTATTACTTTTTGACAAAGTACATACATTCGTACACAATATCTAAAAATGAACGAAACAGATATTCCATAACAATGATGCGCTTTTATTTAACATCAGTATTGCGCCCACTGCTCCAAACATATATGCTATACAACTTCCGTCCATTGTTGTGTGGCATCATTTGAAGTGAAAGCTTCATTAGTCGACGATGTACCGCCCCTTTAGAAACGTATGCTATAACTTTGAAAAATTGAACAAATTGACCAGATAAATCCCTTTCTCAAACAATCTGCTCAAGACTTCTCTATAATATTATTGCGGTGTAGTTCACAAACATGGTGTATATTTCTCATTTTTAACTTCTTTATTCAAGAAGAGGTTTCCCTTTTCTAAACAAGAAAGAAAATGCAGAGTATATATTGTGTGCAATCTTAATAAGTCTGAATAAGTAAAACGGTACTAGTAACTATTTTACAGCCAAATAAAAAATGAATAGTGTTTAACGCCCGTTTTACTACTGAGGCGTGGACATTGATATACATAAGATGAAATGATATGTTGGGAAAGAACTTTTTTTCAAAGGAAGGAAGCGTTCCAGGCCTAAGTTTAGGGTACCTCCCCGGCATTTGCCATTTATGAGGACTGAGGAAAAACTGGTAAAAACCTTAGGAGGACGGTCCTGGTGGGATTCGAACCCCAGGCCTTCCACTCACGAGTCTGCATCTTAACGACCTCAGCGGTCACACCCCAAGGGTTCATTCCTTGTAACTATAATGAAGAAAGTGACTCTGGAGTTTAGCATTAAACAAACTTAATTTCGACAACAGTTTTAAGCTGTACACACGGAATATGCATAATAATAATAATAATAATAATAATAATAATAATAATAATAATAATAATAATAATAATAATAATAATAAATGAATTTAAAATAATATTACAAGAGAATTGTATATATAATTAGCTTATGCTAAATCTAGCGTTTTCCTAATGAAATATTATAAATGTTTATTTATTTCTTAAAATCCCGCAGCATAACATTTGATAAAGAAAACGACACCTAAATTTGAGAATGGGAAGATTAGCCATTGTCTTACATTACAAAAAAGTCACTATAGAGTACACCACTGCACCTATAAAAATACATGCCATATGGTTCTTTCACTTAGTCCTTGTAGTTACTTAATTTTATTACGTATCCTAATTTTCTTGTCGAAACCTCAAAGAAAGAATTTAAAAAGCGTTAAACAATAAAGTGAAATAACATGTACTATTACTAAATTGTATTATGTTTATTATTGTTATTATTATTGACTCTTTATTATGTTTAATATAGAGTCAGGAAGCGAGAAATTAGTGAGTTTACAGACATTCAAATTGTTTTTTGAACATTCCAAGAAAATTCTTAGAACTATTTTGTGCTTGCTTGGGGTTTACCCAAGGTGTTTAATGGTAACAACTAGTAGCGTTTAGATGGATTTTTCAAGCATTATTCATTCTCATAGTATGGGGCAAAGAAAAAAAATAGAAGACTGGTCTGGGTATCTTGGTGTTTAAGATAGAGACATAGGTCTGTCTATCCATCCCTGAGAGAGCCCAAAAATATTATTAAAACCAATGATATAACAACAATAACAACAATAATAATGACTGCAACTTCATAAAGGAAAATGGAGGCACATTTAGAGCAGTTAGGCCTATAAAGTGTTACTGCTACACTGTAATTTACAGAGATATCATTTTCCTTTCCAGTCTTCATTACTAACGATTTATTATAGCTTTAATTAAAAAAAAAGATCAATATAGTATTTAGTATTAGAAGCTTAAAATCTGAGTTGATTATTCGTAGATTTTACTCCTTCACTACCAGACACCTCCACTTTGAAATTTCAAACATCATCACTACATCAGATACTCACAATTTTAAAATCAACACGACTTTTATCATAGCTTTTGCTTTCTAACTTTGTTTGACAATATGGACAGTTGTTGTTTTAATATTTATATTGGACAAAATAAAAAATAAGCCAATTAGTTGAAAGATGAATAAAAGACTTATTTTGAATTAAATTACAATTATTTATTTACTTTACAGTAATATATTTTCGGAACTGTTGACTAGTTTGCTTTCATTCCCTTTCTCGTAGGATATTCACAATTTGATACAATTTATTGCCGAATTGTGTAAAATACAATTTTTTACATTAAATGCTGAGTAGTTTTTATAGTAAATATGGAGGCAATGGAAAGAAAAGGTTTTAAAATTCAGTTTTTTTACTATATATTCTAAGTTGTTGTATCTTGTCTATTATATCCATCGGTATACCGAATAAACAAAACTAAACATTATCTCTAAATAAATAATTTTTCTATTTAATTGGTTTATCATTCTATCGAAATTACAGCAATAATAACGACAAACAAAAAGGAGCAAATAAAATTTGAAATTTTAAAGTGGGAATGGTTAGGGCGAGGAGAAGAAACGCAAAATTTAATCAACATTGTTTTAAAACATCCTTCTAAACATATATTTTTATTACATTAAATTTATGTTAAATACGTGAATGTTTAAGTTTTGAAATTAAAGGCCCCTGTACTAATGTAGGTACAAAGGTAAATTATATGTGTTGAGCATACTTCTGTTGAGCATATGCGTGATTAAAACGACAATTTAATTAACATGAATATGAAACCTACGTGTCCACTTTATTTTTTGCTTTACAATGTAACATAATTATTTTTTACTTTTACAAGCTTCTACAACATAAGACGTTTTCTTCTAACTTGTTTTTGTATGAAAACAAACTAAACAATTTTGTGAACATATAGAACTAAGTTATATCTATTTTACTGCAAATAAGCGATTGGTGGAAAGTACCTTAATCGGCACTCTTACCCTAGCTGTGTACATTGAGTTATACATCATGACTGCAGTATGCTGAAAATGTAAAAGTTGGCAGGAAATTGATGTCTCTTAGAGAGTAACACTATATGTTTATATTTGCATCTTTCACGCCTGTTTTAGGAATAACGCATTTGGTGCCCCATGTAAACGGGAAGAGATGAAAAATTGAGATATGGCGCCCGTGCAGTAGAAGGAAAAAATATCAAAAAATTCTGCTATCTGTTGACCAAATGGAACGAGCATGTGTATGGAAACTAAATTATTATTAATGTGTAGCTTTTGTTATTTTGGACTTATTCTTATATTGCTGTATTAGCATTAAATCCCGTATCAGTGATTCCCGCCAAAAATGAAATATATTTCGTAGTTTATTGACATATATGTATAAAATAGCTGCCATCCACAAAAAAGATAATATTAAATGGTGTCTGATTAGCTATTAGAAATAGCTACCGACAAAATTTAAATTTACATTTTCCGCTACATAAATAAAACGGGCGTTAAACACTATTAAAAGTACATAAATATATGAACAGGAGGGGCCCTTATAGATTTAAGATGTAGATTTAGACCGACATAGAAAGCTAAGGTTCCAATGTTATAAAATGTGACTCTTTCTACATATAGACAGTCGATGGGTGTCAAAGAAGCATAAAATTAATTTTTATTTTCTTTCTATTTTTTAACCGTGAATGTAAAATATAAATTTAAATGTATGCTTATAAGAAAAATATAATTATATTAACAATAAATGGAAAAAGGGCTAGATGCATGTGTTGCAAGAAATAAGAATATGGTATGCAATTTGTTCAAATAAAGCACTGGACTATTTATATTTTATACATTTTTATATCATCCATATGTTTAACACAATACATTCATCAACCAGATAACTATTGAAGCAAGAAATAACATATACTCAATATTTAGGTAATAACGGCAAGCAATCGAACAGATTGGCTTAGGCGGTGATGCATTCTGTAGTTTCTGAGTTCAGATCCCTTGGGGTCGAACATGTTGATCTTGGTTATTTGTGATTTCCCTGGGTCACTTAGGCGAATGCTCTAATTGATATTTTCTTTCCAAAACTTTCCCATTTCGTCTCATTTCATTTCATTGGTTCTTTCACAGGAACGTGCCAAGAGCCGCGGGCTGGTGCTGTGTGTGGTCCGACAGTGGCTTGCGGTTTGAAAATGTTTTTCTTAGGGCGTCTAATATGATAGTGCCCTTCTGAAGGGCTCGAACTTCTTTGAAGGGACACTCCGTAGGCTTTGGGGTATTTGACTGCCTGGTGTTTCCCTCAGTACTCTCTTACTTCCGGGGTTCCCCGACGTAAACATAAACTACCAGTCTTTAAGCAAGGCTGAAGTATCCAAGTGTTTTCCTCTTCCCAATTCAATCCAATCCAGCGGTAAACACTTTCTTCTTTTATTGTCATAGCCATACATCATCTCGTGACGAATTTATTGATCAGGACACCTCTGCGAAGCCTTTTTAAATATTCTAAAGAGGACATAGAGTATAGTTGATTAAGAAGGATAATGCGGAAATGTTGCAGCATATTCGCCGTTGTGTGTAGCAGCAGGGGCGGTTGAATTAGTATTGGAAATTGAAGGGAGGAGGGAGGGTTTCTGATCATATACTCCCCAATAGTGTGACCAATATATACTATTACTACTGCTACTACTGTTGACTTTTTTCAAGGGTGATCTTTTAATCTGAGTGTTTGTAATGACATGACATGTATTAAAAATGTTGACAATCTATAGGTCTCCTTTCAACAATGGGCCTGATATTTTGTCAGCTATAATGATTATTTAATCTTCATTGTTTATTTCTCCTAATTTCATTATATATTTCCGACGTGCATTCACATATGCCGTTTGGAATGCTTTTTGATTTGCCATCAAATTCTATGGGCGATGATAAATAGGTATATTTTTTCGAGTTCGCCTCTAAATTCTATGAAATGTATCGTTTGGTTGCAATAATCAAACTCCCTTAAAGCTAGTAGTATCTGTTTTGTCTGTTTGATTATTTGTGCTTAAAATACAGTTTATAAGTTTCATCCTTTTTTTTTATACGCGAACTAAATACACCATTTATGCCTAGAACTAAGTGTAAGTCATAGTAAAAAGGGCAGAACATATATATATATATATATATATCATATTTATTTTTTCTTGATATTGAATGTTCTAGATCGGCACACTATTACAGTTTTCATATACATGTTTATAATCAAATCAGATGTCACCTTCTCATATATTTCACTTTTAGTTTACACACACACACACACACACACACACATATATATATATCTTGTCTAACTTCTTGACATAGAAGAACTCCAGTAGTTTGAAATATAGCAATTTCAAGTGTGACTTTATCTAAGTGTTTATCCTTATCTACTTTTATTATTATTGTTTATGTATATAAATGAAAAATAATGTACCACTATATATATATATATAAATGGAAAATAATGTAACACTATTAACAATGTAACTAAAACAATAACTAGAAAAAACAGAAAGGGATGAAACAATAAGAAAAGTCACAGATTGGTGATAGCTATATTTTGAACTGCTTGAGTTCTTCTAAGGCAAGACTTGTATTCAGTGCTTGAATACTTCTATGGCAAGAAGACAAGTCTTGCTTTAGAAGAACTCAAGCAGTTCAAAATATCTATCACCAATCTGTGACTTTTCTTAGTGTTTGATCCTTTTCTGCTTATATATATAAAATAAAAATAAAGTAACACTATTAACAATTTAACAAATTAACAGTAATTATAATAGTAGAAAAGGATAAAACACTAAGAAAAAGTCACACTTGAGTTCAATATATAGCGATCTCAAGTATGATTTTTTTTTTTTGTATTTTATCCTTTTCTACTATTATAATTACTGTTAATTTGTTACATTATATATAATTAAGAAAATTTTCCTTCTATAAAACTATTAATTTAATTCATATTAGATATTACGAAATGAAGAGTCACAGCTGATTAACAGACATAATTAAATATAATTACCATCTTAATTGCACATGGAAATATCGATTAAACTGTTGATATTTTAAATCATAATACCTACAATTCAGTCAATCTTAGAACAAAACAACTCCTACGCTCATTATATATACATATATTATATATAATATGTACAAACGCAAGATATAAGAGTATGTATTAAAATCAGTTTTACTATGTTTTTAAATTTAGAATAATAATTGTAAAACAACTTATTTGGCATGCAGGTAGCACTGCCAAAAATTGTACTGCTCTGTTACACGGTGCCTGGGCCATTTAGAACTCATAAAGCCCAGCCTATGATAATGCGATATCTTCTGTACGATATTAATTTATTCCTTTTTGATTCGCTCCCTAGAAATCTTTCAGTAATAGCAATGTTTTGAAGTTCATTATCTTATTTTGCTTGTATCAATTAGTTTATATTTCCTTTGAACGGTGCTAATACAAATCGACATTACATTCATTAAAGCAAATATATAATAATCCATACATTTTATCTTTCTACGTTCGCGTAAGTAGAGAAGAAGCGGCTGTATATAGCGCAACTGCACATACCCCGCCCGCGCGACCTGGAAAGTACAGGAAAATATACCTTTTTCAAAGAAGCTGACGAAAATGTTGCTTGCTGCGAATGGAGTGTTCTAAGATAAGAAAACATTTTGATTTCTGTAATGCTGCTCAGCTTACGAAATGTTGAGTATATTTGTATGTTATTTTGCAGTTCATCTATTGTTCTCGGACTGGATGATCTACAGACCCTCTTTTTTAAACTGCACAGAATAAGAAACAACAGCTCTTTCAACGTTTACTTGAAACCGTTTTAGTATATTTTTTTAATTTTAGGTAAGCAACTTTAGATATTTGAAAGGAGTTGGATTACAATGTGTGAGCAAATTAGATTAATACATTTGAAAATCGTTTTCTAACAAATACCGATTTGCTCTTACATATACTTACAAAGTTCCCGTAAATTCAATTTTGGATGCATTTTAAGCCATTACACAAGAAGGGCACTTTGCACAGCAATTGCATGCCTAGAGTTTTCTGTATTTCTACAAACGATTCAAATGGTCATTATAACAAACTACATGGAAGCTGCTAATTTAATTTATGAAAGGAATGAAGCCATACGCCACGTTCGCATTAAAATTTATTTATCCGAAAGTTTAATTAATTAATTTTAAAACATTGTTTGGGAAAGCTGTTGTCCACTGGTAGCGCAGTACTTCCGCACGATCCGTGGCAGCCGGTGATCGATTACCCGCGCTGGGCTTGTTCTGATGATTGTCAGCAATTGTTATGGAAATGTTTGTTCTCTCCCCAGGCAACAAAACGCCAACCACATTTATACAAGCCACACGTATACTTGTCCTCTCGAGACCTCACGATAAAAAATCGGTTTCGTGTGGCTCTCTAAATGCAAAAGATCTGAACGCTTTATGGTCTCCTCTTGTCATATTCCTCCCTAAAGTAAGTTCACAGCACATGGTTTAGGATGTAGCTACCTACAAAATGTTTTCATTTCATGGATATAATAGCCATTGCTTTATTATTATAGCAACGTTCAATCTCATTACACACAACTAATACTACACTAGTGATTTGGTAATTAATTACTAACAGCTTCTATTATTTTCATTTAATAAGTATTTATATTTAAAAACCAAGAAGTGAAGTATCTACCATATAGGTACTAAGAAATAGCAAAGTTGTCTAATAAATAATTTTAAATGAAGAACAAATATTACATTATATTAGCTAAAATGATTACAATTCACTTAAGTATCTAGACCTGAAACTGTTTAAATATCAAATGCCTTTACATGCAAATAGGCATATAATAAGTCTACTTTCGTTTACGTCATAAAAACAGAAAGCTGGTGTTTCAAATGTTTAGGTTGTTAGATCAGCCTGGATTCGTACTTAGTGTATAAAAATCTTAAATTATGCAAAAATAATAAAATTGTTATTTTTCAGACTAGAGAATTCAATAAGACCCAATATTAAAATAAACTAAACAATATAACAGCTTATTCTTATTGAAATATTTATGATAACAAGTAACTATATTCAGATTCATTACATTTAAGTCATGGACTTGCATCATTAAAAGGGAAATTAATTAAAGGAATTAGAACATATACGATTAAGAAAATTACGTAAAAAGAAAACAAAAATAAATCAAATGAAAAATGATGTAACACTATTAACAATGTAAGAAAAGGTTAAAACACTAAGGAAAAGTCACAGATTAGTAATCGCTATATTTCGAACTGTTTGAGTTCTTCTATGGCAAGAAGATAAGTGCAAGCTTAATAATAACAACAATAAAGTGTATTATAAAACACAGAGAAAGTAAGAAATAAAATTTAAAGAATAATAGATAAATAGTAACGAAGTCAAAAGCAAATTTAAATTAATAAGGCAAGTTAAAAGCAACACCAGAGGTGCAAACAATTTAAATGAAAATAATGTAACACTATTAGCAGTGTAACTAAAATAACAATAACTGGAAAAGCAGAAAAGGATAAAGCACTTCGAAAATGTCACAAATTAGTAATCGCTGTATTTCGAACTGCTTGAATTCATCTATGGCCAGAAGACAAGTCATTATTGTTATTTTAGTTATATATATATATATATATATATATATATAAATAAAAGAGTACTTGTGCTGAACAGGTCATTGATCTAAGAGGAGGAAAAAACATATAAATCAATAGTAAAAGTTTCAAAATTTAAACCGATAAATAGATTCCCTGACAGACAGAATAGGAGATTAAAGAACAACTAATCAAACGGAAATGGATTTAATTTCATAATAAAGATGATGATATTTCCTAAAGGTCAGTAACCACACTGACAAGCAAAAGAAACATACACATTAATGACAGCAAATTTTTTTGATTTGTTTATTTACGGACGCTCTTTAACTTTCAGGTCACCAGCGTCCCATTCTATTCTGGGCGTGAAACGGGTGACAAATTTTGCTCAGAGGCCTCTTCAATGATAGCAATGTAAACAATGTAAACTATAAAAAGCATACTAAAACTTAATACCAGGAAGTGCAGTATAAGTAAATTGCAATAAATAATATTTAAAAACAAAACTTTTAAAGGCCCTGAAACTTTAACAAACGAGATCAAATAGAATTCGTGCAAAACTGAGGGTATTACTATTATTATTGTTGTTATTATTATTATTATTATTATTATTAGGCTTATTTAAGGACGCCCTTTAATTTCACAGTTCCTCAGCGTTCAATTCAATTTAGAACATGAAATGGCGATAAATTTTGCTCAGAGGCCTCTTCTTCCAAGCTTGAGGTTCTTTTACTTGCCGTAAATCTACGACACGGGACAAATGTTTTTATTTCCCTTACGAAGAAAATCATACTTAGGATTCGGGTCTGCACTCGCTACAAAATGTCTCAAACTACTAAATGAAATAAGTAGTCTTACTGCCTGAACATAATTTATAAATAAAACTTTTAGAAATTATCGAGATAAAATACCTACAGACAAGATCATTCTACAAGAAAATGCGAGGATAATGGGTGGCGGGACGCAGAAATAATACTGAGAGAAATAATTCCGATTTCTATGTTGGATTAAGATTAAAATTAAATTTAGGTTTTATTTTACGTATATTATAAGAATATCTTGTAGAATTCAAGAGGCAAGTCAATAGGCCCCTAAAATTTGCCCGTGAAAACAAGTAAAGCAACAGTTTTATGTTTTTTATTACAGAATTATGACTCTTATTAAAAATATGTTCATTGGTAACTCAATTCATGGGGCTTGGTGACAATTTTTGTTTTTGATTTGGAAACTTCTTTCACTTCGAATTCTTTCCTTATTTGTTCTGTTCATTTTATGATTATTTTCCTATTCTTTCTGCTTCTTTTTGATTATATACATATATAATTAATTTTATTATAATAATTTATTTTTTACCAAATGTTCCTACCATTCCTGATTTTCTTTGTCATTATGTTTTTTCAAGCACCATTCTTTAAACTTTTATTTATTTTTTCTTCGTGTCATCTATTACTGTAATTTTTTATTTTTATTTTTATTTTGATTTTAACGTATATTTGATATATTCCTGCATTTTAAGCATACTTTGTTTCTTAATTTTTGTTTTTCTATTTCTTTTAACTTTCGTAAAAATATATAATAAATTTTTGTGTTAATGTTCTTCTGCTTTCCTTGATCACTATGTTTTTCTCGATTCTCGATTCCTCTACGCTTTAGTTAATTTTTAAAGTCATATTTTTAATATAATATATTATTTATTTGTGCCTTGTTTCCTATCTTTTTTCTATTTCTTTTGCTTTTTGTATTTTAAATCACACCATAAAACTAATTATAGCTTCGAATCTATGCGAGTAGTTGAAATATTCATGTCTCGTTTATAATATTTTCAATAATGAAAAATATGCTATAAAGAGGCAGGCCTTAAAGTTCTTTTTCCTGTGCGACGGAAAAATAGCGCTAAAGTGCCCCTTTTACAGTATATTCAGATCTAAAATTGCCTAAATGTTAGGTCGAAAAACGGTCGGCAGATATTGTTAGATAAAGCAATATAATAAAAAACGTTTATCGATATAGACAGCTGCTATTACTCACGTTATCAAAATACATAGTGCGTCACGAGAAATCCTTCAGGAAAGTTTCTACTTACCGGTTTCTGTAGTTTTTTTTTTTTTTTTTTTTTTTTTTAGCCACTTCCTTGCCCCTCTCTTTTTTCTCTTTTCCCCCCATCGCATTTCATTTTTTACCTCAGAATGAATATTTAAGTAGGCAAATCGATATGCCCGAGTGCACGACAGGCACTTGACTTGTCCGATCCCGCCGTAATTTTCAAGATTAGCGTTCGACAAAAATGACTAAAATTATTACCGGAAGTTGGTGCGACGTAGGATTGAAATTTGATACTAACTGTACAAGACCCATTGACTCAACCACTCTATTACCCAAAGTATAAATCATAATAATGCAACTTCAGCTTTTATTTTCAGCTACAGCGTAGTTTTCGAATGAGAATCATAGCAAATAACGCGCTAGTGTCGGGCATTTATTTTGTAGCAGTTATTCGCAAATGATAGATTTGGTACAATAAGGGCTAACGCTAATTTTTGAATAAATTGAAATTCATACACAAATATATGCAGAAATATATGAGGAACGTCTTTCAAAAGTACATTGTCTACAAATACTAACTTTTCAAGAAAAAGAAAGCATCCAGATACCAACCTAAAGAGGAATAAGCAAAATTGAAAATATAAGGCTATAACGCTGAAAAAAAAAAAAACGTCACTTTCCTAAAAAAAATTGGATAAATACCTTTTTGCAGCAACATGTCTATTTAATGAGGTTTGAAACAACACATTAATTTCTTTGTTTATCTTATGAATTGACTATTTTTATTTTATTTAAAAAGTTCTTAATCTGTAACACTCTCAATCTTTCTTCAACTTCTAGGCAAACACATATTATATACTCGTCGTATATGAACGTCATTTTTGGCACATTTTTTCTTGCACATTAGTGGAAAAATATGTGGATCAGAAATATTTTCCACTTAATTTCCCCTTTTCAAGAGTGATTTAAATATTTTTATGAATTATTCAATTTATAAGTAAACTATTTTTTTTTACAATAACAGTAGTCTTTGCTGCCTTTTCTTAAATCTTTAATGTTATCCTATTTGTAGAAGCTTTAAAATACCAAATGATCCAATCATTTCTCACAACATCGACTGTTCCCACATGTATATAAATTTCAAAATATTTGTCGGGTGTCGTTATTTTGGAGGACTTTCGAAATTCTTTTTCTGTAACTCCAAACATCCTATCTGAAGGAAGAAATGACTGATCTGTAAATGTCATTAATATTTTCTTTATATCACAAGGAGAGTGCCTTAGAAACATGCACAGTTCCAATATTTTTCACCCCTCCCACCATTACCGCTACGGGTGACCAAGGTCGTTAAGGCGCGGACTCGTGAGCGGGAGGTCTGGGGTTTGAGTCCCACCAGGACCGTCCTCCCTGACTGGGGGTTTTTCCAGGTTTTCCTGAGTCCTCATAAATGGCAAATGCCGGGGAGGTACCTGCTAAACTTAGGCCTGGAACGAACACTTTCTTCCTTAAAAAATATCTTTTCCCAATATATAATTTCATCTCATGTATTATCAGTGTCCACCGCCTGTGGTGCCTCAGTAGTAAAAATGGGCGTTAAACACTACTCAAAAAAAAGACATAAAACCCTCCCATCCGAGAAAAGTCTCACACTTGTAATAACAGAATCAAATTAGAAGTTAACAAGAAAATGGTAACAGCAGAAGCCTTCACTCAAACAAGAACGCCATTCTCCATTTTATTATATTGATAGAATTTACGTCATGTGTGTGAACACATAAACAGCTTTGCTTTTACTGAATAAGCAACAGTTTATATGCCATTGTTGAATTCTCTAACATTTGTTTCGCACTAAAATAAAGCGCCATGAAATACTTTTAAGATATATTGCGTTTTGTTCCAACACAGCGAGCGGACTGAATGCATTTTGCACCGAACATTAAAATTAAGATGTATACACCTTTTTGAAGTATTAATATATTGAGTACCATGCAAGACATCACTAGGTAATCTTTTTTTTTAATGGTGTTTAACGCCTGTTTTTACTACTGAGGCACCACAGGCGATGGACACTGATGATACATGAGATGAAATTATACATTGGGAAAGGAATTTTTTTAAGGAGGGATACGTTCCAGGCCTAAGTTTAGGTAGCTCTTCCGCATTCGCCATTAATGAGGACTGAGGAAAACCTGGAAAAAACGTCAAGGAGAGTTATATGTTTACAAGACGATGAATGGAATGCATTGGTGATTGCCTAATTGAGACTGGAGTTCATGAACATCCAAAAATATCTGAAAATTTTTTTCAGAGTAAGGCAAACAGAAGAAAAATAAAAGTCCGGGAAACTAATTCCTACAGAAGAAAGTCATCTGTAAAATAGTTTACTAGCTACCAAACAAATACTTTGTGGCTTAGGCATGGTAATAGGTAAATTTGTTGGAACCAAGCCGATAATACGTCATCTTTGTGCATAAACATATCACGTTATCCTAAAAGCTATTCCTTTCAAATAATTTTCTCATACAGATAACAAATTAATGTAAAAGGTTGACAAAAACTCCCATCATTATAAAAAAGCTAGTTAGGGATGTGGATTACGTTTAATTTTCCATTTGGTAATAAAATAGCTTAGCTTACATACAGCAGTGTGAAATACTGAAACTCAGTCTGAATGAATTTCAGGAGTTGAACCGCATTCGACACTGAGAAGTGACAGTGTAAAGAAAAATTAAAAAGGAGCAGCACATTTCATGCTTAAAGGTAAGTGTGATCCCAATTTTCAAGGTACTAGATGTCAATCTGAAAAGAAGCCGAGTTCTATGTATAAAAGTGCTTACATTTTATATAATAACATAAATAGCATATCAGTTTTGATAATATTGTGTCATTCACTCATTTATTCATTTATTCATACTTTGTTCAAATTTATAGGACACTATCATTATCATATAATTATGTAGGCATATCCATTGTTCTTTAGAGATTATTCTTGTTTGCTTTAAGGTCATGCTCTTTACATTTTATGATTGATCTAAAGGTCTCTCAAATTTGGCCAATATTTAATAATATTTCTTTTATTCAACTAACTAATTTCTGAGATATTTGAAAAATGCAAACTGTTTTAAAAATGAATATTCAATAATGATTTTACACCTAACAACATTTTTTTTTGCTATAACGGCGTTTTTGTCGTTCAAATATTTTAAAATGATGCGTTTGTCACTTTAATTCAATTTATATTAAGAGCATTGAACTTTTTCTCCCGTCTCTTGAATTATTATCTGTCGTTTATTCAAGAGAATATTAATATTTTCATTTCGCTGTATATTTTTAATTTAAAATTGTATTTTCATATTTTGATTGAATCATATAAATACGTATTAAACTAAAGAGTGACATTGTTACCATATTTAACTGTCATATTTAATTACAATTCCCCTGCTTTTACTTTCATATTCGGTTGTCATCGATTTTACAAGACTCATTCAAATGAAACATGTATAATTTACATAAACAGAATGCATCTAATTTTAAACTTACACGTGTGTTAAAAATCATATACATCCGCTACCTAGCTACTAAATTTAAACGCAGTTATCCTACCAAACACTGACTCTAGCAAAAACATCAAAGGCTGTCAACGATAAACTTGTCTTCCGATATTGTTTTGCTTTATGATAGTAATCATTAATGGACAACAGCGAACATCCTGCAATATTTTCTTATCTGACTGGACGTTGTCCTATGAAATTAAGTACGGAAAGTCTTTATTCGAAATAAGCTATAGATAACTGGTTTAAATATTATTATCCGAGAAAATACACAAAATTTACACCAACATACAGAGGCTGCCAAAAATGTATACGCACTTCAAGCAAAGCACATAACAAAACTGAATTCACAAAAACAGAAAATGATGAGCACTAATCATCTTAAACTTTTACAGTTACAACAGTTGCTCAAAATGCCCATCATCGGCGTCGATACACTTCTGAGTATGTTGAACTACTGATTGAGCAACGTTTACGGAAGTGTCTTCAGCGATTGCAGCACATGCCGTTTCAATTTCCTCCCGAAGTGCTGAAAGTGTAGCTGGTTTTCTACGGTATACAACTTCCTTAAGAGTCCCTTATAGGTAGAAGTCCAGCGGAGTTAGATCCGGAGAACGCGGTGGAAACTCAATCGGATCTCTTCGTCCTATCCAGTGCCTTGGAAGATTGTCATCAAGGTACGCACGTACATCTCGGTGATAATGTGTTGGTGCAGCTCCATTTTGTTGTAGCAACGCTAGTATAACGTAATGTGAGTCACATCTGTTTGCAGAACATCATACGATAATCTTGACTTCATTTGTTCATTGTTGATTTACCTGTCATGTAGCAACGCTATCATAATGCATGTGAGTCGCATTTGTTTACACAACATCATATTACATTACTGTTGTTTTCCGGTCCAACTTTGAAATATATTTAAATAGATATCTACTGTGACAGTGTACATACCTTTTTTGGTACCATCGGTATTTTAAGTATGGCTTCGTTATGAGTAGCAAAATGCCTGTACCATCCCCAAGGAATGTGATATGTTGGCAGACGTTGATGGAACGCTGACTTCTGATGTATTGGAACTGGTCGATATGTCTCATCTTGAAGTAAATTATTGTTATATTATTATCATCATTATTACTATCGTTATTTGCTTTAAAATACGCATATATTTAGAAGTTTTTCTAAGGAAGTCTAACAGCTGTTATACTGAGGTTCTTAATGAAACGCAACTCATATTATACAACATTTCATGCTTTTAGTTTAACTCAAAAATTATTAAAGTAATTATTACACATATAAACATTTCTAAGCATACAAAAATAAACATAATGGATGGGTATAACGTCACAAATTTACCCTAGGCTTGCTAAGCGTGCGCTTCTTTCTTTAGAAATCTAGGTACAGGCCTAAGTTTAGGTACCCTAAACTTAGGCCTGTAATGTTGCCTTCCTTAAAAAAACCCTTTCCCAATATATCATTTCATTTCATTTATCATCAGTGTTCACAGCTTGTAGTGTCTCAGTAAAAGCGGGCGTTAAACACCACAAACAAACAAAAAGAAAAAAACTGCTGTCTGTTCGTCCTATCTAGATCTACTTATCTCATACTCGTTTCGTTGTGGACGCATTTCGTGCAAAAAAGCACAATTTCTCAGAATAACGTCCCGTACTCTCGATATGCTAGATCAAATTCATATACGTGCTGATATTACAGTCGTACTTTCGATAAGTTATACTCATTCCTTCTGAGAAAATGTGAGATCAATTTAACGAGTCTATTATAGATGTTGCAATTTTCATTACGAGAAAGTACATAACAGGCCCCGGCAGTGAAACATTGAAATGTAAGTTATTTAAATATGCATTTTGCTATAGTAAACTTTTTAGAAAATATAAGAGAACAGACTAATTTTGTGCTGTGACTGCGTGTTGTTTGTGTGCGTGTATACGCGCGCAGATGTGTGTGTATCATAGGAAAACGTATCGTTTCATCACCTAGCATCAGTGTTTGGAGGTGGGGGTGCGGCTGTGTGCATGCCACATGCTCTGTCATAGACGTGCTATTTTCGCCACAGTAGATATGGGTGGGTGGTTTGCGCCCCCTTCCCTACCTCGCTGTGGTTGGGTGACTCGGTCTGCTGAAAGAATTACTGTGAAGGGGTTGACAGAATGGGGAAAAAATTAGATTACTGCTATTTATCAGCACATTTTTGGTCATCCAGCGAGTGCAACTTATTATCCCATTGCGCATGTTATCACCAAGAGAAATATGATGCTTGGAGAGTGGCACTTTTCAAGAACGTTCCATCTTAATTACTCATACAGCTGCCGTCCAAAACATCCCGGAGCTAAGCAAGGATTATGGAAAATATTAGCATGAACCGGCAATTAGAGTACTGACCAATTAAAGTGTTGGAGACGACAGCTCTTACCGGCGATAGTGTTTGTTGAAATATCCTCAATATGATGTCTATATAATCTCTCACACAAAAGTGTACGAATTCTAATGTTTTGGAGACAAATTTTGTCAGAAGAGCAGAAATTTGGGGATGGGGACAAACTACGGATTGTATTCATGAAAACATGTTTTCTGAAAGAACTTTTGGGTTTGGGGAAGAGCACAGCAAATTGCAAGAATTCGGGAGCTACAGCGAAATCATAAAGTGTAAAATCACAGTAGTGAAGTATTGACTGAGAATTATTCATAGGAACCAAAATTAGAGCATAGTGCTACCATGAACAGCTAGAGTTGGGAGGAAAACTCAGAATGGGACAGGAAACTATAGAGCTGGGCTCCATTTAGATGAAGGGTCAAGGAAATAGAAAGAGCGCGTGAAGGAAGGTTAAGAACAGCTTGAGGGAAATGGATAGACAGTAGATACAAGCAGATACTAGACAGGGGCTCGTGTGGCTCAAACTGGGGAATGGCGGATGGTTAAGATCACCTGAAAATATAGCGAAGAATTTCTGCCATCTGTGAGGAAGGGAATCAAGGACACATAATGCCTGAATGATGAAGAAAATATCTACTACGATTCTTTACAGTATCGAACAGAGGGAGATGACCATAGTTCTGATATCAGGTAAAGAAGGGAGGGGGGATTAAGTACCATCATTCAATCTTAGCTATGTTGCATTTATATAGTAATATTTTGAATTTGTAGGAGCTTAATTATAAAACAAATTTTAATTTATGTGCATAGTGTAAGTTTAAACTTTCAGTACATTCGAAATTAGTTTTACTTTTCTTTTCTATTATTCAAGTAATGCCAGCTAGGCCTTCGAATGTCATTGTATAGATCTCTATGAACTCATTTTTGAATCAATGTAATAAAAAGAAGAGAAAAAGAGAAAAGTGCTATCAACCTAATTTTTAAAGTAATGCTGAGGTTCTAAATCCCCTTATACATTTTCGGAATAGGCAACCCACATTACACTGTAAGTGTTTTTTTGGGGGGGGGGGTTGAAGCAGCAGATGCCTCAAAAGGTTCTGTTTGATTTGCTGACTATCATTGCACAAATACTTTATTTAAACTGACAGTAAATGCAACACCACTAGTCTTATCACTAACATGTAAAATAAGTTATATTTAATGTAGGTACCAAGAAATAAATGAATAAGTAAATAATAACTATGCCTCATTTGAATATTAGATTTGGCAAGAAAAATGTTACAGAGAAAATTAAAGGAAAGAAGTCTACTTACATAACATTTAATTTTGCCCATCCCCAAAACGCCTCTAAGATGCAACTGGCATAGAATGCATTCCGTGAAAATACACGAGGATATAGCTAGAAAAATTGCAGGTATTTTTAGGAATACCGTGTACCCACACAAACACATACACATACACGTCTTTAACTAATTTCACATTGTTTATATTTAGATTCATCAATACCTAATACCTAATTCATCAATGCACCAAGGTGTGGTGGTGACCATACTTGCCTTATAAACCCAAGATCGTGGGTTCAAACCCGGCCTGGATCAATGGATTTTTTCGGGTGTAAAAATCTTAAGTATGGCTTCCTTCGGAAGGCAGTGGGTCCTGTGTCGTACATTTATGGCACGAAAAAGAACCTCAAGTCTGAAAGAAGAGGCCTTTGAGCAAAACTTGTCGGCCGTTTCACGCCCTGAATTGAATGGGATGCTGATGACCAGAGATGTTAAAGAGCGTCCGTAAATAAATAAATAAAAAAAAATCAATGCACAACATTTTAGGTTCGGTCCTGGTGGTGTAGTGGTAACCATACTTGCCTCTTAAACCCAAGATCGCGGGTTCAAACTCGGCCAGGATCGTAGAATATTTTCGGGGCGTAAAAATCTTGGGTATGACTTCCTTTGGAAGAGAAGTAAAGCCGTGGGTCCCATGTCGTATATTTACGGCACGAAAAAAAGAATCTTAAGCCTGAAAGAAGAGGCCTCTGAGCAAAATTTGTCGGCCGTTTCACACCCCGAATTGAATGGGATGCTGATGACCAGAGATGTTAAAGAGCGTCCATAAATAAATCAACAAAAATCAAATTTTAAATTCTGTTCTTAAAGAAGGACATTTCATGCTTGGTGCTAACGAACAAACAAAATTACAACATATTAATAAAATTCATAGAAGAAAGGATATAGTTGAAATAGCCATCCATTTATGCAGTAATTGTATCAAAATATGTTACGTTATGGTGCAGAGTTCTTGTCTAATAGTAACAAACATTTGTTAAAAGAAATATTCAGTATACTAGGTAAAACTATTATAGAATTTAAGTGCTCTTTCAGATGTTTCTAAACAAACTCGGAAACCGGCTTTTAATTTTTCATATCACACACACCTCTTATAGTAAAATGACTCGTGCTTGAAACGAATTTAGTTTGAACTGCCGTGTTTATAAACCGGAAATAATGTTCAACTGTTATAAAAAGGTTTCAAAGTAACTGGTTACCTTTATGATTTTGTTAAGTGTATTGTATAAGCCTTACAGCTCCGTACATAGCACAAGTCTAAGGTTTTCTAACAAGACACTTTGGATGTCACATCCCTCTTAAAATTGCAGAATTTATTTCCAATACAAGAACTGAATAGTTATAGAGAAGTCTGGGGTATGGGAACTACGAGGATCAACAAACTAAAACCATTAATGTATAAAAGAAACAAGAAATAATAGCAACAAACATACAACGTCCCTTTTTTGTAAAAAGTTTGGCCTTGGCATAAGGGAATGGAAGAGGTTCAACAGGGGTGATGTCGATAAATTATAGCCAACATTTGGGGCGTAAGTACATTCATGGTTTCCATTAATTACGGGCAATAAAGTTTCAATTCCAAGTGAGGACATAATGGAACTTAAAGGTCCCTGCAACACAAGACATGCCCCTTTTTCTTACAGGGAAGCATGTGATTTACAAGTTCCATTTGGTGAATAGGAGGGACCTTTGCAACATGGGAGAGCATTAAACTTAGGGGAAGGATTTTTATATCGGAACTCAGTCATCTTACTGAACAGTTTTCAAAGAAACTGGAATATAATTCTGCCAAGAATATTCGTATATTCTTGGTAAATGCAAGAACCATCTGTTATGAAAACCTATCAAAGAAAACATACAAATGAATGAAGATAATAAAAACCAAAATATCTTGCTAAACGGTTACAAAAGAAAAAAAAAAAGACTGTAAAGTAAATTTAAAGCTAGAGTCCTGAAAGATCTTGCCATTAATATGCTACAGCAGTTCAAAGCACATAATAAAAATGTAAATTAGAAAAACAGCCAGTAGATCACTCTTAGAAAACAGTTAAAGCCGTTAACTTAAACAGAAAAAAAAATTGTTGGACACGTTTGACTTTAGGTATTATTTATTTATTTATTCATTTATTTTGTGGTTTCCTTCTGGTCGCTTAGGCGAATGCTGGACTGGATCTTTCCACCAATTTTCTTCTGTCCTATTTCATATCATTTTATTCTGGTGGCCCAGTTGCTGAAGTGCCAGGGCAAAGTGGTGCACTGCGGTGTGAAAGTGACTTGCGCTTTGCAAAGATTTATGCTTCGGAGTCTGGTATGAAAACGGCTCTTCAGACAGGCTGGGACTCCTCGGCATGGAGGTGTTGAACCCGGAAATAATGTTACCCATCCCGTATATATCCGGGTTTCGTCGTCCATGGACCCTGGCAGCTCAGTAACTCTCTCATTTCATTCCTTCCTCCCGCAGGTGCCCACTGTGCGGGCGTAGGAACAAAAGGGCAGCCCTTAAGCAAGGCTGAAATAACGAAATATCCTCATCAGACTCTAACAACGCAAATCGCTGAAATTTACAGCTGATTATTTGAGCGGTTAACGCAAATAATTGTTTCTGGAATCTATGCTCTATTGCACCGTTTGTTCATATGAAACCACTAAGTTAATTTCATGCACATAAAACGTATGCTGGACACTAACTTTTATAATACTTATCAAGCGGTATAAAATGTTTAAATTCAAATATATTATTATTAATTTTACTCTAGAATCTGGAAGTATAGAAATTGAAACAGAACTGAAACTGAAACAGAGTTATTTTAGTATCCTCAGTCCATTACATAGTCGCTTTTTAAATATTTTGTCCAACATTTATAAATATTCTGATGACGTGAATACAGGGTTAGAGAAATCAGCTGATACTTGCGATTTTAGGAGGACAGGTATGGAAATGTGCAGAATAAACGAGGTGGCTATATGCTTTAGTTTTGGAGAATGCCTAATTTACTGTTGTATTTTAAAGGTATTGCCTTGCTACTAGAATTAATGCAGCTGAACGCAATATCAGCTGTGGCAACATTTAAAAGAAACATCTGTCACATTAGCGAGATTTTTCCTTGACGTAGCACAAATCTGCTGGCGTATAGTCAGCCATCCCATGGCGGTGGTTCCTTTGTTTCATTCTTTTCTTTTCCTTTTTAGCAGAACAACAACACCGACACGAGATGCTGTCGTCATGTAGTGACAATTACTCTCCATGCATCAGCAGCCAACTGTTGTGGAAGCAAAAGCACTGCCGCCTAAACCACTCAGCAGGTCACGGTAACGGAAATTTACTGCCCATTCCTCAAGAGGACCAGTAGCGGTCTCTCCATAGCGATCCAGAACCGTTCGCAATCTTGCTAACTATTTTTTACGGTGCCTTTAAAAGAGTTGCCTATCCGTTTGCACATCAATAATTCTCAGGTGAACAAAAATATTTTTCTTTGAATTTTTATAAGCAACACTGCTACTCTGTAATTCAGGCCTCACTTTAGGGTTAATACTGATCTACAAATGCCTATATAACTCCTGTTTTACAACAATAAATATGGTTTAGGACGGGATGAAATGGAAGAACGAACATTTGACAAATAATCCTAAGTTACGTTTTATGCAAAGGTAACTCTTTAGATCAATGTCCATCATGTATTTGCTTTTACTCGTTAGTTTTTTTTTTTTAATTGTGTTTAACGTCCGTTTTTACTACCGAGGCATCACAGGCGGTGGACACTGATGATACATGAGATGAAATGATATATTTAGCATTTTTTAAAGGAAGGAAAAGTTCCAGGCCTAAGTTCAGGGTACCTCCCCGGCATTTGCCATTTATGAGGACTGAGGAAAACACAGAAAAAGCCCCAGTCAGCGAGGACGGTCCTGATGAGATTCGAACCCCAGACCTCCCGCTCCCGTGGCTCTTTTCTCGTTAGTAATCCATAGTGGTGGTGCCAGTGGTAAAGTGACCAAAGATGAATTCTCCATACTTACTTAGCCAACTGCTAGCGATAAAAATACGAGATTTTGTGCGGTCTACGGCTTGCTGTCGTGCCTGGCTAACTGATAGCTGACTGGAACGCACGTAAATGTATGAAGAAGAACCAAAATCATAAAATAAACACTTGAGAAAGTGAGGTTACTTTCTGAAGAAAAGTTTTGTATCTCAATGAAGCTTCCAGCAAAGCAATTACATTAATTTAGATAACACAAACACATACTCCTGTTTAAAGACTGAATGGCTTCTAGTATAGATGAAGGAGTCTGTAGATATGGAAGCGGAGCACTATTTGCATATTTAGATAATTTTAGTTCACTGTCACAACTCATAATGGATTTTTTTTAATGATTTATTTATGGACGCTCTTTAACAGCTCAGGTCATCAGCGTCCCATTCAACTCAGGGCGTGAAACGGCCGACAAATTTAGTTCAGAGGCCTCTCTTTCAGGCTTGAGGTTCTTTTTCGTGCCGTAAATGTACGACACGGGACCCATGGCTTTACTTCCCTTCGGAAGGATTTTTACGCCCCGAAAAAATCCATCGGTCCTGGCCGGGTTCGAACCCGCGATCTTGGGTTTAGGAAGCAAGTATGGTAACCACTACACCACCACGACCGACTCACAACTCATAAGAGACTGTTTTGCGGAATAATTGAATGGTTGACAACTATTGATCTGCTGCTGAAACTTAAATGCGTTCCAAAGTGCAATGTGCAGTGTGTAATCTGCAGTGAACTTTCATTCATATGTACATGTCCTTTATCCGTGCCTCTGTTTGTAGACTTGTGGTTCTTTTTTTTAGAAAAAAAAGTGGTTACGTCAACTGGTCGTATTTCAGCGTTTACGACCATGCTAACTACATTGCCTGTCATTAAAACTGAGGACCCTTGCAGCAAATTACGTAACAGCCTATTACAGGATACTTAGAGGCTGTAAAAGTCATTCAAAAAGCCCCCTAATCGCTGTTAGCGTTGGATTGGAAGAGGGAGAAGTCGGTGTTTAGGCTCGGAATATTGCAGCTTAATAGTTTTATGGACTCTGGCAGCGGTCTACCCTTTCAACGGCTCGTTTTCGCTGTTCTAATAACCCGTGGTGAAGCGGAACACGCGCAGTTTATGGGGCTCTAAACTTGGCTTGCTCTAGCAAAGTAAGAGCAACTCCCACAATTAGCCTGAGATTAGCGGCAGATTTAACCCACATAATCGTTCCCCGGCTGCTTTTAACCCAGTGGCGTGCGCCTAGGGGGCGGGGGAGGGTGCCGGGGAAATGCTAACAACAGCGTTTCCACAGCCATTGGTGTCTATCCATCTTCCGCCTTGTTGTTGATTTTATTTACGACGTTTTGTTTGTCTCTACGCTCTGCATCGTTCAAAAGCCTGGCCAAGAATCCGTGCGCCGGGGAACTATTTCCTGAGCAAGGTTTTTGTAGTGGAGATGCAAATACTTTCCGTTACAAAATATTCGGTCCCTTCTCCCTCGGTCACTGAACATGTTTACTTGCAGCTGAGTAAACATTGCTTGCAAACTACAACAACTTTTAATTTATAGTTAGTCAAGGAATACCAGGAGCCGAGTAATGAGATCAAGTTTAACACTCTCCAGGGACGGTTACCTCTTTTGCTCATAGTACAAAAATCTCTTACTTGCTGTAGAAATTTCAGAAAATTTATCTGCGTGAAAACCCCTTTAGAAGGCAATAACCATTGAAACATGCCTACCATTAACTTTCAACGTTCTTTTTTAACCTACAGATTCAATATTTAATTTTTAACTAAAAGGTAATGGAGACATTATTGTATTTGTGTTACGTATTAACCAGAAGTATTTTTTTTAAAATGTATTTACAAAATAAAACAAAATTTTATATATTTTATAGTTATTTTTCTTGTCAGTACCCTCAAGAAAGTTTATAGAAATCTAAATTTAATTTAGTTTTTAAGATTCTTGGTTTTATTCCTGATTTTGTCTCTAATTTTTTATTTTTAAAATTTCAATCATCTCTCCTGCTAGGTCTAGGGCAGAAGAAGAAAATTCAGGAACTTAGTAATAATAATAATAATAATAATAATAATAATTTATAGAAAATTTATTTTAAAATTAATAATAGAAAGAAGAACAAGTAGTTTCTTTCTGCATTTTACATTGTCAATGTCGGTCCAATGTGGAACCATATTTGCCTTCTAAACCCAAGATCGCGGGTTCAAAACCAGTCATGATCGATGGATTTTTTTCGGGTGTAAAAACCCTAAGTATGGCTTCCTTCGGAAGGGAAGTAAAGCCGTGGGTCCCGTGTCGTACATTTACGGCATGGAAAAGAACTTCAAGCCTGAAAGAAGAGGCCTCTGTTCGTCCTGAATTGAATGGGAAGCTGGTGACCTGAGATGTTAAAGAACGTCCGTATAAAAATGAAGAAGAGGAAGAAAGAAAGAAAAAATCAACTATTGCATTCAATAAATATAAATGATATTGATTCTTTTGGCTTAAATTTAAAGCATTCTTCGTAACCTTTATATATACATGTATGTAGAGATTTCAAATATAAAGCAGCTCTATGGTTAATTAGCAAGAAAATGATCTAAGGGAGAAACCTGGCAGTTTTGTCCAGGTAAAATGTCAATACTAGCAAAGTCCTACAATTATAACAGCGAAAAAAGTTCATGGATGTAGCGCAAATCTTGATAGGTCGCCAACGAAAGCGCTAATAAGATTAACATAATAATAAGTGAAATTTTAGAACGTAAAGAAAATACTAGGAATAAAATAAAAGGCATTATGGTTTTTAACACAATCGCGTTAAACAGTGTGAGTTTTCCTTATACAAAACCTGTTAAACGAGGAAGGACAACATATATAATATATTATATATTAAGTATATTTTTTAGGAACGGAGTTGATAACGGGTAGTACACAGATGTAAAACACCTAGGCTTATAACTAATACAGGTCGCGAATAAGATTTTTATACGAAAGATTTATTTTCTATAAGTGTAGCACATCATTAGAGTAATAGATTCCATTAAAGGGGACTTTTAAAATAAAGTAAATTCTATTAGCATTGAGCTGGAATGCTATACATTAAGCTACATGAATATAGCGTACAGAAAATTTTAATTATTTTAAATTTCTTAATCTATGAAAAGGAACTGAACAAACACTTTAGCAGTTTTTGATTCACAGCTTTCTACAAATTACATACTACATTCATAAAATGAAATCAGTTGCGGTGCCTTAAAAAGTAATTACAAAATAATCATCATCATTTAGTGTGAGAGTTTGACATTATATCTGTAGCTGCCAGGATGGCCGAGGTCGTAAAGGCTTCGTGGACGGAAGGTATGCGGTTCGATTCCCGCCCGAATCGTCCTCTCTGATTGAGGTTTCTTTCACGTTTCCTCAGTCCCCATAAATGGTAAATGTCGGGTAGGCACCCTAAAACTTAGATCTTAATTAAAAAATAAATCCTTTCCCAATTTATCATTTCATCTCTCGTGTCATCAGGGATTACCGCTTGTGGTCCCTCAGCAGTAAAAACGGGCGTTTTACACAATTCAACTTTTTTTCTAATGTCCGTTCTTGAGCCTGTGCATAAGATCTATTGCACTTGACATCGACACAACATTAGTATGGCATTATCACACAGACAATGGACAAACATATTAAAATCCAGCCAAGCCCAACACGTGACTCAAGCCAGTGATTTTTACATCACCAAGTACTCACGCAACAAAAATAGCCATCAAGAAATGTGTATTAAATTTAAAATGATCTGATTCAGACATTGTCATGTAAATATATATTTAATTTGTTTATTTATTTTAGGCTTTGAGGAACATTAATGTAAATAAGAGATACTGTTAATAAATACCGCATGGTTCATACTAAATTCCACATAAAAAAGGAAAAAGCATGAAGCCATCACACGAGAAAAATTGGTGAGAATCTGAAGATCTGACGACCTCCGGTTACTGGGTGTTGGCTGATGATGCATAAACAAAAGTCACAATAGCCGAACTGGAAGTAAGTCTTATTCGTCAGAGTCAATTCTCAATTTGTTTAACGATTATCGGTTGTTTAACAAACATGAAACACGCAAAACCACACACACTGGATGAACTGACACGTAATATCCCCCTGAAGATTGCTTTGATTAAGAATAACGATGACGGATTGGTAATTTATGCATCTTTTTCCTTAAATGGTTAAGTAATTATATAATGATGTAATTTCATTTCATAAGTTGTTAAGGAAAACGAGTGATTTTCGGCTTTATTACTAACACAGCGTTGCCCGTAACACGCAATTAATGGTGCGTACACTCTGCACAGCAAATAGTCTGGCTTTGGGGAACACTTATATACACAATTAACCCATTAAAATAAATTATGTTCCCTACTGAAAACAATTGGAGGCAAGTTATTTAGAGATACCTGCAGAGTATCTCAAGATGGCTGTATCAAGTTGAAGCTATCAGATATTTTATCTTCAGAACATTCGTGTATCTTCAGTGGATGATTTATTTAACTTACAAGTATGAACAAAACTACACCAAAATGCAGTTGTAAGCTACTTACCCTGATTTCAATGGTGATATTCGATTTTCTAAAAAACACAGCAGTAGATCAAAGCGGTCGCTAAAGACAAGTGATACCTCGAAGCACAGTCTGTAATGGAGAAGCAGAAGGTAAGCTAAATATTCCAAAACGGGGCACTCTAGTGAGCAACTGCGGCGTTTTACAGATAAACCAAATAATACATTAAATTATTAGGCAAGTAAATGGCCTGTAACTACATTTTCTTACGATTGTGTTGCTCGATCCAACCGGATGTTAGCGTTGATTTCTTACATGTATATAAATGCTCCATGCTAGTGTGTTCTTGTTAACCCCAAGTCGTTTTTTGAAGATATTCGGACAATGGTAAACGTTTTATATCATGTAGAATTTTATGTTTTCTTCTCTTGCTAAAAGTAAAAATCTGGTTGCCAATAATATGCACCTATTCTTTTCAGCAGTTTTATTGAAAATGCTCCTATAGGTATTGCTAGCTTTCATTGTTTTTTATGTTTATATTCTTCATTATTTAATAGCCTATTTCCCGAATACCAAAAGTGCACTAATGTTTTCCTTTTTGCTGCCCCTGAATGCTGTCTAAAGGTTGTTGTTTTTTTCACTCCCACTCTATAGGTAGTACCCAAGTATTATAAATTAGAAAAGTAAGTGAATTTTATTTTAATAGTGTTGCTTGCCATTGAGAATGGGAAGTAAGTAAAAAGATAGTTTAGCATCTAATAATGGGAAAGTGAAAATCAACATGTTCCCAAAATAAATTATTTATATATGTTATGACCACAGTGAGAATGCAGGTAATGCTCACAATTATAGATTATTGTAAACATTTACCTTATTACTTGAAAATATAGGCGTCAGAAAGAAGTAATTTTATATGTTCCCACTTTCCCCCATAGAGTGTTCGCATTTACCAGGCAAAAGTTGGTAAAAGTTGGTATACCTATTTGAACCATTTTTCCTTCCAAAAGTTAATAATTCATTGCTTCTGTATTTGTGTAAAGATATTTCGGGTATTGTTGAAACATCAATGCAAAACCATATACATTTTTATGAGCAATTGTAGCATATTTAATTGCCTGCTTTAATGCACACCTTCTAAGTTATGGTAGTATGCTACTATACATTAGTAAAACGTCCAAGTTAATTTTGTTTGACAGCAAATTTAGTTGTCAAATGTTTGTGAAAACATCAAGAGACAATTTCTGAAATATATTAAAAGTTCACTATTCCAGATACAGTTCCATAAAGAAGGCTATGTGTAGAAGATTGTGACATGTTCAAAATGCAGTATCTACCTGTTATTATTTTCTTCACAGAAGAAGGACTTACTCCAAACGAACTTAAACAGAGTTTGGACGGTGTATATGGGGAAACACCCCCCTCATATTCTACCGTAAAAGAATGCGCCAACCTTTTTTCGAATGGGTCGAGAAAGCATTGAAGGCGAAGAGCGTGCAGGTAGGCCCTTGGAGGTGCTCACTCCTAAAAACATCGCTGTTGTGGAAGGAGGAATTATGGAACACTGGCAGCTAAAAATTACAAAAATAGCAGCAAAATAGGCCTTTCTAAAACAACAGTCTTTAGACTTATTCATGAACATTTAAACATGAATAAGGTTAGTGCAAGATGGGTGCCTAGACTTCCTTCCTCAGTCCAAAAGCAGCAACGAGTCCTCTGTTGTCAGGCATTTTTGGAGTTCTGCCGTGGAAACGAGAGAGAAACCACTGCAAACCATTGTTACAGGAAATGAAACTATAGTGCTCTACTATGATCCCTTGTCCAAAAGAGAATCAATGGAATCGCTTAAACCTTGGGAAGCACCGCCTCTAAAGGCCAAGGTCACTCAATCAACCAAGATGACCATGGCCACAATCTTTTGAAACTGTGAAGGAATATTCTTCATTGACTTCAAGGAGAGGAACACCACAGTAAATGGGGAATACTATGCTGACAGACTACGTGCTTCCATCAAAGAGAAAAGGGAGGAAAGCTGAGTGATGGTGTGTGCCTTCTTCACGACAATGCTTCTGTGCATACAGTTCCTGTTGCAAAGGAAGCTATGAAGAAATGTGACTTCAAGGAAATCGGCCATCCACCCTACAGCCCAGATGTAGTTCCCAAGGACTGTTTCCTCTTATCAAAACTCATGAAGAACCTTCAAGGAAGGTAATTTAAGTGTGACGAAGAAGTGATGGATGCTGTTTATGCCCATTTTGCAGACAAGACTTCTGTCTATGCAAGGGGGGGGGGTTGAAATGTTAATTCAAAGATGTGAGAAGTGTATTGCAATAAAGGGTAACTATATTGAAAAGTGAAATATAGTTTTTGTCTTTATCATACCTAGAACATGGTTAGGTCGGAAACTTATAGACCTACCCTCGTACAAATATGTCTTATCGCGGCAACAATAGGTCGAATTCAACGGTTCCGATTGAGACTGGTACTGTTGAGAAGTCTGGGCAAGTGGAGGAGCGTATGCCAGCTGGGACTGGTGTGTCAAGCTGAATGGGGCCGGAACTACATGACTCCAGAGGAGAGAAATCTTTTTCTTATAGAACAGATCACTCATTAATGTTGGGCAAGGTTCTTGTGAGATTTTATAGGTAAACGTCTTGTAAGAGAAACGATCACGAAAATGGGTGGTCCCACCATATATCTTGCACTTTGTGGTTGACCAGCGTAGCTGACGTAAGCCTTGTGACCTGCATTCATCAAATTAGAGGGAATTTTTTTTTTTTTTTTTTTTTTTTTTTTTAAATCAATGTTAGCAGCGAATAGCAATTTGTACCCCTTGCTTATAGCCGAGAGACCATAGTTCATTTTCAATTTTAATTACAGAACCATACGTCTGTAAAATTTGGCGTAGTTTGTCATTTGGTAGCTCAGGAGGTAAATCAAACGCATGGACATGGGTGTATTCATCACTGGCGTTACTATTTGTCACAGAGGTCACAGAGCCATCTTCATTTGTGAAGGGAAAATTGCCCTGAAGTACATTTAATAGCTTCTCGAGAACCACTCTATTTTTAGCTTAATAAATAGTACATTTTGCTTATCGACTAATTGAAGTGTGTCGAATTGATACTCCGCTTTATATAGGGTAGTATTTAACCATAGATGGATATCTAATGGCGTGGGCAGAGGATTACTTCTTTAGAAAGTAGCTTTCAAAGTGTGTAATTTTATGATCTTATAAGTTATCACAATGCTAATTGATGTCAAATTAGTTCCCCACAGAAAACATAGAAAATAACAAGGAAAAATAACTGACTGTGTAACACAAAATAAACCTCAGCGAGTTACAAAGCACATCTTTACTTTATGCCACTCTAGCGGACTAATAATCAGCCGTTCCCTTGTGCAGATGCTAGTGCAATAACGCCACATAGTGGGAGAACATGTAACTTAACAAATGAATGGGATATTTCCAACTTTCACCTGAAGTGAATGGTCATTGTTAACAATTCCTTCAAAAGGTGGTAAGCTAAAATACTTACATTTATATGTATATTTGGACTATGTTCATATTTAAACCTATTGTTCACAATAGCTGTTTACTATTTTGACCGTATTTATGCATATTTATTACATATGTCGGTGCTTCTTCTGCTTCACATGAAAATATTTTTAGTAAATAATACACAACTTTGGTTTCTCAGAATATGACACCATTTGCTTTACATACCTAGAGTGCCAAAATTCATACCCACAGTAGATATCTATTTAATATATTTCAAACTTGGACCGAAAAACAACAGTAGTGTGTAGTATGATATTCTGTAAACAGATGGGACTCACATAAATTGTGATGGCGTTGCTACATGACAAATAAATCAACAATGAACAAATGAAGCCAAGATTATCGTATGATGTTCTTTGAACAGACGTGATTCACATTACGTTATGCTGGCGTTGCTACGACAAAATGGAGTCAAGATTATCGTTTGAACAGCTGAAAGCAATTTTGAAGTGGTATTGGAAAACCGAGAACGTTGTTGAAGTTCAAAGGTAATGGAGACGCGATTAAGAATTCCACGCATTCGAGTCAAATTTGAGACTCATGGTACCGTATGCGATGTTCACAATGGCAGATCTGGCAGATCACCACATTACTACCGAGATGTACGTGCGTACCTTGATGACAATCTTCCAAGGTACTGGATAGGATAAAGAGGTCCGATTGAGTTTCCACCGCGTTCTCCGGGTCTAGCTCCTTGGACTTCTACCTATGGGGAACTCTTAAGAATGTTGTATACAGTAGAAAATCAGCTACACTGACAGCACTTCGGGAAGAAATTGAAACGGCATGTGCTGCAAGTGTATCGACGACGATGGTGGATTTTGAGCAACTGTTGTAACTGTAAAAGTCTAAGATGATTATTGCTCATCATTTTCTGTTTGTGTGAATTCAGTTTTTTTATATTATTACAGTTTTTTCTTTGCTTGAAGTGTGTATATTTTTTTTTTGGCATCCTCTGTATATTTTATTAAAGGAAATGCTAACACTAGGCGTTTTTAACTATATATACTTATATATTGCATGAAATTTAAATAGAGAAGTTAATGCAAATGTCTTTAAACTTTCAGTAATAAAGCATGTAAAAGTGAATTGTATTACCTAGACCTATGAGTGCGGCATGAAACTTCTAGTTTAGCAATGAAAAAAACAAGCTTGACGTTAATTTTATTTTTCGTTAGAACATTCCTTAAGAGCAATACATATATTTTGGACATAATTTAATGCCATTATTCCTCCTCTGAAGTGATTTTTGGAAGGTCCACGAAGAAGAACTTGAGATTTGGGAACAAATGGAAGTCAAAGAGTCAAAACTGGGGAATAAAATGGATGCTGCAACAATTTATACTTCAAATCTTTTAATTTTTCAATCGCTAAAACACTCTTGTGAGCGAGGGCATATTTGATCTAGTTGGTTTAAAAGACTGAAACATACTTTTCTTTTATGGTTTTTACCATAAATCAGTTAGTAAACTTTCTTTAGCACCCACATCATATCTTCCCTGCAGATGGAGCCGACGTTTTCTAACAATGCCAGACTTTCTATTCAGAAGTAACATTGCAACAAATACTGGAATACTAAAATTCGACGTTTTCACCGATTTAAGTCGTGTAAAATCGAGATAAAGTTGAATAAAAGAATATTTTATTACATGATATTAACGTAATATTCAATTAGCGAGTTTGGACTGTATTGTCAATTCTTGCTAAACTTATGCTGATGCCAACTACTACTTACTTCTCTTATATCACAAATAGTAACCGTTATAGTTACGTCTTTAGTTTGTTTAACTGTTTTAATGTCTCCTTTAGATAACTTATAAATACATATTTTGTTTTTAGTATAATTCCGGAACATGTAATGTTAAAATATAGTTCTGCCTGTCTCTTAAACTGCATGAAGTACAAAAACAGATGAAAATCTAAATGTGAAGAACGCCTTTCCCCCACCCAGGACGATAATAGCAGGTTTCCCTCACAGAGAATCAAGCACCATGAAGTCATAAAGTATGCAGCCAAGAGGAAGGGGAACCTCCTGTTGATATTTCACATTCTCCTCCCCACCCCTCTCTTGTACTAATAATAATGCTTACACGTAAAACGATCTTGTGAACATATTATCTTAACAGGGAGCTGGCCGTAAGTTAGCAGTCCTGGCCCTGCCGCGCCGCGCCGGCCGCTAAACACTTTACAAAACCGCTGTCCCATAAACTTTCCAATCTCTTCCCTTCTCCTTTTTCTTTTATGGAAGAACGGCCCACGTAGCAACAGGTGTCTCATAAATAGGCATGAGATACTAATGTCTCCATTAAAGTAGATAACCATCAACAAGAAGAATTTATATATTTGATATAATAAATCGGAGAAATTTGTTGAGCGTTTCAGTGAAAAAGATGTGATCGGTATATATAATGAGAAGTATAAAAATATATTAAAACTAAAGTATACAAAGTATGTATGTGTTCTTTATAATAACCTACATATGGACATTTATAGTGAAAGCTGGTTGTCACACCGTTTATTTCAATATATATACCAACTGTCACACAGACATTTTTAAGTATGAGGGTGGTCTAAAATGTTGACAACAATTGGCAATATCATTTTCTTTTCCGTTGGTACATCTGTTCTTAAACATTAATATAAAATGTCAAGACATTGTTTTAAATATTTTATTTAATATAGTTTTCTCAGTCAGACGTGTTGTGGGTAATTGCATTAAATGGACGAAATTGACTATCATGGTTGGACAAAGTTCTTTGTAAAATATTGTTTAACGCCAAAGAAAATGCATAACAACGTTATAAAAATTGTATAGAGTCTTATGCTTCATTTTCAACAACTAAAATTGGCTGCTGAACTTAAACAAGGTCACACCAGCTGAGAATGACCCCGCGAAGGAAATTAAAATAATGTAACAACAGAAGAATGTACCAAACAAATACATATAGCACTGGATAATCGGCGAGTTAACGTGTTTCAAATTGCTGAGGTTATGGGCGTTTCAAAGGAAAGTTTAAGCTATATTTTACATAAAAATGTTTGCTCAAGCTTGGTGCCTCAACATAACTGATTTTGTGCGTAAATTTATACCTATGGATGAGATTTGAATCCACCATCACACACCAGAATTGAAACAGTAGCCGTAAGAGTGGATAGACGTCGGCTGTTTAGTCCCAAATAAGAAAATTCATTTTCATCGGCACGAAAGGCTATGGCATCATTTAGGAGTGCTAAAGAAACTTTGCAAAATCTATTATCTTCAGAAGGGTGAAACTATGCCCAGAGAGTAATATAGTAATATTTTAAACCAACTAGTTGAAAATATCTTGTGGAAAAGGCCCGATTTGCAGAAGAAAAAAACAATTTTTCATCAAGACAATGCATCTGATCACAAAACTATTTTAGCTAGGGGAACTTTGATAAATGTAAAATATGAATTGTAGGAGATTCAGCCTGTTCCCCAGTTTCGGTCCTTGTGATTTCTCTGTTCCCAAAGCTGAAATCTGCCTTGTTAGTCAGAGTTTGCCATCAAATCAAGAGATTATTACAGCTCTAGGAGTATTTGGCAGAGATTCCGGAGATGGGATAATGGCATGAAACATCGCTGGAGTAAATGCATACACTTTCAGGGAAATTATGTCGAAAAATAAATAAATAAATAAATAATAATAATAATAATAATAATAATAATAATAATAATAATAAAATACGATATTATTTTAATGTGCAACTAAGTGTCTATCGGTTAAGGTTTGTTTAATGAAATAAAAACAAATAATTGTACATAATATTTCGAAATACAAAACGATAATATGCTACTTTCAAATATCGATAAGAATCGACTGGAATGCAAGCTAATGGCAGGTGTAATATATTATGAAATTCTCAACTTTTAAACTTGTTTTTACTTGGGTCAGTAATATGGGCCGAAGTAAGACATAAATCTGAAATATGCAGCTAGAGAGAAATTAAGTTTTGGCTCCATGCTGTTGTGTTAGGAACAGAATGAATAAATAAGGGGTTGGAAATAAAGTAAAGAGCGTCATAGAAAAACGTTATGGACATATTGCCAACATGGCATATAAAGTTTCCTCGCCTTGTTACTTAAGATTCACAGCCTGTCATGTATGTGCAGAGCAGAGATAGGACTTCTGTTTATTTTTATTTCTTTGTATGATTCCTAAAGCTGAAAGCTTGTTACCTTTAACGCTCTGGTAAGATGTTGCTTATGAATATTAAATCATTACGTGGAAAATGAAAGTTATAGATGAACTTTGTCTAGCGTAGAAAAACAAACAACAACAAAAAAAATCCTTACCTTATCAGCTAGGACAAATAATACGTCTTCGAATCTCATCTTGAACGCTCAGTTTACTTCCGTTCAACCTCGCGTTCAACCGCTTCCTAGAACGAACAATTTGTCTTTATGCATTTGGAGCATGACGTGTAGGTATAATGACTGTATTTCTAATAGAAGTTTCTAAAGCACTTCACATTATTATTATTATTATTATTATTATTATTATTATTATTATTATTTTGAGGGAATATCAGGTATACACTTTCATCCGGTTATAACTTTGTTTTTCTTCCTCATTCTTAATATACTAATTGCAATGCAGGGCCGTTTTTTCAGCTCAGCAGATACAGCCTGGCTGCACAAATCTTTCAACCAGTATACACGTAATTATTAATTTCAAGGTTTTCCGTTTTTAACTCAAATTTAAACCATTTCTAAATGCCAACATACGAATTTATTGGCAACAGCGCGCTGCTTTCGCTTGATTCTTACACCTATACCCTCTGGTAGAGCCCAACCCCGTCAGAACGAGTTATTTGGCTGCTCTTGCCACCGGTTTCATAGCGGTTGCCATGGCAAAGGAAGACGCTTGCTTTATGCCCCGATATAGCAAGTACAGCGAAAATTGAGAACCGGACAGTGGGCAGCATCTAGGGCGGGGAGAAATGTTTTAGTTTATTGACAGCTCCGCTTCCATAAAATTCAGAAGAATGAGCATTGCCAGCTTACTAAAATATACTACTTAGCTACAATTTTCAAAATTTACTTTTACCGATAGATTTAGTTACTTGCTTTATATTATTTTGCACAATTTTTTTATTGTTAATATATTACAGAAATACTTTTGGATTTAACTTCGGTTATATTGAAGCGTTAGTGTGGTAGTACTGTTTGTAGTTTCTGTATTCTATGACATCATTCCGCTGCTTAAGGTGTATTATTACATTTATATAAAATGGCATACAAGCGGTGATTCTTGAGCAAGTACGTCAATATATATTATTTTACATCTGCTGTAAATGTAATAGTTTGTACTTTATCAGCCATCTGTTACGTAATAAGTAGTCTAAACCAGTGAATAGATAGGATTGTGCATATCAATATATTTTCGTACTGTAACTTTGTAGTAGATACTCAACATTATTTTCAAATTAAACTCTTTATGTGGATCAGGGCTGCAACAATTTCATGTCACGAGCCGCAACTGTATTGGGGAAAAATAGCAGGAATTCGAAATAACCTAAGGTGAGTACTTTTACACTAGAGTGTCTTTCAAGACATTCAAAATACAAAAAGTAACAAGAAAGTAGAGAAGGGTTGCTATCAAAATTTTTCGATGCTCAATAATGTTTTAGTTTCGATACTCGATACTTCGGTACTCGCTTTTAAATTTTTATCAAATAAAATAAAGATATTTGTTGTATTATTTTCAGGATATCAATTGTATATCAAACAGGTAGATCTGGATTTCCTTAAAAGGTAGCACAACAAAAGGCAAATGCAAATAAAGAATATTTATAACCCATGTATTTGGACATTTGTAAAAATCACCCATAATTTACATCTCGACAAAAATGTGCGATTGCAGAGAATGCTGAATCGACATTGCTAAATAACGTATAGTGAAAAATAATCAGTTATAATTGTAATCTGTCACTTCAAAATATATATATATATCGCCATGGGTGGCGTAGGTCGTAAATGCGATTTCGTGAGCGGGGTTCGATTCCCATCAATACCGTCCTCCCTGACTAGTTTTGTTTTCCCCCAGGTTTTCCTCAGTCATAAATATAAATGCCGGGAAGGTACCCCAAACTTAGGCCTGGAAGTTTCCTTCCTTAAAAAATACTCCTTTACCAATTTATCATTTCATCTCATGTATCATTATAGTTTACCGCCTATGGTGCCTCAGTAGTAAAAACGGGCGTTAAACACAATTTTAAAATGTCAAAATAAAAACTAGGTATAATGTACAAAATCGTAAAGTCAGATTTCTGCATTGGACGTTGAAGAACGTAACAAGCTTAACAACTCACACCATATGTTTTATAAAAGTAGGTTTATTATTCATTAGACTCACAGCTGAGATTTTGTAAACGGAGCGTAGTTTTTTTCATATACCAGAAGGTGAAAAAAAAAAAAATGCAATTAATGCAACCGTAGGTGCGAAAATATCCGTTTCAAACTGCAATTATTAGATATTTTTTATTGACTTTTAAAGAAATTTATACTGTCGCAGAAAGATAAGGAAGGGGGCCACTTTCATTATGGCGGTCAGGCTTAGAAGCACAGCTAACATCTTGGCATTGTTGTGTTAAAACAATCGAATAAATATCGAAGAGTATCGCGGTATAGAGAGTATCGAGAATCTATTTCTGCGAATATAATAAAGGCTTTATATTGAATTGTGTAATGTTCTAGCATTTATTTTCTATTGGGTAATTAATGTTTGTGTCATGCTGGTATATATCTCAGAACTTTGAAATCCTTCAGTCTGTAGAAATCAGCAGTTTTGAAACACCGTAATTATTATTACGTAAAAAAAAGTATTTGTGGAGCAATGTGTTGATTAATTACTGAATGAATTGTGCACTCCACATATTTCAATATATAACTAATATTTTTAATATTTTATAAGCAATTGTTCATGTTCATGTTAACATTAAGAAACTTATTTATTCGAACCCTCTGCGCAGTGATTAGATCGTTGCGGTTTTTATTTGTTAGCTCTGCAAATAACTCGGAAAATTTGGCTCAGGCAGTATAAGATAGATTGCAGGAGAACTCAATAATATTGGAAGGGACCCAATAGCAGGGTCACCTTCGTATGTAACCAAACGTTTCTCGTACCAGCCAATCACCTCTGCTCTTTCTGTTGTAACCTTCTTCGTATTTAGCAGCGGAATTTCTTGGGTATTTCCCAACATCTTCGTCTTTGGGGAGGGGTGGGGAAGGAAGGAACATCATGTTCCTAATTAACATGTAAAACTTCAACCGGCCGAGAAACACATCCATCTTATTAGTGCTTCTGACAATGAACACTGTGTTCTGTTTGCGAGTTATTCTTTTGTTGCTTAAAGGGGAACAGACACATTTCTTTGTTTTCTTAACAAGTTATACTTACTTGTTAGCTGATTTGGATCACTTTCAGTTCTTAGAAAATAAACTGAAAAATAGACAAACACCAAGGACCTGCTTGACTTACCCAGATGAAATTAGACGTTTTCAGACAAGTTAGATTAAAGTGCTCTTGTAAATATTTTTAACAATTGCATTTTAATTATACTCTCTCAAATCCGAGAGTAGATATTAATTGTGAAAATATAATATTCGTGCTTAAAACTATTCATTTTATTTCTTCTATATTCTTTTCCTGAACTGCTATCGATAGTTTATGTAGAATTTAATTAAGATTACACTCTTATATCTGCTCGTTACGTTTGATTAAATTTTTAAGTTTTTCGGAAGCATTGCTTAGAGAATTTCATTAATATTCAGCCAAATGCATTTCAGTTATTTTAACGGCTATGTTAATATTTACGGATAGATATAATTAAAGCTTAAAAAAGTTGAATAAAATTCTTCATTTAAACTCTCTGGTTGATAACGGGTTCTGTACTCTGGAGCGGGACATACTGATAAAGGTTTCCACAATATTATTTATATTTTGGCTTCACCGTCTGTATTTAAATGTTCTGTCTATTTCTTAAGAGCTGTTAGTAATTGTTGGAACAATTCATGCAGAAGCCATTTATTTTAATCCCTTTTTCACATTCTACAAACGTTAGTTTTTGAACATAGAATCATATCTTTGGAGGTTTAGATAGATATAGGCCTGTTTATGACTTCGACTCTCTGAACTTAATCTGGCTCACTGGACCGGATTTTGTTATTTCTCATTTTATACAAACTTTCTAGTTCGGAGTCTCTGAATTAGGTAAACAGTTACACCAAATAGCCTAAAATAATGATATATTGAGACCCCAAAAAATTCTCTAAGTCGCATTTCTAACTTCAAAACCAACTTGCTTGAAGTTAATTGAACTTAAATATAGTTTACAATAGTTTTAAAGGTGAAAGGAGGAGTTTAAAAGGAAAAAAGAATATTATAATAAATTATACTATAACATAATGTTTTGTATTTTATCTTTTTATTTTGTACGCTATTTTATATTTGAACATTTGAGAATATAAAGAGATTCATAAGTTAATTTTTTGATAATTTCTTAATTATAATAATAATAATCAGTCTTTTAATTTTTATATAGTAGATTTCAAAGTACACTTGAACTTTTTGGGCTACAAAATATTTTGAATCTGCAAATCTTGGTATTCGGCAACAGTTATAACAAAAAACGATTTGAACTAATTATTGAAGTAGGTATCTCCTGAAGGCTTCTAATTCTTTTAGCAGCATATATTGTTTTATTCATATCAACAGAGCTGAAATTTTTGTTCTCATAGATGCAACTTTTTTCTTTACTTCAATTTGTATAACAAAATAAAAGTATTGTCCTTTAATTTTATTTGTGTAAAATGATATTGCAAATGTTCTTGACTACCTGCCCTTGATCTGTTGAAATGTATTCTGGTTCGATTTCATACGTTAAATTTTCCGTTCTTTCCTGTCTTTGCTAATATCTCTGATTAACTTTATTATTTCATAACATTTATCATTAATAGTTTCCTATTTTACTACTAATATATTAAATGTGGTTTTCATCTGCAGCTTTGAAAGAACAGCGATTTTTATTGTTCAAGTGATTTTTTTATATGTATACATTCATTGTTATATTGGCGAGATACACTTTGGAGGATGTAATATACTAATTGAGAGAGAAAATTTTATGTCCTCAAAATTCTGTTGCTCTGTTGTTTGTGGGGAAAGAAAAAAATACCAAATAAACATTTGTTAAAAACACTTACATTTTCATACATAATTCAGTGTTAAACATTCTAGCAATTCTTTCCTACGAATGCTGAAAAAGAGAATAAAACTAATAATTTCAAGAGATATAAAGGTATATATATATATATGATCTAAATCAATCTGTTATTATTTGCTGCAAATTTTGCCAATTGTGCCACTAGTCTAGAAATGTAGTTAACCTTATCATTTAAGGAGAAGCATCCTACTCCGCTTTCATGTTTTTTTCGGTTTATTGAAGAGAAGTATGTAATGTGTAATTCTTAAAATGATTATATGAGTTATTTTTTGCACATTGTTATTCAGAATGGCTAAATAAAATAACGTTTAGTTCTAACTGTAAATGAAAAACCATTTTAAATAATTTTTTTATTTATTACTAATGTTATAAGAATAGAAAATTTATGATCTAGTAGCTTCTTATATTCTCCATAAGGTCGTCAGTCGTGATTTTATGCCAATATTTTGGGGAGAGCATTGTTGATTTGTTTTATTTGCCGACGCTGTTTAACATCAGCGTCCCATTCAATTCAAAGAGTGAAACGGCCGATAAATTTTGCTCAACTGCCTCTTCTTTCAGGCTTGAGGTTCTTTTACATGCCGTAAATCTACGAAACGGGTCCCACGGCTCTACTTCCCTTATGAAGGAAACTATGCTTAGGATTGCTACGACGAAAAAATTCACCGATCCTGGCCGGGATTGTACCCATGATCTTGGGTTTAGGAGGACAGGTACGGTTACCACTACACCACCAGGACCGAGAGCAGAAAGTTTTTAACATTGTTTGTAACTATTGAACGGCCAATCATTCACCAGATTTAAATCCGCTAAACTGAGTTAAGTGCTTAGTGAATTAAAACCTTTGTCTCCAAAAAATTAAAAACCACTTAAGTACCTGAAATATGTTATGTGCACTATCCAAGAAACAAAATGGTGCATAGTTCTATAGACTATGTATAGACTAACTATACAAGCAGAAGAAAATCTATAAAATATTCTAAATAAGCATCTAAATAAATAAGGGTTTACTTCAGCATGCAAAGTCAGCCAGTTCTACTAGGTGGGGTATATGCAAACTCTACCGACATTTTTTGGTTTTGATACAAGGAACTTATGATCTGTGACCACTCAATACTAAATAATTGCATTTTCCCCCCTTCAAAAAGCGCATGTGGTTTTAACACGACGAGGTACCAGCATACTTGCAGGAATGTTAACGAACATCTTGATGCACAGTTTGGTCATTCCATGGCCATCAGTCACCAGACCTGACGCCGAGACTTCTGGGAACTTGTCAATAGCTTAGTTTTGTTCTATCAGTACTTATGTCAAGCACATCAAATTAACCACCACGGGTGGCCGAGGTCGTTAAGACGCGGACTCGTGAGCGGGAGATCTGGGTTCGAATACCGCCAGGACCGTCCTTCCTGACTGAGATTTTTTCCAGGTTTTCCTCAGTCCTCATAACTGGCAAATGCCTGGGAGGTACCCTAAACTTAGGCCTGGAACGTTTCCTTCCTTAAAAATAAATCTTTTCCCAATATATCATTTCATCTTATGTATCATCAGTGTCCATCGCCTGTGGTGCCTCTGTAGCAAAAAACGGGCATAAGAGTTCAAAATGGAGTATCGAGTTGTTATTAAGTTCTTCACAAAAGAAGGGCTTACTCCACATGAAATTAAACAGCATTTGTACGGTGTATATGCACAGGCATCCCCCTTATATTCTACCGTAAAAGAATGGGTCAAACTTTTCCCATGGGTCGAGAAAGCATTGAAGACGAAGAGCGTGCAGGTCGGTCCGTGGAGGTGCTCACTCCTGAAAACATCGCTCTTATGGAAGGAGAAATTACGAAAAGACCGATTGCTCAAAGTTACAGAAATAGCAGCAAGGTTGGGCCTTTCTAAAACAACAGTCCTTCGAATTATTCATGAACATTTATACATGAATAAGGTTAGTGCAAGATAGGTGCCTAGACTTCTTTCTTCAGTCCAAAAGCAGCGACGAGACATTTTTGGAGCTCTGCCGTGGCAACGAGAGAGAAGTTCTGCAAACTATTGTTACAGGAGATGAAACTACGGTCCTCTACTATGATCCCTTGTGCAAAAGAGAATCAATGGATTGGTGTAAATCGGAAGCACCGCCTCTAAAGGCCAAGGTCACTCAGTCAACCAAGAAGATCATGGCCACAATCTTTTGGCACTGTGAAGGAATACTCTTCATTGACCTCAAGAAGAGGAACACAACAATAAATGGGGAGTTCTATGCTACATCAAAGAGGAAAGGTGAGGAAAGCTGAGTAATGGTGTGCGCCTTCTTCACGGCAATGCTTCTGTGCACACAGTTCTTGTTGCAAAGGAAGCTGTGAAGAAATGTGGCTTCAAGGAGATTGGCCATCCACACTACAGCCCAGATGTAGTTCCCAGTGACTATTTCCTCTAATCAAAACTCATGAAGAACCTTCAAGGAAGGTAATTTATGTGTGACGAAGAAGTGACGGATGCTGTTTATGCCCATTTTGCAGACAAATCTTCTAACTATTTTTGGGGGTGGGGCGGGGTTAAAATGTTAATTCAAACATGTGAGAAGTGTATTGCAATAATGGGTAACTGTATTGAAAAACGAAATTCATATCTAGAAAATGTTTAGGCCGGAAAATTATTGACCTACCCTCGTACATCTTATTGGCTGTTGTAATGAGATGTACTTTTACGCAAATATGACCCCATTACCTGTTTCAATGCAGATTTCATAATGTAATATATTTTATACTTGGAATTAAAGTTTCGTTTGTTATCATCAAAGAAATTGTTCCAATCTCTAATCACTTCTGTAGCTATGAACGGTTCAGATTCACATCTTGCACATTGGAATTCACTTATCCACTTTCGTTAAAGTTTTTGATTTTATTAATTCCATATTTTTGTCACATGTTAGGTATGATATACCCTCTTGTTATGAGTGCAGCAGGAACTGACTGTAAAAGTTTTCCCTCATGAACAATATAATGCCAATATAGAATTTGGGTGTAATTTTTAGTTTGTCTCCCTGCAGAGTCACAGAAAATGCGGAATGTTGAACTTCCAGGCTAGTGTTTTTGCCTTTCTGTCTCAATTTTAAGATTAAACATAGAAGAAATATTTGTCCGTAGACAACTGGTGGACTTTGAGTGAAAACCAGCTTATTTTTATTCACTGATACTAAAGCAAAACTTTTTTTTAAATATCGTGAAAATGGATTCATTGTTATTATCAGTTCTACTTCTCTATCATGTTGGTCTTCGCTCCTCAGAATATGAAAGTTGATCTTAAGTTTCAAGAAGATTCTTGATCTTTAGTAGCCCCCCTCACTTGTTATATCCAGCAGGGTGACTTCTTATTTGCAAAATACTCAACACAGGCAAGTAGAAATTACCGGAGTACCCAAAGAAAATGCAGAAAGTTGTATTAAACTTGGGTACCATGCTTGTGCTAGTAATTGTAGTATCTAATGTTCTGTAGTTAACAATTAAATCCTATTATTTTTTTGCTACCCATTGTTTGGTGGTGAACTCTTGCGATTTTAATGCTTCACAACGATTATTTAATACCCCCAGGTTCGTTTACTTTCAATGTTGAGCATAAAAATCATTTCGTGAAGTTAGCATATCAGTTCTATAAAGTATTCACAAGATATGTTGCATCTAAATAGAGCAACTGAATGTTTCCGGATAATGTCCGAACTATATTAGTCTCGTTGAGGTTTAAGAATTAGTTCTGTCCAAAAGCTATAAATAATTATTACAATAATTTTATTAATTTATTGTAGATTAACGGGACATGATTCAATTTTTGAATAATTCATTATAATGCTCGTGATGAATTAGTTTTATTTGAATTTGAATTTATTTTCTACTTAATAACACAACAAGCTTCCACAGTACTCTTTTGCAATCACTCAGGCATACAAGAAAATACAGTTACTCACCTATCAGGCAACTTACATTTACAAAATTAACTCAATCAAGAACCAACTTAAATTATGTTTCTACCCGATTTGGTTCCTCATTTCTTACTTATTTCCTTCAACCATTTTCTTTTAACCATACCTAAATAATTCCCAAACTCCAAGATTTTCTACCTTGTTTTCATATTCATCAACTTTTCCCCCTTATCTCTATTGGTAAGTTATCTCAATTCTCAATCCTAAGTTTTGCTATAATTTCTTTAGTTTCTCTACATTCCACAATTATTACATGCCAGAACTATCTTGCATTCCACACATCGGGCATTCCTCTATATTTAAACCTCCTCTTATTCCTTTCAGATTCACTACCCCTGTCCGGGTCCATGCGATTCCCTCCCTCATTCACCTATCACCTTCATCCACATAATTCTGTCTACCCCATATTTCCTTTAACCCCCTATAAACCCTCAATGTTTTTTTTTTTTACTACTAAAACTACCTAATATTTCCTGTCTTTCTATATCATCAATGAAGTATTTTAAATGTTTCAGTCATTAAACGGAGAGTTTGTTTTTTATGTTGGCTAAAATAGTTGTTACCTATATTTAGATTATATTGTTCTATTTTTCATCACATTTCAAAGAGATATGGGTTATCACTTTGTAGAAACAGTGTTTCAAAGGTAATTTTTTTTTTTCAGAAAATGAAACAACTTTGTAACATCTAGAAACATTGAAATATTGTGAGTTTAGTTAGATTTAAAATTTATCAACGTTAGAATAAGAACGAAATGTTATTATTTTCATTTTACGACAAAATTAAATAAAGAAAATAAAGAATGCAAGTTTTTCAATAACTATTGCATAAATTGCATTTGCAATAAACTAAATAAAACATTTTATTTTATTTTACATAACTTGCTATAGTTGGGATTATTTTCTGTAATTTATAAAACTTTTAATTATTAGAAATATAGTTTAAAACTGAAGTTAATTATAATTCAACATTAATTGAATAATTTAATTCATAGCACAATGTTCCGTAATTGTGCATTACGACATTCTTTGAGCTATGCTCACATACATTTTTCTATCATTTGCTATAATGTCAATTAATCTTTTTATACTGGTAGATTTCAATAGATGTATACACATATTAAATTCGAGTCCCAGGATAATAATACGTGATATATAAAGTCCTTCGACATTTTAACTGTTTACATATTTACCTACATATATTGCATATATTAAACTGCATTTATCTTAACTTTCATAAATGAATTTCATTTTAATAAATTTCTGTTTTGTTGTTCGATTCAAATTGAATTAGGATTGAATCGATTCATTTTAATTTTGTACAATTAAACACTTTTAATAATGCAAATTGGAAATACCAGTTCTATATTTGAAACACATTAAATTTTATATGCATAATCTTCCAACTTATACCATACTGATAAAAAAACCCAAAGTTGCTTTGAGTGATATTAAGTTGTATCTTTTACTTAAACTCTTTTAATCTAGGCGAAACACTCTATCGCAAAGTAGAAATAAAGAATAGAAAGATCTCCTTTATTAGATTGATTAGATTTTTTTAGCATTAGATTGAATAGTTACTGTTTTGCAGTCATGCTCGGAAAGTAACCTATTCTTTATGATATTTCTATTATCACGGACTATTTCACTTACGTGACGTCATATTAAAATCGATCAATGGAACGAAACAAAAAAATTTAATTTGACCAATCACAGCTGGATACCCCAGTGAAATTATCGAAACAAATTATTAAATCCGTTTTATCACGCAACGTGCATTCGTTTTGTGGTCAGTGTAGCCAACTCTATATCTGTACTATACAATTTCCGAGCACACATCACTGACGACTTTTCTGTGTTTTCAGTAACTGTCAATTTTGCTAACTTCATTTGTATTCACTCAAGCAATTGTTTTTGCGCATTCATCCAAACATTCTGTAATCATTTTGTAAATTATGTAAGAATATCTGCTTAAGCAACCACAATTCTTAATAAGCAAATTGTTCAGAATGCTAAAATAGATTTTTTTCTGTTTTATTTTTTCTCAGTAAATCGAACAGTAGCGACTGTAATAGTCGACTTTCGTCTATTTCATTCTCACGGTTTCTAAATAGACTCATATTCATAAGTAAGTATAACATTTTATACAATTGTTGATAGCCCATACGCGAATTTCAAATGTATATTACTTTTATTCTTATTCTATTCATGAAATAGGCCCACACCCGTATCTGGCTCTTCTCTGTTGCCATTACTGACAATCGATATTCGCCTGTTGTTTGAAAAGGTTAAATATTCATAATACATATGTACAGCTATTACCATATTATAAGACAAGTTTACAAGAATTGTATTTAAATTCTTATTTTATTCGTGAAATAGTTCTAATAAATATCACTCGAGGGTCTGAACTTTCCAGATAAATTCACGAATTTATTCAGATCCTCTTGTGATATAATTTGTGTAAATTTAATGGAATGGTTTAATGCTAACTGGCAAAACTGCATATCTAGTCTTAAATCTAGTATGTACATTATTAATTATGTTTCATTTGGGATTCTACATTGATAATAAATTAACATGAACATACAAATGAGATTTGAACTATAAATACTATTTTTTCTTTTAAATACTTAAAACAACTGTTATGCAGACTGTTTTTATATTTTCATGCTATGGGTTCTTTTACAATCTATTAAATTATAGTGTTATGTTTTGGAAATGTATTTGAGTTACAAAATTTTTTCCATATAATATAGCTTATCTTTAACAGAGAATTCTTTATTTAAATTTTTTTTTAATTTAACAATACTTTCCATTTACATCGATGCTTGATTAAGGTATTTTAATGGAAATAAATATAATTTAATGAGAGTATCTGGTGTTTATAATCATAATACTAGAAGACAAACTAACTTGGTCCATTCCTCTTGTAGATATTCGAGAACTCAAATTAGTTTTATTAAACAGGCGTCTTTTTATATAACAAATTATCTTATAGGGAAAGAAATTATTTAACTCTTGAGTAAAAACCTTTTATTAAGTCACACGTTTATAACAAAGTATTAATATTAAGTTTTAAAATCTAGTATTTCATTAAACTTGATGAATCTACCGATTTTTATTCTTTGTTTTAATAAGATAAAACATTTAGAGTATAATCATTTGATAGTCAATAAATGATATTGTAACTGCTTTAATATTAAGCTATAAAATCACTACAAGCTTATTCTCTTAACATTTAAATTTTATGAACCATCTGCTACTAATTGACCAGCGATATAATGAAAATAGAAATTATCGGATATGTCCTTTACAATAATTAACATTATAACCCTGATTTGCATGTGCCAAATGAGCTACATAGATAACAACACATGGGCACGATGTGCAACGCTTACAAATCGAGCTTTATTGCCTGGAGACTCAAACCAGATTTATTGACCATAGCCTGTAGAATGTCCCGACCAGGGTAGCCCAGGCGGTCGTGCTTGGGAGTCACATTTGAAAGATGCTGAGTTCAGATCCACCTGCCATCTTGAATTTGGGTTTCTTTCGTGATTTCCAATGATCACTTAGGCGAATGCTCCATGGATATTTCCTCGCCATGACTTTTCCACTCTCCCAATTCCATATAATTTCTTTTCATTGTTTCTGATGCAAATTCGAAAGTGCTAAGGCAGGGTGAGTGCTGCGGTGTGGCAGTGGTTTGCGCTTTGGAAAGATTTCTTACCCTGCGCCTGTGGTCATTTTGAGAGACTCGAACTTGAAGTATCGGAAACAAGGTAGGAATATCGCTCGTAGACCTTGGCCGTCCTCCCGAAAGTGCTCCCATGAGGTTGTAGGCACAAATGGCAGCCATGCAGTCAGGCGGAAATACCAAAATTTCCTCCTGCGCCCTAACATTCCAATCCTACGCGGTTATGACTTTAGACACTGTCTTTATTTTACTATAGTTTAATCCCTTTAGTCCACTAGAATACTTTCCGAATTTAGAACGAAGAATTTAAGTTGCTACTTCTTCCTGCACTCGATTATACCTGTACAAAGTGAGCCGTACGTAAAATACAATCTACCTCTTTTGCTTTTTGATTAATTTGAGTCCTGTCAAGTTACAAGGGAGTCCTTACTATAGAAGTAATAAATTATAAATTAAGAATACATTAAAGGAGCTAAATTGATTTGTTTAATTTAAAATGTCTAGTTTTGTAAGTATGCAAATGATATACTTAAGTTACTTTCTCATCTACTCTATAGTGTTCTGCTAGAGGTTTAAACTTTTCTTATATTTTATGTATTTAAAACTTAGAATTATTTGCTTTAGATAAACAAATATTAACATGCCTAAATCATATTGCACGTTTTTGTGCAAGGTGTGTTTATGTTTACTCTTAAATGATATCATAAAATGAATAAATACTTCTGCATGCAAGTACGAGTGTATTGGAGTAGAGTCCGTCTGGCAGCGGTGTTCTTTTACGTGAGACCAGGCAGCTTTAAACGTTTCGCTTATAGCTATACTTTGAAAGGAAAAAGAGAAGGACAAGAATTAAGCGGCTGTGTTCGTATCTTTTTAGCACGATGTTTATGGGGTCTTAATAGTTAAGAGAGAAGCGGTGGCACGCGTCTACACGACTATTACCAGCAGCTACAAAGCAATAAAGAACGGCCTGGTGGGAAGAGCACTGCGCGGGCCACTTTGAGCTGACATCTTTATGGTGTAGGTTTTATATTATGGGTTTCTGTGAACAAGAGGGGTCCGGTTTAGAAGGGTTCAAGAGAGATAGAGAAAAGAAATGGGCGTTAATAGGAACCAGTTAAAAGGGAAAAAGAGAACGAGATTGTACAAAGATCTGATTATCGGAAAGCTTTGTTAAGTTACATCATTGGGAATTAAATGGTCCGTTTCCACCGTTCTTTTCCATTTTTCGTCCTTTTTTTTCCCCTTCACTCTTTTACACACTCTCACTCTACGACGTTCATTCATGAAACTCTCTGCGAGAAAGTTAACAAGCCGGTGTGAATCGCTGCTTACTTACAGTTGAATAAAATTAACGCTGACCGGAATCAAAAGCAAGGGGCTGTCCGTTCTCGGCCGTTTGCTGGTTAAATGGTGGGACAGGTCGTTTAGAGAAGAGATATAGCATGATAAAATTAGGGAGTTTATTGCTTGCGGAAGAGGTGGTCCTCAACGAGCGACGCTGCTCGCTCAAGAACGCCATAAGTGATGGCGGCGATTAACTCACGTAGTTCAGGGCAAGGGACAAAAACTTAATAAAAGAGCTAATGAAGTGGTAAGTAGATATGTCGTAAAATCCACTTTTCCTTTTACATGATACTTCGATAACTTTCTCACTTTTTACAACCTTGTGATAGCATAACGAACACAATGCCGCCTTTTATTTGGAGACGTGGAATGTGGGAGAGACAATCGTTAAACCTTCAGTTTTCATATTTTTCCTCATTATTTTTCATAATATTAACTTGCATAACTAACCAATTTCATTTATGCAACGAGATTCATTGAGGGATATGTGTGCTGGAATTCATTAATTTTGTTATTATTATTATTATTATTATTATTATTATTATTAAATTAAAGTGTTCACTTTTGCTTGATACTTATTTCGGTTCACTACAGCTACCTTAAAGTGTTAGACTTAATTTACTTAATAAATAAAACCTGTTCCGAACCGTCGTTTTTTCTTGTGGAAGAAAAGTTTGGAATTTCCTAAGCAAATACCAGCAATGTATTGCTCTGAGAGGCATCGGTTTTAACATTTCTTGTAATGCCTATTAGTTTAGCATATTGTATCATTTTATGTTTTCGGTAAAAATATAAGTACTAAAATAAAAATACTAACTTTGTGCGTGACGATTCTATCTCCCAGTATATGCCCAGTGTTAGTACAAAGGTAGTCTTTCATTCTGAACGATGTATCCTAGTCAGAGTTACTGTCTAAATTGTTAAGGCGAGGTTTTAACCCAGTGATCCAGGTATTCATTTTCTAAATTGTAATTTAGTCAATTATAACTTTGGTTTTTCACAGTATTTACATATATGTGGTCAAAGCAGGCATTTTAATTCTAAACTGTAAATTCTCATTTAAATGGATTTTACAGGGAATGTGTATTCAAAGCAGGTATATTTGATAGCATTTTGTATTTGCTTGAATAAAATTGGAAATGTTATTACTGTGCCTAATTGCATTCTGTGCATTGGGCAAGATTTTCTACTGTAATATTATTAAGCGCGTGTTTTATGGGTAGCTATTTATTTCCATGTGAAAACTCAGCTTTTACTGAAATGCTTCAAGTTTTGAATTGTTATAATGAATTTAATGGATGAGTTTATAACTTATTTTTTATTTATACCGGGGCAAAACCTAACTTTTCTCGGTCCGAACCTGGGAGTAAAGTCACATTACAAAACTTCTCGCTAACCTGCAGTGGTTATATCACAGTATCAACAACTTGGAATCGTAGTCTTATTTTAATATCTTGACTAATAGTGTGACTATCACAAGTTATGTGGTTGAAGAAAACTTCTTAAGTGTTTAAAAATATATGATGCACAAATCATTTTTTACAAAGCATGCGTCGGTCCTGATGGTGTAGTGGTAGCCATACTTGCCTTTTAAGCCCAAGATCGCGGGTTCAAATTCGGCCAGGATTTATGCATTTTTTCGGGCGTAAAAATCCGAAGTATTGCTTCCTTCGGAAGAGAAATAAAGCCGTGGGTCCCGTGTCGTACATTTACGGCACGATAAAGAGAATCTCAAGCCTGAAAAAGAGGCCTCTGAGCAAAATTTGTCAGCCATTTTACGCTCTGATTTGAATGGGACGCTGATGACCTGAGATGTTAAAGAGTGTTCGTAAATAAACCAAATTAACAACTAAGCATGCCTTCTCAAACTGAAGCTTATTTTACAATGTGTTAAACAGGTTTAATACTAATAATTTATCCTTCAGCGCCCAAATTCTTTATTCCATTTTTTTACATTTTGAATTAGTTGTTTATAAATTTGCAAATACTAATAAACATGGATGTATGAACTCTAGAAAAACGCAACAGCAGTTGACTAGGTGAATTAATAGATGGACTTAAATACGATTAAGAGGATAACAGGAGGCCAAGAATAATGTCATAGATGAATCTAATAATTAGGAATATACGTTAGTTCAATCACATAGTTGAATAGCACAAAGTGCATAGATGAATTTGTCTTATATTCAAGCGACCGAAATAATCTCTTTAATGCTAGATGGTTAGAAACGTAGTAGTAAATAAAGGGTGAAGATCCTTTATTGATTGCTATACCTTAGTTGATTGTATAAATTTCTATTTATATATACAGAGTGTCTATACGAATTATTTCAGCTAAGGCTTTTAGTATTCTTTTTGGATCCATGTGGTCTACTTACATCAGTAGCATTCAAATATTCAACAGAGGTACATGAAAACGTTTAAGTTAAATTCGAACAGCACGTCTTTTAAACCCAAGTCATGGCATTGAGCCTACCAACACAATACGCCCACGTCAACATACGCGCGCGCGGTATGCCTGTAGAAACAAATGTTTTCTGTTTTATCGACAGCACCAGTCATTAAGGATGAGCTATGCTCTAGATGGCGTCACGATAAGCGAACCTGAAAATAACCCATCAAACTCTGACGTCACCCCTCACCGTACAGTATTTACTTCTCAACTGTTTTAAACGACCTACCCCCGGATCTATAAAAAATGATGTGTGAGTGTAGGGAAATGATGGCCTGCTAATAAATTTCAGCCTTCTGCCCGCTATTGACCAAGTAATATAGATAATGTTCTGGTTTTAACGGGGTCATGACTGCTGTTGAAAATGACTTATTGCTATTAAAATTGTCAGCAAGGGTTATCTCTGGTCACAGTATCTGGAAATAATATTGTGCATAGAAACAAAGAGATGTGTTTATTTTTTATATCAAAAGATGTGTCCCCCAGGAGAGGATGAAACTGTAGACTACAATAACAGTCATGTTTATAGATAACACAGAAATAAATATAAACATATTGTCGCTATTTTTTTCCGAATATGTATCAAGTTGTTGCAAGGTCGGTGCGTTAAAGATAAAACTTTTTGTTTTCAATGACTCATATAATCCAACACAGAGTTCAGAGTTAATGACTATCCCATTTTAGTTTTTAATATTTGTTTAAATTAAAATAATATTCGTTTATCTTAATATGGTGACTGATTTTTCTTTCCTACCAGCTATGGACAAAAATTTAGATTGATTTAGTAATCATAAGGGACCAATTTTTAATGATCTATAAATGTATTGAAAACATTAATAAAGTGACAGAAAAATTTATAAAATACATTAAATTTAATAAACTAACCCAACATTTGAACGAAAATATAATAGTAACAATATGTATATTGCTCACATATTATGGGGCATAATTTACAAATAACACTTTTTTGAATTAAAATGCAACATATTTTATAATTTGGTAACAGTTAAGAAAAGACAAATAAATTATTAATTATTATTAATTAACATGTCAATCATTTCTATTTTTACGTTTTATGCACAGTCACATAAGTGAATAGTTGCACATCTCTATATTGTCATTATTAGCGCTTTATGCGACATCTAAGTTGAAAACATCTGAAAACAATTATTTTCGTGTATCTAGTTGAATGTCTTATCGGATGGAAACGTTTCGATAATAAATTTAAAAACTATGTACGTGAACGATGTACAGGCTTCAATTCTTTATCTTATTTGCAATACATAGATAACGACGAACATATTCGAATGAAAAAACGTCGATTACCGGCTAGCACGTTCTTGTACGTTAAAAACTCTAATGTTTACAAATTGAGGTTCAATTAAATTTCTCCAGCTCAATGTCAGCTGTACTACATTAATATCTTCCAACTCCCGAGTGATGAAACACCAAACTTTATAGTTCGAATTATTGTCAAGTACACGTTTCATTATCCCTGATAGCAATAACCCATTATCATCAGGCACATTTTAAAGCATCTTCGGTTTTTCTAACCATATTGATAATCTTTCTGAGGGCTATTTTATCTCTCAGATCTACAATGAATACCGCCGAAGTCGTTAAGGCGCGGACTCGTGAACGGGAGGTCTGGGGTTTGAATCCCGCAAGGACTCTTCTCCCTGACTGAAGTTTTTTCCAGATTTTCCTCAGTCCTTATAAACGGCTAATGCCGGGGAGGTACCCTAAGCATAGGCCTGGAACATTTCCTTCCTTAAAAATCCTTTCCCAATATATCATTTCATCTCATGTATCATCGGTGTCCCTCGCCTGTGGTGCCTCAGTAGTAAAAACGGGCGTTGAATATCGTTCATTATACTCCACAATGAGTAATGAAACGTTTAATGTTTCAGTAGTATGCTCATTTAAAGTTCCAACTATAATATAAGCGTAAATGCCACTAAATAATGAAGAAACAAATTCCACTAAAAATGACAAAATAAGGACCCAAAACTTAAAAAAAAAAGTACCTAATAACTTAACGTTATGTAGAGGACAGGTCGAGATTTGTGTACAAGTTATCTATGACTATAAAGCAGCAGTTAAAAGAAAGTATTTCTGTCAAAACCTCGGCCTAGTAATAATTAGAAATGGCACATTGCCTTTGGAGAAAAAAGATAATAGCATAAGCATGATAGAGTACATGATATCAGAAGAGGATAGTTTGTGATTGCAGTGCATACACCTTCTTTTGTTTACATCGGAACGCTAGGCAGATTTCCGGGTCGTCTATGCTCTATTGTCAATTCTAGATTAACTTCGTGCTCATTATAGCAAATTTTTCATTACTAGTAATAATACTAGTGTACAAAACATCATCCGTGCTATTAAAATTGGAAATAAAAAATATCTAGCTATATGTAAATGAAGAAGTTTAGACGAGGAAGAAACACTAATGTATACAGTAAATAAGGAAATATAGAAAACGCTCGTAAAAGTAATATATGAATAAGGATTATTAAAAAGTTTTAAAGTAAATGTAAAACAATGTCAACACAATTCACACGTTATTTTAGCCTTTTTCAGGATACCTTTTGAATACCAGACAAAAAGCCTGAAGTAATATCCCCCCCCCCCATATATTTTCCGTTTATTTGCAGTTTCATGGAAATAGTTTCAAGGTGGTAAATGTAGATATGGAGGATAATCTTATGAAGTACTGTTATATGGGCATAAACCGCTATTTTCACGTAAGAACGTATGATTGTCAATATAAAAACAATAAAATTATGACAGCTTCAGCTCTTCAAAGCCAGAAAGTCGTGACCGTTCAGAGAGGTCATAATAGACACCGTGTGACAAAGGGTGACAAAAATCATATATCTGAGATATTTAAAGTTTTTGATTAAATGAAGGACGAAGCCCACCGCACCGGAGGCCATATATCACGTCTGTAGTCGGTCGGTATTTTGAAAAGCCGGCCGTGCTCTGACTTGTTTCATTGTTTTCAGCTGTGGCAAGGCCGTCCATATATCACGCGACAGTCTGCAAATATTTGCACAGGGCCATGATGTGATCCGCAGCTGCCCTGACAGAACATTACGGTTTTTGCGCGCAATTAGTATCGAACTTCCCTGCGTTACAGAAAGCTTAGCTGGTGTAGTTGCATAATTTTAATACCTCATCATTTATGCCATATACACTCAAAGCATGGTTTTTCACAAATATTATAGCTAAACTTCTCTACAAAAACCGTGGGTCATTTTAATTTAGGTATAAAAACAATCTTAACTACGAACTATTGAATGTTTTTGCCAAGACCAAGTGACATTAAGTAAAACTATACCATACTAGTGTCATATTCATTTATTTTTTTACTCAACACAAAGACATATACTTATTGCTAGAACTAGGCTAGACCGTTCAGAATAAACATTGAATTATACGAAGATTAAACGCTCTCTCCATTGACTAATTCTGAATATGTAGTACACGGTTCTTATTTCCACGGTTTGTGTGGAAAGTAACTGGCAATGGAACAGTTGAACTAGGGCGATCTTAATGAAATTGGTAAAATTCATATAATGTAACTGTAATGACCATTTTGCCCCAAACAAAACACACACAGGTGACAAAATATGTATACACACTTCAAGCAAAGAAAAAACTGTGTTAACATAACAAAACTGAATTCACATAAACAGAAAATGATGAGCACTAATCATCTTAGACTTTTACAGTTACAACAGTTGCTCAAAATGCCCACCATCGTCGTCGATACACTTCTGAGTACGTTGAACTAACGGATTGAGCAACGTTTGCGAAAGTGTCCTCAGCGATTGCAGCACATGCCGTTTCAATTTCTTCCCGAAGTGCTGCCAGTGCAGCTGGTTTTCTACGGCATACAACATCCTTAAGAGTTCCCTATAGGTAGAAGTGCAAAGGCAGTTCTGTTCTGTGCACATGTCTCCATTGTCTTTGAACTTCAACAACATTCTCGGTTTTCCAATAACACTTCAAAATTGCTTTCCGCTGTTCAAACGATAATCTTGGATCCATTTTGTTGTAGCAATGTTGCTAGCATAACGTAATGTGAGTCACATCTGTTTACAAAACATCATACTACACATTACTGTTGTTTTTCGGTCCAACTTTGAAATATATTAAATAGATATCTACTGTGAAAGTGTGTATACATTTTTGGCACCCTTTGAATATATATTAAATTAAATTCTTAGCATATATATATATATATATATATATATATATATATATATAAGAATTTAATTGTATGTGACAGAGCTCAATGCAAATTGATCTATTATCAGTGGCACGATTAGGCAAGATCCGATTCTACAATTTCCCATATCTCGTGCTACATCACTGACCAAACACGTTTGCAAATCGGATGTTCCAGAACTTATACAACGTAGAAGCCGTACCATTTCAACTTTCATTACAAACAACATAGAAGTATTAGAACCCTAGTTTTTAAAGAATTTGTACACGTATGATCTAGTCCCTTTTTCCTCTAAAGTCCTATATTTGAAGTTTCTGCGTCATATATATCCAGGCTTTTAATGCATTAACTAATGGAACTCCAATCTCTTTTATTTGTGTCATTTTCACTCTCAGCGGCATTACTATTAGTTACCCTCCTGGAAAGTTTAATCTCTGCATGCTTTCATTCAAAACGTTGTAGTATTTTTTTCAATGATATTTTCAAATCTGTTCAATGTTTTTTTTTTTTTTTTTTTTTTTTTTTGCAATCTTACGACTTATTCTAGTCTCTAGTATATTAAAAATATTCGTTGCATTAATATTTTACATCGTGTTTTTATAAATGGAAACTGACATTTTTTAACATTGTACGTTCATCTATATTTTCGTTCAACTGCCTACATACTCAATGACACTAACAGAAGAAAGAGAAACAGTTTTTCTTGTGAGGACATTTCAGTCAGTAATTGCATATTACAGATTCTGAGACACACAATACAGCAGATGGAACTTGAAGGTGGTTCCATGCCATTTAGACTTGGCTGGCAGCACGTAAATTCGATATAGTCTGGTTATATTTGATATGCTTATAATATCTAATAACGAAAAACAGAGTTTCTAGGTAAAATCATCAATACACAAATTAAAATTCTATTAATCCAAAAGACAAATGTGTGATGTTGGTCATTGTGAGAGAGTATACATTCTCTACCGCCACGGGTGGCCGAGGTCGTTAAGGCGCGGACTCGTGAGCGGGAGGTCTGGAGTTCGTTTCCCACCAGGATCGTCCTGGTGCAGTTTTTTCCAGGTTTTCCTCAGTCCTCATAAATGGCAAATGCCGGGGAGGGGCCCTAAACTTAGGTCTGGAACGTTTCCTTTCTTTAAAAAAAAATCCTTTTCCAATGTATCATTTTATCTCATGTATCACCAGTGTCCACCGTCTGTGATGCCTCAGTGGTAAAAAGGGGCGTTAAACACTATTAAAAAAAGGAGAAGTGCTGTTCGGATTCACCAAAATCAATAATTACTCTTTCCTTACTATGAAAAACCTTTTTATTTTATGGATTCCTAAACTTATCCCGTATGAAAAATCGACAATTTATCAAAAATATTTGTTAAACAACCTCAGTGATTATGTATTGGGCTTTGTCTCCATATAATATTATCGTGGGCATTGCCTGACCGCTGTGCGTCAATACCAGTGATTTTTAACTAGTATCACATATCATTTATACATTAATATTTGGTTTACTTTTATTATTAATATAATCGCCAGCGAACTCCCGCTGCTTCTCTGTTTCTATCTGTATGCAATATAATGCTCCAATCACTGTAGGAATCTGAAATGTTTGCTATGTTCAGGTCATTTAAATTACCTGATAAAATAATATTTTCAGCAATATCCGGATACTGTATTATGTACAGTGGTGTGGTCAATGCCAAACTCTTCAGCTACTCCACTCTGAATCTTTTAAAGCTATTTTTAAGCTATTTTTGTAGATTTTGGCAATTCCCTTGTGGTAATTCTGAAAAAGTTCAGGTGAAAAGTTTTCTAATATATCTAAGATTATGCAGGCTTTTAATATTCTCAAAAGAAGAACTTGCAGAAAGATGAGGTAAAAGATCACAGTTACTCTGTCCCGAAATACCAGAACTATTGTTTTTGAGTCACAGACAAATAGCTCTTGTATAAAGTGATTTTGAGCCTAAAATACTGCCAGAAAATTAAGTGTAGAATCGTAATATATATATTAATGAAACATAATAATAAAGAAACACTATTAACAATGTAACAAATTAACACTAAAAATAAAAGTAGATAAAGATAAAACACAGAGAAAGAGTCACACTTGAAATTGCTATATTTCGAACTACTGCGAGTTCTTCAATGGCAATGGCAAGAAGCCATTGAAGAACTCGCAGTAGTTCGAAATATAGCAATTTCAAGTGTGACTCTTTCTCTGTGTTTTATCTTTGTCTACTTTTATTTTTAGTGTTAATTTTATATATATATATATATATATATATATTTGCTCTTTAGTTTCCATATTTTGCTGAAGAAAAAATTACAGCCCACCGGTATGAACTTCTTTTTATAACTGTCTAGTTTATAACTTTTTCAGAAGCTGCTTAAAAATGTCTTGAACACATAGGTGACTATTTGTTTGCTATTTAAAAGAAATAGAAAAATATCTTAATTTCAAAAATATTCTCCATCTGTAGTAAATGTCTATTTCTTAAATATCGCAAGAATGGCCGACATGAAAGCCCTTTTCGTGAAAATCAAATAAAATAATTGGGTAGTAAAAAATTATTACAACGAGGGAATGCTTTTGTCGATAATAATGACCGGTGAATCTAACATTAGAGCTTTTTCATACATCGATGGCCAGGATCTAAAACCAGCTAAGTTACTTTTTAACAAAAAAAAAAAAGTTTTTTTACGTGTACTTATTTAGAATTTTAAGTTTTATACAGCTGTTTAAATATCACTTATCTAGCATCAAGCTTAATATATAAATCTTTTTCTAATATCGAAATGAAACAATATTTTCTGCTAATACATGTAATTAATAGCTAGCATCAGATTGAAACAGACTCTTCTGCTAATATCACGTAATAGTCAGGTATCAGCACTCCCTCCGAGCCTTTCTGTTTCACTCCCAACCATAAAACAAGGTAATTTTGCTGCACTGTCATGTTGCAGCCTCTGTTCCTGTTTCTTGTTTAGTAGTTTGTAGACTTATAAGTTTGACATATTTTTGTGTGGTTTGCGATCTCAACTTTCGCCGTTTTCTAGTGAAATGAAAATGAGAGAGATTATTACGATTATATTAATATTAACTCTTAAATTCCGAAACTTGTTTAGTACATGTAACCACAATTGGGGTACTAATATCTTTTCAACATCAAAATATTAAGGCAAATTTAGAAGAAGATGACATAATATTTGATACCAGAGATTTGGTATGTTAATATAAAAGACAAAATAGTTAATTGTGTTAGTTTTATTGTAGGAAGTTCTTCTCAAATCTCACAACTCCTGAAGGAATTGAATTAAACATAAAATTTTATGAATAACAAAGAGCATAGGCATAGAATTAATTATTTTTCAATAATGACATTAGTAATGTATCTACAGAATTATCAGATAATGCCAGTAATTTATATTTGACTCAGTTCCCTACACAAGTGAATATGCTGAAATATTTGATAATCATTACCGTCTACTAACTCCTAGTCACAGTGATTTCAGAGACAGTAGGTGACCAGAACGCAATTTATCTAACCTCTAAAATACTGAACTCCTGTGAAGCTGCAAATTTAAGAAAAGAAAGAAAACGAAGGCGAAAAGAATGGTATAACATAAAGTGCATGAGTACTATTCTTATAAACTTGATTTCTTGAGTATCTGTTTGTTCTTATAAGATTTTTTACTGTACAATTGGAGAATTTTTGTTAAACATGTTAGCCTAAGAATAAAGCTAAAGCATAGCCCAATTATTAACTTGTATACTAATGACAGAATTAATTAAAATACACAAGAGTTTGTAAAAGTAATATTACAAAGAGTGTATAAGATATAAACATAATTTACTGTTAAATATGGGGACTTTTGTAAGACTTATATCATATAATTATAAGAACTGTTCAATATAATAAGACTTATGCCACCATGCCTTTAATTTCAATAACACATATCTGACTAAAAACATTACTATTTAGAAGTACACTCTTAAAATTGCACTTAAATCAACTTAATATTAACAAATACCCTTATCAAGAAAGATATAAAATTATCAGTGACCTATGTGTGTTAATTTAATTAATGAAAGGGTTTTTGTTCCTCCCAAAAAGTCAGAAAAAAAACTTACTTAGTGTTAAAGCTAAGCTATCAATAATTAGAAATACTTGAATGAAATAATAATGACATTGGAATGTATGTAAAAGAAAAGGCATTCATTTATTTGTAAAAATTTTACGTCAGTGCCTGCATACTTAAAACATGAAATGCTTACATACATTTTCTTATGTGTGGAAAAGGGTTTTCATTTCAGTGATTAGTTAATAAATATTTATTAAAAGTCTGCTTTTAGAAATGTGCTTCAAAGTTCCATGTCTAATGAACTCGATAAATTCTTTCATGAGATGATGCCCATGACAAAAAAAATGGGTTACTTTTTTGAGCAGACTTATGATTTGCAAAGATATATACATTTTCTCTTATATTTCAATTTTTCTCAAAAGCCTGCCATACACTCCAATATGAAGATAAGTATTTAACTTTCAAAATATTCCTTGAACAAATTCCAGAGAAAAGCTAAAAGTCCTACTCTGTCCAGCAAAAAATTAAACTCCAAATGTCCATTCTTGTATCTTACATTGTCTGCCATGTTTTTTTCTTCTTCTTCTTTTCTGTTTTTGGTCATGGGCAGCTAGTACACGTTGATGTTATTTGATTTAATGAAACGTTGTGTTGTAAGACAGGAAAGGTAGACATTAATTTTCATTATCTCTGATGCAATAATTTTTACATTGTGTTCTTATGACAAATATCAGTGAAACGACGCCAAATCAAGAAAAACAAACACGATATTTGTCACAGTTATTTTCCGCTTTACTGCCACAAGTAATAAAGAAATGGTTTCTATACATGACGTGACTTCGATGGCATAAAATAAATATTGTGTTCTGTAGTTCATTTGAAGAAAAAGCAAATTTTAGACTGGCGGTTGTAGTGGTAACGTGCTCGACATGGTTAAATGAATCTTTCATTGAGTTGTAACAATAATTTAGAAAAACTTGTACGAAGATAATTTCTTTTTTAACGTTCCAGTAGGCTTTCAGAAACAAAAGAAACAGGCGATTGTGCGTGTCGTGAAGCGAGGAAGAGGGAATTGATCTTTCAATTCATGAGAGACAATGCCCGTATTTTAGCCACAGCTAGGAAAAACAAATACTAAAATATCTTGTGTTACTTTTTATCAAATAGCTAACGTAATTGGGATGTACATTGAAATACGCTATTTAAATAATAATTAATATTTAAAAAATCGAAAAACTTCTAGATTCATGAGACGGCAATAAAAAAGTTCGTTAAACGTTAAATTTCTTCACGAGCACAAACTAATTCGTGCACATAAAGAAATGCTACTGAACATCCATAACAAAATTAACGAACTTAAAGGAAACAGATGTACTAGATATTGTCATGCACTGGCCTATAACGAGTAACGAGGCTTTGGAACAACAGCGACGATAGTGTGTTAATGAACAACAGCAAAATATTTTCAGTATATAAAGAGGGGTCTTAGACAAGTAATATGAGATAAAGAACTTAAGGGCTACAGACCTAAAATGTAGATCTTATGGGCTAATGAAGTAATTGCATTTTGTTGCTTATAAATTCATACTGAAGCTATCTATATAGGGTTAAACTTTGTGTTAGAGCAGCTTTCCGCCTACTTAATAATCAATATTAACCAATGAAAGGCGTTTGCACAATTTAGTGTTAGTTTAATGCTCTAAATTTCAGACTAAACATATGATTGCACGCCGTTGCATTGTTGTGCTAATAGAAACAAAGTCGCTTTTCTACAATTTTGCTATGTTGCAAATGTAAATGTAAATTGTTTCATGCAACAGTTGTTTGTTTTGCAATCAAAAATATATCAAATTAACTCTTATAATAAATTACAAGTTTAATAAAGGGAGAATTATACTTCTAAACTTGCCGACATGCCCCTTATTTATGGGAAAGCAAGAGGCTAGTTAATTCCTTAATTAAACTGAAATAAGATACCCTGACATACTTTTTATTACACCGGACACTAATGCTATGCCTGTTTTGAAAATTAAAAGAATAATATATAACTGGAATTATTATTGTTATGAATATGATAAAATAAAAGCTTTAAAGGTGCACCAAATGATAATGTAAATAATTTGATAATGGTACATTTCCCGTAATTAATAGGTCAGCTATTATTTATTACCATTTCAAATATAATTTGGTAAAAGTCAGTGGCGTGAATTCCCTTTTGACATTTTGAGCCCTAACATGTATGTCTGAAACATTTACCATTTGTTTATCTCAAATTACTGGTCTAAACTCTCTATTTAGGAGATGTGTAGTTCATTAATATCCGATATATACAGCGTGTAACAAAATACCGGAGCAAATTAATGTAAACATATATCCGGAAACGCCTGGTTTGAAAGATAACAGTCAACATGTTTCGTAGTGAATGATCTAACAATTAAGTTTGTTAAAATACTAACGAACTTTTAGACAAATGTGATGTTATCGATGCGGAATTGCATTGTGATGTGTTGCCATGGAGATTTCTTACGTTTGACTTGTGCTGCGGTTCAGTTTCATTTGAGCGGCTAACCATGGCAGGCCATTCTTCATATCGTGTGAACAGATAGATATGATTTTTATATACGGTTGGGCGAATGTTAATGGAAGCGAAGCTGTGCAGCGTTCTCCGACCAATGACAGCCGAATCATAAAACTTTTCAGCATCGGTAACATCATTCATTTGTCTGAAATGTTTATTATTATTTAAACAAACTTAAGATGTTGGCTCATACCTAGGGACGCATTGAATGTAATCTTTCAAAACTAGTTCATAAACCAGACATTTCCAAGCAAAGTTTGCATTTATTATTTCCGCTTGTAATAGTAAAAGGGTGTTTAACGCCCGTTTTTACTACTGAGGCACCAAAGGCGGTGGACACTGATGATACATGAAATGAAATGATAAATTGGGAAAGGATTTATTTTTAAGGAAGGAAACGTTCCAGGCCTAAGTTTAGGGTACCTCCCCGGAATTTGCTATTTATGAGAACTGAGGAAAACCTGGAAAAAACTCATTCACGGAGAACGATCCGAGTGGGATTCGAACACCGGACCTCCCGCTTACGAGTCCCCTCCTTAACGACCTCGGCCACCCGTGGCGGTTTTTCCCCTTGTGTTAGTCTGAGGAACTCGCTCCCATAGTTTGACCCACTATAAATGTAGTTTGCATACAGGATGGAAGGAAACTCAGCACTATAGTGTACAAATGGAACAATTTTTCTTATGTTGTCTTGCCGAAAATAGTTATTTCTGCATTATCTTTCATGTGTTCTAACAAAAAATTATACATTTCGTTTATAATTGAATAGAAATATTCAATTGAATATTTCTGTTTGCTGGCAAGCGTAATGACACAGAGGGGAATAAAAACTACTTTCTACTTAACCATAGTTCTATCTGTAGCTTGTAATTTTATCAATGTTAAATTTTTATGTTTATTTCGTTACGGACGGTGTCTTTCCAGCGTTTTTACTTCATAGTTTTATTATTTAAAGTAGTCAACCTTCTAGTTTGTTGTGCCAGTGACTCAGGTATTGTCTTAAATTTGGAATTAAGGAATTGTTTCTAAAATTGGGGAATTCATTTAATTTCTTTGATAAACCGTGCTGAAATCCATATATTTTAACAAGGGATTCTTTATATCTTTGTGCAAATTCAGTGCTGTAGTTAGAAAAATATTTGAGAGCCAATTTTAACTATAACTTCCATAAAGAAGGTTAACGACAAGTGTTGCGCGAAACCTGTTGCTTGGGATATGCCATCTCATCTATCTGTTAGACTGGCAATATAGTTGTCGTAAATTATACGAATTGTGATTTTAAAAAAAACTCAAAACTCCAAATATTTCTGAGGCCGCCATCTTCTGCAATCCTCCTCTATTAAGGTATTGTAAATTTAAGTAAAATCTTTGCTAAATTTACTAACTCAACTCCAGCAGCCACTGCACTCCTCGCATTTTCCCGTCGGTTTCTCGACGAAAGGAGATACTTCCAAGGATTTACCTATTCTTGATTTCTCAGAGACGAGATTATATCATAAAACTAAAGATGCGAGCCTTCAGGTTAGGCAAATGGCGCAGGAGTAGTGGTGAAGGCCACAAACTTAGTGAACTACATCTCACGGTGTGGTATAAATGCCAACATAATGGAGTTAAAATATTATATGCCACATACTTGTAAAAGAAGGGAAAAAACTGATAAAATATTTGTACAAAAGGAAGCAGTGACCCAAGTTTACACAAGCATCACAAGTAAATAACCCTATAAGAATAAGACCATGATGCTTTCCAGTATGCTGTGCAAGACACACTGAAGACATTGAACCGAGTGTTCTTAATTTCAGCATTGACTTTTGTCCTGGCCTTGGTTCGAAAATATTCACATATGTAACTTCAGAGTTGACGTGATGCATGTAAACTAAACCTTTAGTTAGGTCCCACTCAACCAACCATTGCTGGCACTGATGGCGGAAGGAAAAGAGGTCGGCCCGTCCTTTCCACTACCTCATTCCTACTATAAAATATAACTGTAGCTCTCACTCCACTCGCCCACTCCGGCAAATACTTTGAGTGACATAATCTATGAGACACTTTGATTTATTGTTACATGGGCAGCGGTAGCAAAAGCTCGGTGTATGTCGTACTCCACATTTTAATAGACCATATTTCAATTTGCATAGTAACTTACGAAATACGACAGCTGAAAAAAGGAACTATGACTTGATTCACTGCGTACATATCATTACACGCTTGTGGTTTGGAACGAACCATGTCACCAATCTTAAAAGGACACTTCGTGTTTTAACAAATCTTAACGGACTTTATAACGCGGGACATCTACACAATTACTTCTGGGTGTTTCGAAATGTCTTACCGATAGCAAAAGAGCAAAAACAATGCATTTGCTGATTTGTCCCCCTATTCCACTTCCAGTAAACCCAGATGCACAAGAAATATTATTAAAACCTTTCAAGCCATAATGAGATTCAGTGAAACAAGAAATTTAGTTCTGTACAAAGAATACTTTTTAAAAACCCAGCAGTTCTCTACAGCAACAAGTAGCTGTAAGCATTTTGAAGATAGCTTACAGTATGGAATCTCCTTTGAAACTATGGGGAAATACAGCCCACGGAAATGTCAGACAGAAATTTAATGAGAACAGTACAGCTCGTTTTCACTCTCAGCATTTATAGAACAACAAAATTGATTTCTGAAGAATATAATAAAAACAACTTTGAAAATTTTAAAAAAGAAATTATCACAACGTTGGGGTGTGTTTCAAGACACCTGAGTAGTCAAGGATTTTATATGAGAAAAAGAGAAAAGGAATTTCGAGGATTAAGGCCGGAACCTCGAATTTTCGAATTATCATGCTATTGTCCTATATATTTAGGTACAGTTATGATACCGCCTGAGCCTGAATGCTCTGGAGACCTCAAAAGCTACTTGTGTTAAACATTTGACTTTGTTAAGCTACTCAAACATTTGGGTGATTGTTGGCAAGGCTTAGAAATGAATCATGGAAAATTTCGACGTTATGGCCGGATCTCGAATCACGGAACTTTAGCTTACCGTGTGTAAGTAAACGAAAAAAGCTCATTGAGTGGGCAGAACTTAACAAAGCCGAAGATTCATTACTTGAGATTTTTCATAAAATCAAATATTTGTACTGTACCATTTGTGTAAGCACTTGAATCATTTTTAAAAATATTTTGCTATGAACTTTCTAAGTAATGGTAAATACGAGTGGAGGGCATAAAGTTCGTATTATCGCGAACAGTAAAGGAAACAAATAACCACAAGTTTCAATGGGGAGGACCCTACATGCTTATGGTCTCAGCCCGCGCTGCTGTTGTACGCCGCTAGAGGGTCTAAAATAAAATAGCCTTGAAGTATACTAAAGTTTCGTTTCCCCCATTTGATGGGAAACAATGCCAAGGGAATTTACGAGGAGTTTTACTGTGTACGCCAACAATGCTTTATCATATAGTGTTGTTTCGTAGCGCAGACTCTTCCAGCGCGGGCATACCCCAGCCGTCACCAGGGAGGGTGATGTTGATTGTTTTTTGGAACTCCCATGTTGCTCCTTTTATCAGATTATGCCCCTAAGAACCAAACTGTCACAGCACAATATTTCCGTAACCTCTGACAAATCATCAAGGAAAAGTGCCCCAAGGTACTGTTTTTGCTCCACGACAACGTGTCAAACAGTGATGCATGCAACCCTTTTGCATTATGAAAGTCTGCCTATCCATACTCACCTGACCTGGCACCTAGGAAAGTCCATCAGCACCTCTGCTATGGATTAACAAATTAATAAACTAGTTACGGAAAATAAATAAATTGATAAATAATACCAAAAATATGATCTGACATTAAAAAAGGGGAGGTGGAGTACACAAATAATATTAGATTGGGTTGATGGAAACGGAGGAGGAAATTGGTACCTCAGCCACACACCAACGGCCAGTTTTTCCCACGATGGACATCTCCGAAAGGAAGGGATAAAATGAGAGAAACACTGGGTAGCCAGGAACCAGGGCGGTGAGACACAGGCGTAGATGAGGTTCCTAAAATCGTTCTCACCCGCTCCAAGGCACCCGAGTCCCTCAGAAGGGCAGCTTCCACACTAGAGGCCAAGCAGAGACCTACTCAAAGAGCGAATTCATCGCCATGCCGCAATCAGCACTAGTCCTTTTTATTGGCATTTTTCATTAAGGAACAAGAGCTGAAATGGGAAAGCAGAAAATTCACGAAAAATAAGGATCCATCCTTGCTTTCGCCTAAGTAATAAGGAGAAACCACGTGACAAACTTTAGCAAGATGGGTGGCCTCAAGGGATTTGAACCCGGAGCCTTCTGAGTACGATTTTAAGCTTACCTCCTGGGTCATTGCGTTTAGTACAGAAAAACTGGATATGTAGGTTTACAGGTTTTTGCAGCAAGGCAACTAAAATGTTCAATCTAGCATAAAGGGCCCACGAACCATTAGTAACCCCCTCGCACTATACCTGGAACATCAAAATAATGTTAGAACATGTTAACTGGTCCCTTTGCTTGTAGCCATGATCGCAGTAAATAAATGCGTGTGTAATTTAATAGATGAATATTATTAAAGGTATTTTAATTTCAATTTTAGGTTCACGAATAAAAATTGTAATAGTTATTCATTAACTTGCCTGGACATTATCCACAATGATGACAACTTGCATAGAAATACTTATGGAAGGTATCATACATTAAAGTCACTTAAAGAGGACAATATGAGTGATGGTTTTTGCTAAATTAGGTACGTCTAGTTAGGTACCAGTAGCAGTCACTCAATGAGGACAATATGAGTGATGATTTCAACTAAAGTAGGTACGTTTAGTTAGGTATCAGTAGCAGCAAATCAAGATTTAACATCTTAATGGAGCTGGAAGACAGCTCTTAATTCGCCACTGTCGTCAGGGAGAAATGAGTGATGAGGTCCAGATGACTGCGATAGCCGACTAGCCATTCCCCTCAGTGATGGACAAATTTCGCTGCTAACTTGTCTTGGAGACACCTTCTCGATTACTTCTGGCATAACCTCACGCATCAACGATCTTCTGCTACTTTCTTATCCATTTTAATGCTGCAGGAATGCCAAAAAAGTTCAAATAATGAACTGTTTGGGAATGATGCATAAAATTGCCTGACCATAGCATCCTGGAATTATATTCTTTACTTCAGAATGCATTCGTTAACCATAATCCCCCACTCCAAAATTAACATACTATAAACGTTTAGAAAGGTAATGAATTACGGGAAAGGTAAAAAAAAAAAAAAAAAAAAAAAAACCCGTGACGTGTTTAAATTATTAAGGTAGAAAGAGCAAGCTCCATTTACAGTTTCTTAGAAGTGACCTGAAAGAGGTTTGAACATATCTTCATGTTTTTCGATTACGGTATACAAATAAAGAATGGGTTAAACTACTGGTGTAACGAATTTTAATGACCGATTTTACCTACCCACTCCGGATACCTCAATGAACAATAGGAGTAACGCGATGTACCTTTACTGATTATCTTGACGGACCAACTAGCTGCACAATTGGAAGGCTCAGGTTTGAACCTTTCTTAATCCAAGTGTCCTTTAAGAACTTTTCCGGAGCTTTTCAGTTAGACGCCCATGTACTCTGAGCCTATTTGCATCCTCAACAAGTCATTCATTCCATTAATCGTCTCGAAGACTTTAGCACGGTTATTAAGACTTAGATAGATCTATTTTTAACTTTGAAGTATATTAGTTTGTAATTTAAGTTAAAGTCTTTTAGACATTGTACAGTAAAAACAAAAAATTAAAGTGTAATTTAATGAAATGAAATGCAGATTCTGTATGTAAAAGTCAATTCATGAGTTGCATAAATTTTGGAATATATGTAAAACTAAAATATTAAGAGAAAGAGAAGCAGAAATAGTTGAAACACTTAATAGTAGCAAAGAATCGCTTTGTGTTCTTCAAATTACAATCTCGTGGCTACCTGAGAACAAATACATTCTTTGAACTGTTGCAGTAGCCAATGGAGATCAATTTCCAAACAGATCTTAGCATCCTTAAAATATAATAATGAATACGCTTGCCTTCTGCCTTTGAAAACTGTATTTGTAAAACTTTTTAAACTGTTATCTATTTATGATTCTCCACTTTGTTCTAAGAGTTACTTTATTTTTCATTTTATCATATTATATATATAATATAAATGAAAAATCATTTTATCATATTATATATAATATAAATGAAAAATAAAAATAAAGTAACACCATTAACAATGTAACAAATTAACAATAATAATAAAAGTAGACAAGGATAAAACACATAGATAAAGCCATAGAAGAACTCTAGTAGTTTGAAATATAGCAATTTCAAGTGTAACTTTATCTATGTGTTTTATCTTTATATATATATATATATATATATATATATATATATAAAGATATATGTTATCTTGTAAGCTTTGTAAAGCATTTTATATTGGTTTAACTTCTACTGTTGTTTCGCTACGCATGAACAATCATAGACGTTCTGTTAAAACCAAGTCTCCCTTGCCGGTTGCCCAACGTGCCTTATCTCACTGTAAGGATTTTGATGATGCTTTTAGTCTAACTCTTATTGATGCTTTACCTACACAATGCTGTGAAAGTTTACTCAGAGATAGAGAAATGGCAGCTATATTTTTACATAAAGCGCGTATACCACCTGGTTTAAATCTTACATATTAGTTTTTTCTTCCCACACTCTCATTTCTAGTTTCATCTGTTTCCATGCATAACGTTACCTTCGATACTCAATATTTACTTTTATCACCTTCACTTGTCTAGCTTCTTGCCATTGAAGAACTCGCAGTAGTTCGAAATATAGCAGTTTCAAGTGTGACTCTTTCTCTGTGTTTTATCTTTATCTACTTTTATTATTAGTGTTAATTTATATATATATATATATATAATACAATTTAGAAAAATACAGTAGATATATTTATGTTTTCAATATTTTTCAATATCCAAAGATTAGAATACGTGATCTGCTATGGTGAAGAAAATTCCACCACATGAGATTCGAATGAAACAGGGACATTTCGAAATTAACCATGAACTAAAATGAAAGCCCGATATCGTTGCTACAACATAATTATTTAAATAAAAGGACCATCTAATACTAAAAATGAAATTTAATAAGTGCTCAAACACAGATTATCTCTAAAATGGCTGAGTTTATTTTATTTCAACTGAACATTATCGTGACTTGTTTCCCATCTTTGATTTTCATTGTATTCATGAAATAAATGCGGGTTTATTTATTTTCTTACTTTAAATTTATAATTTTAATAAGAATGAAATAAATTAGAGTAAGCACCTATTGTTTCGGTACATAGCATAATTATTTATGTGATATATATTCTGAACTTAAATCGCTGCAAATTTTCAATAATTTGACGTTCGAAGATCATGCATAACAAAATATTGTCATGTTAAACATGCCGAGGGTTAAAAAGCTTGGAGCTCATCATGTTTGTCTTATATTTCAGAAGTTATACCTCAATTAACAGTTTTATCCTAAACTTTCCCTAGCAAACAAAACGTTTATGCTCTGGAAATTCATAACATTCAATAATGCCAAGCCAATGATAACGTGTTTTTAATTGTTGCTTGAATATATCTATTTAGGTTATAATATTCTCTGTTTTGGTTGTCAGTGATCACATTCTGTAGGATATTACAGCCATAATTGACATCTCAGTTACTGATTTATATTTTATTGACTTTTTTGCATTTTGGAGCATTTATTGTAATATTCATGTTCTGTAATATGAATATAATATATTATAACAATATATTGAATTAGGTACTTTAATATTTATATTACATTTATATTCGCGGTTTATAATATATTTATAAACACCTGCAACTAATTCATGTATATGAAAAGCATATAAGTATTTATATTATATATAAAATTTATAATGGCAAAACATAAATTTATTTTACTCTAAGAAGTTTCCTGGTTAATTTCAAACGTTTTGCATTGCTCTGTACAATCTACAAACACTTGTTTTGATTGAAAATATTCGTTGTTTGATAGGATTTTTCATAAGTAAATAAAGTGAGTTTAAAAAACTTTGAAAATATGTATATTTTAAAAGATGAACTGCATATATTAAAATTTTATTTTCCATTTATAAATTTAAAAAATAATTATATATTACCCTTTGCTTATAGACCAGGAATGCACTGATATGGATATTGACCTGAAACGTCAATAAAATTTAAATTTTCCATATATTTAAAAATTAAATCTTATTTGTGCCTTTTTCTCGATTTTAAATAATGTTAATAAATAATATTTCTATAGGATATCGCTTCCTAAACGAGAAATGCTAATAGGATATTATGGATTAGTATCAATGTTTTATGTTTGTAAAATTATTTATTTATTATTAATAACACGAAACTTTAGATTCCAAGAGATTCTTTCTTCATTGCGATAAAATAAGTAAGAAACATTTCATTGTTAAAATGAAAAGGTATGTTAAAGCATTTAAGTAGCTCTTATTTCAAGTAAATTTGTTACCATTGAAAGGTTATAATGTAATTTAAATTAATGGTTAATATAGGAAAATCCGCCTTCTTAAATACTGTTTTAAGTATATTTAGGCCCCATATGTTTTTGGAAAGCAGTTCATATAGAATATAAGAGAAATAATATCAAACTATATGAGTGTTTTATGTATCTTACTATAAGCTCTCAGTAAAGTTTTCACCGTGAATTATTTCCCGTTATTTACATAACAGTGAAATTCTACATTTGTGCTATTTTGTTATAGTATATGTATTAGTATATAAAGGCAGCACTGCTACAAAAGTAAGGTACATAAAAGTAGGTGAGTCAAGAATTATTTCAAACGTTATTTAAAGACGAACACTCAACTCATTTGATCATATCAAAATATCGCTGTCTCCCTTAACACTGCTAGAAAAAGTATTAATGAAAATGAGTGGTTTTAGTGCATGTCAATAGAAACAAATCTACTATTTAGTCATAGATATTAAGAATTTGAACACGTTCTTAAAATATGGTTGTTTCTGCCGATTTGAAATATATAAACGTTAGTTGTTTCAGCATAAATGAACAGGTGTATTTGGTAATAAAAGCTGGTACCATGTTTCTTATTGGATAAATATTCCGTTATTTCTGCAAGCTGTCGTGGTTACCATCCAAAGCAGGACGCTTCAAATTACATCCTCGTGGCTACCTGAGGGCAACTACACTCTCCGAACCGTTACAATGCCCTAGGAGATCAGTTTCCAAACAGATCCTTGAAAAAAATAATGAATGCAGTTGCTATTGGATAAATACACACTTACTTTTATTGAAGCTAGATGGATTTGTAATTTATTACCTCTGATCATTGGTGTAATTCACAAATATCGTGATTTTGCATGTAACGAAACTGTAATCAAAACTATGAGAGACTGGGATAGGTAAAAGGGAGTTAGCCATACATGTTTATCTTTTTGTTATTTCTCTTACAGCACCTACAGCAGTCCTAAACAAAAAGTTGTTGTTAAAAAAATCAGTTAGTATTTAGTTGCCTAGTAAGTGAGTGGTGTAATTTTCTAGAGCATGTTAAATGATAGACGCAATTGAATTGATTAAATAAGGCTTTAGACACTAGTCACAGAGAAGTTATAGGTGCATTACTGAGCAACATGTGTTAATCATACATTGTACATTTAGAAATGTGGCTACTGCTGCTGGTAATCGTTTTATTACATCATAAAAGTTTCATTCGTACTCAAAATCAGATAATTTTAAAGTAATGATCATGAATGAATATTGAACAGAAACTTGTCATGCATAATTGACTGGTTCATAAATAATTTAATAATAAACAACACTTTAAAATCCATGGACTTCAATATCTTTAAGCGCTTTGACCCCAATACCCACAAGAGTATGACTCACTTCTTTCTTGATTATATTTGTATATGCTGCTGTTTTATTTTAAATATTTATGTATTTGTTGTAATTGTACATAAATTTACTGCGAAAATGTATTCATTAGAACAATGTTCCAGTTTTTTTTGTCCATAGTAACAGATTAATATATTAGGTCGTGTGCTTTGATATTTTATTAACGCTATAGCTTTAATTGAGAATCATATTTGTAATAGAGGAATATTATTCCTCTCTATTATTTCAAAGTGCACGCTTATGGCAACCGTATTCCGCTTTTCACTAGTTAAATAAACATTTTCCTATAGCACGGTCTAGCATCATCATCGTTTGTCATTTTGTTGTTATTGGGCTTTATTTCCTGTTTTATTTCTCTTCCTTCCAGGCATCACACAGCTTTGCTAGGTATTTTCGTTACACTTGTTAGAAAGGGAGAAAGGAACTGTGATAGATAAGAGAAAACTGAAATGAAGTCTTATTGAATCTTGCACACTGCTGCTACTACTGCAATAATAATAATAATAATAATAATAATAATAATAATAATAATAATAATAACTTAAGCTACTGTCCGTTTCACATATAATTTTTCATACTCATAAGCAAAATTATTTAACCTTTCAACCTCCGACATGTTATACGTTCAAAATAACTTTGATAGCACCTTCACTTCTGGTTTTAAGAAGATTATTGTAAAAACAGCAGGAAATTCTGAGCTAAAAAATAGTGTACTGCACGTCAGTTTTTCATCGGACACGTTGAACTATCTCGTCGGTTAGCCACCTTCCAACTGCCGACACAATCGCACCGCTATCCTCGGAAAACAACCTCGATGCGGTCCGCGTGCCGTTGAATAGAAAGCATAGAAGTTTATTTTTGGTGAGCACAGGGGTTTTCACTCAACTTTCAAAATACTGGTAAAGATTTTGTTCCTTCATTGCTCGTTGCTGCTATATATATTGGATAGTTCATACTAAAATTAGTTTTTTTTCACACAGTAACAGTATTTTGTAATATTTGGTGATATAAACATTTTATAACACTCCAATGTTATCAATTATGTTCTATATTCAATTTGATATTAATATTTTAAAGTGGCTACAAAATGCATTTTTGCATAAATTTATTTCTAAGATTTATTTGCATGAGTAGCCTTGTTGGCAACCCTGGAACCATGTCAGACTGGAAGAAAATCATCTATAGCTGGTCGCATCATTTACATGACAAGTGCATACTATAATGTCTTTCAGTGCGAAAAAAACATTTTAAAAAGTAATTTAGTGCATATCAAGATAATGAGATAAAAATTAAAAACAAAAGTTTTATTTGTAATTTTACCCCAAAATAGTTTAAAAATCACTAATTACCATCATTATGATACAGGTAAAATGACACTGATATTTAGAATAATACATTTCTTTCCTCTTAGCGAGAGACATGCGAACTATCTTTCTGAAACTCGAATCGTTTCGAAATTATTGGAATAAATTTCGTTTATAGCTACTAATTTATTTCTGAATAACAAGAGTTGTTCAAAAATGGAAAGATACAAATGTTAAAAGTTATTTTTAATTTTTTCTTGGTTTCACAAATGTCACTTTTAACACTTGTATCATAACTATTTTACTTCGTCATGGAGTAACCAATGAGAATAAATAAACCAATGTTTGCGACATAGAATATGCAGTTAAACATTAAATTATCGCAATGTTTAGTTCACACAGTAGAACACGAAACACAGTCGAGATCGGAAATACTATTCTAACTGAAGTACGCACACTGTGTTACAAGTTTAAAATCACAATATATAAAGTATTTTTTATAATGTAGCATAATAAATTAACTTTAAAATACAAGTAATACAAAATGCATATCTGTGTTGAACCATTTATAAAGTAGATCGTGTAAGATTAACAAATTTCCAGTTTTATAATTTAATTTACTAGAGAATGCAGCAATAAAATAAAATTCTAATATTACCTTTAGTACATGTTCTATGCAGTGCCTGCTGTTTATAGGACATTTGGAAGTGTTGCGGTCTCTGATATTCTGTTGATCTATATCTTTCTTAAATTCAGTGCATCAGAAACGGGCACACACAGTATGATTAGGTTACTGTTAAATACTATAGAAATTCTGTGGGTTGATAACATTGAAATTCTTTCTTTTGTAATAATTGTTATGGAATTTTTTCTATTTTGTTTTAAAGTTTGCCCACGTGACCTTAATATCATAAACGCTGTTATTATTATTATTATTATTATTATTATTATTATTATTATTATTATTATTATTATTATTATTATTATTATTATTATTATTATTATTATTATTATTATTGTCAGTTACAACTTCATTGGACAACATTTGTGTTATTTTTGCAGCCAGAATCGGTCATTAGATGGCATAAATCTACTAGTAAACTTAGATATAATAACAAATTAAAATTTTATGGTTTATAAATTACAGTAAAGCACTAAATAATCAATGTTATACGCTTAATAACAGGAATAACAAGTTTTAATAAATGTTACTGAGAGCGGTGGCTCAAATGATAACGCTTGGGACTCATATTTGGGAACATCCGTGCTCATATCTCTTGGTACCTGCTATCAGACTATGTGTTTTTTCGTAGTACTGGGAATTTTTCCTTTACACGAATTTTTGCCTCTCCCATTTACTTCTGTTTATTCATTACAGGGTAAAAAAAGAACAGGCCAGGTAGGTTGGTGCAGTGTGCGGTGTGGTAGTGGCTTGTTCATTAAAAAGGTTTCTATCCCGGCATATGGAAGCGGTCCTTCTGAGGGGTCTGAACTTCTTGTTTTGTCTGTCGAGATGTTCCATCTGGAAACTTTGTTAGAGATCCCGTTTACTCACCGTCCCTGGATTTTGGCCGCCTGGTGTCTCCCCCACCACATAAATGCCCCATTGGGGGCGTATACACAAACTTTCAGTCCTTGAGTAAGGCTGAAGTACGGAAATGTTCTATTCCTTCCAGTAATTTCCTTAAAGTTGTGCATTATTCTTAACTTATGTTTATTTCATTAAAGTTGCTGGATTGGTAGAATTTTTCACAACTGAAATAAATGAGGTTAATATAGTTTGTCTTTTGTTTCCTAGAATTTAGATACTGATAAGTGTTTATTTATTTCTAAAAGATAAAGTATTACACTTTTAAAAATAACACGATAATATTTTATGATGATTGCAAAATGGATGTGATATCTTTCATGTGAGTTATTACCTCATTCACAACAGAAATAGCCCTAAGTTTTCTGAACATTTTACTTGAGACTTTGTCATCACAATCACCAAGTTTCTCTTTTGTTTAGTAGTCGTTTCACTTCTTTTTAATCAGTTTGGCATTAAAGTCAGAATACTACTGAGTGAAAGTATTGATAATGGCGTTGGTTGATAACGATCTCTCACTTAAACAAAGACTAATGCATGACTGCCAAATATAATAATGATAATTGTTCATAATAATAATTAATGTACAGTTAGTTTAAGCATACATGCAAATAAGGAGGAGGTAGTAAGTTTAATCGTATCTGATTAGCTTTAAATACTCAATTTAAGTGATCAAGTTCCATTATTGCTAAACAAAGAGATTATATTCTTTGTAAATATTGGCATGAATTACGCTAAAATTAGGGGTGTGCCCTCCAATTAAGCGAGCGCTGGAACTCCCTGTATCCCTGCATTTTAATCGCGAGCTATGATTAATCCCAGGTTAAGGAGTGGGACGCAGGAATTCTGGGAAATCTGTATGCATGACAAATGCTCTGTCTTTCCGTTCTTGCTAACCGTCAAGAAGTGTAGCCATCAATTTTCGTATATGAAGAATTTTTTCCCCGTTATTATTTTGTTGTATGTGTGTGTTAGCGTCACGAAACATTATTTTAGATCTAATTTTGTATGTCACACACCAATTTATTCTCGTCGAGTTCCAGAGAGCAAAGAAATAACGGTAAAAAAACACATTTTATACATACGCCCTTTGTTAATTTTCCCTCATTTTTAAAAATTTTGATATCAATGTTATTTTTTTCTCCCATTCTCTCCCGCTTTTCACCCTCTTACTAGCTTGGATGTATTATGAGAATAAATTGAACTCCATGCATCTTCTTTTTATGTGTGTACGACGGGCTAAAATCATATTAATGATGGTACAGTCTGTGTAGTTGGAAAAGTTGCCCCAGTAATAGCTGGGTTGCATTAGTGTTACCAAGTCACAGCAAGGATGGACGTGCTACAGTTTTACAGTTTAACCTTTGGCACTGGACCACACGTGAAGGGGTGGGGGAATGAGGCATGTCATAGTCAGTTGCAAGAAATTAGTATTTGTCCCTTAAGAGGTTCGAGATTTCTCTTTCAATTTACCATTCTTACTGCTTTTGATATCTTAGAGAGATGCATATGAACAACAAAAGTTTTTAAAATTTATGTCTCAATAATTGAAACTGAATTTTTAGTGTTTGTCTTGCATTTTCCATAAATTCTGTTAATGACTTACATTTTGTAATAATGAAATAAGAGAGGCAATAACGCAGATTGGAATAAATTACTAGCCACCTATTATTATATTAGTCCAAATAATTTGCAAATGATATGATAATTATCATATTAATAACGATTATGGGTATGAAAATAATTGTGTTAGATGTAACTTGGAATATAAATGAATAGTTTGGTAGTCCCGTTTACTTGATTAGTTTGTTAAGAACGGAGGAGGGTATTTCGAAAATTCAGCCTTGCTCAACAGCTGGCCGTTTGCGCCTACGACCCAAGCGGTGGCACCTCCGAGAGGAAGGGATGACACCAGAAGGTAATAATCCACGAACGGTGAAGCATGAACGCATTTGGGGTGCCTAACATGTTTTTTGATAGAAGATCCCGATGCCGGCGGAGCCAACAAATTGCGATGCCCTCAGTTGGGCTCCTTTCTTTCCAGACGCAAGCGCAAGATACCACCACACTGTACCAGCTCACATCGCCCTGGAACTTTCAACCCTGTAACAGAACCAACGGAAGAAATGATACGAAAGGGGAAGCGAGTAATTCATCCAAACATTAGCCTAAGCGACCAGGGGGAAGCACTAAAAACGAAATACCAGGATGGATGACCCAAAGGATTTGAAGTCAGGATCTCTCGAATGTCAGTCCCAACCGTTACTACAAGATCCACACCGCTGCTTGAAGTACTGTTTAGGGAAACTGATTTATCTACTTCAAGTGTTATATCCGCTACTTAATAATGCTTCACAAATAATTGTAACCTTTCTTACGACCTTCTTCCCTCAGCTTTCGTCTTGTATCTGGACCTTTTATTGTAACTGGAGCGTATATTGGCAAAACTCGAATGAAAAAATAAATAAATCACACAACGAAAACGTTCTGATGATGACGACGACGACGACGACGACGATGATGATGATGATGATGATGATGATGATGATGATGATGAATGATGGAGCTTTTAGCGTGATCGGTGTTCGTAAATTAAAAATAGTCTTAGACCATCAACGCAGAAGTCTGTTGAAGAAGTTGTTGATGACAGCCCCATGATAGACAATGGTTATAAGCTAACGTCACGCGACAATCAAAATATTCATCCACTCCTCTCCGACGAAAAGAAGACTTACCACAGTATAATGTTTTTGTATTGTAAAGAGAACTCTAATATTAAAGCAAAGTAGAAAATGTATTTTTTCTGATCCTATATTAGCTGCATTGGCATTAAATAGTGCATAGCTTTGGAACCAGAATATGCACTAAATGAGAGTTTTTTCTCTAATAACGGTCCAATACAAAAAGAAAGTATTTAGGCTAAATGTGGTTTTAGTAGCTTGTGAATCTTAACTATATGTTTTTTATGTTTATACGTAATTAAGGTGCACTAAAGCATAACAATTCAATACGTAAATGGAATGCAAACATTATACACTATAATATTACATAAACAAAGTTACCTACTATGCATCATTGGAACACATTAAAGTAATAAGCACGTGCTCTAAAGGAACAGTTGACCACATACCGAGGGTGCCAAAAAATGTATACACTCTTTCACAGTGGATATCTGTGTAATACATCTCAAAGTTGAACCCAAAAACAGCGGTAGTGTGTAGTATGATGTTCTGTAAACAGATGTGACTTACATACATTATGATAGCGTTGCTACGTGACAGATAAATCAACAAATTAACAAATGATGTTATCGTATGATATGACTCACATTACGTTATGCTAGGCGTTTGCTACAACAAAATGGAGCCAAGTTTATCTTTTGAACTTCGGAAAGCAATTTTGAAGTGGTATTGGAAAACCGAGAGTGTTGATGAAGTTCAAATGCAATGGAGACGTGTACAGAACAGAACCGCCAACGCGAGTAACAATTGCACGCATTCGAGACAATTTTGAGACTCGTGGTATCGTATGCGACGTTCACAGGGGCAGATCTTGCACAGCAACAAGCCCCGCGCACTGGATCCAAGACACTATCCAAGGCACTGGATAGGACGAAGAGGTCCAATTGAGTTTCTACCGCGTTCACCGGATCTAACTCCTTTGGACTTCTACCTATTGGGAACTCTTAAGGATGTTGTATACCGCAGAAAACTAGCTACTCTGGCAGCACTTCGGTAAGAAATTGAAATGGCATGTGTTGCAATCGCTGAGGACACTTTCGCAAAATTTACTCAATCAGTAGTTCAACGTACTCAGAAGTGTATCGACGCCGATGGTGGGCATTTTGAGCAACTGTTGTAACTGTAAAAGTCTGAGATGATTAGTGCTCATCATTTTCTGTTTGTGTGAATTCAGTTTTGTTATGTTAACACAGTTTTTTCTTTGCTTGAAGTGTGTACATATTTATTTGGCACCCTCTGTATTCTTAGAGAAAGCTTTTGTGCTATATGAAACCTGAATGGTATTTAGCAGTTCTGAGTTTGATCAGAAAATATATTTCGTAGATTAATGCTGGCTAGCAATATATTACACTTATGTTGTTTATTCAGAACATAATATAGACAAATAATGTGTTTTATTATAAAAGTTATAAATTTTAGCTTGAAAATAAGGTATTCGAACTTAGGTATCCGGAATAAATCCTGATTTAATCCTGCAATCTAAGATGTCATTTAACTCAAAGTGCTTATGCAATAGAGTAGTTTATAATTCCATTATATTAGAGAAAAGACCAAGATTCTTTATAAAAGAGCGGAATTCATTCGAAGTAGAAAAACAAATTAAAATTAAAAATGCCAAAGTATATGTTTATATAGTACGGGGCAAACCTTGATGGTCTTCTTTTTTCTGGAATTGAGATTACAGTTATCTAGTTTCCAGTTATGTTCCGTTGATATGATAGTATGTGGAATAAGGTATATCAGAATCTATCAAGAAAACAACGTTGCAACATCTCTGCAATCTCTTTCAATATATGTTTAATGCTAACAGATCAGATGTGGAAGGGAGAATAAATAATTTATTAATTAAGGCATCCTCGGGTATTTTTAATAATATGAGCAACAGGAAATATTTTAATTTCTGCTCAATTTTTTATATACGAAAGTAACAAAAATAACACTGGAGAATTACAGGTATCTCATGGCTATTGTTACTGTTTAGACGAAAGCGACAATATTGGACATTCCGAGCTTATCGATCCTGGTGGTGTAGTGGTAACCATACTTACCTGCTGAACCCAAGGTCTCAAGTTCAATTCCGGCTAGGATCAATGGGGGGTTTTCGGGCTTAAAATCCTAAGTCTGGTTTTCTTCGGAAGGGAAGTAAAGCCATGGGACTCATATCGTAGATTTACGGCATGTAAAATCCTCAAGCCTGAAATAAGAGACCTCTGAGCAAAATTTATTGGTCGTTTCACGCCCTGAACGGAATGGGACGCTGATGACCTCAGATGTTAAAATTCCGAGCTTGGGGGCGTGGAACATGGGGCTATTAAAATTCGTCCTGCACTTCACAACCTTTTATCAATTGCCATAGTAATAAGAACTAACTTCTGAATATTTTATTTTATCATTTACAGCTTTCGTTATTTTTTTCTAAATACCTACATTAATCTCTATGAGCACCTATATTTGTAATTATATTTCATTTTTTAAAAAAAATTTAAATATTTAAAATTTAAAGGTAATTAAATTACAAAATACCTCCGTATGAAATTCATTCACCATTATTATTTTCTCAATATGTTTCCAGTAATATAATGGGTTGATACGTTGTACTTTTATTTTAGTGGTGTGTCAAGTTTTATATGATTTGACAGGACAGCATAAAGATTTGACCATATTATGGGTGAAGTATTAAGTGAGCATTTACGGAGCATAAACTTTCATTTTTCCTCCGAATGTACAGAGACCTTTTACAGTATACAAATAGCCTTACTGCTGTCCTCCCCTTGCGCGCATACTATGGTGTATTATGGAAGACCTCCCACGTCACCGCGTTACCACAGCAACGGCAGCTAGAGTAACAACCATGACGATGATGATGATAATGATAATGATGATGACGACGGTGGAATAAAAAAATCCGTACATTTCTATGGATCCACGGGGTCATTTTCACAAGCGATTTTTCAAATGTCCACAGAACGCATACCCCACCCCTTTTAAAGTTAAAAAAAAAAAAAAGCTTTCCCTCACAACATATTACTAAAAATCCTGTACCAATTTTGCCCCTACTGCTCACGGTTCAGCTACGAACGGAAAAATACAACAAAAAAGTTCTCCTTTGCGCACTTTTTCTTTCATACAACAGTGTGTATAGATCCCGTACTGCTTAGTAAAGAGAAAACAAAGACGAATGAAAAATGATGTTTGTTACGTATGAATAATTAAAAGTTAAAATAATGTTCGTGCATTAATCTAAATTTTAATCATTCACCGTTTCTTTTGCAGTGGGTTCTAAACTGTGAACGCCACAGTTTCATATCCTGTTTGTTAAAGCGAATTTCATCCCAAGACTTCCGATGTTTTCTGATTTCCTGTATTCGTCCTTACAGACTTAGAATTCTCCTGGGAAATTTTTGATTAAGTTTTTGAATTAAATTAATAAGCAGCTCTAAACCGAATTAAGAATATGCATTTAAAATAAGACAATAAAAAAAACCAAAATTTTACTAAGTTTCATCAGTATAAGTGAAAACTCATTTTCGTCATATGGACATGAATGTCAAATTATTAGAGCTGCTGCTTATTGCAGCCATCGCAACCGAAAAAAGGGAAATAGAGTCAAGGTAAGTGAAGTTAGTATTTTTTATTTTAGTATTTATATTTTTTACTGAAAGCATAAAAGGTTACTGTCTTTAAAACTGATAATATCAAGTACTAACCTGTGTTATAAGAGCTATTGAAAATGATGTCCCTCAGCAATAATACCATCTGCATCTGTACGAGAAAATCCTGTATTTCGTCTCCCCCCCCCCCCGAAGGAACACTGCAGTTGGGAACGTATTTCCATCATTGAAATCTCTCTCCGGTAATTTTTAACAAGTTGGCGTACAATTTCGCTACCTGAACATAATTTCCTGCTGACTGACTCTCTCTCAAAATATATACAAGCTACCACCTGCATACGCATTTTCCTGTCTTGTCTCGCTCTGCCGACCCTTAACTCAAATAATCTCACTATACCTTCCGTATTAGACTACATAGGCCAATTACGTTTCTAGCAAACGCTAATTCAACAATTTCTTACTCGGCCGACCTAACTTCCTCTTTCCAATTGGTTTAAATTTAAATTTTATTCTGGTATTCTAGTAATATGAAACCACCACCACCACTGCTTCATTTCACCATTTTAACATTTATATTCTCAACGTTTAAATTGTATCCTATACATTCATTTCTACCTCGTTCATTATTCGTATTCCTTCAACATTTCGAGTCCAAACTTCTGCTCTATATAAACAAGAAGAAGGTATAAATAGTTTGATATACTTTTATTTTTGTTTCTTTCCTAACCCAATTTTTAAATTTTCTATTAATATTACATTAATTTGATTGCTTTAAAATATAAACAATAAAATATAGTAATTCTTGGAGCAATGTAGCTAAAATAACAAGAACTAGAGATCAGAAATAAATAAAACACTTAAATAGTCAACAGCTAGTGTTCTGCCTTTGTACATATATCATCATCAGCATGATAGAATTGGAGGATAGGAGCAGACAAGATTGTAGCTTGTCACCTCTGACTTTTTTTATTTTTATATTGTCGAAATTCTACGAAAACGGAAAACCAAAGTTAATCGTTTTATTGAATATGAGCTTAGATAATTATTTATCACATTGTATACAGATGATCGGGTTATAATTGCTGCAAATGAAAGAATATTTCAAAGAACATTATTGAAATTAGAAAGCATTTATAAATTAATAAAATATAAAAATATCCTATCAGAAGATTATGCTATGGTTTTAGGGTTATATAAAAAGAAGCAAGATCGTTAATGAGAACTAACTGGAGTATTTGCATCCTTTAACTTTGTTGTATAGAAAGTACAGATGAAGCAAAAGCAATATTGTTTTGCACTCATTGCTAGCTATTCCCTCAAAGGAAGAATGTGCTATTATCTACATACGTTATACAACATATAACTTATTTTATACATAATTTTGTCACAAATAGGATCTAAGTATAAAAGATAAATTATAAGGTATCACTGGAAATAATAAACCTCAGTAAATTAATTTACTCTTATGTAAATTTAACAATCAAACATACCGAGGGTGCCAAACAATGTACACACACTTTCAGAGTAGATATATATTTAATATAGTTCAAAGTTGAACCGAAAAACAACAGTAATGTGTAGTATGATGTTCTGTAAATAGATGTGACTCATAGTATGCGAGCGTTGCTACGTGACAGGTAAACAAACAATGAACAAATGAAGCCAATATTGTCATATAATGTTCTATAAATAGATGTTATTCATATTACGTTAGGCCAGCGTAGATACAATAAAATGGAGCCAAGATTGTCGTTTGAACAGTGGCAAGCAATTTTGAAGTGGTATCGGAAAAACGCGAGTGACAATTGCACGCATTTGAGACTTATGGTACCATATGGGATATTCGCAAGGGCAGATCTGTGAGACCTCGTACAGTAACAACCCCCACGCACTGGATCCAAGACACTAGATAGGACGAAGAGGTCCGATTGAGTTTCCACCGCGTTCTCCGGATCTAACTCCGTTAGACTTCTACCTATGGGGAACTCTTAAGGATGTTGCATACCGTAGAAAACCAGTTACACTGGCAGCACTTCGGGAAGAAATTGAAACGGCATGTGCTGCAATCGCTAAGAACACTTTCGTCAACGTTGCTCAATCAGTAGTTCAACGTACTCAGAAGTGTATCGACGCCGATGGTGGGCATTTTGAGCTACTGTTGTAATTGTAAAAGTCTAAGATGATTAGTGCTCATCATTTTCTGTTTGTGTGAATTCAGTTTTGTTATGTTAACACAGTTTTTTATTTGCTTGAAGTGTGTATACATTTTTGACACCTTCTGTATTTTTAGAAAGCAAACTTAAGGCTTGGGACACGAAGAAATATATATTTTGATAAGCGCAAAAGAAAAGGGACCACTAAAAGTTTAGAAGGTACAACACAACAACAACAACAACAACAATAATAATAATAATAATAATAATAATAATAATAATACTTTCTAAAATAATGATGGAGGAAGAGCCGGGAGCAGAATAAGGAAGTAGTGATGTGATGGTTGTGGATGTAATGACGTCATTAATTAAGTTCATAAGATCTCGTAATAATTTTGAGTGGTGATAATAGTTAAGGTATTGCTGGTAATGATGCTGAAGAAATAAACCGTAACTGTTATACTGATAACAATTTTATTTCCTGCAGTTGTTTACATCCCATGCCATTTACAATGTTTGAAATGAGTGACAACTTTAATGAATCTGCGAACTGTTAGCGTCTAAAATAACCTGAACCTTTTTCAAAACAGGAAGACTTTCGAAATGTGGCACTCAGGCAACTTGACCCAATACAGTTCAAACCTGTATCATCCAGTTTTGCAGTTGGTTACAAGCCGATACCTTAAGAAACTGAGCCGTAGAAGGGGTTGATGTTAGATGTGGTGGCAAAAAAGAGTAACACAAAGTCAATAAACGTTTCTGAAACCCTAGATCTACATATTTCTTTAATTAATCACAAATCGTGACTATACAAACTGATGTGCACATTTCTTTCGAATTCATTTGTAGTATGAATCCAGAAATGTTTCCAAAATCTTCGCTTCTGAAGATTACGCTTTGATATTCACCATAACAATCGCCATAACTTCCAAAAGATTTATCTTATCTTATGCTTCAGAATTTTTCAAAGTCCCCTGCATGTTTTAAAAAAATATTATTGAAAATGGTCAAAAATTAAATTAAATTAAGGGTTTCCTTAATTAATCATATAAAATTTAAATTTAAAAATCCATTTATGCTCTGCAACATCTTAAAAATATCATTATTATAGTAACATCTTAAAAAAACATTATTATAGCTAATAAGAACACTGTTGAACTCTAATTCTATATTGGTTTTCAGTGAAATTAATTACCGAGATAGTTAAAGGCAAGAAATAGTGAGTGGAAGGTCTTGGGTTCGATTCCAGCCAGGACAGCTCCCCTGAGGTTTATCCATTTATATAACGTTTCCCCCCTAAAGCAATATTTTCTCAATGTATCTTTTCATGTCATATGTCAAAAGTACCCATTGCTTGTGGTGCCTCAGCAGTTAAAACGGGATTAAACAATATTAAAAAAGAGTTGTATTGCTTAATGCTCTAAAAATTTTATACTAAGCTACTTATTTTTACATTTATACTTATGTATTTAAAGATGGAATACAACATGTAAAGAATGCACACAAAAATATTTTATAGTTTTTAATTTGTGTGATAAATAAAGAGTAATTTTTGTTATTTGTCTGAAATGAATAGGGAAAAGGTATGTCACTATATATTAACGTTTCAGAATCCTAATAAATGATACATGTTGGTATATAAGTAAGAGATTCGAAAGCTTATCAGCAATATCACATCAACGTGTAAACCGTTTTTGTCAATGGTTTTCATAAGATGTGATTAAAAAAATAGGCTGCTCCTTGGAATCAGTGATTTCTTTTCACACTGCTGTTAAGTACAGGTGCATTCTCGTCTTGCTAATGAATGGAATTTTTTCTTGCGATAGTAACAAATCATTGAAAACATAAGACGTGTGAGGAGATGATGTAAATTGTGTATCCAGGTTTTGTCACAAAGCTGTCGAATGAAACGTTATTCCTCCTCAAAGTAGACAAACTATACAAGATTCGTAAAATACTCTTTTTTATTATTTGTACCACTTCACTACTACTGTCACCATCACCACTTCGGTCTTGGTGGTCTAGTGGTAACCAACCATACTTGCCTCATAGACCATCCCAGTCGGGATTGATGGATTTTTATTTAGGATAAAATAATTCATTTTTTAATAATGTTTAACACCCGTTTTTACTTTTGAGGCATCATAGGTGGTGGACACTGGTGATACATAAAATATGATAAATTAGGAAAGGAAACATTTTTTTAAAGGAAGAAAGCGTTCCAGGCATAAGTTTTAGGGTATTTCCCCGACATTTGTCATTTATGAGGATTGAGAAAGATCTAGGGAAACTTCAATTCAGGTAGGACGGTCCTGGTGGGAATCGAACCCCAGACCCCCGCTCACGAGTCTGCGTCTTAACGACCTCTGTCACTCGCTACGATCTTAATAATCCTGAGTATGGCCTCCTTTGGAATGAGAACTAAAGCCGCTGGTTCCATGTCGTAGATTTACGGCATGTAAGGAAACTCAAGCCTGAAAGAACAGGCTCTGGGTCAAATTTATCGCCTTCCTGAACAGGATCCCATGCTGATGACCTGAAATACTAAAGAACATCTTTAAATTAAAAAATAAATTATTTATTATCATAACTACCAGTTCTAGTATACTGCTGCTACTACTACTATTACTATTACTACTACTACTACTACTACTACTACTACTACTACTACTACTAATAATAATAATAATAATAATAATAATAATAAATTTATAAAATATTTGAGTTATATTAATTACTGTTCTAGCGATGTTGCGGTCTACGAGTATAAGGACACTGTTACTATAATGCACATGTGTTATTATTATTATTATTATTATTATTATTATTATTATTATAATACAGTGGATAACTAATTATCTGCTGGGAGTGATGTAGTAGTAGTAGTAGTAGTAGTAGTAGTAGTAGTAGTAGTATTTGTAACAGTCCTAGTACTAATATTAGTAGTACTAATAATAGTAGTAATGATAATGATTATCGTAGTGGTGATAGTGGAAGCAATGGTAGCGTTTAATATTACTAAACGTGTAATAATCGTAGTAGTAGTAGTAGTAGTAGTAGTAGTAGTAGTAGTAGTAGTAGTAGTAGTAGTAATAGAAGTAGTAGTAGTAATATCAGTGTAATAGTAGTAGTGGTGGTGGTAGTAGTAGTGGTAGTAGTATTGGCAGTAGTAGTAGTAGTAGTAGTAGTAGTAGTAGTGATAGGCTGGTAGTAGTAGTAGTAGTGATAGGGTGGTAGTAGTAGTAATGGTAGTAGTATAGTGGTAGTAGTAGTAGTAGTAGCAGTAGTAGTGATAGGGTGGTAGTAGTAGTAGTAGTAGTAGTAGTAGTAGTAGTAGTAGTAGTAGTAGTAGTAGTGATAGGGTGGTAGTAGTAGTAGTAGTAGTGATAGGGTGGTAGTAGTAGTAATAGTAGTAGTGGTAGTAATAGTAGTAGTAGTGATAGTGCTAGTAGTAGTAATAGTAGTAGTAGTAGTGATAGGGTGGTAGTAGTAGTAATAGTAGTAGTAGTAGTAATAGTAGTAGTAGTATAGTAGTAGTAGTGATAGGGTGGTAGTAGTAGTAATAGTAGTAGTAATAGTAGTAATAGTAGTAGTAATAGTAGTAGTAATAGTAGTGGTAGTAGTAGTAGTAGTAGTATAGTGGTAGTAGTAGTAGTAGTAGTAGTAGTAGTAGTGATAGGGTGGTAGTAGTAGTTGTAGTAGTAGTGGTGGTAGTAGTAGTAGTAGTAGTAGTAGTAGTAGTAGTGATAGGGTGGTAGTAGTAGTAGTAGAGTAGTAATAGTAGTAGTAGTAGAGTAGTAATAGTAGTAGAGTAGTGATAGGGTGGTAGTAGTAGTAGTATAGTGGTGGTAGTAGTAGTAGTAGTATAGTGGTAGTGGTAGTAGTAGTAGTATAGTAGTAGTGGTGGTAGTAGTAGTAGTATAGTGGTAGTAGTAGTAGTATAGTGGTAGTAGTAGTAGTAGTAGTAGTAGTAGTAGTAGTGGTAGTAGTAGTAGTAGTAGTAGTAGTAGTAGTAGTATAGTGGTAGTGGTAGTAGTAGTAGTAGTATAGTGGTAGTAGTAGTTGTGATAGGGTGGTAGTGAATATAACTAACAGTGTAATAGTGGTGGTAGTAGTAATAATGGTGGTGGTGTTGGTGGTGGGAGTAATGCCAGAAAAATAGTTGCATCGGTCATAAGGTGCTCTAACAATAACAAAAAAAAAAAAAAACCGCATCGAAATATTACAGGAACTAATACAAAGTATTAAGATTCACACAGAATTAAAACAAAAGTGGGCAACGCTAAAATATACTGGAGAAACAGGAAGAAGAGTCTAATATACAAATAGTAGCTGTAGGAAAGGCAGTTAAGAGGTTATCAGTGTAAGGTTTGGATTAGTAGCAAAGATTTGCTATATGATATGAGACCGCATTTTGTTAATAAAATTATAACTTTTGAGAAGATTATTCATAGAATCAATTATATAGTATTCATTCTTAAAATATATTGTAATTTTTTTCTTTGAAACCTTCTTGTTGTTTTAACAGATCATTTTGTACTCTTTTCTTTTTACTATAGAGGATTTTTTCTAAGATTTTAGAACTCTGTTTAATCTTTTTATTCACTACGCACTAATATTAGATTTTTTATTTTACAATTATTATTCTGGTTTTATTTCTTCGTTTATTGATTATTTCAGTTTTTAATAGTGTTTAACGCCCGTTTTTACTACTGAGACACCACAGGCGGTGGACACTGATGATACATGAGATGAAATGATATATTGGGAAAGATTTTTTTTATGGAAGGAAACGTTCCAGGCCTAAGTTTAGAGTATCTCTCCAGCATTTGCCATTTTTGGGGAGTAAGGAAAAAAAACCTGTTAGGGAGGACAGTCCTGGGGAGACTCGAACCCCAGACCTCCCGTTCTCTATTCTGCGCCTTAACGACCTCAGCCACCCGTGACGGTTTTATTGAAAGAGGTTGCAATTGCTCTCATTTTAAGAATTGTTTAATATTTGGTATTTATGATTTAATAGCGGTAATTACAATTTTTGTTTCAGTTTCTGGGAATTGTTCAGTGCATTGAGAAAGAACGTCAAGTTTAAGTTAAGTTCAAGTTTAAGGTTTCAACAAAGCAGAAACGTCAATTCTTTATTTGGGTTAAAGACAACAAATTCCTTAATAATGGAGACTATTTTTGCTGTTACTCTCTACATCTTTGGATATATATAAACCTCGAGTTGCATTCCCTAATTGGTTAAATATCGCGCAGCATTCCGTTTGGCTGCTTTTGAATTTAATTTTCTCGCATGGAAATAAATTGAAAACTTCACAGGGAGACACAGACATTACATTTAAAACAAGCACCAAAAAGGGGGAACAGGATGAAATTCTCATGCATAAATGAGATGACAGTTCTTTGGGGGCAATTACAAGCCCGGAACGTCTGTATTAGAAAACAAAAAATAAAAAGTAAGGAGAATGAATATTAAAAACAAGTAGCTGGAGGAGAAAAGGAAACGTCTGAAAGAACGCGCAGGGTCCAAAAGAGAGGGGAGGCGGTGCTGGGCGTTATTGCCTTCAGATTGTTTATGTATGGAGGAGACGAAAGCTGACAACATGATATTAATGACTCTCTGATGAGAAAAGTTTCGAGCCGACTTGGTTGTGAAATTGGACGAGGTAGCAGCGAGTAGTGGGGAGATGTTCAGATACCGCCGCATGAAACTTTTAAAAGCATACGCGCTTAATCTGATGAGAGCGAACCTAAAGAATGCAAAATGAAAGCTTGGATCACCGCCTTGGGCAGTGCGGTCGCCCTGTTCCGTTACTCGAGATGCCGACTATTTCATAAACGAACTAGTTCGTCCCTTGGATTGAGAAAATACAGCATGACATTTGTGAGCAGACACTTAAAATAGTTGACTATGAGTTTATAAAACCCTTTTTAGCTGATGTGTTATATACCTAGTTTGTGCTGGGCACGGGTGGCCGAGGTCGTTAAGGCACGGATTCGGGAGGTCTGGGATTCGAATCCCATCAGGGCAGTCCTTCCTGACTGAGGTTTTTTCCAGGTTTTCCTTAGTCCTAATAAATGACAAATGCTGGGGAGGTACCCTAAACTTAGGTCTGGAACGTTTCTTTCCTTAAATAAATCCTTTCCCAATATATCATCAGTGTCCATCGCCTGTGCTACAGTGGTAAAAACGGGCGTTAAACACCATTCAAAAAAAATCTATTGATGAAGAAAAAGCAATAATAATAAGTGAACAGTTTAATAGGACATATGCTTCTTCATCTTCGTACTCTGTTTAGAAGATATTCTATTCTTTGGGTCTGGGAAATTTTTATGATATACATGCTATAATTTCTTTCAGTCTTTCTCTGAATGTTCTTTAATTTTTTTATCTTTTTATATCACTCTGCTGACCAATAAACGTAAGTAAAACTCTCTTCTCAATTAATATTTTATTCTGATATGAAAATATTTGCTGATCATGCAAATATATTTTTATTTCTTGGACTCTACTCATCCTATTGTTAATTTGTCTACACTTTCGATCGATAGGTGGTTATCGAGACTGTCATAAGGTCATATATGTTTATACATAGTGAGATATAAAAACGGATCTACTATCATAATAGGTTCTTTTTAGTGACAGAAGAAAATTCTTCAGACAAACGTTTCGTGGTCTGAGGGAGGATATAAAGCGATATTGTTAGTTTTTCATAGATGAAACTGTCGAGGATATATGAAAATTAACTGCTTTATTTTAAATAAACTTATGTTTTATTGTTTAATTTTTAATAGTGTGTTTAAAGATCTACATATTTTGAAGGTCATTCGAAGTTTTTGATGTTCAATGTTAACGATACTTTATATCAAGAAAGACTGACTACGTTGACCTGAGTGATTCTATGCAGAGAATATGTCGACTTTTATGGACGTATCACTAAGCAAGCAAACACAAATCGCAAAGATAGGGCACAGTCACTAATTCTTAAACATATTGGGGGTTGTTAAATGAAAATACAAAATTTCAAAACTTTTTTTTTAAATACTCTTTAAATGTATTGATCAAAGAGGTGACATTTTCTGTTCAATAACATTGTTATAAATTACTATGAAGATAAATCTAAAACAATCTAAATAAACATTTTACATATTATTTTATTTTTCATTTTAAATTACGCAATTTAGTACCTCCATGGGAGTCAACCTTTGTTTTTAAACCGTTGACATTCTTAATTTTTTTATCTCTTCACAGTAATTAAAGAATTGCAACGGTGTAATAAATTGTAACATTATAATCATTTCTGCAAAGTTGTTCCTTCTTCGGATCAATTGGAACTAGACTTGGTTTTAAATGGTTCTAATATACACAGTCCAGATTTCTAAACTTATGATTTATAATTCTGATAAGTTTTCAAAAGCTTTAACAATTATAAGAAACTACAAAAACCAAACTTTAATCCTCTAGTAAAAACCATGCTGATGAAATGCAAGGTTTTGAGTTATTCAGTAGCTTATTTTTACATTGCAATTTGGACCAGAATCACAAAAAGTTTGATGCTGTAAGTTTAGAGCGGGGGAATTTTTTTTCTCTTGATAGCAAATACTTGGAGGCCGATACCACGGTAGGTAAATAGAAAGTCAATATGGTCGTGAACTGTTATTTGATGCTTCACAGAGAACATCCATAACTTCTTAAAAGCGGAGAAATTTAATGAAACTTGAGCAAAAATCTGCAAAATCCATTTCAAAGTCACTAGGTGTTGGGAAAGGTTTTCTTCATATGTATGAAAAAAGGTGAAACTGGTGTTACAACTACTACAATGCGTTTTATTATACCCTTTACATATGTTCTTACCTACTTTGAGAAATCCTTATTGATAAAAAGTGTAATATTTAAATCTAGCATTCCAAAAGCGTGAAAAACAGTTGACTTGTCATAAACAGTTTGCAGTGACGCCGTTTTGAAGGTAAAATTTTTCGTTTATTGCTCCATAAATGCTTCGTGTAGTTTTTTTTTAACCCTCTTAGAAAAGTTCTTTCTGAGTAATTAATTAAATTAAATTAGCATTCTTTTTGTTGAAATTTATCTAATGGCATTATCTTTCGTTTTCTTACATAGAGTTCGATTTATGGTACCAAACACTGATGTTCATGAAGTTTTTTCTTGACACATTTTCTATAACTAAATATAACTAATCTTGTACATATTCACTAAAATAGGGTATTTTTTCTTTTAAAAGCTATCAGGTTTGTATTTTTGTACAAATTTTCAAGTTATATTTGACATTCACTACTTAAATTACATGGTCAAACTGTCATTCACTGTATAGGATTTATTACATTTAATTCTAAGCTTAAAATCCTAAATTATCATCTAACACGTTTTTTGAAGTTGTCTATCGCTGGTTTGGAACATTTAAAGATATAAACAAACAAATAAATGCACAATATTTGCGTTGTATCTATACACAATAGTAAAAGTCATAATGATAATTTTACATTCAGAACATATATGAAAGGATAAACCATTATAATTGATAATGTCTAACCATTACGATAGCACAATATTCCTCGTTAATTTTAATTCCTGAATGAGAGAGATTATGCATTTTAATAAAGTATAATTATAATAACGTCCTCTAAATTGTCAGAAAGTTGAAGCAGCAATCGTATTCTTGAAGTTTACTGAGCAGGTCCTCACCCAACTACAATTTCTCTCCCTAATATTTTTGTTCGCTTGTTTGTTTTAAATGAAAACGATTAAATATAAGTACAGCAACTGTAGATTTTCCATAGAAATATTTTGGAATATCTTCTACTTTTGTTCTGTTTGCTACAACGCTAATATGTTTATATTTACGGTTAACAGGAGAAATATATATTCTGGGTTATGGATTCCATACGGTTTCTATATTAGTTTTTTTCCAACGCAAGGCATGCTTTTTCGCACAAGTCATTTCAAAAATGTTAATACCTTATAGTCCTCTTTAATGATCCGAAAAAATCAAAGGGGCAGGCAAGCTCAAACCTACGTAAGCCAGGGAAACTATGACAGTATATGTGAATAATCTGCCTGTCTACGTTTTCAGCTTATCCATTTGAAAACTTTCTCCTAAACAAATACTCCCCTTCAATTGGATTGTAATTTACTTAGGTAAATTAATGTAAATTTGTACTGTTTTTCTGGTAATTAATATTTATATCTATAAATCCAAGAATAAAAGCTGTCAAAAGTGCTCTAATGCTTGGTGAACCTCCAGTAGGACCTTACAGGATTTGAAAACCGCTGATATAGGTAAAATGCTGTTTTTTTAACATTCTCTTCAGTTTCTTGTACTGCAAATGAAATTATTGCGAATATCATGTATTGTAAATGAGTTTGAAGTTTAATTTCATATTCATTAAAAACTCGTTTTAATTATATTACAGTTCCTTATTGAGCAGTCTATATAAATGTACACCAATATAGAAAATTCAGTGAATTTAACTTATTAGTATACATTCTTTAATTATTAATAATATTCATATATTAATACATTAATATATGAATGTATATTCTGCAGTTAATCTAGTGAGATATTTATTATTATTATTATTATTATTATTATTATTATTATTATTATTATTATTATTACTACTACTACTACTGCACAATTCTTTAATTTTTTATTAAATTATGTGATATCGTTGTAATTTTGTTATTGGTCGTCATTGTTTCTATTAATTCCATTAAATGTTTTATCGTAATTGTGTAAGCAGTATGTGTGATGTTTGCATTTCTCTAATATTTGACTATATTAACTATCCTTATCAAACTTTTTAAATTTGCATTTTTAATGTTTTTTGTTGTTTACTTTATATTGTCGCTTGACTGCTTTGGTCTCCTCGCGACGTCTGTAATCTGTGGACTGATTCTATAGATATAAGTCTGTAGTGATGGTATAAATGAACTCGGGGTTCTTGGTGCCTTAAAGCTATCTGGTGTTCCCCTTCTTAGTTTAAGGAAAAATTTCGAGAGAGAAAAAAAAAACTCTTATCCAGACAGCTTGACCTGACCGGAATTCGAACCCAGGATTAATAGTTAAAATTGTTGTTCTTCTAAGATTGGTATTTTTATATTATTTTAAAACTCTATTATAATATTTTTACATCATATAGATATCCTTGGCCAAACTTGAAGTTAGCACTCATTATGTAAAAAGTGTAATCCTATGCCCACTTCCGAACAATAGGACAGCTATGAAGGACAATTTTTACAATGAAAGCAAATACCACGTGACACTGCGTTTTAGTCACTTGCTGTGCAAAGAAATCTATAACCGCGATGGGACATTTCCCAAGTGCACAGCTGCTGGCTAGTTTTGAACAATTAAGTGTCCCACTATAGTGGCAACGTTTTAGGTGTTGAAATTTCTATATTAAGGGACGTACAAACGTACGGCCAGACATTCTCACTATGAGATAATTTTCCCAACTGGTATTCCCCTGTGAAACATTAGTCATACCTAGGTGCCCTTCTCACCGACCCCCCGACACACATACGCACACACACACGCACGCACGCGCACTCACATACACACACACGGTCCGACATCGAAATAAACCAACACGAAAATGCATTTCAGTTCCCATGTATTCTGTCCAAAGTGTCCATTGTATTTTTTAGTCTCTCTCCCTCTCTCCCCATTTCTCTTCCTCTTTTGCCCTCAGTGGCGTACGGTGAGATGAAGTTTAAGGTACTGATCAAATGCAATACTACTGTTCGTATTAATATAGGTATATAAAATAAATATTGATTCGTAATAAATTGATGTATTAGAAGATGCTAACTACCCTCATGCTTTTCAGCATTTAAGGAATATAATAAAAGTTTAATTCACTAAATAAAACATCTCAATTCCTAAAATTAAAAATGAACTAGTATTCTTCCGCGGTTCTTCAGATATTTGACAAAAAAATATCTATATTGTGTTATAACTTGCAAGCAAAGCCTAATGCAAAAAAGAGAGATGTGTTTGTCGATAAAGCTATCAGAGATTATTGTCGGTTTACTTTTATATATTTCTTAATATTATTCTAAATATCAATACAACATTTTAACCAATAATATTCTATAATGTCAAATTTATTTCCGTTTCTATGAACGGCAGGTGAGAATGTTTACTTTTCGTGTCACAGGTTACAATTTAGAGCAATAAACTATTTCATCAAATAACAGTAAGCATTTTATCTAGTGAACATGAGTTATACGTATAAATCAATAGTATCTAAATACTCAATTAATGGTTGTTTGAATTAATGAAGTGAAATGTGACGTAATGACTGATTAGGAAGGGTAAAAATATATTTAAAGCGAAAATCTTTAATATTCTAAGAGATTCAAATAGGGGTAGTTTAAAAGACCAGTTTATGTACCCATATTACAAGAACAAGAACATATAAACAACCAAATTTAAAGAGAAATATAGTTTAAAATAAATTAAAGAATAATGAACATAGAAGTTGATATTAAAACTAAAATAAGAAGTAATTACAATTTCTTAGATAGACAGGGTGAGGTCCGGTTTCCGACAACAATCAGCTTAGGTAATTAGCTGGCTACCAGTTATTATTATTATTATTATTATTATTATTATTATTATTATTGATTCCCAGTAGTTTTGTAATTTACGTACTTTAGTTTTCTTGTATAATTATACAATATAATTTATAAAATTATTATGCATAAATCTAATTGACTAATAAAAGATAAAATTTAGAAATATACGTCCCGGAATAGGTAACAAGGTGCCCGGGCGGGATATTTTAGATTTTAATTTTAATTGGGAACGTATCGTCCTCTAAATTATCAGAAAGTTGAAGCACCGCTTGTTTTCTTGAAGTTTACTTAGCAGGTCCTCACCAACTACAGTTTTTCTCCCTAATATTTTTGTTCGTTTGTTTTAAATGTAAACCATTAAGCATAAGTATAGCAACTGTAGATTTTCCACAGAAATATTTTCTATTTTTGTTATGTATGCGACAACACTATTATGTTTATATTTTAATGTTATTTAGAATGATTATATTAACAAGTTTGCGTCTCATAATAGCAACGAACATACCTCAATAAGCTATTAACTTAATGTAAAATGTTGAATATCAACATTTTATCAACAGAATCGATACTGGGTAAGAACATGCAAAAAAGTGTATCACTGTCATCAGTATCATTACCATTTACTGTAAATAATTATTTTTTGTACTACAATAACACAAAATATACGAACACTTTTGAAGTGCTAAAAATAAAATTAAAACAAACCTACAAATGTTTTTATCTGAAGTTTTATTGATATCGATGAACAACTGTTTAGGAATCAAGGCTTTTGGAGGAATCTTGAGAAATGGTGCTGCTATTAATTTTCTGTTTTTGGTTCCTTTTCCCAGTGAACGCCACTGCCCGTCTTCTCTTGCTATTGCTCTGCATTCCCTTCAGGTCCAGTAAAACTAAAACACCGCACAAGCAGTATGATAGAAAATACAGGTCGGCAGTGCGGACTAACTGAAGTTAATTCACTAATGAAGTGCAACAGTGCACAGGGGCTGGTGGGGGGATAAACGGGGTCGGCAGTGTGCTGACGGTGGAGGTTGGAAAGGGGGTTTGCGGAAACTTATCTGCTCGGCCGCTCAAAATGCTTGAGTTATCACTTTTAATTTCCGTCTGCCCCCACCAACCGCCTCCCCCATTTCCAACCCTCCCCACACGAGGCAGACGGACAGGCTTGCAGCAAAGCCATGCACGGACGGACGTTACAGCTTAAATTAACGAGGAGTGGTAAGTTTTCACAGTAGAGAAGGGACATGTGTTGCGAAGTGGTAACGGGTTGGAAAGCCACCGTGCTGTGCTGCCTCTTTTGCAAGTACCTGTCAGCAACAATTCAAGGTTTCTGTTGTGCTGGCGTGTATACATTGAGAAGAACTGAATACCTTAATCTTAACAAATTGCATTCCATGAATAAACTGATTACTTAAGGCATATTCTGTCACTTTACGAATATAAAGAGAGCATAAAGATTAAAAGATAAAAGCAATCAAATACTGAAAAGAAGATAATTGGAAAACATAGAAAAGAAACGAAACACTCACAAACCTTTGAGTTCATAATCCTAAACTCTCAAAACAAAATGAGAAAGAAATGAAATTACAGAAATTAAATTTCGTGGGAAATAGCACGAAAAAATAAATTGAAAAATTAGACTGCATTCACAATGAAAATTAAACGTAACGTAAACTTAAACGCAAAAGCTAAATACTGTATATAGTAATGGAACCATTCACACTGAATCACGTAAACGTACAATTAGACGTAAACTTCGAAGTTTGCAAGGTCCAAGGTTTTGCGGCTACGTCTAACTTAAACTTAAGAAATTAGCCAATCAGAAAACAGCTTGTTCTGTTTGTAAAGCTCTATGATAGAATGTATCCATACAGGAAGAAAGGAAATCAAATACACCTCTAATGCTGCTCGCTGCTGCAAGTCCCGAGCAACGGCGGAGAGAGCCGAAGATAGTGCTTTCCACAGATAGCTAGATAATAGTGCTTCCAAGCGAATTTTTGAAGCATGCCCTATGAATTGATGTTTATGTTTCCTGCTGCAATCAAAGTAGATTTGCCACCATTATATATATATATATATATATATATATATATATATATAAGCTATCCTTCCTCATATTACTCCAAGCAAACTAGTTACTGCACTTTGCATGTGCATAAAAGCTACCGCCGTCTGCTCAGAAGCTGCCATTTTCAATCAGCTGTTAGTTGTTCTTATTTTTGTTTGACTAATACGTACGTTCGCGTCTTTCGTTGTGAATGCCTACATACTACTAAATTAACGAGTTACATCTTATTTTATTATGTTTATGATTAATTTTCATTGTGAGAAGAGCCCCAAGAATGAGAAAGTTCAGGATCGACCAAAGACACTAAATGACAAAATAGAAAATCATTGAATCTTTGATATAATCATAAGCATACTACGCATCAAACAGGATAACAAACAAACGTTAGAGATCTAGAAATAAACACTACTAGGTAGACCATTGGTTAGATGATAAAAATTAGAGGACAGAAAACTTAAGTTTAAAGAGTGAACTAACTTATGATATTACATAAAAAATGATATTTAGCAATACTGTCACATGAAATACATAATTATAGGTATTACTATTATTGAACTTTATTTTCTGCGACCATTTTTCCTTCGACAATTTTTTTTGGTCTTACCTCCAAGCGTCTTTCTTCCTAATCTCCTGAATCCAACTGTCCGCATAGCACTATGGATTGTTGCCAACCAGTTTTTGCCTTTCAATCCATTTCCTCCGGGAATTCCCTTTAACATCTTCTTTAGTAGCCTACACTCCTCTCCGTTATATTAATGTAGCAGTATCTTTTAGATCTAAAGTGTTTTATATTTGCTAGGCAACGCTCGTGAAGGCAGCCTGATAACGGCGTTACATAGCACAGCAACCCACACTCAGTGTGCTGTGTAATCGGCAAAATGCACTCTGTGATTCAAATGCAGATAAGCGGTGCATCTAGGTATTTTTTTTTTATTCTCATGTTGCAGCTCTGCTTCCATCAGCTATTTCTTCTAAAGTGTTATTTAGCAATTCATGTAATAATTGCGGATTTGATATGTAGATCCTGTTTCTAAGCTGACTCACAATTAAAAATCGCAGGAGGTAAATCTGGGATCCAGCTGTCCACAACAATTCATTATCCTCTCATGAAAGACGTCTAATGAAACCTGAGAGGTATGAGCTGTTACCCTGTCTTGCTGGAACGTATCCTACATTCCTTCTTTCTCTTCATTTAATTTCATTCTTTTACTACTACTCCTAAATTAAGGGTCTATGTGTCGGTAAGCATATAACTTTTTTCACGTTAAAACTAGGTAAGTTGTTCAATTTGTATTTACGGCACATTCCCTATCTATTTAAAATCTTATAATAGACGATACTTGGACTTTCTCTTGACCAGTACCTAGTTGTTTTGACCATGAATCCCCACTATACAAATGTCAGAAATCAATAATCGTGTGGATTTAAATCGCCATCACTTACAAACTGAGGAAAGTAGTTACAAAAAGGCATTCTCCTCTGCGAGTGCTTGGGCTCTAGTTTGTGTTTCTACAATGTTATAAGTAGAGTTTGAGAGAACTTTTTGCAGCTGTTCTATACGAGCACCGACATAATCAAGCTTTTCCTCTGGTAAGAGGGGATGTCTTCAATTTAATTTCTTGTCCATAACTGATTCCACGATTTAATTTTTCTCCCGTTATTTTGTGAACTGTAGTTTTATTAGTTATATCAGCCCAAGAAATTCTCAACGATGGCCATTCTTTATTTTTTTTTTTATAAATTTATAACAAATGACAAGTTCTTTGGTGTACACTAAATATATGAATTGTACCTGAAACAACTTCACAAGCAGAGGAATAAAATTGACACTACTGCATGCAACGACTAATGGCACCATTCCATTGTATTTCCTGTGGCTCACTGCTGACCTTGAGCGGGCCATATAGTGCCTATTGCCGACGTGGAGAGGGTTGCCAAGCAAATGGAAGGCCCGGTATAACGTTTACAGTCTGGCAATCAGAAGAAGGCGAACGTGGGCTGAAGTGCGAGGGGAGCTTGAACGTACGAAAGCCTGTGGGATGCCCATGCTGTCACATGAACGAGGACATAACTGAGATCTGACACGCCAGCTGGACTTCTAGCCATGGGCGAGTATCTGACAATACTATTTATTTTTATCGCCACTAACGAGCGTGAACATAGTGTGGACGTAGCACATTCCTCTCGCTCGGCTTCTCCTGATCGCCAGACAGTATATTTATTAAAATTGCAAAAAACACTTCTGCATTTTATATTTAACTTCTTATATTGCCCAGTTTTGAACACCATTCTTAGCTTCCAAGTATAGTCATTTCTGTAAAAGGTTCTCTGAACTAAATTTAACTTGTGTCTGTCGATTGAATACAATGTAAAACATGTCAAACTGTGTCTATTGTTTAGCTCAACCTTTGTATTCTCTGTCTATTTGCTGAGAATTTCCAAGCTTAGAGCTGTTTGTCATGGGGGATAGTTGTTGTAGTTGTAGGCCCCACATGGACGAGCCAAAATAATAGAGTGGTTTCTGGATTGATTGCGGGTGGTCCCGGTGTTATTGCCAACGCTCCGGCGGCAACCATTTCTAGGGCAGATTCTGCTATTTTGTTGAGTAGAGCTCAACAGGACCAGAAGGGACTTTTGAAAGTATAAATGAGAACTCGATGCGACATACTGTATTTACTAGTTTATTGTGTACAAATTCTGTTTTGTCTTTTGGTGTTTTCGCGTATGAAACTTTCAGACGAGTACTGCGAACTGCATAACTGAGTAGCACTGACATGCGCTGAACTGAGTAGTCAACTATATATACTAAATACTAAATCCTAGCTTAACCTCGAATTAAATACTGCTTGCGTAAACTGAGGCTGGTTCGAAGAGCTGAGTGCTAACTGATTGCAAGGCGCGAACTTCTTGAATTGCTTTGCAGAATGAATTTCTTAAACTGCTTGCGCAGTACTGCCGGTACCGCTTATGAGTAAACACTGCTAGCCCCAGCGGAATAACCGCCTCCTTATATATATATATATATTCGAATTGAAATTCGTTGGCTAAGAGACGCCAGAAAAGACGCGCATCCTGCGCTTTTCTTTAAAAGTTCAAATACACTTTTTTCATTGGCTGCTTCAAGCTTATCTACTTCACACTTTACTCGCTATGACATATATTATCATTAGATAATTTAAAGATCTAACGATCTACTATGGTAGGGGCCAGCGTCCCTCCCTGGAGGGTTTAAAGAACCTTCGGCAATGTTATTCTCCTTTAATATGAGGCTTGTCCCTTTAACTCGAGAATGAGGCCACGCGCGACTATCATAAAATCTTTGAAATTGTTTTATATGCTGTACATAGTTCTAGCTATTGTACCGAACAAAATATCAAGGGAAGTTTCTATTTACAATTTCTATATTGTGGTTACAACTTATGACACAGATATGTGTAATATTTATATTATTAGTTATAATACCAAGGTATAATTATAGGGTTGCATAAATATACATGATAGTTATATTTTGATAAAGGGCGGATCGGAGGAACTGTTTCAAGCTGTAAAGTATTCAACTGTAACTATATTCAGTATATTATCATTTATTTAGGAGCCAGTTAATTATTTTAAGTGATTATTGTAATACCCAGTGTCAGTTATATTAAGAATGCTAATTCTGTTGCTGATAGAGTAAACAAAATTTGAATGGTCCTACTTTATTGTGTATAGGTTAGGAAAACCCAGGGTCAGCCTATCTATATGGACACAAGTTCATAAGTCCCTCCTGTCACTTATTAATTGAGAAGTAAAGGGAATTCATTTGATATAGCTATATATTTTGACTTTACCATCGATATGACTTCTCTTTTTGAGCAACTTTCCATTTCGCTGCAATGTGTAGATGTTTCGTGCCCATAAGCTCTAAAAACATAACACAAAATATATTTTAAATGTCTAAGAAAAAGGTGTTTAACTGAGAAAAGCCGAAGACTTTTGGAAGCATTTGTTTAACTAGAAGTTTTCGATTTTCTTATATTTTGTTGTATCATAAACTTTCTAATGAACTAAACAGATAAACTGGATTCTTATTTAATTGCTTCAGAACGCTCTTTCACATTCATAAAAGATTTGTTTTTTCAGCAGTGTCGGGACGTGTTCAAGTATGACGGCCCGCCAATTCGTTTTATCTGTTTACTGACCTGTCTTATGCGGCCTTTTCCCTCCCCCCTTTGAAAATGCTTCTTAGCAGTCAGAGGTTGCAAAAGGACTAAACATTTTAGGGAAAGTAAAGCATTAAGCCATTTACAGATTTAGCTATGCAATTCTGAGCCTTGGGCGATACTAGGGTAGGTCCATAAGTTTCCGTCCTAACCAATTCTAGCAAAGACAAAAACTACATTTCACTTTTCAGCATAATTACTTTTTACTGCAACGCACTTCTCACATTTTTGAATTAACATTTTAATCCTCCCCCCAAAATAGTCAGAAGTCTTGTCTGCAAAATGTACATAAACAGCATCCATCACTTTTTCGTCACACTTAAAATTTCCTCCTCGAAGGTCTGTCTTGAGTTTTGAGAAGAGGAAATAGTCACTGGGAGCTAGATCTGTGCTGTAGGGTGGATGGTCGACCTCCTTGAAGCCACATTTCTTCATAGCTTCCTTTGCAGCTTTCTTCGCCTTTTCTCTTTGATGGAAAAACGTAGTCTGTGCAGTAGGCCAGCATAGTACTCCCCATTTACTGTGGTGTTCCTCTTCTTGAAGTCAATGAAGAGTATTTTCACAGTCCCAAAAGATTGTGACCATGATCTTCTTTGGTGACTGAGTGACCTTGACCTTTAGAGGCGGTGCTTCGCCAGGTTTACGCCATTCCATTGATTCTCTTTAGGACAAGGTATCATAGTTTCATCTCCTGTAACAATAGTTTGCAGAACTTCTCTCTCGTTACCACGACAGAGCTCGAAAAAAGCCTCACAACAGATGACTGGTTGCTGCTTTTGGACTATGGCAATAAGTCTAGTCACCCATCTTGCTCTAACCTTATGCATGTTTAAATGTTCATGAATTATTCGAAGGACTGTTGTTTTAGAAATGCCCAACCTTGGTGCTATTTCTGTAACTTTGAGCTGCCGGTCTTCCATAATTTCCCCTTCCACAAGAGCGATGTTTTCAGGAGTGAGTACCTCCAAGAGCCGACCTGCACGCTGTTTGTCTTCAATGTTACCTCGACCCATTCTTTTATGGTAGAATATGAGGGGAATGCTTCCCCATATACACCGCCCAATCGCTGTTTAATTTTATTTTGAGTAAGTCCTTCTTTTATGAAGAACTTAATAATAGCTTGGTACTCCCTTTTGGACGTGTCACAATCTTCTATACATAGCCTTCTTTATGCAACTATATCTGAACACAGCGGAGCGGAAGTTATAGCTGCAATTGTTTACTTAGCAGATAAGATATTTGTGAAGGCGATATTCCTTATCGACAAGGCCGGGAACTTATAGACCTACCCACGTATCTTCTGTGAAGGAAAAATTAAATAGACTTTAAATGTGTAATTTATTTTAAAAGAATGTAAAAATTTCACTTTTTCCCTCTGCTTTCCTCCTTTCTAGGAGTGACGGAATGAGTGATTAGTCTTTGACATAAAGCTTTTCGCACAGCCTTTGTTTTCAAACTGCAACCCCGAAGTGACCTGGTATTAGGCAGTACGGCGATCAGCTGCCAGATCCGCCATCACTCTTGTGTGCTACACATGAACGAGCATTGCAAAGTCGGCACATCAATACCTACACTACCAAGTTTCTCAGTCGAGCATGAAATCATCTCTTGCGTTATCTTAAACAGCCCGCTTGAATAAATATGTATGCTGATGGCTAGTGCCACAATAATTTACTGCACTACGGGTCACTGGTTCCTCAGCGCCCTCGCATAGAAAATGAACAAGCTCTGTGTATTGATAACACCAGGACCTTATCAAACACAGCTGAGGTGTTCTGAAACACACTGACGCGAGTGTTTGCGGATGCACCAGTAACCCCTCACAGATCTTTTTTTTTTCTTCTTCTTATTTCTTCATGAATAAGAGACAAAAGAAAGATCGAAACATGTGCAAAGTGTACGAAATTAAAGAGTCGTAATTTGTGGATCAGGAAAATGCTATTTGTAGTCTTTTGTTTTCAAAGAAAAAAATATTACGTGAATTATTTCTCAAATAGAAGTAGAAATAATAAAATTAGAGTATATTAATTAACGGCGTGAACATTTTAATGCCAAGAAGTGCGATACAAATAAAGACACTTAACTCAAACTCCTAAAAAATAAGATATTGAATCAATATGTACGAGTATTTAAACATTTATAATATGGAAAAACGTCGCAAAAAGCTGCTTTAAAATAACGATACAAACTAAACTATCGCGTTTCGTTTATCTTTAAAATTCTGAATTATAATTGCTAAGCAAGTAAAATTTTAGGAATTGTCTTTTTAAAGTATTTCGCAGTTTTCTGATTAAATATTGATAACATTTAAAACAGGTAAGAAATTAACCGGGCTAAACCGAATGCTTCTAAATTTTCTCTTTTTGTGTTTTAAACATGTACAATATACTAATTCGGTCCTGGTGATGTGGTAAACATGCTTGTCTCCTAAATCCAAGATCGCGGGTTCCAACCCGGCCAGGATCAATGGCTTTTTTTCGGGCGTAAAAATCCCAAACGTGAGTTCATTCCGAAGGGAAGTCAGGCCCTGGATCCCATGTCGTATATTTACGGCACATAAAAAACCTCAAGATTAAAACAAGAGGGCTCTGAGCAAAATTTGCCGGCCGTTTCACGCCCTGAATTGAAGGGATTCTGATGACCTGAGATGTTAAAGAGCGTCCGTAAATGAACTACAGTAACAATATGCTAAACTGCGTTGAGTGTCATTCATATTCATACATTTGTTTTTAATTCAGCGTATATTATTAATTCAGTAAATATCTGCAAACTAATTTACCACCAAATCCAATTATATGCACATTATTTATTAGTTTAAGTGCAATTATTGTGTTACACTATGAAACCCAATAATGTGTGCTACTTATATCTTTTAGTGATTTTGTATTTATTTACAAGCTTGCGTTTACTAACATCAGACTCATTTAGACTTGTGGTCCCTTTCTATACATAAATTATTCTTTATTATCAGCTGATTCTAAAATTAATAACGGTTTTGTGATTTAAACTTCTATAAAGAAATAATAAATTAAACATTAAACGTATTAATCAAAATAAACCCTATCGTCATTTGTACATTTTTGCCAATTAGTATCAAGTTTATTGATGCTCTTTCCATTAAAATCGTGTCTTGCAGAGAGGATAAAATCTTAAATGACTTCATTTCTTTTTGGTTAGCGAATACTATTTTTTATCGGGAAAACATCTGAATGTCTGAGTACTTCACGAGATATTTGGCCGGGCTTTGTGATAAGGAAGAATAGTCAATTTTCTATTGACTAGTGATGACTTCCTCCTGTTTTTGGTGTATTTTTCAAAATTTTTGACAGTACTTCTTCGAAGTAATTTTTTTGTCACGATGCAAAAGATTATATTGCATTATACCAGCCGCAGACCGCCATAACTTTTCTATGAAGTAATTTTGATTTTGCAAAGTCTTTCGGTACTTCATCGAGCTTCCGCCATTCTGACGATCGTTTTTTGGTTGTAAGGAATTCGGTTTTTATCAGATCCAAAATATAATAATAATAATAATAATAATAATAACAATAATTTTTGTTAAGCAAAAACAGTAAAGAACAGATGTCAAACGTGCGACATTTTTATACTCATATAATTCATGTGAGATTAAGTATTTTTACTTTTCTTACTTTTTACCATTGATTACAAACCATACGAGGTTCCTTAGCTGAACTCGAGTAATATGCCTTATATTTGCTCCAACAATTTTCCTGAGTTAATTGCCATTAACACCCGTCATCAATTTCTGAACGATCTAATAATAAATCGCCCATTACTAATCAAATCTCACTATTGTTATTACCACTAGTAGGTACTAATAGTGCTAATGCTGCTGCTATGGTATCCCCCCTATGTTATCCATTACCCCCACAATCACTTTATAGCTTAGCTGTTGTTTTCCACATAACAGTTACCTGTAACAATGTATAAAACAATTTATATACCTATAATTATACTTATGTATACTAGAATTTGTACGAAAACGATGTACAAATATAAAAAATAACTATCAACATGTTAAGTAAAAATCAGGAGAAGAATTTTAATGGACCATATCTTTATAAAGAGCTCAATGGTTATAACATGGCATAGCAAGCCGAAGATCCGTACTTAGAATTTGGTCTTCACCTGGAATGTTTCCTATCTGATTACGGTTTGAAATAATATGAAAATAAACCTATTTATGAAATTCTAAAGGATTTTAAAAGTCTTTAATTTTGTTTTAAGTATAGTTCCTATGCACGAGCAGTTTTATTGGCCTGGTCTTAACGTAAAAAACTGTTAACAACCGCCAGAGTTTTTTCTTCCCTTCTCCCTTGACCGTTTTACCGCTTAAGCTAAGGGTAATGTTCGCTCTTCTTCCGCCATCAGTGGAAAGGAGGGAGTTTTCTTGTTGGGGAAGCCAGATAATGACCGGCAGGCCCTGCCGGCCCTGGTAGCCATAGCATTGGAGCGTGAAGCTCTGTGTACGCATACTTCCTCCTGGACTCTCTCTTGTGCCAAGCCAGCTAATGACGTAGCGGCTAGGGAAGCGATCCCTTCCTCCATCGTGTTCTTGCTTTTTATGTGAAGCCTTTCGTCGCCCTGACAACCACTTTCCGGCTAGCTTACCACACTGCCAAATCTAGCATTTCAAGCATCAATGGAGATTTCTACCGTTTTACTCCGCCATATCAAATAAAAAAATGTTTATTTTATAAACAGAAACATTATTGTGCTGTATGAGAGACGTTTAACGCAACACTAAAACGTTCATGGGGATATTTTAAAAAATGGGATCTACAGAATTTATTGTCTAGTAATATTATTTAATGTTAAAAAAGTAAAGTGATTTAAGAAATTAGCTTTGTTCGGAAAACTTAGCTTTTTATAGTTGAAGTAACCATAAGGTATGCAGCAGGTACTACAACAGAGAACGAATTAAAAAATATGTATCTCAAAAGTATAATCAAGCAATCTGGGAAGCAGAACAGGCTTATAGCGGATATGACAACGGTGCTAGTGATGAATGATGAAAGAAGCACTGGTCATGTGGCTATAATTCCTGAATCGTGATATGCCACGTTACGCAACTCTCTTTGCCTTCTCTATTCTTTCCTTTATTACGACGCCCATCTTTCTGGAATTTTCATGTAAAGAATGTCTACTACTAATTGGCCAGAATATAAGGTTCTTTGGTTGGAATTGGTGGGATCATCTTCGGACTTGTTTGCAATCCCCGGCTCGCTCCGCTGACATAGTTGATTGTTGACTTGTCTTGGGTAAACATCTTTCGGTTTTCAGCTAGGGATCTGGTGGGCCACCGTTGTGTGCTTTATTTGTCTTAATTTCCCGCATCGGGAAAGCGTACATACTTCAATACCCTTACCTCAAAATTTATTTCTACAATACTAATTCTTATTGTTCAAGTGCTCTAGGTATACTCTTAATTTAGTAAATGAAAATTTCTTTTTTAAAATTGGCAAACTTATATAGAATTTCTTTGTTAAATCATTCTTAAAACTGGTTTCTTTTTAAAGAAAATAAACGAATTAATTTTATTATACATAAAACAACAGGATTTCCTTTGTAAACATTCATACATTTGGGTATACCTTTTAAAGACAGTAGATAAAGAATTTCCCTTTGTGTACTTTCTTCAATTTAGGTATTGTATCTTAAGAAAGTAGGAAAGAAATTCTGTCCTACTATGTAGGTGAAAGCCATGCGTTTTTTTTTTTAAGTTGGGTATTTTCATTATTATCATCATGCATTAAGCTTCAAATTTAAAGTACATTAAAGAAAATATACTGATACTCTTTAGCTGATTGTAATACTGGCGTTAATACGCACTGCTTCGGTGTTATTTATTATCTCATAATTCATTTATTGAATGAGTGCTTATGTTAAAATGTTAATGTTTTAATGCACGAGTCAGTAAATTGAAGAACTTTGACGGTCAATAATGGAGTTTATGGTGCTAGTAAGCTTACTTTAAAGAAAAGAAGAAAATTTGGCCAAGGCACTAATGGGATAGTGCCAATAATTTGCTAACATCGATATAGAACTAACAGCCCAACATAAGAAGGAATTGGTGGAGGAAAATACAAACAATATTTTTCAGACAGTAGCATTTATTGCTTCGTAATGGACATATTTTGAATATTGTTTGCAATTGTATGTCGTTATATGAGCACCATTTGTGGCGCAGATTACGTCGAAGGATATTCAATTTCCTACCATCTCTGGTGTGACCAATAATATTGCTGATTTGGTTCGGCCCATTATTGTAGCTTCAAAAATCGGCCACAGTGGAATGTTGTACGGCGATCGATCCACATTAAAGAACTGTGTCATCCAGAAAGTCGCACACGACGTGCTCAAAGTGTGGGGGGCTCCTTCCTGCTGGAAATTTGTTCCTGATGGTACTTGCAGAATGACATAGTTTCACTCAGTTTCCAGGTAAGGTGCACTGCTAACTGTGCACTCCATGAGGAAGAACTTTTTAAATAACATTCGTCTTTATCAGATAGCATCACACCTTATGACCATCATGCTGTAATAATAGCATTTCGGTCCAACTCTTTATATTTGTCTGTGATTTACCTCATACGTGAAATATTGCCAGGAAAAAAAAAACACCTTGAATAGGTACGAGTTGTCATTGTTGAAACTTTCGGTCCTGGTGGTGTAGTGGCTATCATATTTTCATCCTAAGCTCAAGAACGCAGGGTCCATTCTGGCCAGGACCGAGGGGTTTTTTCGGGTGTATAAGTCCTAAGTATGGCTTCCTTCGGAATGTGAAGTAAAGCCGTGGGTCCCGTGTCGTACATTTACGACACGATAAAGAATTTCGAGCCTGAAAATAAGAGACCTCTGAGCAAAATTTATCGGCCGTTTCACACCCTGATTTGAATGGGACGCTAATAACCTGAGAGTTAAAGAGCGTCCATTAATAAACCAAATAAAAATCATTGTTGAAACTTTGCAGCATTACCCCCGCAAGCTGTTGTATTCGCAATTTATTGCCAACAAAACATTTTTAGTTTCTCAAAAAATGAAACATTTTGAAATAAAATGCTTTTGTCTCAGAGATATCATTTCTTTTTCATCAGTTTACACACACACACACACCAATGTATTATCAGTATCTATACTACATAAGGACAAGGCTGAGGAAATTACAATGAATATTTCAGTTATCTCCAAATTAGAAAGGTTGTGCATAATGTGCAGGTTGGATGAAGGAATCTGGAAAATAAAATCTTGGAAAAACAAACCGCTGTTGCCGAAAGTGATTAAGGTTCCATACTTTACGTAACCAGAACGTTTTTCAAGACTTGAATTTGTCTCCTATTAACTCAAATTATTTGAAAACTATGAAAAAAGAGTTGACATATCTACTTTTTTAATCTACTAAAATGCATTAAAAGTTAAGCAAGAGATTTGCAAAGGCAGTAGAGGTAACCACCGTCGGAGTCTAGCGGTAGTGTTTGCGCATCTCATGCGGCGGGGCCCAGTTCGATTCCTGATTGGGGTTAGTTTCCTGACTAATGTTATTTTTTTTCCCAGGGCTTTCCCTCAGTACTTCAAAAAATGCCAGGAAAACTTAGGTCACAAAGCCTCCCTGAACGTATTCGGCCAAATTCATTTATTATCCATTCATAATACATTTTCAGGTCGCGATGACATCATTAAAAAGGGGGGCTTTAAAAAGTAGGTTCTCTAAAAGATCTTAATATAACTTGAATATTTATTTAAATAAATTTGTCTTGTTGCAAACTTTTTCGGGCTTGTCCATGTAACACTTGTGTTAGAGGAATGAAGCGTTCATTTTGCCTATGGCATTACTCGGTGTCATTTGAATTATGCATGTGTGTGAAATACAAGTGTATGTGGTTTTTAGAACTGGTTGTAAAGACGAATTAACCTGCAAAAGATACGGCATCAGAGTAGCGTTGTGTGCTGTCACACAAAGTAGCCCAATTATCGTTTAGCTATAGTTAATAGTTAATGTGCGCAAACCAGTTATTTTTAATATTATTCTCTACCGGAACAATTCTTAATTTAAGGACATTACTCTTGATGAATTACGGTTACCATAGCCCTCTATGTTACGGAAATGTTCTCTTTTCGAAATTAAAACGCCTTTTTCCACAATTCCATCACCGATGCATCAATTTGTTTATCGCAAAATCCTTGAAATATCGGTTAGAAATCCTTATAAATAGCGGAGCAACCTATGAAAATGAGCCGTCCTGGTGGGCAGTATGTAATGGTGACTATAGGCTATGGCTCATATTGCAGATAATAAAGCAATTAACATTACAGATACAAAATAAAGTGCTTATATCTGTGTTCTAAGAATTAAACTCTATGTGCATTTCGCCTAGCAGTCGGACTTGGAATATCATAATTAAAATAGCACATTTCTATGAATAGTTTTAATACACTAAAATATTTGATACCCTCATTGTTCACTTATATACTGGGCACTACGTTGATGCAAAGTACATTATCATAAGTAGAAGGAAGTACTAATGTAGCAACTTTAAAACAAATATTTGGAAAGAGCCCAGAAGTTTCGCCATTCTTCCTTCTTCCCCCCTCTGTATACTAAACTTGCCTGTCTATCACTCGGGTTCTAAAAGTTCTTCTTTTTTTTATTTTTGTCTCTTTACTTTTATTCTTTTGGGGTGTCGCAAAGACTGGTTTCGGGAGGGTTGACGGCATAAGAAAAGAGGGTCGAATAGAAGTTAACAAATGGCTGCCTTCTTTTGTCGAGGGATGGAATGAAGAGGAAACTGTGAAGGAAAAAAATGTAAAGGGAGCATGAAAGACTTATAGAACACAGAAACAAAATAAGATCTAAGGTCAGTTAAAGAGAAAAGTTTTTTTTTTTCTTTCGGCCCTTTTTGCGGAACTTCAACCATTACTTAAAATAGTTTTTATCGCGAATGTTTGTTTAGTGTTTACCGATTGAATTATGAAACATATTTTAATTTATTAGTTTTAACTTATTCATTTTATTGGATACCCACACCGGATAAAATAATAAAACGGGAGTAATAAGCATTTATTTAACGTGTGATCACGTGTTTTTACAAACTAAGCAATTTCATAATTTACAAATTTAGAAAGTTGGCAAAAACTTTATGGACGGAACGGCAAAAAAAAAAATTACTTAACAATAGAATTAATATTAAACCCGAAAACATTTAAAAACTTAAAACTCACAACCATTGAACGTTTTTATAATAATCTAAAGTTGCTCTAGGAAGGACAGCAAACATATACAAAACACAAAATGAGTATACTCACTTCCTGAGCACACATTGAGTTTAGCACACTAGCGGCAGAAGTCAATGATACCATCCAGTTTCAAGCCACACAAAACCTGGACATCTACCACAAATTCCATTTACTGCCGCTGGCTTTGGGCCCAGGAAGAGAAAACCTGGTTGGAGACAAATGATTTAACTATTGGCCAAAGTTGAGATAAACAACATTTCTTACAAACACCATCTGATCCACGTTTCTTGCACCGCCCTGTTTTTTATTTTCTCTCTCTCTCTCTCTCTCTCTCTCTCTCTCTCTCTCTCTCTTGGTAAATTACAATAATGGCCAGAGCATCCCTCCCGCTATAGTTTTCTGATATTGGAGCAGCTAGATTTTTCATCTTCATTTAATATATTTTCGTCTAATTATTTGCTATTTTAATACATGTACCCGACGTAGCAACTTTAAAAGCATTTTATTCATGTTCATATCTTCCCCAATTATATTTCTAGTGGTGTAGTGGTAACCATACTTGCCTTCTAAACCCAAGGCGCTCTTGGGTTTAAAATCCGGCCAGGATCGATGGATTTTTTCGGGCGTGACAATGCTTCGGAAGGGAAGTAAAGCCGTGGGTCCCGTGTCGTACATTTACGGTACGAAAAAGAACCCCAAGCCTGAAAGAAGAGGTCTCTGAGGAAAATTTGTCGGCCGTTTCAAACCCTGATTTGAATGGGATGCTGGCTGATGTCCTGAGCCGTTAAAGAGCATCCATAAATAAATCAAATCAACCAATTTGCCAAATATTGGAATAGAACATACATTTAGGATTTAAACTTCCGTTACTTATAATCGTTTAACAGTTAAATATAAAATTAAAAAAATGAAAAATGGTATGCAAAAAAAAAAAAAAAAAAAAAAAAAAGAAAGAAAGAAAGAAAGAAAGAAAGAAGAAAGAAAAACAGAAAGAAAGAAAAAAGAAAAGAAAAAGAAAGCAAAAGTTTGAAATTTAAGCCTAGCTCTAATGTGAGAGATACTATAATTAAGAAAAAGACAAAAGTTAATAGTTAATATTTAAATTTTAGCATTTTAACTCTCGTGTTATGTCTTCATTTTAAACCTCAGACAAGCTGAGAAACGACCATGCTAATATCATTCTTGTGCTTGTGGTCAAACTTCAGATACTCGCTGTAGATCCACATGAGAGTTAATCTACCACGATTTTCAAAATAAATGCTATAAGATGTATATCGTGCGAGAAAAAAGAAAACACCTAACCACGTGTTTAGCAGTTGCCTTCTTGGAGAAGGTACGTAAAGAGAATTTAAATGTATTTCCAAAACATGTACGCCTAAAGCGGTGTCATTATTCTTACCGGATCAGGAAGCTGTAACTCAGTCGGAATGATTTACGAGGAATGATTTTTTTTTTCGGCTAAGTCAAGGCTCTTGTGATTTTAATATGAAGATGTCTTCTGTGTCAGCCCTTACAGCGATCTGAATAAAGACTAGTTTGGTATATTCATCCCGAACAAGATCTACTTAGGTGCAAGAAACACATTTTAAGCTGAAGGAAAATAATGTGTTTGGAACGACAGCCAACTGATTTATAGAAAACTCGTTTTCTCCGTGGAAAAATTTCGACCCGATATTTTGAAGAAAGGGGAAAAAATGTATATATTTTGCCAGAAAAGACACACAAACTATTTTAACGCAAACTTTCGTCATTACCATGAATTGTTTTTACTACATTTGCTGATATATATTATAAAACTCTTCGCAAACATTGTATACCCTTTGCAATGCTAATTTATACGAGGATAAACGGGTGCATGAGGAATTTTCAATGTCTTCCCAAGAAGAGAGAAAGGGAAAAAAAAAAAAAAAAAAAAAAAAAAAAAAAAAAAAAAAAAAAAAAAAAACACTAAAGAACTTAATTAAAATTATTCTTTAATAAAATTATTTTCCTGATCGCCATTCCTTTGAAACCGAAAATGGATGAGCTTCTCTCAGTTGGTAACCATTATAACCATATGTGCCGTAATCATTTGATAGAAATACACAAATAGAAAAGTTTCAGTATCGCCAAGCAGCGTGTGTTTTCAAACCAAACATGCATATCTCTGTAAAGAAAGAGAGAGAGAGAGAGAGAGAGATAGAAGCATTATTTTCTATAAATCAAGATGTTTGAATGCTTTTTTTAGATTATTTATGTTTTGTTATATTATATTAGTCTTTATCTAAATGAGAATAAAAGCTCATGTGTTATCAACGAAACTATCCAAAAAACTGCCACTGTTACAAAAAACATGTAAGTTGATATTTTTAGAATTTTGTAATGCGTGGAGAGGGGCCGAATAGACGAATAATAATTTATTTATCAACATTCATAAAGATTTAATTTAATGTAATTAATCAAGCATGTTCACTTAAACTTCAGGATTTCTCCCAGCCTGACAGAACGTTATTGACCTATGAAGTTGGCACGCCTGGAATGCGTGGTTAAGTTAAGATAACGATGATTATTTCCTCTGGAGGAGAAATTAAAACTGGAACACATCTAAACACTACAAGATTGACTTCTTTGCCCAAGAATAAACCTCCATGACGAGATTAAAAATCGAACCCAGACCTCTACAGTTAGCTTGCAGAAGCATCGATCCCTATACCAGGCAACTTGTCACACTCATGACTATAGTGTGATTACCAGGGTCTTATGAAGAGATAGGTAAAAAGCAAGTTAAAACATTTTTTAAGAAAATATCAGCTTACTTCTCAACACAATTTCATCCCGTGAATTATTTTTTTGATTGATTTATTTATGGACGCTGTTTAACAGCTGAGGTCATCAGCGTCCCATTCAAATCAGGGCGTGAAACGACCGACAAATTTTGCTCAGAGGCCTCTCTTTCAGGCCTGAGGTTCTTTTTCGTGCCGTATATGTACGACTCGGGACCCACGGCTTTACTTCCCTTCCGAAGGAAGCCATACTTAGGATTTTTACGCCCGAAAAAACCCATCCGTCCTAGCCGGTTTCGAACCCGCGATCTTGGGCTTAGGAGGCAAGTATTTCATCCCGTGAAGAAAAAACTTTTCAATTTATACGTTTTATGTCGATATGTGGGACGAGCGTTGTTCTGGTGAAACACCACTTTTTGAGAGCCAGTTTTGACGTTTTCCTTTAACTAGTATACTTCTGTTATCCTTTTACTTTTTACCCAGGATTGTCCCTTGCTATTTTGGTGCATGTTTTTATGTCATTTATTATGAAATAAATATTTTCAAAACTGGAGAAGAGTCCCCATAAACTCCATCCAGCTTTTTGAGAATGTCCCTATCCTAATAAATTATTGTTCGAAATTTGTTCTCTCTCTCTCTCTCTCTCTCGTTTTATGGGCTCTCAAGCGTTAACTACTAGTACACACTGCATCTGGTTGAAACTTTGTCATTGATAGTTATAAGAATGATGCTTGTCAACAATGATGTCATGTAACGAAATTGTTATACCGCCTCTGTCTAAAAGAGTGAATGAATACCTGACTAAATTTGGAAAAAGATGATTTAAAATATAACATATAAACTCTGGTTAAGAAATCTGTAAACTAAATATATATTTGTGACTGTTTAAACTTTATTAATTAGTAGAATTGTAGATGTCCCGCAATGGAGAAATTTTGGGCGTCCGGAAGAGAGTAAATGTACGAATGAGGGTTGGAAAACATTAATTATTATAGGTAAACCATAATCATTGGACTATTTGTATGTTACAGCCTTACAATGCTGTTCCGTCTAAGTCCCACACTCTAGTATAAGTTTAGTTTCACGAGAATCCTTGTGACGTAATAACGAAAGTTTGCTTCGATTGTGTTTGTTTAAGTTCTGTTAAGAAATTAGCTAATTCAGCTTTAGCATAGCGTTGCTATCTGATACACTTCTTGTTACTAGGAACAACCATTGCATTAACCATTCCACTACACTTTGCTGCATTTATTCTTTCTGGTGTATTTCTGCTATAAAAGCCCACACACTTTTTCGTAGTAGCAGGTGGTTAGTTGCTTTCAACATATTAAATTCATCTCCTCTTGCCTACTGCCCGGTTTTTATATAACTTTTTGTTTCCTTTCCCTAAGTATCTGTGTAATGAACAGCATATGCGGTCAAAGGTCTCATGCGAACGACGTCCTATAAACACGTTAGTAAAGAATGAGCAATAGATGCACCTTAAAGCTTCAAGTATTGCAACATTTTTCTAAGTTTCCTTCTTTTTTCTTTCACTGGGTGTATTCTGAAGCTTTATTTATTATTATTATTATTATTATTATTATTATTATTATTATTATTATTATTATATTTATTCTTATATTAATTGTTTTTAAATGTTAAATTTTCTTGCACTAAATGAAACTAATAGTTTCCACGCGTGCGCAATAATGGGATGAGCTATTATTGATATTGATATTTTGCAGCCAACATGACTACTTATGGAAACATATGCATGTGTGTGTACGTTAGATATCAATTTAATATTTATATAATGTCAGTAATTGTACTATTGCCTGATTTGATGACCGCCGTGAGGAATGTAAAATTTTTAAAAATAGATAATTTGTGTCACCATAAATAAATTAATAATTATTATATTTCATTTCATTTAATTAATTCGTGTACTGTAACGAGAACATAAAAATTATAACTAGAAAATTATACGTAAAAATAATTTGCTAATTAGCTTCTAAACAAAATACGCAAACCCGGGCAGAGCTCTGAACAAGTAGCTTTCTGTTTTTATTTTTCCAAAGATTTTCCTAGTTCTATAAGATGTTTAAAGTCCATATACTCCGAATTAATTTGTATAATTCTTAGTTTATTGGGTATTACTCATCGGCATAAAAGTATTTTGAAGTGGTTTTGGAACGTTATAACATTAAAATTAACAATTACTAATGTTGCACATTTTACCATTGTTAACAATGATTCGCTTTCTTCCACCCATATATTCGATGCAGACATTGAGGTGTACTTCAATGCCAAAAAATGTCTTTCTGGTTAAAAGATGGTTGCTCAAATTATATTAGATTGCTTATAACAGTTGTAATTTTGTAGACTTTTCTTTATGAATATAAACTATGTATAGGCATCCATTGTAGTGTTTTATTATTATTATTATTATTATTATTATTATTTTATATAATATTTTTAATATCTATGAAACCAATATAAGTATATACATCTTTATGATGTAAATCTAATCGTTTAACCATATATAATTATTAACATCTATTGTATCTGTGCATATCTAGGGCTATTATTATTATTACTATTATTATTATTATTATTATTGTTGTTGTTATTTTTGTTGTTGCTGTTCATTGTTATCATACACGTTTGAGATTTATGCTTTTCAATGGGGCTACAATTTTTGTTAAAATTATTGTTAGGTGATGTGCAAACTGCTTGTGCAGTGGAAATACAAGAACCAAATTTTTATTACTTTTATGACCTTTATGACCAAATAGGATGCATGATCTAGTGAAGATGAATAACAATTTATCATTTTAAATTTTTAATACTGAATTAAGTAAATGCAGTTTTACTATCAGTAAGAAGAAATGAAAGCTCTCTTCGCAGAATTAATTCCTTAAAGAAAAAAATATCACAGGGAAAACACATGAGTTTCCATTACATATGAGGGAGAGATGTTGCATAATTTAATATGTTTAATTATATATACTTGCCTTTACTATTTTATGGTTAGTATGGGCATATGCCTGGTACTTATACTTCTTGTTATCTATTTTAATAAAGTATATACATCTTAGAAGCTAACCCTGATCATTGTGTCTATCATGTTCCTGTACAATTGTTAAAAACCAGAAAAATTAGAGAAGTATTAGTGGTTCAGTTACAGAGAATTATGACATCGTAATAGCAAACCAAAAATGTTTACAGATTTAATTTCAGAGCACACTATGAAATATAACTGTTGTGGAATAAGAATATCAATAATCGTAATACACTTAGGAAGATAAATAATAATAGCACAATAAATAACAGTAGTAGCGATTATTAATTAGAAGAATTGTCTTTTGTTTTGGAAATCTACAAGTATTTATGATGACCTTAGACGGAAACTTGGTGGATGAATGGATTGATAATAAAAGTGCAAAAAAAAAACAGAGTATGGGATTGGAAAGAAAACGGACTGGGAGGAAAAAGTACACAAACTGGACGAGATAATGAAAATAGGAATGGGATGAGATGTGATAAGACGGAAGAGGGGGTTGGGGTGAGAAAGAGGATTGTAAAAGAAGAAACACTCCTGTCGGATGCTGGGGAAAAAGGATCTTTGGATAAGATCGGACTTCCGTCACTTTTTTTTTCCATTTCCTTTTCTTTTCTCTGCGTTCCTCACCCTTCTTTTCTTCCCACCCCCTCCCTGTTTTCACCCTACGCCATCCACATCCCATGATGCATTGCAACTAAGATGGATGACGCTTCCCTTTCCAGCAGCGCTTACTCATCTATCATCCGATAGGCGCTTCAGCCAGCTTCCCTTTACCAGACATGGCATCGTCGCGAATCAAAAGGAGCTGCGGGCAGTGTACTGTGTGACGGTAAAATGTCCTCTCTTTTCAGTTCACCGCCATTTTTTGCTTAACTCTCGAAGAACTAACATGGAAGTAATGATGCTTGGAAAAGTGTGACCACCACCAATGTTGATAGCAGACTCAAGGCGCCAGGCCTTTTTCAGAATTATTGGAGGGGGAGGTGGTTATCAACCCAAAGACATATTTACTTTCTCTCGCACAAGGGAGCACCAAAAGTTGAATTTTGTTTACTAAGATTTTAATTTTTTCTTTATTTAATTATTATCAACAATACAATTTAGTGTTGGAATAGTAGTAGTAGTAAATGGATGTTTTATTATACGTTTTAAAATACATTCAGTTAAGTACAATTGTCGTATGGACCTTACGGTCGTATATGCTAATATCTTCCTTATGACAATCAAAACGGTCATATACACACATGCATACATACAGATCTATATGCATATATACAAATATACAAACACATCGATATATATATGTCGGTCCTGGTGGTGTAGTGGTTACCATACTTGCCTCCTAAACCCAAAACGCGGGTTCGAACCCGGCCAGGACCGATGGATTTTTTCGGGCGTAAAAATCCTAAATATGGCTTCCTTCGGAAGGGAAATAAAGCCGTGGGTCCCGTGTCGTACATTTACGGCACGAAAAAGAACCTCAAGCCTGAAAGAGAGACCTCTGAGCAAAATTTGTCGGCCGTTTCACGGCTGATGACCTGAGATGTTAAAGAGCGTCCATAAACAAATCAATTAAAAAAAATCGATATATTTACGTTTTCTACGCGTAATTTAATATATAAATACATAAACATGAGCCCCCTTACTCTTGAGCCCCCCTTCCACTTACTCACAACCCCTCTCCCACTCCCCCCTCTTCACTATAGCCATTAACCTTCTTTGTCTAGTGATGGAATAAAATAACTGTGAATGCTGAACGGCAGGTAATGGGCAAGGGAGTTATGAAACCTCCAATTTGATGAAAATATCAACATTTATGAAATAATTGTGCATCCTTGATAGAGAAAGAATCACAAGTCTTGTTTTTATTGAATATGAACCAAAGGAAGAATATTGCAATAGAAGTATTGAAAATACCTTTAATAAATTATTTTAAAATTGGATAAGTGTTTACCAATATCATTACCGTTTGGATAGTAAAAAGAACTGTGAACACACAGTATCTTGAAATATTGTTGGAATTCTTCTGAAAGTATGGATGATAATGGTTTTTCGTTAGCCACGAAGAAGAGTGTAGATCCATCAACAACAACATTGGAACAACAATGTGTAACTCACTGTTACATTTTAACTCTTTTGTGATCTTGACTTGCATTAGATTGGAATTAGTGGTCTATTAATATTAAGGCAATTGTGTATTGTTGTAGTATTTGGATTTTAATTGAAAATGTACCATAAGAAATACCTGATGAAAGAATGCACACGAATATAGATCAACTTCGTTGTGGCTACTTATCCTATGTAAAGACGATAATTCTGGATTTACGATATAACATTTTGTTATAAAAGCAGTATAATTTTGGCTGCTAATTCGTGGGTTTTAACTCGTTATTAGAGTCATGTATTTCATTGCTATTGAATTCTATCAGGTGTTTTTTTCCCTCATTTCGTACATCTACAACATTTACTTTGAAGTTAATTTTCCTGGTATAGCTGATTGTGTAGAAATAATCCATTTTCTGAAAAACTACAAATGATGTTAAGCAACTATTCATCCATGTTGATCATATGTCTGGATAAATAGATCTTTGATCAAATTCTGAAGAATGTCATTATCTATCTTGTGCTAGACATAAAATTAAATTCATAACTAATAGGGAGATTTCCAAGTTTGACTCTTACGTAACATATATAGGTAACAGAAAAAAAAACTGTACAATGTGCATACCTTTAACTACAAACATATACAAAAATATACATATACATATACAAAAGAAGTACATTAGCACGTAAGTATAAGAAAAACTTACATGAAATTGCAATGCGACTAGATTTACTTGAGGATAGCAGTGATTAGACGTAAGAAGCCTGAAGAAAATTATATCTGCAGATTTACTTAATACATCACACCTAGCAAAGAGTACCGTGAACCACGACCGTTAACATTTTAGAACTCTGTAACTAAAACTTTCGTTACCACTTTGAGTACTTTTTTGATTTTAATTAAACTCAGAATTAATCATGTTAGACAAAGTTTCGGTAATTCCAGATGGCAAATAAATTGTATTTTAAACCTTAATGCGGAAACATAATTTAAATTAACATTTTAAATAGTCATTGTGAGGAAATACAAAGCGGAAGAAACACGCACATACATGTTTCAAGAGCCGAATCGCTCTCAGCAGAAGGACAGGAAAGCTATAACCAGGCATAGCACTTTGTCTGTTTTATGCCACTTTATAGAGGTAAAGATTGGTGGTATCTCATATGTTACATATGTTATTTAGATACCTGAAATGAAATGTTGCAGAAAGCACTTTACGAATGTGAACAACACCCATAATACTACGAAATCATCATAGCCTGTTGAGGTTCTCAGTAACTGACGAAATTAAGTTGTATGTGGTTATGATTTTCCAAATATTTAACATAAGATGAACTTCAAAGCGAAAGAAAGGAAATAATGTAAACGAAGTAGCTGGCTGTAATACTTGGAGAGAAAATGTAAAAACAATAAGAGGGAAAAACAGAAACAGAAGAAGGTGAGGAAGAAGCAAAAGTCATCTTGACCACTGCCTGCACTTTTACCCAGAGCCACAGAGCTGATAGCTCGGGGAATAGCACAGTGCGGCGCTGATTTGAGACATACTCTTGCAGACCCAGAACCCGGTAATTCCTCCAATGGCTTCAGTTTCCGAGGGACGGATCGTAATGAACTTCTGCAGCCCCTTGCCTTGTTAACTGTACAATACGGCAATCCCCAGAGAAATGCCCGCTGTTTTCTGGGAGCGCAACCACTCAACTCTGCTACTTGCTGATACAGAAACTATCCTATCTCAAAGAAACTTGGGAGAAGTTTTCTATTGTTGATGAGTGGACAGCATTTAGACAGAATTTCAGTATTCTTATCGTTTTCATTTCTACATTAAATAAGATTATTGTTTAATTAACAATTATGAGCTTAGAATATATTTTAGATATCCATAGATATATATTAGGATCATGCCAAAAATATTATTCGCCTAAGGTCTAGGTGAAACTATAAACAAATTAAAGGTTAGCTTATATACACGCGCGGCAAAAGGAAACGTATATCTATCATAGTTAAATCTACAGATAGGTATTTCAACATGTGTCGTGTAGACGATTTCAAGAAAAATTTAAACAGTTAAATGAGATTTACATAAACACTTTTGGAGAACCAGCTCACAATCACCTTCACCATCCTGAACTTAAAACGGGGAAATGTTGAAAGAGTTTTCTTTTACGATAACTTCCTAAATATAGTCACATTCAACAATTTGAATAACTGTAAAGTATTTCTCATTTTAAATGTATTTTTAGAAACATTAAAACCGTTCGTCATCCCCAACTTGTCCAAATGTGCCCTCGTAAGGAAGTGGTCACGTAACCTAAGTGAACAAATGCAAGTATTTTAGTAAAATGTTATAATAACACTCATATGCAAAAATATGAAAATAGACTCGGGGTTTTGCATTTTCCATAAACTTACCGTGCAATTCCGCAGCAGCCAAATAAAATACCACATTTCTTTGTGCATTCGAGATTCCTTGAAAAGGAAAAGCTGAAAGAATGAATTCTCCTTCACCATCCTGGCATTTAATTCCGTATCAGCTGGTGCACTTTGTAAAGTAATATGCTCAGGAACATCCAGTTGCAATGTTAATATCTGTTTAGCTAGTTCTCCTAACTTCTAAAGATTAATTTCAAAACTATTCCTTATTCGTTATTTCAAATGCTCCTTTCTGCTATTTTACGCTTCTTGAGCTAAGATTATATGAAAAGAAGTCACATAGAAATATTGGAGTTAGCGGTTAGAACTGAACCACGTCCGCACAAATCGCTGCCTAAATTTGTATTTAGTGTGAAAAGCATGTACCTAAAAGAAGTTGGTTAATTTTAATATGTAGGTATATATTAAAATTTGATTTTTATTTCTAATTTACCGCCCTTTTTTGCCACTGTGATCTGTTAACACTAGCACTACGAATTATCAACAAATGTTGGAAAAGAAAGAAACCCGTAGAATATCATCTTTTCTGAAATCAGTTCGAAATACCTAATATTATTTGGAATAATTATTTGATTTCAAGATAATTTGTGTGTTGACTTACAGTCAACATAGAATATTAATAGCATTGTTAGTGCTGTACCTAAGAATCTGGGATTTAGCTTATATATTACATATTTCATCTTATTTTAATGATCTGCGAAATCTATTTATTTTATGCAATTCATTTGTCAGATGTAAACTTGAATATGCTTCTATTATATGGAATCCTTACATTGACAAATCTGTTAAACCTATTGAAATAATTCAACGCAAATTTCTAAAATAGTTTTTTTCTTAATTTAATTTCTTAGGACACTTTACTGCAATTATTTCAGTACCAAAGTTTATCTCACAGAAGGAATCGTCACTTGTTACTTTTCCTTTACAAACTAATACACAATAAGGTTGATGATTCAAACATAAGACAATCAATATCTTTATGTTCCAAATATCACACCAAACCGATTTGGTAATGTCTTTTTATTCCAAGGGTTAATACGAATGCATATAAATATTCTACTGTGCTTAAAATGGAAACATTATATAATAAATTACACTATTTAACTATTGATATATTCAATATAAATCTGTATACTTTCGCTTTATCCTGTGATCATTTATTACAAAATATACATTGGTCAACTTTTCATATACCAACATTACCATTTTTTGTTTTATTTTTGGTCTATTTGTTTTTGCAACTTTTTGTCTTGTTTGATTTATAGTATTCTGTTTTTATTTTATTTTCCCATTGTCTTATAATTGCAAGAATTTTATCTGATTAAGTGAGCATTGTAAGTAGGAATTTTGTGAATAAATACGTAAAAAAATAATCAGAGGTAAAAAATTATACACATCGCCAAATGGAATATTTTTATATCTACGAGGTCTGGAAAGAAACCTATTCGTAAGTGCAAATTATTTATTCTAGCCTAGGGAAGTTCACATTCCTCAGTGGAATCATCTGTCGCATTTATTATCCCTGCTACCTTTCTGACATAACTAAGCTATATTTGTTAATGTCTGAAAAGAAGCACAGGTCTGCAATTCTCTATTTATAGTGATTTAATGTGATTTCTGCGGCTAACTTTTTCGCTATTCATCGTCGATTCATATCTAGTGGTGATTGTCTCATCACATTAATATAGCTTCGAGGACAGCACCTCTTCAACCTATCACATTCTTGTCGAAAGTTTGACACCTAATGTCTCACCGTTTAACATAGCCCAGTTTCATTCCCACGGACTTCTCGGAGATCCACATAACATTTCCTCGTACCACCTGAATTTTAAACTACGCACAATGCTCACTTTTAGAAAGCATCGCTTACACAGCTTCGTATTTATCCAAAATTGAATGTGTTGAACAGCTATGTGCTTCCTTTAGATGTGTGCTGAAAGTAGCAATGCCCTCACAAGTTCATTTGCCTAGTGGAAACAGTGATGACACTTTCTTTCCAGCCTTCACATAATGCATATATTTCATAAAAAAAAAATGAAATAGATAAACGTATGCGGGAAGCGTCAAAATAAATATCAATGATTTATAGAACCCTCAGTCTTGTAATGATATAGAATTTAATGTGCCTAAACTTCAATGATGAATAATACAAATATCGATTTTTTTAATTCGACTCAATAAAATGCCAGTACTAAATATTGCACAGAAGCTAAAGTCTCTTGAAATTGAACAGATAAGTGTAGGTGGTCGAAAGTGAAGAATATTACGAACAGAAGCAAGCTCTTTCAAGAAAATATTAAAATATGTAGTTTATTTGGATGCAGAATATAAATTGATAGTTGTAAATTACATATTTGGAATACCAGTCTGAGAAATAAGAGGATTTAAGACTTACAAAACGGAAGATAACAACTATTTCGAATCTCAAAAAAAGTTACACAAGTAAGATGGTACTTAGTGGGATAATAGGTGCCCATGGTGTTTATTAATTGCCGAGCCAAAGGCGTTATCTACTTGAAATATTCTGTGAAGAGTCTGAGAAAACAATTTTTATTATATGACATAAATAAAAATACGACACTAAAACAGTTAAATTGCAGTTTATATAATACCACGACTTATTTTAACTCATAGATGACCATAATCTTCAAACCGTGTCTAGTTCACTACTATAATAATAGCTAAAATATTGCATCAAATATTTGTATATATCCCCATCATTGTATGAATTATTTAAAAACAATGCAAATAGAATAAAAATCGAATTTTCAATAATAATTGTATATATAAATATGCGTATATGTTTATTGAGAATTAATCTCAGAAAAAAATTTCTACTTTTTGCTATATTTCATAAGTTCTCAGAATAATGTCGTATCGGCAATGTAAAAAAAGAAGGGGGGGGGAAGACAATTGCAAAGACATATTCATTCCTTTACAATGAATCTCATAATTTGGTCTCATGAACACCAAACATCGTCGACAGTCTCTATAACTTTTCACAGCTGCAAGCATGTGACGTTAGCGGGCAGTTTACCGTGTGGAAGCATTTGCTCTCTCTGTCTCCGCCAAAGTTTCTTCGGGGGATGGGCTCTCCCAGTCTAAAATACGAGCCACTTGCTGCTACCGTTTCTCCAGTGCAGACATGGACGACCCAGTCTTCCACAAGTGTACGTGCTTGAGCCGCCCCTCTTTATCCTTTTGTTTAAAGGTGCGAACATCTTCCTCTGTCAGAATCAATTGTAATTACATCGCTTGTCCTTTAAGGAATATTTGGACGTCCTACCCTAACATTACACTCATCTATGAGCATTTACGTTCCATTATCTCAAGAATTATTAGGGTTTAATGTTAATGAAGTTCTTCGTAAACGCTGAAGCGATATACGTTTTGATAAACAAATGATTTTCTTATTTTAAATGAAAAAAACTATTTAATTATTTTATTATTTATAAAGTATAGGTACATTTACGATATAGTGGTACACTGTTACACTTGTAGAAGTCTGAACATTTTAAATAACATGTTCCTGGAAAAGTTAATGTTTAGAAAATTGCTTAAACTTTACATATGATAGAATCCATCCATAACATTTTCTCAGTCATTACCTTTTAACAGCTGGAAAACATTTTATTTATATATGTATTCTGCTGTAACTTGCAATGGGCAGCCTCGCTGACTGTCAGGCGATTAAATAAGTGAATGCTGTGAGTTACTCACGGCAATAGTCGAAAGAAAATGCTTATTCCCTTACAAAATAATTGTAACTGCCATAACAGCTTTTAAAAAGCGTTAAAATATCGGGTCAGGCAAAAATCTGATAATTGACGACACGGCAACGGGGAACTATATCGGTCGATAACCTATCGCTCAAGGCCAGATGGGATAAACGGTTTGGGGAGGGCGCGTTTATTAAACTACTGCGTTGACTTTAAATCTCACGTAACTCAGCTTGGGTTTGAACAGTGAAAGAAACAATACATGTCTAATTCTAGTAAACGACAAATACAGGCAGGGTATCCCATATAAAACCAGTGCAAATCACTGTCTCGCTGCCTTTCACATAAAAGGCATGTGTTACTAGTCATATTACTTCCACCGCCACGGGTGGCCGAGGTCGTTAAGGCATGGACTCGTGAGCGGGAGGTCTGCGTTTCGAATCCCGCCAGGACCGTCCTCCCTGACTGGGGTTTTTTCCAGGTTTTCCTCAGTCTTCATAACTGGCAAATGCCGGGGAGGTACCTAAACTTAGGCCTGGAACGCTTCCTTCCTTAAAAAAAAAAAAAAATCCTTTCCCAATATATCATTTCATGTCATGTATCATCAGTGTCCACCGCCTGTGGTGCCTCAGTAGTAAAAACGGGCGTTAAAAACTATTCAAAAAAAAAAAAAGTATTACTTCCTATGTAAAGATCTGCAAATATTTTGTGCTGTTGATCGTTTTATTGATAGGCCAATATTCAGCATTCATGACACTCCACACCACACGCTATCTGCTCTTATAAAGAGGTTCTTCATGCACGATATGTGGGTTATCCTGCGACTAAAATCAGCAATTCTGTGAGTTAACATAAGTACATAGATGAAACCAGGCTTCTGTCATAAAAAAGAGGATGGAGTCCAAATAACGATTGAAGATATGAGCAATAAGTAACTCGTTTGTCTCGTTCTTTCAATTCATGTACTGCACTCACACGAAATGCTTGGAATTTGAGTTCTTTAGCACATGGTGCGGGATACACCAATTTGCTGAGATAATCTCGTTATGTCCATGCGAATTCTGTCATTGTTGGGCGCTTATTCTCTTCACATTCGCAGTGGTTCCTGTAATCCTCCATTTCTTACACACACCTTGAATAGTGTTGGTTGCGCGGAACTTGACACCAAGATATTTTCCCTCAAACATATCTTTAGTCTCCATAATGCACTTATCTTTTTGTAAAATTTCACAATAACGATTCTGTGTTCATCTAAACATTGCACCGCTTCTCTCACAATTTTTCACGATATTCATGAATATTACTGTTAAATTCAACTGTCGAACTCTTTACAATCAAATAAACGGAGCGCAGTGTAGCCAAATACTGAATATGAATACAGCATGGCCAACATCTATTTATGAACTCAGTGAGATAGTGAGGCGTGCCGGTGGGACACTATACTGGGTCTATTATTTCCGTTCCACAAAGATAATGTGAGTTCACTCACGCTATCTGGATATTATTTGAAAATAAACCTCCAGGTTATAAAACCCTAAATTTAATACCATTAATAAGTGGTTTAAAATTAACATTTGAAAGAAAATTAAGAGTAATGGGTAATTTCATAAACAGATGCCAGAAATGTGTGGAAAATGAAGGTGGGTAGATTAGCATCTCCCTGCGTGACTCGGAATAGTACATAACTTCTTAAAGTCCATTAGAATTCATTAGGCTGCCAGTAAAGTATTTCCGTTACTGACTCTTGAGCTGCCCCACTGGCCGTGAGCGATGGGGTATCTGCCCATGTCGTCGCAGTCGTCGCAACAGTCATCACATAATTGAATGATCTGATACTATAACATTAACTAGTGTTAATAAAAGAACTAAAGCAAATGCATATTTAATAGTGTCTCAGAATCTTCTATTTTAAATAATAAGTCTTCTTCAGAACAGCAACTAGAAGCAAAAATAAGTTCAATAGTCAAGCTTAATTTCTACAATTTTTACCAACATGCATTCAATGTCACAAAATGCCTTAAAACCCCTTAGAGTTATGCGCGATTCTATGTTCCTATTATCAACCTATCATTTTCCAGACAAGTACATAAAATGTCTTAGTTTTTTTTTTCATCGAAATTTCACATAATTATGAACATTTATACTGTACATATACTAAAAATATTTCACGATAAGGGCTAGACTTTGGTTTGTTCAATAACTGACATTTACTGAATACATTTCAAATACATATAGTACAGCATAATAAGTTAAATAATGTTTCATTTAAAGTTTACTTTCCTTTGTGCGTTCTAGCTAGAATTGCATTTTTATTTTTCAGGATTGCTTTTCATTTCATCCCTACATTTTTAATAGTTCCTTATTTATTGCATGTGATATGGAAAGAAAGCACTTCAACAATAAAAAGAGTGCACTTGCTAAACGGAAAATTTTTGTAATATAATTCTGAATTAGTTACATTGTTTATAAAAAATGTAACGATATCATTTTGTATGAATAATGCTGATTTGGTATTTCCAGATGAACGCTCTGATATAATTAACTGTGATATCTTTTGACAATTTACAGAAATTCTTCATATGTTTAAGCAGTTATAAATAAAGTTTTAGAGAAAACGTCTACCATCAGCAATTCTTTAAGAAAAGTCATTAATAAGACAGTCTCTCTTTATAAAATAATTAAGTCTGCTTTTTTAATTTCTCTACTAACCTTATAAATGCTATTTGGGCTGCTTCTAATCGAGTCATTTTTGAGAGTTAAGACTTATTTCCATTTAAGGATATAAGCCATAGGTTTGTGAATTGTTAGCTGAGTGTATATGCTTTTTTACTTTGGTATTTTAATTATCCTTGCGTCTTAGTGATCAATGGTATCCAAATTACAAACATTTCCAACATGAATCAATTACTTTTCTTGTTTGCAACAATTTCTGTCCTTAATTCTCATTAAAATTCCTTTAAAGAGAATTAGACATTTCTTAAATATATAGAAATGAAAAATTCCTAATTGCCTAAACTAGTTTAATTCTTTTCGATTTTTTGTGTAGAAAGGATGTTGATAAAGGAATACGGTTGCCCAGGAACTGCGAAAATTACATTAAACTCCCATGAAATATAAACAAAGGGATCGACTATTGGAAAATGTCAAAAATAGTAAAAATACATTAATTAATTTATTTAATTGCCCATTATTTTGTTGTTTTTAAATGCATATACAAGTTATTTGGTCCCATTTTCCTTTTAAAGGCCTGTCACGTGTTTATGTGACTTAACACATGGGTAAAGTTCTTTTTTTTTTTCCTCAAAAATATTTTTTCTGGCACATATGAAAATTCAAAAATGCTCCATGCGGTGCTAAATTTCACCAAACAACTTGAAATTTTCAACAGAGACTCTAGATATTTAGATAAATATAAGTATTCTATAGGTAAATTACAAACTTTTTTTGCTCATATAATTTATATTTATATTAAAATTGAAACATAATGCCACAAAGTAAAAGGGAGAATATTTTTATAAAATACTTTATTAAAATAAAAATAATGCAGATAGTTTGCATTATGTGTATGGAACACAAGTCTAATTTTTTTTTTTTTTTTCAAAATTGTGAAAACTGTACCGTAAGGAGTATTTTATTAGAGGGAGTATAAAAATTAGAAACTCTTTTTTTTTTTCTCAGGAAACATTTGATGGATTTGCATGAAAGTGTATGACTTATTTATTATATGTCATTAACATATGGTGAAACAAATTAAGTGAATTGGTTAAGAAATATAGAAATGTTGACTTTCTCAAACTGGTCCCTTTTCCAGGCTACTAAAGGAGCATATCGCCGAAGAAATGACTATAAACTGGCTGGAATATAACAGTGACCATTTACAGAGGTGCCCGCTCTATGCGAACGACTTATAAGGTTTCACTAACTTGTCTTGATGTGTTCAGTTTATGGGATTCTTAAAAACACCACAGGGACTTCGGAGAGAGTTTTATCTTATTTTGTAATCTTGAGTTTATTTATTTTCTTCATAAGTAGGAGTAAATTTATTCTCATACAATCTTCACCTTGACAGGAAATAAAAGTTTTAAGTTCCTTGGAGATAATCTTTGTAAATACAACAATGAATATGGTATCGTTTGAAAAATCTGTAACAAACCTTACAATAACCACCAGCACTAGCTACTCTCGGTTCTCTGTTTGAATGCAAGTAACCATGCCTGGAACATTCGAGTTTAAGTCTATCGGAAGAAAAATGTGAGTAAAAACTGAAGAATTTACGTCTTCTGGGAGAATCTGGTGTGTGAAGACACATGAGTGGGCAAACATGCAGAAAGCTAAGGCAATTAAGATAAGGGGCTTTATAATTCTTCAAGAAGGGACAGAAGATGCCGACAAAGAGAGGCGGGAGGTAGGGAGAATGGCTGGGAGACAATCTGGAGAGGAAACATCATCTGGAGGAGATGTTCACTTCACAGAGTATCTAACCCCTGACGTCACTGGAACGTCTAGCGCTCCCCTGTGCCTGCCTCCTAAGTGCTGAAAGCAAAGGGTCATGGCAAGCTGTAATAAAGTAAAGCGAGAACTCAATTATGGACCTCAGGTGTGCCTAGCGCCATCAAAACAATTAAAAAGGTCCAAAAAATAAAACAAGCTTCTGTTCTCGATTTTTCTGCAAATAAAAGCTAGAACTTTATTCTTTATGCTTTATATTTATGAGGAACCAGAATAAGTTATATGCATTTTATTACATTGTTAATATTCAAAAAAATATAATGTACTAGCGTGTACTTGTATTTGGACATACTTTGGCATGCCAGTGGTCTGCAATACTTTTAACCAGAGTAAATTAAACACAAAATACTATCACCAAATATTAGTGTTTTCTCATATCATCTCATTTACGAAAACAAAGACAAATACATGTTGGGAGGCACTTATTAAAAAGAAACACATTAAATTAGAACAATCTTCCCGGAGTGGCTACTGCCACGGGTGGCCGAGGTCGTTAAGTCTCGGACTCGTGAGCGGGAGGTCTGGGTTCGAATACCGCCAGGACCGTCCTTCCTGACTGAGGTTTTTTCCAGGTTTTCCTCAGTCCTCATAAATGGCAAATGCCGGGGAGGTACCCTAAACTTAGGCCTGGAACGATTCCTTCCATAAAATCCTTTCCCAATATATCATTTCATCTCATGTATCATCAGTGTCCATCGCCTGTGGTGCCTCTGTAGCAAAAACGGGCGTTAAACACTATTCATTCCGGAGTGGCTAACTGGACCTGCTAAAATTCAGCCTTCTTTCTTTACCTAAAGAGACCTTTGACCTAAGGGATGCTAATCTTAATCTTATTTCTCATACACAGTCCTTTATCCGGTACTTTCTTGTAATTAATTAAATTTCAATGTACAAATTTAAAATTCCTACTGTTATTCTCTCAAATCGTTACTGAACTTGGGGGTTTTAAGTTTTTGTTAGTAGTTCTACAGAACTTGTTAGTCCTTCCCTAGATGGAAACTTTTAATCAAAATGTTTAACATTCCGAAATAGGGGATAATTTAAAAGGGCTGAATACGGAAAACACCAATGCATTCAAGCCAAGTAGATCAATTGTCTACAAAACAAGGAGAGACCTGTTAGTAGGTTCATTGCCTTCCAAGAAATCTCTCCATTTGGGAAATTTATTACAAAGTTGCTCCAGAAATTTCTAAATATTTAGTTAATAATTGATACTATACTGTTAAACGTTTATCGTCTTACAATTGATTTGTCGTTATTATTTCATCTTTGTTCCAAAATGCTAACGCTAGAAAAATTACCAATTTTTTAACACGAAATTCCTTCAGGCGCGGGTAATCAATGCCTATTCTTTAGAGCTTTATTTGTTTCTAAATTTTAGCAATGAACCATTTTCACCCATAGTTAGAATATGAAAAATCCAAACAAATACTCAAAATCAGTGCCAATTTATCAGACCTCTTAATAAGAATTAAAACATGGCATTTGTATGTTTTATAGTCATGGACGTGAATGTTTTCTGCTTTCTTCCTACAGTATGAACAACCTTTCAGTACTTTTCCCCCAACCAGTAGTAAATTTCACAAGTTTTGTCCGTTATTATGTCGTTAAAAATTCACAATAAATAATTACAAAACATGGGGTAACTACTTATATACAATTCTCTTTTTCCCATTATAGATCTTCTCGCTTTGTTGATAATAATCAGAATATCTTAATATATCCACATAAAATTTTCTACATTTCATGCACAGCTTACAAAGGCGTAATATCTACTTTCTTTTATTATTTGTAATAAAGTGATAGGCCAATAACCTTTAACGCCAATAAACTAATTCTTGAAAACGATACTACCTTGCATTGTACAAATTTGCCTAATGTGTCTGATATTTTATCTTCATATCAAGAAAAGTTTAATTAATATGGAATATATGTATATATATTATTTTGAATGGGGACTCAAATTTAGTTGAATATTGTCATTTTGGTTGCTTATGCTAGCTAGAAAAAATAATTCTTAATTCTCTTTATTACAAAAGAAGTAACGTTAATTTGTTCAACCATTCCTAAAAGTGCCAGTGTTACATAAAATTTAACGTTTTCTGATTAAGTTGCGTCATATATTATCTATGTTATTAAATTTTTATTTGAAGAAAATATTAAAGTATTTTTGTAATAATTTTCTTATTTGCGTATATCTTATTTCCAGACCTAAGCCAATTTAAATGTTTAAGTAGCATTTTTAGGCAATTTAACTTATTATGTATTAATTAATGTTTATTAATTTTCATTAACTATTCGTATTCAGTGAGTTTTATGGACAGCATCGCTGGAGTTTAGAACTTACGCTTACTAAATTATGCATTATGGGTATTAAAACTGATATGGCGGAAATTTGAACATTTTAGAAATAGAGCTCTCTTTCTTCCTTAATCGCCGAATATTCCATGCACTATAGATTATAAAGTACGCTGAAACAAGAGGGGGAAAATATATTAATGCACTTTTGCATTTAAGGATTCTTGAAGGTTAAATTATTTGGACCTAAAGCAAAAATACTCATAGAAAGTGAATAATATAAGAATTACCAATACTGACTGGGTAACTTACAAGTATAGCGTACCTTCTTTGTGAGGGGTTCAAAATATTGCGCTTAAAAGTAAAAACATTCATTGAACTTGATTTTAAAACATATTGGAAATATCTTTTAAAAATATGTCATAATAATTTCCACACAAACTCTAGGCCGCTATTGAAAGCTTTCGGTATGCTTATTTCCCCTTTAAATGTTTTAAAAATGTTACTAACTGTTGTACAATATTTACACATATCACTAGAGATATTAAGCATACATGACTATGTATGTAATATATTTTAATTCAACATTAACATTTGAAATTTGTTGTTTCAGTCTCTCTAGATGAAAGGGGTCTTACATTTGTAAAGGTGGTATATCAGAAGTAAACATATAAATATTACTTCCGTTTCAAAAGCGATTACTACATTTAAATTAGTCATGCTTATTACTAATCTCATATTTGAAAAAAGACCATCACCGCAGAATGTTCTCCTTGTCAACGCTCCAGTATCTGCAACATATCATAACCACATCACCAGAACATACCCATGAATTTCCAGATGTAATATACTCCGTTAATTAAACTTTGTCTCCCATGACAGTTGAGCAGCGTGGCCCGGTGAGCCGCTCCCGCCGTCCTGACGTCATGATGGATCATCGCCATCTTGATTGAAGAAGTTATTAGCTTCTCGTTACGCCCTCCTTCACCCCCTTTATCTGCCCCATCCATCTACCGTTTTCATCATTCCCTACTGTAAGCATTCGTTTAAGTTTTTCACCAAATGCATTTTTAACAACATTTCATTTCTTTCCGGGCTGTACATAATCAAGAGACCGTTAAATTAACCTGTCTTAATTTTTAAAAAGGTTTTTGTTTTATCTAGCAGCTCATCTTGAGAGTTTCGGTACCAAGTTTAAGCTTTCGTTTGATTGTTGGGAAAGGATATAGTAGACATTAATCGTCATTATCATCAAAATCATCATATAATTATACTTTTTACAATTCTGGGCATAATCTTTCTTGCACAATATTCCATGCGCAATGGGATGGAGATAATAATAATGTTATATTTTTAGTAATTAATTTGTGGTATCTTGTAGTTAAGTTCCCTGAAGTCCTAAATATATTATTTTGACAGAAAGAGCTCTTTCATATTCTGAAATCACCAACACCACAACTATTATTACTATTACGGCAGGTAGTACTGCCACAGCTAGAGTAATACTACTACTATATTATTATTATTATTATTATTATTTTTTCACAAATATCTATGAGTAAAATTTAATCTGGTTGATTTCTCATTGTTTTATTCATATGTATGTGTAATATCTATGGAGATTAAATTCTGAATTTACAAATAATTGTTAAATATTCTTGTAATTCATAATTGTATTACTTTCGACATATCAATTATCATGATTGTGATCTAAGGACAAAACTAAACTAAATATTAATTTTTAGTAATGCAATAAATATTTTTATTATCAGTATAATTGGTACTAAAACAAAATAAATTATACAACAATTCCACTTCGAAGTTAATTCATGCTTTCGAAATGTATCTTCCTCAAGTAGAGCACTATTTTATTATCTTTTAAATATATACTTCGTATTTCCCAAAAAACAACAAGGTAAGGAGAAGATTAGTAGAGGGCTAAAAAGTTGCATGATATTTATTTATTGGTTTTGCAAATTTGGCATTAAAAGCAATAAAAACTTGTTCCATTGAGTTTGATATTGCATCTAGAGTAAGAGGACCAGTCGAGAGAAACGAAATCATAATCCTATATTTCAAAATAGGTGCGCCTTGCTTTTTTAAACCATTCCTTTGACAAAATATATTTTGCAAAGTTAATAGTGCAGCTATGAAAATACAAACCCAAGAGATTGACGCAGAAGGGAAGATCGTCAAAAGAGGAACACGAGAGTTGGAAGGAGAGATGGGGAGGAGAATAATAGGTCTTGATTAATTATTAACTTTGGTGCCCGGGAGAAATAATTCCCTTGCCCAGCTTCTGGTGTAGCTGTATAGAGAACCAACCAACTGCCTGCATCACTCCCAAGTGCTTGTGCCCTTTCATTTGCGTGAAACCAAAGCAACCCGAGCATTCAGAACGAAGACTACTCAACTTGCCAAAACTGCTAGCCATATTAATTTGCTTTTTTTTAAAAAAAATATGATAATAAGAGTTAAAACGATTTCATCATGTAGCTGAAATCTAGAGATGAGATTAGTAGTGTATTGCTCTCTTTCTTTCTGAACCATTTATTTAATATAAGTCTTATAATAAGGACATCTTTGAATTTTTTTGCACATACAAATAAATATATTATTATTATTATTTAATAACATTTCAATCCATGAGGCACCAAAATTAGCTATTTTTATTTGTTTAGAGCCAAGTAGCATACTATAGTCCGTAGTAATGGAAAAACCTACAAATCTAAATGGTCATACCATTCATGTACTAGTATTTTGTTACTTTCTTAAACTTTTTGGTGTTTTAATAGCACAATTTGCTAATGAAAGTTCTCAGTATATAAAAAAACCATCCTCACATTCTTTCAACAGAAAATAATAAGTAATTTCAACAGTAGGAAAATTAAATATGCATATGTCTTTCAAAAGTCACCTCAAACTTTAAAGGGTTATATATAAACATATATAATAATTGAAATAGTAAACAAATATATGCCGCTTTGCTGGTTTTTTAATTTGTTTCTGTTTGGAACTATTGCAGCTACTATTTGTAAGATTTTTTCCTCTTTATTTTACATTGTTCTTTATTACTGTCAGTAAAATAAAGTTATGATTACACAGTGACTGAACACTTCTAGATCGATGGATGTAAAGAATAAAACTTTTAAGTGGGTATTTCTTAAGGTTGGATATACCTATGCTACATTATACAATGAAGTTATTTAAGTTACTATCTAGCAAAGCATGGCCTGTAACTCATAAAACCTGCATATATCATTTGATAGCATTCAAATTTTGTAGATGCATTTATAATTATAGTGTTCATCAGTTCCAATAAACTAAAAATGCAAAATTTAAATAAAATTAATTATGTGGATGAAATTGCACAAAACATCCAATGATGCGTATTTATGCTCTATTAAATTTTGATCCAATGTTCCTTTGTGTCTTGTGAATGAATGGTATTTAACGTCCGTTTTTACTACTGAGGCACTACAGGCGGTGGACACTGATGATACATGAGATGAAATGATAAATTGGGAAAGGATTTTATTTTTAAGGAAGGAAATGTTCCAGGCCTAAGTTAAGGGTACCTCCCCGGTATTTGTCATTTATGAGGACTGAGGAAAGCCTGGAAAAAACCTCAATCAGGGAGGGCAGTCCTGGCGGGATTCGAACCCCAGACCTCCCGCGCCTTAACAACCTTGGCCACCCGTGGCGGTTTTGTGTCTTGTACCGGGCGATTAGGATGTTAATGTTTTTATTAGTTATCTTTCACCGAGCGGGGTGGCTCAAGCGCTGATGCTTAGAACTTGCATTCGAGAGGCCCCGCGTTCAAATCCCTGCCTTGAGTGTTTCGTGATTTCCTCTTGTTGCTTAAGCAAATGTTGCGTCCAATTCTTTCCTTTGCAGAGTTTTCCGATCTCTCATTATATAAAACTTCATTCCATAACCTCTGTTATAGGATTCAAGTTGCAAGGGCGCGGTGGTCTTCGCCGGAGTCAGGGAAATTGATTATCTTCAAAATTATAAAACTATAATCAAAGAGTAATATTCTAATCTTTTAAATCAACTGAAATTCTTGAGAAAAGGCCCATTTTGCAGAAGGGAAAAAGCTTATATAACACAAAGCACCTACTCAAAAAAGTGTTTTAACAATATGAAAATGTAAAGATTTGAAGTATGAATTGTTGGAGCATTCACCCAATTCCCAATTTCCCTCCGACTTCTATCTGTTCCCAAGGCCCAAACTTCCTTGTATGCGAATGCAGCTGTAGAGGATTAATCCGAAAATCAATTCGTAGACGGGATAATGCCATTGGAGCATCGCAAACATATTGACTTTAAGTAAGATTATGTTGAATAAGGTTCAACTTATAAAGCCCTTCCTTCATTGTTAGGCCGCTCTCGTATCTTACTACCACCAGAGCCATGCCCTTGTATACTTTTATTGTTATACATTTCCTGTTTTTGTCTGAAAGTTATAACGACAGCAGAGATATAAATAAAGCGTGCCTAGTTCAATACGATTCATGTATATATATCTATAAACTGGCTTAACTCTGACACAGTTATTACGGCCCTTCCCCACTGAAATATAAATATAGTATATAAATATAAATATACTATATATGTTGCAAACTTAATATAATATTTCATGTATTGCAATTAGTAAGGTAGACATTATATATATATATATATATATATATATATATATATATGAAAAATAAAAATAAAGTAACAAATTAACAATGTGACAAATTAACAATAATAATAAAAGTAGATAAGGATAAACACTTAAAGTCACACTTGAAATTGCTATATTTCGAACTACTGGAGTTCTTCTATGGCAAGAAGATATATATATATATATATATATATATATATATATATATAATGGCATAATATTAACATGCGGTTTGCATGTCAACATAAACCGCCACTGGTGGTCGAGGTTGTTAAGGCGCGTCTAGTGAGCGGGAGGTCTGGAGTTCGATTCTCGCCAGAACTGTTCTCCTTGACTGAGGTTTTTCCCAGGTTTTCCTCAATTCTCATAAATGACAAGTACCTTAAACTTAGGCCTGGAACGTTTCCTCCCTTAAAGAATCCTTTCCCAATATATCATTTTATCTCATGTATCATCAGTGTCCATCGCCTATGGTACCTCAGTAGTAAAAACGGGCGTTAAACACCATTTAAAATTATCAACAAAAGAGAAAGTCTCTGGTCAACGAGGTCATAAAACTCTATACAATAGGAAGAAACCCTAGGGTCGAGTGTGAAGCCTGTTTTGTAAAGGCAGATGCAGGGTTAATAAACTGAAGGACTTAAATCCGTTAGGGCTTCGACCTCGACAGCCAGCTGTATAGTTGGTCTTTAAACTAGCCAATGCTAACTAATTGTTTTAAACTTACAAAAACATTGGATGGCATGTGGGGCAGGTGAGTTTAAACCAGCCAATGGTAAATGTATGTTTGAACTTTTAAATTTAGGCACGAAACCTATGCCTGCTCGTGTGAACCCTTTGGTGTCGTTAAGAAAAGGATTACTTGATTTGAATTTAAGGTATAAAAACGATTTACCCTGCTGAGGTACCAGTTATAAGATCTACACGTGGCAAGATACCTGCACTTCGCACACTTGTAATCAGTTCGATGTTGCTGAGGCACACAGAATCAACTCAGACGAAGATAAGTTCTACATGCGGCGAGAAGTTCTCACTTGACATGCGCAGTCATCAGTTAAGCACTTTTCATTTTCACACCTTGAGGAACTATCTGTAAATTTTACATGCGGCGAAAGACATTTGTTATTCTGATTTTGAAGCAGGCACTTAGTTGTAAGATATATGAGTACACCGGTACAAACGTAGTACTCAGTTTAATTTCTAAGTAGCCAAATCTATCGTAGCCGAAACACCAGAGGACGCGAAAGATTTTGAACGTAACAAAGTATCAATATATCAACAAAATAGCAGAAATTACCCTGAGAAATTGTTGTTATTGAAGCATAGGCAACAACACCGAAGAGATTATTTATCAATTTACCAAATCGCTTCAACTCAGCGATCTATACACTAACTTTCTAATATCAAAAATGGTTTCGGCCCTCGCTATTTGCTTTGTAAAATGCTGTATGTTTTGATTCGGTGTTCAAACATTTGCTCATTGTCCAACCAAAAAAAAAAAAAAAAAAAAAAAAAAAAAAAAAAAAAAAAAAAAGTGGTTCCGTCCTTCGAGAAAGTCACGGTTTCTTATTCCATTTAAACATTGAGATTGTGCGCCTAAGTCTACAAATTTACTATAAGGTTATTGTTATATGTTATAGAGCTTCTAACTACTGCTATATTACTACTGGTTACTACAGTTTATTATTTGGTTTAAATATTATTACTTGGTTGCTACTCTATTACATTTTCTATATTTAATAATTTTAAGCATCTCCTCATATCCCATCCATAGATTTCATTTGTTATCTAGTTTATCTGGTTCTCACTAGCAAAGCGTTTCGTTTTGATAATAAATATTATCTACAAATTAAAGGCACTGCAAAGGGCACCGTCTTATACGAATATTTTTATGGCTCGCTTAGTGGAGGAATTTCTCAAGTCAGACCTTCTGATACCAATATTATAATGAGATATATTGATGATATATTCATGCTTTGCATCACGGCTCAGAATCTCTCGATCAGTTCCTTACTAATCTTAACTCCAAGTTTTCAGTTAAGTTCACCCCTTCTGTCTCTCCCAGTGCTGTTACTTTCCTAGATATTTATACCTCTTTATACCGTGGCTTTTTTCTTTGTGTCCATGCCCATTTTACAGCAGTATCTTCATTTTGATATCTGTCATCCCATGCAAACCAAAGGATATATATTTTCCTTTTCTCTTTCATTCCGAGGCCACCGTCTTTATAACAACTTTTCATTGCTTGAAACCTATATTAAAAACCTAGCTCAAAAGTTCCAACACCAAAAATATACTTCCTATCTTTAAAATCCCACATCATCTCAGCGCACAAAATAAAAATCTATTTTTACCACCTTCACTTGTTCTGCATTTGAATACCTATAGTGAAAATTGTGAGACTGTTTAAGCGTTTATCTATTTTTGCATCCTAGTCCTTATTATTTCAGTTAATTTGTTCTAAAAGTTACTTATGTTCGCTTTTATTTTGTATGTATTTATCATATGTGTGTGTTTGTCCAGTATCAAGCTTTCAGAATATATTTTGCAGTTCAAGCGAAGTGATTACTATGACGTGAGCCCCGAGTTCTTCTTATAATGTATAATGGGGGCCAATTATTTAACTATGGAGTTCAACTACTAATGGTTAATAAGAGAATTGAATTAATGAACTTATAAGATATATTTGCCAACTACCTATAAATTATTGTAGTAATTTCAGATCAAAAGCATACCTTATCGTTTGTGCTTTATTTTGACTCGTAAACTTTTAAGAAAAAAATAATTGCTCCGATTCTTGAAGCCTGAATATAACTTAAGTCCATTTCTACAAAGCGTTTTGATCACGTGTTAAATCTATCACTCATTGCGAGAGTTGTCTTATATGCTTTGATCAGAAAACAGCTTGTGTGCTTAAATCATCTATGCTGCTTAAATATAAAATATTTGGATCGTGTTATTTAATCCCAACAGAGAAACTTTTTCATAAATATTTCTTAATTTTAAACATTAGGAAAGTAATATTAATATATAATAATAAAAAATTTTTTATTTATAGGCCAGCCTTGAAAGGACGTATTCTGTTAGCACTGTTGATTGAACCCGGCCAGACGAGCTTATACAACAATAGCTTGGGACTCTGGGCCATGAAAATGAACTATTGGGCGACAAACGAAAAGGTGAGCGAATAGGTTAAAAAACAAATTGCGCTGCAGTTGGACAATAGTTGTAAGAAATCAAGAATAATGAAAAGAATTAACATAAAAATATGCAATTCCTGCGGAAATGGCTAATTTGCGTCTATTTCAGAATAAGTATAGACTTTTTGATAGGATTTCCTACTTTTCAACCTTTATAGGATGTCAAATGATGATGATGGTAATAATATGTTCTAGCAAGAAAAGGCAAGAAAAACAAGCAAAGTTTAAATACAAAAAACGCCTTTCACAGATAAGCTCGCTTCTATAGGAAAGTATAAACTATATTAGTGGGCAGTTAAGACATGAGTAATACATGCCCACAGCTAGAAACACTTCCGTTCACAACAACAAAGGAGATGGAGGAAGGTTATTGATTGGTTAAGAAACCTCCACTATAGATACAGTGTATAAAGCAGTTGTTTGAATGCTTTATAGTATTGTAATGTAATGCTTCAAAAAATACTACTCACCTCCTATATCTAAATGGAAGAGGTAAGCTAATCTTGACTCGATCCGATAATTGTTTAGCGGAGAACGCCAAACACATCATATAGCATCCCCACCACCAACCTATCACTTCCTATCACCAAGCTTGTTACTGCGTAACCAATATTTTGCTCATGTCATACCTATCCAATAAAATAATGAACATTTAATTAAACTGAAGTAAAACACAAGTCAGGGCCAATATCAGTTTTGCCTCATATTATATATGTTCCAGTTCCTTCTCTTTAGCAGTACATTTTTCTTTCTTTTTTGCGAGGACTGTTCGGTAAGTTCGTGCAAAATAAGGAAAATGTAACTTTTTTGAAAAATAATTTTATTGCTTAACATAATTTAATTTCAAATCTCTTGGACCCTGATGTTAGAATGTGACGAAAAATATTTGCTCATCTTAGGCATGAAAGGTGTAAATAAAAAAGTAGAAAAATAGTTTCCTCCAGAAGAACCGAGAGGCTCATTTATTGTTAGTAGAACAACGACTTTTTGCAAATGATACAATATTTCGGGTTGTCTAAAGAATTTTTCTGTACGGTGTTAAATCTTGTCCAGAAAGATATTAGAGACCAGGCCAGAGGAAAAATTGTAGCTACAAATATGTATATATTTGTTTTTCACAATTAGAGATAAAACTATAAATAGATAACGAGATTTAATTTAAAATTCTATAAATTTATTTATCTATGTTCGTTAAAAATTGCTCATTTTTTAAACACGCGAATGAACCCACTAAAAACTTCCATATATAAAATTACAATACATCATATTCACTAAAGCATTCAATGACATAAAATCATTATTTCATTTCAGTTGACTACGGGTGAAAATAGTCAATAAAAGATACAATAATGTTCAAAAAGTATTTAGGAAAAAAAAATCATGCGAAACTGAAAGAACATGAGCTAACTGGTGCTGTTTAAGGTCATTAAATAATGACACACATTCACATTCCAAGTTTGATATTATATTCAGTTCTTCTGTTTTATCTGTACGTTGCAGTAGCGGTTTAAATGTTGACACCGCGGCCATACTTTGATAAAAGAGGCTGGTAGCAAGATTTGGGGTTTGCTAAATAATCAACTGTGGAAGAAGAGGTGTTCATTCCTCTCTGTCATTTTTTAGTTTCTGTAAGACGAGACTATTATCATCCTCCTCAGGAGAAAAGTTTAAGAATAAAGAAACAAGCAGATAGTGCGCCCTGCTCGGCCACTGCGTTGGAATCCAACTGCAGCTGATACTCTGCTCTTGTCGTTACCGGCCGGAGAGAGCCGAAGGTACAGCTATTAGCTAGATAATAACGCTTTATAGTCAACGGTGCAATAGCTTAGGCGGTTAGAGCGTCATTTTGTACGTATGGCTATAGAATAATGGGTCTGAATACTACCATTCTATGCCTTTCCCCCCTTCTTCATCTGCCGGGGTTAAAGGAGATTTCTCAATTACAATGATTTACTCGCTGAATAGTTGCGTATTGGAATTAGAGCAGTTTACCACAATCACAATGTTTTACTCGCTAAACCTCTGGGTCCACCGGTTTCTAGGATTTGCCTGAGGTTAGCCGACTGATTAGGTTAGTGTATATATATATATATATATATATATATATATATATATATATATATATATAGTTATAGTTATAGAATTAGTTGCGAATTGGATTAGAGCACATTTCACATCGTTTTCACCCGCCTAATAATGCCCTCATTACGTGATTTACCCGTCCCTATCCATTTTCACAAGTTAAGTGCCTGTGGATAAGTCCCGCTCTCTTCGCTGTCGTTTGGGTCTGACTAGCCGCTCTGGCACAAGCGTACATTTAAGAGCACCTACCAGCAGCAGCTGCAGCAGTTGAAAGTTTTCAGTTCGGCGAGTAACGTCAAATATGCTCTGCGGAGAGCTGGTAAGCATTCTTTGAGCTCACTCATATGCTGAAATGGACGGAAGGTGAAAACCCGGTTTAATTAGAATAGGTTGTATTCCTGTGTTTGTGCGCAGCGCTCCAATCACTGTGTGTCGTGCGCCGCGCACTGCCCTTAAATGCGCACCTGTAGACCCAAGATCGCGGATTCAAAACCGACCAGGATCTAAAGCTGGTGAGACAATTTGATGCGTTAGATGCTTCGACTAGTTATTTTAACCGCTTCTTAAGTAAAATGATTTCAGGGTAGCTTCGCTGTTTATTATGAATCTATCTTAATGGAACTGACGAAATTTTTGTAACGAAAAAGTTACCACGTTATTTCTGCATTTTGTGGTTTATTGATTTAAAGTTAAATACGTATTTACAATCGTATTGCAGAACCACACTGACCAGGATAGCAATATCCTTGGCCTTTATTAGATTCTCCTTGTTTATGTGCCGTGAGTGGGAGATGAGCGATTATGCCTTTACTTGACCATAAACTTCCGCGATTACTTGTTCTCACTCCCTGGAATCCTTCTAAATGGAATCTGCGGCACCAATCAGCACTCATCAATTCCGTGATTTTCTTATTGTTTATTTACTACGAATACATAGAAACCACTTCAACTTCGCTACTATTCTAATTATCTTAACGGTGCGCGAATGTCTCGACGAGCGAATGGAGATATTATTGAATGATCATTAAAAACACATAAAGCTTTGTCCTCCTTGTTTATATCTTAGTAACTTCCACATTTTTTTCTTCTCAGTGTTTCTATCTAGTTAACAGTAATTTAAAACCACACTTTTTTTATTACATGCTCTATGATGACGACACAAGTATCCATTAAACAGTATAATATTAATGGAAAGCGCAACTAGATTAAAATTATATCTGTCAAAAAAGTAATATTTTATAAGATATTATCAAATAACTAAAAAGAAGTAATTGTAATTATTAATAAACTTGGCGGTGCTTAAATATTTCTTCAGGTCTATGGATTTTAAGGGAGTAAAAAGCCTAAGTATGACTTCCTTCATGAGGGAAGTAAAGTTCATGGTACTGTGTCGTAGATTTGCGGCATATAAAGGAATCTCAAATCTGAAAGAAGATAGCAAAATTTATCGGCGGTATCACGGTTTGAATTGAATGGGGAACTAATGACTAGAGAAGTTAAAGAGCGTTCTTAAATAAATCAAATTAATTAAAAACTTTCATATCTATACACTTACTCCAACTATTTTCTATTTTGTTTATCCATAAAATGTATTTCTCAGTTCTGCAAAGCATTTAATTCTTTCGGCGATAGCTTCTTCATTTGATGCGAATTTCTTTCCTTTTAGTCATTTCTCATTGTGGAAAACATAAAATAATCTGAGGGAGCCAAATTCGGAGAGTAGGGTGAGGGAGAAAGGATTTCCTACAGTAAGTTCAATCATTTTGAAATCACAATCGTAGATTTATGCGCTCGAGCGTTATCGTGATGAAACAGATACCTCTTTCTTCACCAAATGATCGCGTCATTTAATTGCTCCAGTAGCATAACATGATATTTATTGGGTGTGGTTATGGTTTTGTCCAAGGAAACATTTAAAATTAAAGAGTTGCAATCGCAAAACAAAAATTAATTTACTTTCCTATTGAAGGAGTTGACTTTATCTTCGGAAAGCGTTCTCCGATTGCAATTGGATTCACCTTTCATTAGCTGCCATATACCGTCTCCGAAATTCACTTGGATGTCCTTTAATAGCTTTAAATTCTTTCAGAAGCGATCACTGTTTTCTTTTCTGGTTAATCGTTAGCAAACGCGGCACTCACCACACTAATATATATTTTTTTATTTGCAAACAATTGTGCAATACATTATGTATCCGATCTCCGGAAATATCCAAGCTTCAACGTCACTCCTGGTGGTGTAGTGGTAACCATACTTGCCTTCTATACCCAAGATCGCGGGTTCAAACCCTGCCAGGGCCGATGGATTTTTTCGGGGCGTAAAAATCTGAAGTATGGCTTCCTTTGGAAGGGAAATAAGCCGTGGGTCCCGTGTCGTAGATTTACGGCACGAAAAAGAACCTCAAGCCTGAAAGAAGAGGCCTCTTAGCAAAATTGATTGGCCGTTTCACGCCCTTAATAGAATGGGACACTGATGACCTCAGATGTTAAAGAGCGTCCGTAAATAAAACTAATAAAAAAAACAGCTTCAACAATCTCCCTTTTAGTTTTAGACCCCTCAGCATCATGTCGTGAAGACGACCCGGGAGCCTCGCATCGCTTGTGCTCGTTTGACCACATACACCCACCAAACAATTTTCATACAATTCCAAGTGTAGTGCAAATTTGCCTTGTCTTCTGCGGATGCTATCCATTTAATAAACGATGTTTTATTAATACACAGAATTTGTGTTTCTCCATTTTGAACGCATGTTTAACATTTAAGCACAGAAATGGCTTTGAAACACAGACTAAACTTCATAAATGTTCAAGCCATGTACATCATCCTATAACAGTCGCGTGTTGCCAAGGAAAATTTGAAAATAATCAAGTACTACTACATTTTGAGTTTGCATGGGTTTACGTTTTAATATACACACAGAAATGCCAATCAGTAAACTGTGTTACGTACAAGAAAAAACGAATTTATGTGATATCGTTGAGCTTACTATCTTTCGGCGATTAGGTAAATGAAAACTAGCCCTTTATTTATATACTTTTTTTTTATAGTTTTCTCCAAATTTTTATTTACTTTTTGCATAAGATTTGTGCTATAAAACATGAATATATTTTTAATTAAAAGATATTTTCACTCCTTAATATAAATATCCTGCTTTATACTATGTTTTAAGTAGAAGAGTGGAAAAGTGGAAACTTAACTTATCCTATGTCTTAATATTTTATTTTGTTTGTGGAGATACCCAAGCTGAAAGTAAACAAAGCTAATCTACAAATTATTTTACTTAAGATCAATAACCCGTAGGAAAAATTTTGAAGGAATAGTAGAAGTGTGGAGTAGTTGACGAGCCTTCCAGTCGCGCGGAGAAGACAGAGGAGGGTAAAGACAATAGATGAAGGAAGGCAGATATTAACTACAGTTGTATGTTTGCTGGGATATGAATACTGTATAGAGAAGAGAGGGAGAAGGGGAGATGAAAGCAGGAGGGTGTCAGACACGGCGTTAATTTCAATTTATCAGTTGCTTGTTGTTTGAAAGAGACAGAACCTCCCCTCTCAGCTTGCATAATTATTTTGGGTTGCTGATGCTTTTGTAAGCTATATAGGATTTTGCCATTGTAATGCTTTCACGAAGATCAAATGTTCTGAAAAAGGGAGCCGCCTGCAGGGTACAATCTTCTTTAACAAAATGCGCACATTTTAGAGAAAAGTGTCTGCAAACATATTTAATCTCTCTCCTTCTGTCATTTCTGTAGGAATTGAAACTCTCTGCTTTGGGGTTCTTGTAAACTTCTGCACAACTGCAGTTTGCTTATGCCTCTTGATATTTTCTGAAAATATAATAAAAATCTGTGCAATATTTTGTTATTTAAAAGCAGTGTTTGGATGTATGCACCAGATATAATATTTCACATTTCGCCTATTTATACTTTTTATAGATACTGGTTGAATTTTTACCTAGATCTGTGTTTGCATGTTTTTATTTATTATTTTGATATTTTTATAACACAATACTATTATACAATTTACGAGCTCATTAAAATAATTATTTTAATACAAATAGATAATGAAATCTTAGGTGTTTAGGTTTCCTCAAACTTGAGTTGTAAAATGCAAGAATCGTTGAAAATCTTTCTTAAGACATTGCTGTTAATCGAACTCCGGACTGCTGAAAAGCTATTAGTGTAATGAATTTTTAATTTTGAAGTCATGCTTACTATACAGCTATAAAATTTTTGTAGTTTTGTTTTCTTTGGATTTTCTGATTTCCAGATTTTTTTCTTCTCTAAACAGTGCATACTGGATATATTTTGTCTAGAAGCATTTACATGTAAATTTTGTTATATTTTACATTTTCAAAATAATCTTACAAAGAGTGTTGTAAAATTCAATGTTTAAACTTCTAGAGATAATGAAAGAGAAAAATACTTTGCAAACGGATTTAGTCACCTATAGGGTATAAGAAGTGAAAAAAGTTTTAAATGTATTTCAGAATCAAATTATTACATTTCAAATTTGATGTGAAACTGAAAACGTTCTATAACGACGTGAATGTCACATTCAAAGACTTCAAGATTCTCCGTATAGAGATAGCGGCTGCATACACTGGTGTCAGGTACATCAGGCTCAACAATTAATGTTCCCACACAGAAAGTAGCAAGTAAATTAGCAGGCCAAATAATGGGTTCACCGTGACCAATCCATTGCTCAATGCATGCACGGATCAATTGCTACCTGCAATGCAGAAGTGAGGAGGTGCACCATCGTTTTGATACCACGTGTTACCTCAAAAGTCAAGTCCATGAGAAATATAGATGTGTGTCTTGCAGCACTTGCAGGTTGAGAGGTTATGGCAGGTTTAACAACAATGATAGTTTTGAAAAATGATCGTCATAATAAATCAATAAAAATGATAATTGATTTACCTTCAACCACGTCTTCAAATTCAAACTTTTTTTTTTCGATATTAGTTTCATTAATAGAAAATTTTGGTTTTGGTCTCTTCTATTATCCCTCGAGTGTGAATATAGGAATATCCAGTATTATTCATTGTACATATGCATTTTTTGGTGTAAGATAAACTCTTTTCACATTTCTCATTAAAAATAAAATGAAAGTAATTAATTTTTTTTTATTTATGTGACTAAAATAATAATTTTTCTACGTCAAAGTTAATGTTTGCTTAAAATGAGAAGTAATTTTAAGATTCCTACTGGCACTTGAATAATCGCGTTAAATTTTTACCTGTTAAACTCGAGTTTTTATTGAAGTAACGTCAATTATTAAGCCAAAAGTACTTCTGATCCTATAGAACATTTCAGAGGGACCAGTAAGATTTGTGTAATACTACAGATTCTTTATCACAACCCCGATAATTTGTAAAAAAGAAATGCCCATTTGGACAAGAGAGCTGCTTTCAGCCGTTTACCGAATGCGCTTATTCTTCTTAATAATTACATAATATGCAAGCAAAAGGTTGCCCCTCTTTGCAGCATGTACCACTTTAAAAAAGCATTTTGTGATCGCATTTGAGATGTCAGTGCATTTTAATCACGTGCATCTTTGACCCTACAAGCTGCCATTAAATTTCTGTACGTGTAAAAGAAGAATTAAAGTAAGTTGTACATTAAAAAGAGGAGAAGAAAAGGAAGAAAAATTGTTCCCTTTTCTAAGAAGAAAAACAACATGTTTTCCTGCATTTTGCTCTTGTCTGATTTTTATTTTTCAATGCATAAAATCAAGTTTCAAATCATTTTACGGATGGAAAAAAAAAAAGTAACAGAATGGCTATATTAGCAAACAGCATAAAAAGATAATGTGGCAACATTTGCCTGGGAAATGGCTTAAGGGGAAAAGGCTTCTTAAATATATTACAGGATCATTGCCTGATGAAAATGCTATCGGAAGCCTCGCTAATACTCATGTTTAACGAACAGTAACAAGCCCCAAAACAGGTAGCCAAGAGTTCACGGTTGGCAGACCGTGATTAATGCTCCCACGCGAAACCCTTTGAGTAAGACATTTCTCTAAAACGTGCTCGTCGTTTAAAATTCACTTTTCGAGAATTTGAATTCCCTTTATTTTAACCTGTAATCTTCTTTATGGAGATATAAAAAGACGGCGGGATGCGGTCGTGGAATTGATTTAATGGATCTCTTCAAGGCACGATTTTTCTCCCGTTCCCTTTACCTCCTCGAAGTACACCTTGACAGATGGTACCAAAGTACTGCAACATCAGTTTGTATTGAATCATAGATTCGTTTAAAATTCCAACATCTGCATCAAAGCGCATCATTTTCACAAGTTTTATCATTTGTCACTGTAAGGGACAGTACAGGACACCTGTCTTTAAGAGACGTATTTTATTTCTCTATTACTACATGCTTTATTATTATTAATATGATTTCATAACAACAAATGGACGCATGGTTTGATTTGTACTATTAATTTAAATTCGTATAACTGTCCATGCTTTTAAAATGAAATGTAATATGAATAAAAGCAATAAATGAAATTCGTGTTTTTGGAAATGCTCCAAATGCCTTCTGATATGTTCATAAGAGGATAAGGTTCCATGATTCATTCCATTTTATACGTATTTCCCATTAGCAATAAAATTCTGTGTGCCTTAATTAATTTCAAAGAGATATCACCAAAATGTTTGTATAAACTTGAAAAAAAAAGTTTTATCGTAACGATAAACCTACAGAACATTTTATTCCTAGTTCCTCTTGGACAGAATTGATTAGGACTATATTGCTGCTAGTATCACCATTATCACCAATGAAACAGGTTAATAAGAAACATAATAGACAAAAGTGCGTAATATCTGAAGTTGTTTTTATAACTTGGGAGGTTGCGATTAAAATAAACTCCGTTAAAAATATTACTTCAGTACTTCCTGAACCTTCTATTTTTCTTCTTCTTCTCCTGCCTCATATTATTATTTGATTTATCGTTAAATTATTTATGTATTAATTCATATTACCTTTCTCAAAATTTCTATAGTTTATTAGTTAACAAGGGGAAATAATTTCACGTTGAATTATTGTAAGAAGATTGTGATTAAATGGCGAAATCTTTCTTCCGTTAGTACTGATACCAAGGACGGAGTTCATCGGTTCGGGAAAACATCTGGCTTTTGCCAGAGGTGTGTGGGTAGGACGGAAAAAGAACAACTTACATATAACAATTTGACAGGAATGGAATCTACTAGCGGCAAAGGGAAACGTATACGGAGGCAGCAAAAGAGCCGTGTTAAACTTCTTTCCCGCATTTGAAATAAAACACACTTATAGTGGAGCAGATGATAGAAACTGATGAAAATATTCGAAGTTCAATAAATACAAAATATGAAGAAACAATACAGTGGAAAGTAAATGTATTTAAAAATTAATACAGTGTGCTAGAAATTCTAAAAAAATTCGCATAATTCTGTCTTAATAGTAATTAAGTACTATTTACATAAACGTATCATTTAATACTTACATATAAATACTCCGCTGCCGTTTATGAGAATATAAATCAAAATAATAAAAAAATTAGTTAGAAGGGCCAGGCTTTAGAATTGATAATATATTGAAAAATACATGAAGATACTTAAATAATAATTTATTCCTATTTATTATTGTGATAAAACAACTTTATAATATTTATGATAAATGCGAAACTATTTTCCAAGTGGAGAGCACATTGCTGTTCAAAAGCAATTTTATCGTATAATTTTTATGTTTACATTATCTATATTTTACAACAGTATTAATTAATATTTTTATTTATACAAGAATTAATATAAAATATATTCGTTTGTTTAATAATTAAAATTACCATAGCTGCTTTTTGATATTGCAAAATTGAAGGCGTTCAGGTTTTAGAATAGAATTTGTTTTATGTGTATCCTGTTATTGAAAAATGTACCCTTATCCAGCGTTTAGATGTCTGTAGGAGTGTTTACCTCTACGTATACAGGGCAAAAATCCCGATTTTTTGTGATTCGCAAATCATTATAATTTGTTTAATTCTTTTATTTGTTAAAGTTTTTCTCTTGACTAATCCCTCAACTTTAGTAAACAAATATTCAATCCAGATTATAGAGGATCACAATGGCATACCTCGAGGACAATTTGTCCATGGTTTGAAAAACCCTGCGAAAGGATATAAGCTAAAAACGGAGACCAATATCAAAGAAATAAACGATTAAACGCAAATGGTAAATGCTTACTGAGTATGCAAGCTAACATCAATCACTGTATATCGAAGAGTGATTTGACCAAAAATTATTCCTAACTCAGAAAAGCAACCTTATTCTTCAGAACTTAAATTGGAAGGTAAAAGTGCAACAAGAAAAACAAGAAAAGATATAAAGTTAACCTCACTGTACTGTTGGTCCTGGTGGTGTAGTGGTAACCATACTTGCCTTCTAAACCCAAGCTCGCGGGTTCGAACCCCGCCAGGACCGATGGATTTTTTCGGGCGTAAAAACCTTAACCATGGTTTTCTTCGGAAGGGAAGTAAAGCCGTGGGTCCCATGTCGTACATTTACGGCACGAAATAGAACCTCAAGCCTGAAAGAAGAGGCCTCTGAGCAAATTTGTCGGCCGTTTCACGCTTTGAATTGAATGAGACGCTGATGACCTGAGATGTTAAAGAGCATCCGTAAATAAATTAAATCAAAAATCAACATTGTACGTATGTAAACGCCGTTAACGTGAAAAAGGAGCATATAAAAGTAACAGTTTACAAGGAATTGGGAAGTTACACTTTAATGTACCTGTTCACAAAAATGGACGATGTTATAGAGAAGTATTTGAATAAGTTCAAAGCAGCTTGATACTGAAAGGGGAAAAAGAAGAGATAACAAGTAGTTTTTAGATTAAAAATAAAAAAGAACTATGAGTGGTGCATACGTACAATAGGAAGCTTAACTTAAAAAGCGAGCAAAATAAAGACAGGCTAATGCTTTTTAAGATAGTTTATATTCAATAGAGTCCTTGTTTCATCTCTCGTGTTCTGTTACGCGAATGCAGCATTACTACTTATTTAGAAGATCAGAAAGTAGGCTTATTCAAATCTGTCCTTTTCCAAACACAGCGTGCTGTACAGGACGATTGTAATCATTGAGACAGACAAGTGGTTTGCGCGGATTTCGCGCCATGTTTTCCTTGAAAGTTTATAAAAGGGGCGACCCCCAATGGGGCTTTGTTCCGGATGGCGATGCTCGGCTGTCTCGATGTTTGCGTAGGAATGCAAGGGCACGTTCTTTTTCCCTTCGGAAAGATGCTCCCGTTCGATAGAAGCCTCTCTTGTATGTTGTATCTGTCCGCTGACGTCACATCTAGAGGCGGGGTGTAGGAACCAACAGCAGGATGCAAGCAAGCACTGGCAGACGGTTTCACCAGGAAGGAGTTTCTTTTTGTGTGCGTGTTTGCACAATTTGTTATTTCATATGGCGAGTGCTTAAAATACGCTTTGCAAGAGAGGCATCCATTCATAGATCCAACTTATATGCATTTGAATTTGCTTTCTATTTCATTCATTTTACGTCAATATTTTCTTTGTGTATTTTATTTAATTCATGCTTTTTCTCTCAATATTCACATTCTTTTGCTCTTTCTTATATTTTACTTCTCTATCTTCGGGTGAATTTGTGTTTTCCTTCTCCCTTTGTTACCTATGTCCCTTTTGTGTATTTTAAAATATTTTCCTTGATCTTTTAAGTTCTTTATTTATTTATCTGCTTGAAAGAAACCAAAGGAAGGCATTCATTATAATAATTATCATGTGTACTTTCTCTATTTCTGTTTCTTCTGTTTCTTGTTGTTGTTGTTGTTGTTGTTGTTGTTGTTCTTCTTCTTCTTCTTCTTCTTCTTCTTCTTCTTCTTCAGAATGATAGATGTATCTTATATCTGATAATGCGAAGTATATAGTTAGCAGTTGAATAAATACAGCAGCAATATGAGGACATGCGTTTTCGTAAAGAATAACTCTTATCAAAGGTGTTGAGCTTTAAGCAGGGTTAATCTTGTTAGTTAGTTTTAATTAACAATCTTTAATGATTTTACTCACCACAAAACTCTCTTGCATTTCTCTATCATGTAGAAAATTAAAGTCACAGATTTTCTGGTAGAGATAGTTTTTGGTGAACAAGTATGCATTTAAAGTTGAATTTGGTTTATTGTTTGTTTTAAAGCAATATCATCTTTTCAAGTCACAAATAACTCTCCGAGGAGTTAAACTGTTCATTTTCTGCAAGATTTATATGTAATAATTTTCTTTATTCAGAATTTTATTGTTGTATTAGAGAGGTGAGTGTGACCATTTCTTTATAGATGAAAGCTTTTTTTTTTTTTTTTTTTTTTGAGTAGTGTTTAACGCCCGTTTTTACTACTGAGGCACCACAGGCGGTGGACACTGATGATACATGAAATGAAATGATATATTGGGAAAGGATATTTTTTTTTTAAGGAAGGAAGCGTTCCAGGCCTAAGTTTAGGTACCTCCCCGGCATTTGCCAGTTATGAAGACTGAGGAAAACCTGGAAAAAACCCCAGTCAGGGAGGACGGTCCTGGCGGGATTCGAACCGCAGACCTCCCGCTCACGAGTCCGTGCCTTAACGACCTCGGCCACCCGTGGCGGTAGATGAAAGCTATTGCACATAAAATGCTACGAGGAAAGTTTAAGTTCTTAGTTAAGATTCTATTCTGCAAGATAGGGATATCTGATTCAAACTGCTTGTTCAGCACTGTAATGCCGAGATATCTGTTAGTGGTTTGTAACGTGGGTTTGCGAAATGTCTATCTAAACGCCAAATTATACGTTTCCAGGCCACTGTTTCATGCCGCACAGTTTACGATGAGTTGAAATTGAACCCTATTAGAATAATGATACGGCTAGCAAGTGGATATGGAAATTGTTAATGCCGGGGGCGGTTGGGGGCTGAGTGGAGGCGGCGTGAGTGACGTGAGGCGGTGTAGTGGCTCCCGCATCTGTTCGTGGGATTCGATGTTCTAGTTAAAACAGGCGTTGCACTCTTAACTCGACCCAGCATCTTCAGCTACTGCAAAAAATATAAACGTAGCTCATAAAGAAATAGTTTTTCGGAATCCTAATTGATAGTAATGTCAGCGGGGAGATTTAGTCTAATATAAACGTCCTTTTTCTATGTGCAACCAGTAGCCTTTCGTTAAAGTAAATTTTTATCATTTTTGTTTAAAAATGTTGTTTCCACAGAATATTTGTTCTTATCTTCTATATCCTCTAATTCTAATTAGTTTAAATTTCCAGAGGACTCTCAATCTCTCTTTTTTCTTCTAGACTGTGCCTCCACTATTTTGCGTACAACCTTTGTTACATTTCACTGATATTTGTATGTACAGTCCTTCTAAGTTTTCTTCAATCTTCTCGTTATTTTAAATTTATTTACCTGTATCTAATTTAAGATATTTAATTGGAAGTTTCGTCACCTCATTAATTTATTCGTTTATATTAAGATTTTTTAAGGAGCGTAATAGGAACATTTCTATTCTATTTTCTACAGTTATTAGTTGAAAACGTAATTTTTCGAGCACAATTTATAACATGCCTAAGTTTAATTACTATAGGATAGTTTTTAGGATATTTATTTATTATTTTTAACTATGCTTGCTCAAAATCTAGCTCCATGTACACATGTGAAGCATTTTTTACAGCATCATTGACATATATACAATTTAGAATTTAAAAATGTTTCTCGGAGGAGATGAAAAAATAATGCACCCAAATACATTTGTGTTCATCTTATACCTTATTTTTAAATTTAATAAAAGTTCAATACATATAAATTATGGCTACTCAGATTCTATAATTTTAACTCATGTCATAAAATTTATTGGATAAGATAGATTTTGAACATTATTAAAATTGAATGTTAAATATTATTTTGTGATTAATTGAATTTTCATGTTTTCATGGTGATTAAAATTTAATGATTTTAGCGTAGATGTTTAAATATGGCGTCATTAAATAATGTTCTATGCACCGTAGAGCCATGAAACGTTCTGAGATATTGATTATTTACTTTTGGGAAAAGCTAGTTGTAGCAAAAATTGTCAATTTTTACTCATTGTCTCCTTTAATTTTGAGTTCGTTTGTCTCCTTGAGCAGTTTTTAAGAATAATAGCCCTATAGAATGTCTTGAGGAACTGCATTACTATTTAGTATGTGGAGAAACTAAAAGTATGGTAAAAACTGCCTATAATTATTTATTGAATAATAATCACCATAATGAGTTATATTTCACCCATATCTAATTACAGCATCACTGCCACAACACTTAGGAATATTCTATTATGCTTATTCTCAACCAGTCATAAAGATATTGGAGCATTATTTTTTTTTTGTAATATCTGAGAATTGCTTTGTATGCAGACAGGAAGGTTTTGATTGATTAAAGTCTCCAAAGTATTTGTCATTAAAATATCAAATAAGCGTCAGTTGAGACGTCCTGTTCTATAGACAAGTAGAGAGATTGACTTCAAATGTTTATGAAAAAAATGTTTCGGGTCTATTTATTTATTATTTTCTTTTTAAATTTGTATCTAGAAATATACGTACTAGAAAAACATCCAAAACAGTGCCATTTTCTAAAATATGAATCCAAAATATTCTTATTGTTTATTTGTTTGTCATTGTTTGCAGAACTGTCTTATTCTGTTTCTTCTAGTTCTATAAATAGTAGAACCGTTTTTAAGCAGCAATTATTGTAAGTCAAATGAGGCAGCCGTAATCTATAGTTTTCAATAAGAAATAATTAAAAAGGCTATAAATGCAAACACATTTGTTGCGATATACCTACTATGGCATTTTAAAATCATCTGTATGAAGTACAATTGAATTTCAAAAAGGCAAATGTGATTGAAGCTGTAGACCATATAATTGTAATCATATAACTTTAAAACTTAGGCAGTCATACCCTTCTTAATTTTATTTGAGAAATTAAATTGGTATCCTGAAGGATGTTATTCTTAATTTTTCGAAAGTATATGGATATTACTACTTTGTAAATCGTATTATGATTTGGAACTCGATCATCGAGGAATTTCTCTTTAAGTTGTATCTTTACTGCAATAGCAATTTTATAATACATACAATTAGAAATATAATCTAGTTGTGGAATTGAATAGAATAATTATGCGCAGTATTTACCGATGAGACACATATTGCTTCTTTCAATAATCAAATGACATGACTTAGGGACCAACTTGACCAACGTAGTAGTTCGATTAATCCCTTCTGCCAACCCCGACTTGTGTAGCCCGGTCAATGCATCTCCCATTCCGCTGCCACTGCTGTCACTCAGTCCGTGTAACAGTAACTGGGTATACAAAGTCGCAATCTGCTGCACACTACCTCAAACAATTAGTAGCAAACTTATTCCATAGCATGCGGTTCAGTGGGACTCCCACAGAAGGTGTCGCTTTACAGTTTAAATCTACTCAAACCCTAACCTTTTATGCTCGAGGTCGAAGGGTGTATCAAAAAGCCTTAGGATCAAGGGTTCGAATCCCTGGGGCCGTTCATCCTGATCATTCGTTATGAATGCTAAGATGGGTCTTTCCTTTCATTGTCGCTCTCTTATTTAATCTCGTTATTTCTGTTACAGGGTCGAACGTGTGCGGTGCGATGGTGTCTTGCGTTTTGAAAACGGTTTTGCTCTGGTGTTTTGTGCGGAAGCGGCCCTTTTGTATGGGAAACTCCTCTGGGGTGTTCTATCTGGAAACATTCTTAAGGAACACGTCTATGTCTCGCACCACCGCCCGTGGATCCTGGCCACCCTGAGGATCCCAGTGGGTGCGTAGGCACAAACGACCAGCCATTGAGCACGGCTTAAGTACAGAAAAGTCCTCCTTCATCTCTGTCAAGCAATTCATGGAACTCTGAAGGATATGGTGGATATGTTGCAACATAATGATATTGATGTTAGAAATGTTACTGCCTCTAACCTTTTTATACTTCAAAGTTTCTCTTTGAATGGAGAATATGGTGAGTGAAAACAGTACAGTGAAGGCGCCTCACATTACTATCTGTAGGGGAGCTGTGTTAGAGGGAGAGTTGCCGCCAAACAATACTTCATGCACAGTAATACTATTACTTTTCGGTGTCCAAGTGCAACGTACTGATAATCAAGTTACATACAGCACTACCAACCCCTAGAACTGGGCATCATGAAAGTTCCAATACCTGCGCTGCTCATACTATATGCATGGCTTGTTTTTCTACAGAAATTCGCCCGGGCATGTCGGTGCTTATTGTTTTCATCAGACAGGGCACGACTGAGTGGCACTACACCTTTCTGTTGAAAAACTAACTCAGTATATCCTCTTCTTCTCTATACAGAATGTATTGTAAAATCATATATTTTCTTTTCTTTCTAACAATGTACATGGTCATAATTGGCAAAATTATTAAATAAAAAATACATACTCTTCATACAGATATTCGGCATACGACTTATGCCAACATTTTACATAGTTACTGAATAATTCATAGCATTTATTTCATTGCTTTTACCAACCCCGTGTTACCACAAGCCTCCGCTATTATTAATAGTAGCTACAGATATCAGTAGGGCTATTTGTTTTTAAAAATTGAACTCAGCTTGAGAAAAAGTTCACTGGAGGAAACATACAATATCAATATCAGTAGTAGAAAATGCAAGCATTGGGCCCTTTTTGGTACCTATATCAATAGCATATAGTGAAAATTACTTATCAGGTCAAAACTCTGATTTCGACGGACTGTATATCTATTACTTAAAATTAAATAAAAGCATAGATAAAAACTAAATATAAAGTTGAGAAAAGAAGTCTGATTAAATATTTCCATAAATATTGTACCAGCTATGAAATCAGGAATGAACTATACCTACATATAAAAAACTGCACTTGTTAACATAATAAATACATCTTTAGTGTTGGTAATTTTTTTTTCTGTAGTTGACTAATTTAAACATGTTTTGCTAGTTTATAGTTATACCTTAAATCGTTTTTCCTTTAATGTGTTGTTGGATATTTTGAAATATTGATTTCTGATAAGTAAAAAATCATTAATTCAAAAGTTTTTAATAGTGTTTAATGCCAGTTTTAACTACTGAGGCAGTGCACAGTCGGTGACGATACACGAAATAAAATGATAAACTGGGCAAGGATTTATTTTTTAAAGGAAGGAAGCGTTGCAGGCCTATGTTTAGGGTACCTTCCTGGCATTTGTCATTTATGAGGACTTAGGAAAACCTGAAAAAAAAAAACAGTCAGGGAGGACGGTCCTGGTGGGAATCGAACCCCAGACCTCTCCCTCACGAGCCCACGCCTTAACGACCTCGGCACTCGTGGCGTTTTATTTAAAAGTGATTGCTCTTGTGCGCAATTAAAGTATCTTACGTTTTCTAGTAAACGTCACAGTATATGGAATTTGGAAATAAAGGAAGAATTTGTCACTTAATGCTTCTTACTATTTGTTCAGAATCGGATACTGGAAATATTAAAATAGTGTAATACTAACACTATCCAATAAAACTGTATTTATTGAAGTGAATTATATTCTAATAGTTTACAATAATAACAATTAGAATAATAGTTAATGTAGTTTAAATTCAAAATATTATAGCAATATTGAAAAACAAATTGAACAACATTTTCTGAGCAAAAAAACAAATTCTTGCCAGCTTTAAGAAAACTCACTCCAATGAGCTTTAGAGACCCTTTGCAATTGATATAATGTTGGAATTATTTAAATAGGCACTTAAAGGCACCTATTTAAACGTACATAAGCAATATTCACAAAATGTTATAACAGAGTTAGATAATGCTTTTCTATAGTTTTGGATCTTTGACAAAAATTAAAGCAGGAATAAACAAAGAAACGAGGAGGCAAGGCAAAAAGGAAAGAAAGACGAAATGGATAAATAAAAATTAAGTGTTACCAATGTGCCACTAACTAACGAGGTAAAACAATAAAAGCATTGGAGTAGTGTTTAACGCTTTTAAGTTCTGTAACACATAGAGAGAATTAGAAGACAGGAGCTTAAACTGGAGAAAGCTGAACAGTTTAATGGAAGATAACTTTCTACCGCATATTTTTGCTTCCAACTCAAAATGAAAAGAAGAAACAGTTTAATACAATGGAAATAACAACACTTTTTAGTAAAATTATAGTTGAAAATAAAGTGAAAAAAGTTTATAAATATTTACCCAAATGTAATTTTGTATTCTGTTGTTTCTATTTTTACTTGCACGTTTTAGCATATAAAAACTATGGAACTCGATAAAATGTGAATATTAAGTGAGCAGTTTAAATAATACAACATTTACACAAATTGTACCTTATCTAATAACCTTTTAAACAGTTTAAAATAGCACTGTGAAACTTCCTCATAATAAGTAAAATGTTTTTCAATATCAGATAGAAACAGAAATCACGTTGAGGACAAATAGCCTTCCATGGTAGCCCATCCATTATTTCCCGTTAAAAAAAAATAACAGGAAGGTGTGTCGCATGATGAATGTCTTAGATAAATATAAACGCAGGGTGTATATATTTTCGTTTGTCGCGACCATGTACATAACAATGTACATAATAATATTATATAGGACTATATGAGGTAGCAGCGGATATCTGCGCGCATGTGCACACGAACGCCATATTTATGAGGTTACTCGTGGGGGGTCGCTCCCTCCCAACAACTGTGCTGTACCATCCCTTCCCCTCCCCCCTCCCTTTTCCTCTGACATGTCACAAGACAAAGCTTCTGATGGATGATAAATGGTTCTTCCACCAAACGTCACAGAGTGGAGCGACAGTGTGGGCCCTAGGGGGGGAGGGGGCAGGCAGAGATAAAGTGATGGCGCGCCTCTCAGCTAAACCAGAGGCAAGGGATGAGCCCCAACCGGAACACTGGGGGGAAAAAAATACTGAAAGGAAGATGGGATGGAAGAGAAGAAAAAAAAAATACATACAAGGGATGGTGTGACATGGACGTCCAAGGGAAACGAAGATAAAAGGAGGGAAGAATGGAATGTACTGCATATTTCTATGCGAAATGTGTGTGGAAGGGAAAGAGAAAAATAATAAAACAAAATTCATGCCAATTTCGAAGGAATTGTGTAGTTTAATACGCGGCATTTGAGATTCCACCACACATTAAATTCTCACACGTATAAGGAATGCCTGGGGTAGTTTTCTATTCGTTAAAATTGAGGATTTAGCCTACATTTATCTGCATTTCAAGAGGTCCTTGTACTGTACTCCATAACATGGAATAAGTCAAGAGGTACGAAATTGTGTTACATTAATGGATATTTCAAAATTTTCAAAGCACGTTAATACACATACCCAATAATCTGATGCATATAATAAGCGCTATTGCAGTCATAATACAGATAGCAAAGGAGCAGTACATCGTATGCTTGAATTTTCTTATAATTGAACACTATTGGAGCATTGTACATTTATGATTTCGTCAGCTGTAAAATTACGTCTTTCTTAGATATTCTGTCAGAGCAGATTTCACTCTTTGCCTGCTATTGGATTATCATAATTTAAGAGCAACTGGGAATTTTTTTTAATACTATTTAACGGCTGTTTTTAGTACAGAGGCACCACAGGCGGTGGACACTGATGATACATGAAATGAAGTTATATATTGGGAAAGGATTTTTAAAGGAAAGAAACATGTCAGGCCTAAGTTTAGGATACCTCTAAGGCACTTGCCATTTATGAGGACTGAGAAAAACTTGGAAAAAATCTCAGTCAGGTAGTAGTGGTAATCGAACCCCAGACCTCCCGCTCACGATTCCGCGCCTTAACGACCTCGGTACTGGGAGGGGATATATGTTCTGATGCATTCGTAATAAGCTCCTTCTGGATAACTAGTTAAATTTTGCGAATGACCTATGCAGATTACACTTTTCTCTAGGGTATATGTTATGTCAAAACAGAAACTACATACTCATAAGGAAATGTTAGGACTTTTAGTTTTCGAAATAAACCTCTACGTGTTTTTCTAACATCTCGTTGCCTGCATATTATCCATATTGATTTCTTTTGTAATATAAAAATACGTTTGTTTTAATTGAGTTTCCCCAGAATATTAAGCTATATTTCATAAAACCACCACGAGTGGCCGAGGTTGTTAAGGCGCGGAGTCGTGAGCGGCAGGTCTGGGGTTCGAATCCCCCCAGGACCGTCCTCCCTGAACGAGGGTTTTTCCAGTTTTTTCTCAGTCCCCATAAATAGCAAATGCCGGGGAGGTACTCTAAACTTAGGCCTGGAACGATTCCTTCCTTAAAAATAAAATCCTTTCCCAATATATCATTTCAGCTTTATCATCAGTGTCCATCGCCTGTGGTGTCTCTGTAGCAAAAACGGGCGTTAAACACCATTCATTATATTTGATAATAGAATAGAAATATGCATAATATGGGGTTTTGAGGGTGACTAATATAATAAAATAAGCGAAGCCTGTAGACTACTGTTTTAGTTTCGGCATTATATATATAAAAAAATTAACACTAATAATAAACGTAGACAAAGATAAAACACAGAGAAAGAATCACACTTGAAATTGCTATATTTCGAACTACTGCGAGTTCTTCAATGGTCTAGCTTCTTGCCATTGAAGAACTCGCAGTAGTTCCAAATATAGCAATTTCAAGTGTGACTCTTTCTCTGTGTTTTATCTTTATTTACTTTTATTATTAGTGTTAATTTGTTACATTGTTAATAGTGTTTCTTTATTTTTATTTTTCATTAATATTATATATATATATATATATATATATATAATGCGCGCGCGCTTTCCAATTTAAGTGTCTGTTAACCAGATGACTTAGAAAATTGATATAATCATGCTTGCCTACTATGTGATTATTAGGAATTACATGAGATATGGGATCAGATGTGTGATGCATTATGAATTTCATGATAAGTTGTTTTATTAGATTGAATGATAATTTGTCAGCTATGAAGCACTTAAACATTGTAATTAGCAAAGACTAGAATCTATAACACTGGTATCATCAGTAAATGTAACAACAGTACACTAAAATAAATAAAATCAACTGAACGTTTCTAAACTAATGCTAGAGCGAGAAAGAATATATATAAACAATATTAACTTTTACATTTCTTTACCTAAGCCTTCTATCTTTATCTGTGTTCTTAATCCTGTGGAGTTGGGTCTTTAATTAATAATCTATGCATTTTTTTCATATTAACCGATAGAATTTATATAGATATTTTTTCCTTGTTTGATAAATTCTGTTTAGTTCTTTATTTCTCTTGAATAAGAACATTTCTTTTATTTTTCCATTGATATTACTTTTTACAGCACAATACTATTAAATAAAATATAAAAATAAATGTTTTTTTTTGATTTAGTGTGCAAATGAATAGACCAAATTGCTGCTAAAAACTAAGACACTTTAAAACTGTTAACAGGTTCCGCATTTTTTTTTTTTTTTTTTTTTTTTTGCAGTCTTTGAGTTGAATTAGATCTATGAACATGCTATGAAAAACATCACATAATCTAAAAAGACCATATACCATGCTCAAAATAATGTTTACAGTAAATGCCATATTGGTCAAGAATGATATCAAACATTTTAATAGATTATCTTTAGATCGTACTCGATCATTATGTTCTAGAGATTGGAGCCCTCCGGCCAAGAAGAATGTGTAGATAAAGGAAGTTAAAGAGCATTCTTTAAAAAATTTAATTCTTCATGGAGCACTTGTGTTATACCCCTATTACAGTATTCTCCAAGAGCTTTTGTAAAGGAAAAAAAATACTATTTGGAATACTTTTTGTGCAAATGCATGTCGGCTACAGAGCAAACCCAGTCGAACTAGGAACACAGGCATTATGCAACTAACAGATCTCACCGTAGTATTTGTGCGACCAAGGTAGGAGAATAGTCGGTCCTGGTGGTGTAGTGGTTACCATACTTGCCTCCTAAACCCAAGATCGCGGGTTCGAACCCGGCCAGGACCGATGGATTTTTTCGGGGCGTAAAAATCCTAAGTATCGCTTCATTCGGAAGGGAAGTAAAGCCATGGGTCCCGTGTCGTACATTTACGGCACGAAAAAGAATCTCAAGCCTGAAAGAGAGGCCTCTGAGCAAAATTTGTCGGCCGTTTCACGCCCTGAGTTGAATGGGACGCTAATGACCTGAGTTGTTAAAGAGCGTCCATAAATAAATCAATCAAAAAAAAAAGTAGGAGAATTTCGTTTAGGCTCTATACGGATATCCGTGAGGCCGTTGAGAAGTGCAAGAAAAAGAATTGAATCGCTGATAACATTTTATTCAGAATAACTGAATATTTGCGCATTTGTTTACTATTATTAATATGCCAAAAAATAAGAAAGTCATTATAATTCCTTTTGCTTGTATTTACTTCTTGTGAACACTGTAAAAACATATTTGAATAGCTACACGAAGATCTATATTTAGTTAACAGTGTTTGACAAGTCAAGAAGAGACCAGACGATGAAGCGATGAATGCTGTTTATGCCCATTTTGCAAATAAAATCTTGCACTATTCTGAGGGGGGGGGGTTGAAATGTTAATTTAAAGATGTGTATTGCAATAAAGGGTAACTATATTGAAAAGTGAAATATAGTTTTTGTCTTTATCATACCTAGAAAATGGTTAGGCCGAAAATTTATGCACCTACCCTTGTAGGAAAGATTTTTCCGCCGCTTTCAACACAAGAACTTTTGACCCTAAAGACTCAGGACTCTTATGCGTCATTTTCTCATTCATTCTATTTATCGTCTCGAAAGACCTTGGAAATTGGCGTACTACGTTAAACGCTAAAAAGGAAAAAGTCTACCCAGGAATCTCACTAGCTGAACAACAAAAGACTAACCTTCAGATATAAAAGACAGGTGCACAATGTCGACAGTGGGTAGGCTATAAACAGCCTCGTCTTTAAACGGTTGAACATTCTCTTGAAGGACACATAGGTAGGAAGGGGAAAAGGCCTCTGATGGTCAAATATTGAAATACTAATACGAATATGTGCCGTAAAAACGATTAAAGATTGATTCATATAAGCCATAATCAACATTTCTCTTTCAGAATGGAAACTATGATCTAAATGAATGAGACATTGACAACAATAAAGAAGAATTATCGCAAATATGGCATAAATATTTAATGGAAAGAGATGGCTAGCAAGAAGTATTGTTAAGAGTATTGCAAGTGGTTGGAGAATGACTTAAAGCGGGATTATTAATTTGGTCCCCATAAAATCTAGTGGTTTAACTCCCTGGGGCTATTACTACCGGTTACGTCATCCGTACATCTGGCACCTGTCTCTATAATTTCAAATTTCCAAAACTGTAAGGTAATTTATGTTCTTCTAAACTTCAAAGCACGTGCGAAAAATATCGAGATTATTAAATTAGCAAAAGAAGGTCATCATCATTATCATGGACCTCATGGCTTAGTATTCGTAATGGATTGATCCTTCTTCAATAATTAGTTTCAAATTCACCATTGCCACAAAACGTCTTCCTTTGTATTTGTAAAATTGATAGGGTAACCTGTCTTAATCATGTCAGTTTTTACAGTCAGTTATTACTTATTAACAGTAGTCGGAAATGCTATCAAGTAGGCTAAATATACAAAGTTCCTTTATTATGCCTACGTTCTTCATGTGATCTCTTTTCCTATAGACTGCAACCGCTTTAAGAAACTTTATTTCGACTGCTTCTATGCATTGTTTCTGTTGTTTTGCTACGGTGTAGCGTTTAGAGGCACAATGGAGGGCAGGCGTGGCCATTATTTCATGAAAGTTTAAATAGTTTCAATATGGTCTTTACCATACAAAGTTATTCTAATTGTTCCACACAAAAATACATTGAAAAATATGAATTGTTTTTTATATTTTTAAATTATTTAAATTTATTGTATATTTTAAATATTTAAAATCACTAACTTGTGCCACAAATGTATCTTCTATAACAATCTTCTGTCTTTTCTTTTAAATGACTCTACTTTGTTTTGTTGGTTAATGTTTCAAGAATGTAAAGTTTTGCTCTTTTATTTAATTCATATAAAGTTCTTATTAAGCATCCTAATAATTTACATATATTCGTATTTGTTAGCTACACTTAATTATTAAATCTGCTACAATTTTTGTATCGCATGACATCTGTTGTACTAGTTTATTGACTGCATATTTTCACACCTTTTTGATCCTAAAAAGAAGAAGACAATGCTATTTTAAAGGACAAGGATATTTTTATAGAAAACAGTACAATGATGGCTTAGCTATTCCTAAAATTATTCAATGCTTAATAAGAAAGAATAGGAAGGGAAAGTAAAGTTGCAACAATCCTAAATTCTGTCTCTAATGATCTCAAGTAATAAAAAGTTTCCTAATTTTCTTAATTGTTTATTTATTGATGACATGCTTAACAGGAACATTCAGCGCTTTAGTAAGCATCATTTTCCATAAAACAACCTAAATACATTGAAATTATAACGTTTTGAGCATCACTACACAAATCAGAGATTTTAAGGGAATATAATACATCCCATATTAATAACGTTAAATTATTAATTTTTGTGACCCATTATCTCGAAAAATAAGAAGCTGTTTTACTTACAATTTTTGTGTTTGTCAACCTAGTAAATATTGTACTAATATAATAACAAGAATCATATCTGAGATAACCTCTATATTTTTTATTCTGAAACCCCTAATCTTCAATTAAACCCCCGCATTTATGAATTTCTGTATTGAAAGAAGGGTAGAGAGAGGGAGGGAGAGAAAGAAAGCGAGAGAGAATGAATGAATAGTATTTAACGCCCGTTTTTGCTACAGAAGCACCACAGACGATGGACACTGGTGATACATGAGATGAAATAAATTGGGAAAGGATTTTTTTAAGGAAGGCATCGTTCCAGGCTTAAGTTTAGGGTACATCCCCGGCATTTACCATTTATGAGGACTGAGGAAAACCTGGAAGAAACCTCAGTCAGGGAGGACGGTCCTAGCGATATTCGAACCCCAGACCTCGCGCTCACAAGTCCGCGCCTTAACGACCTCGGCCACCCGTGGCGGTAAACGAGCGAGCGAGAAAGAGAGAGAGAGAGAGAGAGAGAGAGAGAGAGTTTATAAAGTTGAATAAAGTGTCAAAATTTATCTGAGCAGCATTGGATAGATCCTGAGAAACTTAATAATTTATACAGAAAAAATTAAGTTCTGAAATATTACGTGTTAAGGCTTCCCAAAGGTCTTGTGAACAAGCGGTTTAATGGGAAAGGAACTATACAATATACCCTTTACATAGAATGTGGATAGTTTTAGTGCGGTTGATTTTAAATATAAATAATGGCAGAGAAGTACAAGTTCTAAATATAACACTTAATATGATAATAGACTTAACAATCACAAAAATATTACAATTTAATGGAAAGTTACTTATCTTGAACTTCTAGATAAATAATTTACGTATTAATTAAATATTAATTGCTTCAAAATATGAGCTTGAATGTTATATTTTTCATTTAAATTACAAATGAATAAAGAATTAATTTAATTTTACATACATAACAGCAGATATAAGAAATTCAACAAGCACTCTCTTAACAAGTATTTAACATGCAACATTCTTTTAAACATTTCCCCCATATAATCACACAATGGTGAACGAATTTTTTAAAAACAATTCCATTACTGGAAGTCAATGTAAAAATAAATGTAAAGAAAAATATATATACATTAGATAATTAATTGTTACCGAGGTCGCTGCTCTCAACACAAAAATAAGTCATGCTTTCCCGTTTAGCCATATTACAGTCCCGAGCAAAGACAAGCCACCAGTAGCAAAGATGAGAGCCGACACCTTTGTGCCAACAAGAAGAGCTATAGAGAAAAAGAGTAGGAAATCAGCGCGCTAACTAGCAGTAAGACAAGAAACAAAGATCGGTGGAAATAAGAGAGGAAGGCAAGGATCCTAGCGGAGCAAGAACGTACACTAATTTAGCTGAGCGGCGAATATCTACAGGATTTAAGCAACAACTATTTCAAAACTGTGGTGTCTTAGAAACTCCTGCCGCTTAGCATGGAGCTTCTTCGTCCCAATGAGACTTCGATCCTTTTCAGTTTTACATACATGACATTAGAATTATACGATTTTTATTACATGTGTTTACCTAACAGAAAATAATAATAATAATAATAATAATAATAATAAATACGATATTTTTTGTTGAAACTAAGAGAATATCAAAAAAATATAGCTAATCTCAAAATGGTAGACTTGTTTTTCCTCTAGTTAGTCATTATAGAATACCCAACATAAAAAATTGGAAGAAGATAGCTTGCAGTGTTTCTGAGATAATGGTTCCTTTAAACTAACAATGTTTAATGTGTGGTAACATGGTACGTCTCTTAAATGTTGTCCCGCTACCAAAGGGTCCCTCGCAATGAAAAGGCATAACTAAATATTTGAGAACTTGCCTTTTTAGCGTTTAGAATGCATTTACTTTTGGTTACCAAGTTACTATGCTCTATCAAATGTTTCAAGTTTAGGAAAATTGGTATATACAGCTAGTACTTGAAAAGAATACTAAATATCTAAAATTGTTCGCTTTTAATAAATGATATGTCAAAATGATCTTCTAAGGTAAAAATTTAAAATGTAATTTTTCTTCAAATTAGGGCTAGGATCTTTCCTTAAGCTGTTTGTTATTCTTTCAGAAAGGAGTCACAATTGATATTCACTAAAGTGTTTTTTGTTTTGCTGAATAACATTCAAATTACCCTATCCGTTTGTTCAAGAAGTAGGTCTACAAGCAAGTCAATGTTACAGATTTCAAGAGTCGTTTCAGTGAATCACATGAAATTTCCACAGTCTCCCCATGTTTTGCTGGGCACACATTAACCCCAAGAAGGACGGTCAGTCCATCAGACAGAGTTTTCTTTTTGCTGGCCCTTGCTGACGATATCATCCCTTACTCAGAGACGGGCAATCATGGCGGTCCCCTCGAGGTTTCGAACCAACCACTCCCTCTTCACTCGTCTTCTTGTTCTTCTGCTTCTCCGGCGTCAGATGCGTCACGACGTCCATTTCCTCTCACTCCACCCCCTTTTCAGACTCCTGCTCAACCCCCGCTGCTTCTTTTCTTTTTTCTCTCTCCCTTCTATCCGGTAGGGGATTTGATGCGAGCTTGGGAAAAAGGGGATGGAAAAACACATCCATCTTTTTTCCTCCCTTTTTCTTTTGCAAAAGCTGAGAGATTGCTAGTGTACGGAAAAGAAAGAAGGTTGATGCTGCGGAGGATGTGGTATCAAGGGGGAGGGGGTGTGCCCCCTGGGGTCTCTTCCTCCTTGCATCTTCGCGACGGAATCCGCCACCGCCGCCTGCCCCCTCCCGCTACCCGCTGCGAGACGCTTCTTTCATTAGAAGGACGCCTAGCGGTGCCTTCTCTGAGAAAACCTCCTCCTCCCTCTTGCATGGTATTGAAGACGGCGGAGGGATTACCGGGTCCAGCGGGAGGAAGGAGGCTATCGGAAACAACAAAGTTCATCCCATCATGGAGCTAGCTCTCCCTACACCGCCCGAATAATGAGCAATCATCCGGATCGTATCAGAGGTGCTCGCTTAAGCCCAACAACAACTACAACCCCATTACAGTCAAGAATTCGCCACTACTTCGCTCCCTCTCAGGGGCGTTTTCCCTGCCGATTGCAATCCAATTCTTTTAGCTTACACGAGCTGCTGCAGTGACACAAATAAACTCGAAACTCACACATGAATATACGCATTGCAGCCTACAGGTGGCTAAAATAATACAATAATTCTTAGGTGTACTATTAAAACCTAAACCTTAGGCTATGAATGTACGTTTTTAAATCTTGAAATTTTCATGCAAGACAAACATGTTTATTCGTTGAAAAATTGGATTTAACGTGTAACTAAAATTTTTAATTTTAAAATAAATAAGAAACACATGGAAGATGAAGAGAAAATCATTTTATTTATAGATTACTTGAAGAACTTAACAGAGTAGCGAAATAAGGTTAATCAAACAGATATCCCAAATTTTAAAATATGAATACTTTTTTAATGTTGCTTTTTTTCTTAATGCATCTTGCACAGAAATATCAACAAAATGTATACATTTGCATTTTCGCTGCTGTAAATGAACATAATTCGATCTATTCAACCACCAGATGGTATTTTATGAAAATGGTGGCAGCAACAACGGAAAAACCGTAGTTTGCTGTAGTTTGTATTTAACCATCAAGATCTTTCTCTCCAGAAATGTGTACAATTCTAAATGTTGAAAAATTATTTTTGCAATAAAAATAAGACGCAGAAATAGAATGTTTACCTACATATTTTATAACGAAAGAATCATAATAAGAGTTAAAGTTGTAAGCCTTAGGATAGCAATTTTAGGCAGAGAAACATAATATACAAAACATTACGTCATTAAAGAGTTTATAATAATTTGGAGCTATAAGTATACAATATTGTATATTATAACTCGATTCAACTGCCAAAGTTGAAACTAGAAGAGATAAAGATAAGAGATAAAAGCGGAGAAGGCACTTCTAAAGGACAATAAGTCTTAATGGGCTTCTCTGCGTTTAACGATCAAAGAATACTAAAAGCATACTTCACAGATAAATGTACTAAAATATATTTGAAATGGAAGAGACGGGAAAAAACCCACCAAACATTTTATATCAAAAATAAAAAGTTAACACTTAATTAAAATTGAGTATGTGTCAAGGAAGTTAAAGTATATTAAGAAAATAAATATAATAAATGTATTATAATAGAACGATAAAAATTACACAAAAATAGAATATGTTATATCGTGTAAAGAATAGCCTAAAATCATCCATTAATGCGCAATAATGGCGACAAGAGAAGTACTGCGTTTCCTCAGATGTTTAGTATTTCTTGAGATACCACGTTTTAGCTGCAATAAATTCAGAACTTTTTTATTTTATAGCCGCAATAAATAAGGCGAGAATACATATTTAAAAACTAAAACTAGATATTTACATGTTTTTTATTTATTACACTATCATAAAACTACATAGAGATATACAATTCATACGAGAATAAAGATTATGATTAGCATCAGTTAAGTAAATATTCGTCGAAATAAGAAGAAATAATAGAGATATGCATTGTTTTGTAAGGCTGGTTACATACTGCGTCCATTTTAAGCGTGCATTGGCAAGCTGGAAGGCGTTTTGAGGTGTCTATCCCCTTTCATTGATAGGAAATTGAATTTAGTGGGGATGAAGTTGATGTGCCCATCTAAATGTATTTGACAAGAACTTTGCCTACTTTAAAAAATTACCGACATTTATTGATGAGACAAATATACGGGAGTATAGAAGAAAATACTTATATATTGGCGATTCCGGGTAATTTGAGATAGTTGGTCATTGCATCGGTCAAAAGATTTGTTTTTTCTAAACATTACATTAAAATACAAATATAAAATATATTATTTATTCTGCAATTCTGTTATAAATTATTCTGTCAGCAAATATGAATATGCAAATACAGAAAAATGCAATGCTCTCTTTTCAAAGGTTCGTTTTTAAATCTCACAAGCACTCCAGAGTTCTTGCAATTGTTTGTCTAGATTTTTACCAAACCTGACATTCGAAGTTTGACCGTATGTTCCAATTTCATATTGCGCTTCACACACACACACACACACACACACACACACACACACATTCCAGCGCTTACACGAATGCAGCACTGCTTTAATTAAAACGGAAAAGAAAGCGGGGAAAAAAAAAAAAGGATAGGAAAATGAAAGAACGGGAACAGGAAATTACAATTCTTATCAAGACGGGAGATAGCAATGCTCTTTTGCTGTCATGCTGTAGAGAGAGGCAGACCTACCCCACTGCGCATGATCGCAATAGTCTAAAATCTATTCAAACAATTCTAATGAGAGCGCCCCTTGTCTGTTATACCTCCCGCAAGGCTTCCATTCCACGTCCGCATTGTTGATGCTATTGTTTATCATCACGTCTTCTGCTTATAGCGGATTCCTCTTCCTGGCCCTCCATTGTAGAAGAGAACAATGCGGAGGCAAATCAGTTGTGGCTGGCAGGGCTCCCCGTGTGGGTAGTTTCTCAGTTGGGTTTCTCTTGTGTGTGTGGTGGCGGGGGGAAAACCCCTCAATCCAATCATCGTCACTGCATGATTCCTTCTCTTCATCCATACCTCCACCCATCCCTACCCCATGCCCTCATGTAGAAGCTCGCGCGTTTGGAATCGGTTAGAGCACCAGTTTGCATGTGTGTCACGAATTCTACGGTTTAAGAATAAATTCTTAGATATTCCATAAATTCTGGTATTACATTTTTTTTTTACCTTCTAAGCTAATTATGGAGTTCATTGATGCTCAGTGCAACAGATTCATGATTATAGAAAAAGGATAACATATGCACTTGTATGATGAAGGCAATTAAATCTTTAAAAAATCAAACGTTTGTAAAACATAGATACTAAAGACTAAATACATCTTAATTTGTCCAATGTATCAATGTGAAGGCTTTTGAAATGCCCGTGTGTAAATAAAATAGCTTTAGGTGCTCCAATAATTTGCACACATTTAATAAAGTTTAAGCAGTGAATGCACCTACAAAGTAAAATAAAAGTGCACTAGTAAGATAAAAATTTGAACCCAAGTGTACGTATTAACGCATAGGAGAATTCTCATCCTTTCTTAAGAGGTTTGTACATCTTTTTCACCTCTCTTTAAGATTATAATAATGTGCGTCTCAGTCATACATATAACGGTAAGTCCATAAGTTTCCGGCCTCGCGGATAAGGATTATAGCCTTCACAAAATCCTTATTTGGTGTCAAGTAAACAATTGTAATTTGCGCTCCGTTGTATTCAGTTGTTCATATATAGTTGATAAAGAAGGCTATGTGTAGAAGATTGTGGCTGGTTCGAAATGGAGTATCGAACTAATATTAAGTTCTTCACAAAAGAACGACTTACTCCAAATGAAATTAAACAGCGATTGAACGGTGTATATGGGGAGGCATTGCCCTCACATTCTACCGTAAAGGAAGCATTGAAGACGAAGAGCGTGCAGGTCGGCCCTTGGAGGTGCTCACTCCTGAAAACATCGCTCTTGTTGATGGAGAAATTATGGAAGGCTGGCGGCTCAAAGCTACAGAAATAGCAGCAAAGTTGGGCCTTTCTAAAACAACAGTCCTTCGAATTATTCAAAACATTTAAACATGAATAAGGTTTGTGCAAGGTGGGTGCCTAGACTTCTTTCCTCAGTCCAAAAGTGCAACGAGTCATCTGTTGTCAGGCATTTTGGAGTTTTGCTGTGGCAATGAGAGAGAAGTTGTGCAAACCATTGTTACAGGAGATGAAACTATGGTCCTCTACTATGATCTTTTGTCCAAAAGAGAATCAATGGAATGGCGTAAACCTGGCGAAGCACCGCCTCAAAATCCCAAGGTCATTCAGTAAACCAAGAAGATCATGGCCACAATATTTTGGGACTGTGAAAGAATACTCGTCATTGGCTTCAAGGAAAAGAACACCACTGCAAATGGGGAGTACTATGCTGACCTACTGCACAGACTACGAGCTTCCATCAAAGAGAAAAGGCGAGGAAATCTGAGTGGTGGTGTCCGCCTTCTTCACGACAACGCTAGTATATATACAGCTCTTGTTGCAAAGGAAGCTGTGAAGAAATGTAGGTTTAAGGAGATCGACCATCCACCCTACAGCCCGGGTCTAGCTCCCATTGACTATTTATTCTTCTCAAAACTCATGAAGATCCTTCGAAGAAGGAAACTTAAATGTGACGAAGAAGTGATGGATGCTGTTTATTCCCATTTTGCAGACAAGACTTCTGACTTTTGGAGGGTGGGGGATTGAAATGTTAAATCAAAGCTGTGAGAAGTGTATTGCAATAAAGGTAACTGCATTGAAAATTGAAATATGGCATTTGTCTTTATCACCTAGAAAATGGTTATGCCGGAAACTTATGGATCTACCCTCATCACTTGCACGAGTCCGTATTCTGCAGGCATATTAAACCGTCGTACAAATTTGACTGACAAAAGCGTGCTTATAATTTTTTTGTTATAATAACTACTTCCTTCTGTAACAACAGATGTTTAAGAAGTGACCGTATGAATTCGAGTTTCCTCACATCTTATAAAACCAGCATTCACATGCAAAAGTATGGATTACCAAATTCTTCAAAATTCTGTTGTTATATTGCCTTTCGGTTCGTCTATAATATAGGCTTGTTTTTATAAATACTACATTTTAAGGTTTTTGCAAATTATAAACACCGTAAGATCTACGGAACATAAGGGCAGTAAGCCGAAAGAAATTACTCTGTCATAGCCTATATTACAGCCTCCAAATTTCATAGTAATGTAACAGAATCTTTTGAAATGTTTTATTGTATTTTTAAAAAAAACTTTGCGAATATTTACATGCGATTTTATACTGATAAATCATGAGTCCTATATGCCTTGCAGTTAAAATCATTATATATAATTTGTTTCATAATGCAAGTGACTTTCTGAACAATTAATCTTGGATTTTCTCTGCTCCACTGCTTATAGTTTTGCAAACCAAGCCTCACTGCAACAAATAATAATTGTGGGTTAGCAATAATCTGCCAAACTCAAATCAGAAATTCACACGACTTATGTCATAATACGGTTGTAATTCTTGACATACAGTCCCTCTGTACGTTTCAATTTTTAGCAATTTAGTACCTATATGAGCTTACCTTTTTGAAAGGCTTGTTTTCTGTTATACATGACGTACATATTTCTTTGGAAAATATTCAAATGTTAACCCAGTTTTATCAAGATTTACTCCCGTTAGAATGCATCGTTTTCAGTTAGAATCTAAGAAGAAATGTTCTATAATATGCCTGTCTCTATGGAACAGAACACGGGGGACTTTTTCTTCAAATTGCCCAGACGCTATCCAAAATATTATGTTATCAAAATTTGTCACAAGAAATTGATATGCTTTGTTATAGTGTTAAATTAGGGATGGCATTTTAATACATTAATTTAACTACATTCTATAATAAAGCCTCTTGCACATTAATATTTTTAGTGCATTGTAAGCAAAACATCAACTGACTTTATAATAGACTGATTTGGCGCCTGAAATGTGACCTTGAGTGGGAAGATTACGAATCGATAAAGTCTGGGTTTTTGTTGGCCGACCGGCCGTTCCTACCGTGTGCTTGGCCTGCAGATGGCTGACTGAAACTCATGGTAGAATTTGTGCCTTAGACGTCTTTTCCCTCTGCCATATCATCAGAGATTAAATAATTCTAAATGTGGTCTTTTGGACTGAGAATAAGTAGCGTCAGATTATGCTTTGGTTTTAAGAAGAGAAGAAAAGTAACCTCAAATTAATGGTATTCATAACATGTGCATACGTTACATCTGCAATGTGCGTTTGTTCGATCATATAACACCCTCCCTCGATATGCTGTCTTGGTTCCGCCTGAAAGACCGAAGAAATATTCATTGTCTTACACTACTTTTCAAAATCATCCATGCATCTCCATCTTATCTATCTTCTCTTTTTCAAAATCTATCTTCATCTTCTAGTACGTTCTAAATCCCAGCACGTACTATTATTACATTACACCGAACATCACTTTACTCTCATATTCACTGCCCGTCTCTGGAATGCATTGTCACGGGATGTCAGAGACTGCCGAACTTTAGGAGCATTTCATAAGAAACTGTTTAATATTATTAGAAATAATCTATTATCCTAGATTCACATTCTTTTTGTTACAATGTATTTATTTTTTTACCCTACTGTAGAGTTATTCATTCCATTATTTTTATTTCTATTATAAATGTTCCTATCTGCTTCATAGTATTATCAGGGTTAATTTTATGTTTTGCTTGTATCTTTATTTCCACTTTCAGGATTTACGAAGGTTGATATATGTATAAGTTGTCATTGCTGGTGCTTGTTGTATATTATTGTTCTTTTATTTTCTTATTTTTTCTTCTTCTTAAGTTATTATTTTTCATTTTTTATTATTATATTTATGTATTTGCACACATTTATTTATATACATCATGTTTTACATTGGTCTATATGTGTACGAGTATTGTCAACTTTATTGTAATATTGTCACTATAACTTCAGGTAATTATTATTAGACTGATAGAGCGGAAGAGAAGACCTAATGACCTTAGCTCTACCAGAATAAATAAATAAATAAAATAAATTTTCGAATGTAAATTTACCCGATTACTGGGATTCTCAAACAAGTAAAACTGTAACAATGAACTTCCAGAGAGCAAGTTAAACTCTTAGACACCATATTTGTACTTGCAAATCAGGCATAAGATAAAGCAACATTCACTAATGCCTCCTTTATATCATAATATATTTCTTTAGGGATATGCCGTTTTCATAAAATTATTTAATCATTGTACCTTAAATTGTTTTTTAGTTTATTACAGATAATTCATATAAGGTTGTCTAAGAAGTTAGGAAAAGGCAGTAAATAAAATGAAATGATAACAGCATCTCGATAAAACTTGGGAAAACATTTCATATCCCTAGACCACTTCTATCATACAGTGTATTCGAGGCTATGACCGAACTCAAACCTGCGTTTACTTTAACCATTCAGCTACCGTATGCTGTTCGGGCACAAAGCGAACTTCCTCCATCTGAGTTTATATACTCTGGTGATCTAGAAGTTGAAGTTAACAATTATTAGGGAACGTTTGATAATTTGACTCCAATTTTGAGAATTTTGACAAAATGTATAGTGAATTAGCCGCTATTTCTTTAGCCTTAGACAAAGCAGAGCAGTGTGATAATAAAAACATTGTCTTTTTGTTGATTCCAGGTCGGCGATTATGACCTTAATCACAAGGTTTGTGATATCTCCAAGAACTGCAGGGATAAATTAATAAGCAGCTGAACGCCAAGAACTGCATTGCGCTGCAGTGGATTCCTGGCCACTGCGGGATTTACAGAAACGAGCGAGCAGATGAGTTGAAGAAAATGGGATCCGCAATGAAACAACCAGATCCACCTTTGCCCCTGCGGCATATAAAGAGTCATATATACTTCTGTATTAAATCTAACCGCTTCAGTCTGTACAGAGAGAAAGCTTCTGGGTAAAAGTGGAACTCCCTTTTGAATTAGTGAGAAAGTGTTCCCAGTACTCTACCTAGAGCAGTTGGTGTGGCTTGCTACGGGTCATGACTACTTACAGAGTCACCTGTACAGAATTGGACTGACTGAAACGGACGCATGCCCTCTTTGCGACCGTGGCGTATCCATGACTGAAGAGCGCCTTAGATTTGCCTTGCCGTTCTCAACTGTTTCTCTGTGTAAGTTATTGACAATGCCTTTGGTGAATATTTTTATCGTTTTTCTTTGTACTGGGCTGCTCGTCGACTTATGGCCGAGAGGTCGGAGACGGGCACAGTTTAAAAAAAAAATGACTCCAATTGAAATATAACTATTTAGGCTTTCGCGGCCGGCGTTAATCCAATAAAATGACATTTCCGAGCTTATTGGCCGTGGTCCAAAAGATGTAAAAACACCTGACGTTTCGTCCGTCACTCCGTCGGGCATCTTCAGGTAATATGACTTTCACCACTCGATTTCTGTAGCTCAAGTGACGCTTGTAGCAACCCCGTCTAGTATATATGGGGACGGAGCACCGCTCTCTTCCTTCTAATTGGCTGCTGGTCCGTCAATCGTAGTGGAGCACCGGCCACTATGTAAACTTGGTTGGCACGTGTTAAACTTAAGAGTACCTGTCTCGCCGCATGTAGAACTTGAAACTGAGGAATAAGGAATGAGCAAATGAGTACATGTTTGTCTTTAGCCGCGTGTAGATTTTATAACTGCATGTCCCAGCAACTTCGAACTTACAACTGCTTCTGCGAACTGCCAGAGTCGAACTTGAAGCCCCATCCGAGTAACCGCACCCTTGTATATTAAATTCAAGTATCTTTGGTTTTAACGATGCTACGAGATTACACAGGTACGCACATTCTTCGCCCCTATCTTTAAAAGTTTAAATATACACTTTACATTGGCTGTTCATCAGCCATACCTTCCATTTGCTGTTTTTTGAAAGTTTAAAACATTTTGTTGACATTGGCTGGTTTAAAGGCTACCAATACAACGCCTGTCGGGTTCAGAGACCTTAACTAATTTTAAAATCCTTCAGTTTTATTAACCTTACCATAGCAGTGTTTTTAAGAAGAGAAAGCGACTTTACAAGGGACCTTTTTCCATTGTATACTTTATGACCCTGTTGACTTTCCAAACTAATGCAAATAACAAAAATCAGAGGCTTTCTCTTTTGTACAATTTTTACATTGACCTCAAAGCTTATGACATACACAGATATATAACATATATTATTCATATTATTATTTATAATGCCAAAATGTGATGATTGGGCTTACATAAATATACATTATAATTATGTTTAAGTGGAGACGGATCGGAGGAACTGTTTCATATTATTTGTAGCTTACTCTAACAACAAGGACACGATTATTTGCTCCTGTATTTTATGTTTCAAGTTTTTAACCAAAGATGAGCCTATATTGCTCGTATATATTAAAATCCGAGTGACAATGAGTAATGTCGTTTATTATATTTTGATATTTTGTTCAGTTCAGTATTTTGTGATACGCTAAACACAGCTGAGTCATTTTATTCGAATAATAGAAATCTTTTTGCGCATATTTCTCGAAAAAGTAGAATATCTTCTCGATTCCGATGTAAGCTATCAAAACACGAATTCCTTTCCATTGCTGGTTAATTCTTAGTTCCTGCCCAGGGCAAGAGCCGTAAACAACACAGCCCTCAAGCAACCTTGATCTCAGTTGACTGTGCTTGGCCTATAAAAATCATAAAACTTTATATTATCATTAATCCTAATTTTTTCAAAGTTGTTTTTTTTTAGCTGATTTTATACGTACTTTTGGAAAAGACAACTATCATTCCATTCTTTCATGTTGCGATAGTACTTTGGAGAGATTTTAAAACTTTAATGCTATTGGTGATTAATACTGTTCAATTGAAAGCAGAAATATATTAAAAAAAACTGTAGAGTTTTCAGAGAGTGTAAACATCTGCGTCATATTTAAATGGTGTATTTTCATATTCTTTGCTTAGATGTCATATTCGCTTAAAAGTATTGTACTGCTGACAGTCTACCTTCTTTTAAAATGCGGCGCAGGCTACTTAGTTCATTGCAGGTGTTCAGATCCCATGTCAACTACCACAGATCTTTGATACAATTAATGGAATAAATTAATAGTAATGCCAGTGAAGTTGGAATTAGTCGGCGCCTAGTTACCTACCATTCGCCCCTTTATGAGAGATTTTCCCGAATAAAACTCACCCAGACAGCCAGACCCAAGCAAGCCTATATAGATCTAAAAACTTAAAAAAACAGTTTTATTTTTAAACCTGTCAGTTATATATAAAATAATAACAATGTAATACTTTTAATGAAAAGTTATTGTCTTAATGCCATTGTGTGCTTAAAATGTATTATATCAAACACCTGTTCTTGCAGGCTATTTTCAATAAATTATTAATAAATGAAGTGAAAAAATATTATTCAATTAAAAAGTCCAAATATTTTTACGATTTTTACTCTCTCTCTCTCTCACACACACACACACACACACACACACTAAGAATGTACAGCATGAGAAGTACGTGGTTAATGCACACGCTTCCTGCTTTCTGAAAGGCAGTATGTTTTGCAGTCTGAGGTCTGAGAATGCTATTTGGAGTGAAACTATTGTAGATGTTAAACCAATATAAAACGCTTTACAGTGTTTATAGCCCTTATGTATACAGCATTTTGAGGTCAATATGACAGTTAATTCTTTGGCAAATTGACTCAATGGAAATATTGACATTGGTAATTAGTGCACACTAATAAACACTTGAAACATTGGCAGAGGCGTGAAACAGTCATATGGAACAACCTCACGCATAAGTGCAAATATGGTATATAAATAATATTTATTGTATACAGGGAGGTTATATGGGTTACGGACTGCACAGCGTAGTTGCATACAGCGAGCCAGACATAAAAACAGATATGTACAGGTGCAGGTAGCAGCTTGTAGTTAGTTTTAGGGAGGCTTTTCAGTGGAGTGATCGTGCGTTCGCGTGTTATTACTCGATACTTTCATTGTTTTTAATTAGTTATGCCACGACGTAAATATAGTCTTGAATAACGGATTTTTATGTATGATGTATGATAAGGGTTCTTGCAGAGGAGTTTAAGGCGATTCGCAAGAAGTTATTATGTCAAACCTTTCCAGGTAGAGTAAAAGCTAGCTAATTTGTTAAGAAGTTACGAAAGATAGGATTTTTCAATGACAAGAAACGTGTTCTGAATCGCCTTGTTCTTACTGAAGAATATATTCTGGCAAACGTGCTCCAGGTAGATATACTATTTGTTAATTGGTTAATAATTTATGAAACAGCTCAATAACTAGAAATGCTTTTCAAACTGCATTGCTCTTACGGAAGAAATTTCCTACCCAGATGCCGGGCACCGTACTGCCGTAAGGGGAATCCTTTTCAACATTGATAACACAGATTAGTGTTTATTATTTTCATCAATTTTTACATACACTATCATTTTACGCTTAGTAAAATATAAATAATAAATACTCGCGGTGAATCTATCCTCCTTTTTCCGATTAAGACAGCTGCATCTGCCCAGTAAGCAGCCGCATTCAGCGGGCCCATAACGTAAATAACCTGACTATTATTTATAACTGTGATCAACTTTATCCCCCAACTCCACAAACTGTAACATGATTGCATAGTTCTTTACTTGATCATGTACAGTTAGTCAACCTCGCTTTGCTTGACTGTAAATAAGATACTCATCTTCGTGTGTTTTTCAAGACATTTCAGTGTTGTTGTTGTCGTTATTATTATTATTATTATTATTATTATTATTATTATTACTATTATTATACCTTTCTTGCTCATGCTATTGTCACAATATTCTAAACCTGTTTTATAGTCGATATATACGTCTGAGCTTTGGCAATTGTTTCGAAAAGTTGCATTATAGTTGCTTGCATTATAAATTAAATAAAAAAAAACTCAACTGTAAAAACACAGACTGTTGACACTGGCAACAAAAAAAGAGGTTTTAGTGCGATTTTAAATTTTTCTTCTTTGTAATTTATGGCTCCTTAAGACGACATGATAGGAGCATGGCTCCTAACAAAAGATTGTAGAACAAGTGGAAGTTTATTTCTGCAGCCCTACCTGCCAAGCGATAAATATAGTATTAAGAGTATGAAGAAAGGATGCTTTCCTTGAGAAGGGCATTCGCTCCACGAGACAACAGTGATGGCATTGGGGAAAACAATTCAATTCTTGCTCTGCTGCTTCCCAGCAGAATTTGGCATTAAATTGGATTTCGAAGTGTGACTGACTATGCCGAGCCTCTGAATGAACCCTTCCTTTACACCACCAGACTCTCGAGAGTTAAAAACAGTCTTCCCAGAATAAAGGCAGATAATTTATAGCACGCTCATTTTCTTTTCTTTTTGTGCTTCTTCTTCCTCTTTGCTGTAGAAGCACGTGAACGCGGCACCACGCGCGCGCTGGGGCGCATTTGTGCGTGCGTAAATACATGTAAAGAGTGCGGGAAAATAGAAGTTTGGAGGCAGTGAGCTTAAAGAAAGCGGGTCTGGAGTATGAAAGGGAACTGTTGCGTGTAATTAAAAACCGTTCCATGTCATGAAAAAATAAATAAAAAGACAGCAACTGAAGCCAAGGCGGGCGATCACAAATTCATTAGCTTTCTGGAATCTGTTGTGTTTGTTTTAAAATATGTTACAACCGACCTACAGCTATAATTATAAAAATACATTTACTTAATCATGCCAAAACTCTTTAATATTCAGCTTATTCTATGTTTGTTTTTGCATTTACAGCAATTATAATTTGTGCTAATCTTCTTAGTAAAAAGATATGAAAACGGAGGTCATAACGACGAAATTCGGTATTTTCGGTGTACAATAAATAAATTTAATGAAATAAATATTTAACAGTAAAGTTTAACTTAAGTAAAAAATAGGATTCGTCGCATAAAGTCGTACAACATCTTAGAGGGGCACTTACAAGGAATGTTTTAATATATAATATTTAAAAAATGTGTTTCATAACAACTGGTAAAGGTCTTCTGGACAAGGAATGTAATGTAGTTTATTATTGTTTAGAACTAACTGTAACGGCGCCGTGCCCCAATGGACCAACGTGACATGGGTTCGATCCCAGGTGCGTCTGAGAAGTTTTCTCCGGGCCTTTCGGTTTCCCCAATCTTCACCTTCATCATCTAGCATAATGTAGTCTGCATTTTTCCCGTGCACGAATTGTAAATGAACTACGCTTCTGCCAGTGCTGAACACTAATGCTTAGTTAGCATTATAATTGTTTCACTTCAGCTTTCTAGCTTGAAGAAAAATGTCATCTACTTTTTGATTTATAATTTAAATTTTGCTCTGGTATCCTCGTATTATCCATTCGCTCTAAATGAACCCAACATTCATTTCTCTGTTTCACTATTAAGTATATCTTTTATGTTCTCAGACTTTAAATTTATTCTCAAATCTTCATTTTCAATCGTTCATTTCTTCGCATTTCTTCCACAATTCCACAAATTTCATTTCACTGTTTCGAGTCATCTCGCATTGTCTGCTATAAGAATCCAAACTTCTGTAACACGAAATGTTTTATAATTTTATTTTTGTTCCTTTCATAACTTTATTTTTTAATTTTATATAAATAGTAGTATTCATTTCATAAATGTTTTATGTATATCAATGCCAGAATTAATAGAATACAGCACATCCAAAAAAGTTAAAGAATATAACTTGTTCAATTAGTTTCTCTTCAATAACAGTCTTACATATTTTCTTTTATACGGATCCCACAAGGCATAATTATTTCAAACCAAGCCGAAAACTGCGAACGAACTGACCTTCGAACAAGCTGGTAAACATCTATAATTAGAACCTGTTAGAATAAGCGCATCGCATCCACAAGCGTTAGCTATAAGCCATTCCGAAAGAAAAAGACAAGAGATCAAAATTCGCAAACTTCACTTCGATTAATTATGAGAAAAGCGAATAATAAAATAGAAAAGTTTGGATTCAGCTTAAGAGTGTATATTTTTACATTTTACGGTTTTATTGAAACACTCAGAATTTATTATTTTACATTAATTACATCTTTAAAGTAATTGATTTTAAACAAAAAGATCTTAAGTGATCTACAACGTGTGGTTTCTTTTCATTTTGTTTTGCTTATTTGTTTTTACTGCTCTTCATTAATGTACGAGGTCAATACAGTTTTGATATGAGGAAAAGTGAATTTTAGTCCACTTATGGACTAAAATTCACTTTGAATGTGGCATGTGATAGCCTTACACCTTATAATTAAAATAGTACCAGGTAACTATCCTACCCACTCCCGCATTCCCGTGCACAGGCAGCCAGTCGTTACGCTGGAGCAAGAGAGAGTTCGTGCTATGATTCTTTAAGCTTTCAAGAGTAGTTTAAATGAGCTTATCGCTATATCTTTTAATGAATTATCTTTGATTCACAATTTATCGCTTTGGTGTTGTTGCCCATGCTTATGACAAAAAATCTCCGGATTTTGTTGCGCTATTTAATTAGCCGTGCTCAACAGGACTGGGAGAGGATATGAACTGTATTTATAATCACAAAATGAGTTGGTCTGAACATGTATGGTAATTTATTATTCTCAATATCTTTCACGTCCTCTGGTGTTTTAATACGACGGAACTGAGCTCCGTCGAATGTAAATTTAGCTGTCTCATTTTGCAACTGAACTGTATCTGATTATCTGACTCTCTGAACTGCTGCTATTCACCTGCCAAGGCATGCCAACATATAAAGTTATACTTTTGTGTATATATATATATATATATATATTATATATATATATTACTATTAAAATTCACAAAATATGATGATTAGGCATACAACATATATTATGTTTATATTTCAGTGAGGATGGTCCATATTAACTGTGTCATGGATCAACCTACTTATAATTTTAAATGATAATTTTTGTTTAAGGGACAAATAGTTTAACCAACTCTGACAGACTCCGACAGACAAACTATGAAGAATGATACTGCTAGTGTTGTGACACATTTTTGCTGTGGACTAGTGATGTAATAGTATCATATTCTCATTAATTTTTAAACAGTTGAAATTGTACATGGATTAATTATATTGTAACTGATAATTCTTTTCATATACTAATGGAGAACAGTTCTTTGGAGGAAAACATTGCTCTCCTCACCAACCTTAAGAGATATAAATAGCTTTTAGTTCCATAACAATACCAAGACTGTTGCGTAACATATTCAGCTCACTAACAAACTAGGACTTTGTGGTACGCCCTTTTTTGTGTTTAAACATTCTTTCACAACAAGCGACGCAGCTGAAGATGAATAATTCCATCTTAATCCAGGAGTTCTGACACCTTGCTCGTCAAGAAGTAGGAGGGACCATGAAATTACAACCCAAGCAATCTTTAACGTGTCAATCAACGCCCAATGCGCGGCCTTCTATATTAAAGGGCATCCAATGCATTAAGCGCGCAGCCTAAACTGATCTCGATGGAAATAAATCATTGGTCTTGTGGCAGCTTGTGCACTTCAAGTAGCTCAAAGTCTGAGGATATTAAAAAATTAGGAAGTTACCTTCAGAGAAGGAAGTAAAACACAATGAATGCTCTAATGTTACATACTTATGGCTATGGTACGATGTTTCATAATAAAGTCATAACACAATTTAAACAAATAATAAGATAGATTTATAACCGTAGTATATACACGCGTTCATCGCCATTTATGCGCACTATCTTCCAGTTCAAATTACTGTTTCTAACGGTTGATTGTAGCCCTAAATACAATATAAAGCATATACAATCGAAGGCATTTCTTTCTAGATTGATAACTGTTGCTTAGTATAATTATCAATACTCAGGGTTAAGCCATCAAGGGTTAGCCCGGTCTCATAAATATTCAGTCGAAAATTGAATCCATCGCTTTTTTGGTCTATCCACATTTCTTTTATCTTTCAGGTAATAATCCGATATAATCTTCTTTCACTCTTTGAACGTGTTCTTTTCAGTTCTTTTTAAATTGATTTATTTTATAAAATATCCTTCTCATTTATAATATTTTCATTTTTCCTTTCGTCTAAGAGAGTACAATTGACTGCACAACTCAATAACTAGGAGTGCACCTCCTAGAGTTCATCTCTACTGCAATTTTTCGGCAAATTAGGTTTTTAAACATTAATTTTTCTCGGAAACTATTCAACTAGGAAGACTAAATTTTTACCGGCTATTAGATGGAGGTGGGATAATGTATTGACATTTTTAAGTACGTAAGTCCTGGGAGTTGTGTGTGATGGGGCCTCGTATAGATGGATGTTAGATTTATTATTAGTGCTATGTATAAAGGTTTTAAGCATTTTGGTTAATAGTATGTTTAATAGTGTTACTTTTTTTTAAATATTTGTGTGTTTGTTTAGGAGAAATTGAGTGAGTTAGTAATATGGGAATAATTAATTTAGAAATTGCAATTAATTGGTTAAAATAATGGTTTGTATAAATTATTTATCCAATTGCTTTATTTTGGTTAGATCAGAGCCTGTTCCCCTAGATATTCTAGTAGGTAGCTGCTGATGAACCGGGGACTAGGGGGATGAGCCTAATCAAATTGAAATGTTGGGATTGAAATATTAAGGTATAAAAATATTATAATACATTCACAATGTTATAAAGATGTTACTAATTACATATTTGTTTATTAAATTTTGATTGGCATTTGTACCTTCTGGAATTATCGAAGGCAGCGTTTCTATTTGCTATATTTTAATTTTAATTTTTTTGTGTTCATTTTGTTATAAATACTCTGTATGTTGATGTATGAGAAATAAATTCATTCATTCATTCATTCATTCATTCACGTAACTCAATTACATACAAAATAGTGGAGTAGAAGTTTTTTTTAAAATGTGAAGTTTTTCGATATTAACAAACCATTCCGAAGATAAGGTGTACCGCCTCCCCTTGAAGCTATTAGTCATGAAGCTTTTGTTTTCCGTATCACAACAGCTGCAAGACATTTGAAGCATCTGTGTTTGACGAATCTGTGGACTTCTATATATAACTGTTCAATAGTGTTCTGTAGTTCGCAGAATGCTGTAGCTCTATATTATATTATAATATATTATATTATATTATAATAGATTATAATAGATGATAAGTGAAAATAAGAAAATAAAACTTTTTGCCCTCTTTGATTGGATAAATACAATACGTTTAAATTATAGACGAATGTGCCATAATCTTTTTCTGTTCAGATTCTTTATAAAGCACTCTGAGACTGAGATCTGAATGTTTTAATACTTCTTTAAGGGCGAAGATCTGCTGCTCTGTAGAGAAAACTCTTCATTGAAGTACATGCAATGGTTAAAAATATTACACCTTTTCTACAATTTGCTTTTTCTTCCATTTAATATAGATATTTATAAGATTTCTCTTAATAACTTATATATATCATCGTCATTGTCGTCTTCCTTGATTTCCTTTCACTTTCTTCTTCTTCCTCCACCTCCTAATCGACATCATCGATGATTATCTTATTGATTTCTCATTTCAGCTATTTCAGAGCATCAGAAATAAATGGAATTTTTACATTGCTTTTTGTTATATTTATCTGAGATTAAGTTTCTTTGTAATATCAATTTTTGTTGCACACCCTCCCTTCTTTGTTGCTAACGTGTGTTGTGCAAATATTTCTATAGTGCTGCAATAACCGCCACGGGTAGCCGAGGTCGTTAAGGCGCGAACTTGCGAGCGGAAGGTCTGGCGTTCGAATCCCACAAGGACCGTCCTCCCTACTGAGGTTTTTTCAGGTTTTTCTCAGTCCCGATAAATGGCAAATGCCGGGAAAGTTCTCTAAACCTAGGCCTGGAACGTTTCCTTCCTTTAAAAAAAAATCCTTTCCCATTTCATCTCATGAGTCGTCAGTGTCCACCGCCTGTGGTGCCTCAGTAGTAAAAAACGTATGTTAAACACTATTCGAAAAAAAAAAAGGTTGTATTTGAGCGTAAACTGACAAATGCTTAGCCTAGGCTTTTACTTTATAAATAAGAGCACAAGCTCTTAATATATATGAGAAAGAAAATATTGTTCGTTTGATAAAATTTATTACATTTTTGACGGTAAAATCTTCAGCCGAGTCTGTATTGTGAATGTTTAAAATAATTAATGCTTGAAATGCTAATTTTCATTACTATCCTTTATAACTGAGCATAGAAAATGCAGTTGCAGAACGAGGAATAACGAGAATAAAAATATACATAATGTTACAGGACCTGTTTCTTTGGTCATTCCAGATAATATCAATACCGTATATGACATTTGCGGAATTGCTCTTAAACATATTTTAGAGAATATTAACATTTCCTATGACTGTCATTGTGTCAAGATAGGAGACAATTATCCGCTAAATGGTTCCCTAAATGTCTGATCGTGGTCAAACTCTAAATGTCATTTCCGGTATTTTTTCTAACTTTATCTCGTGGCAAGACTATAGACTAGTTGTTAGACACCAAGGTAACTCGGATTCGATTTCATGGATCGCCAGTGGGATTTATGGCGAACAAAGTGGGGCCGGAGCATGTTTTCTCCGGATTGGTCATCCTTCCGCCGTTGCCCTCTCCTCATCTCATCCAATCTTTGCCTTCATCATTCAGCATAATGTAGTTCCCCAAACTCGGTGCGCGCATCTCAAATGGACTACGCTGCTGCCAATGAGCAGTCTAATACCTGGTCGACAAGAGTCAGTGGCTTTAGAGCCCATTCACTTTTTTCGTAAGTAATTATTTATAAAGCTAGAATCCGCCATAAAAAATCCAAAGCAAAATACCATTCCAAAGATCCCAAACTTTCTGAATAACTATGACAGATTATAAGAACATACTAGTTCATTATATTCTGTTCTATTATTAGCCAATAAGAAAACAATTATGTAGATTCGTGAATTTGCAAAGGCACTATTTCCTTGCAAGATGATGCATCCATTCACAGGCTCCTGATTGTATTGCAGGTAAATGAAGAAACGAGACATGGATTGACATTTTCTGAGATTCAACATGGGAACTATTATTTATTTTAGAAAGTAAAATAATATTAAAATTTAATTAATTATATATACTTAAATCAATTATTAAGTACTTTAAAGTATGGTGTAGGCTTAAATCAATCTATTTCCAAATGCTATTGTGATAGGTTACAGAGTTTAAAGATGATTTTATTAAATAAACAAACTGTTAAAAAGTATTCACAGAAGTTTAAGAAATGTGATCTATGTACTACGTCTACGATTTCCCTATTAACATCACGTCCCTTCCCGTGGATAGCATTAGAAAACTGAAGGGATGAAAATAAAAAAGGTGCAAGACCAGGGCTGTAGGGTGGATAAGACAGTACATTCTAATAGGATTTCACATTAATATTATACCCATCCAAAAAGTACAACTAATTATCCAACATTTTCTGATATTTGCACGCCATATTCGAAGCAAATAATCAATAATTTGCTATCATTACTTACCACAGAAACATAGGTCTGAGAATATTTAATTTTACGACGTCTGGGAAAGCAAAAATCACCATAATTTATCCTCTCTAGTTACTGCGAAGCCAGAACTTAAATTGAAAGAAAAGGGTTTCAAACAACAGTAACTATTCCAAAGTTTTGTTGAGAACTATCAGGTAAAGTATTCTATTGCTGAATACCTTGTGTAGATTAGATGCTTTTTGAAGGGTGAACTAGATTTAAAAGCCTAAAAAACATGGTATAAAATATGTCGTACTCTTCAATGGACTAAGTATCAGAAGAGTTCAAAAAGTCAGAAATTATTAATCTTTACAAAAACACTAAGGGCGGAGTGAACTTTCTTGAAGACATGTGCCGAATATTCCCATATATGGCTACTGGCATTTCACTTTTATGGTCAATACTGAATATTTCTCATCCTAATCTAGAAAAGAAAGCATGAATATTTTTTCATTAAATCAATAGCAACACAGTTAATAAAACGTTTGAACTGTAGAATGTTATTCACGCTGTTGTTACCGCCACGGGTGGCCAAGGTCGTTAAGGCGCGCACTCGTGAGCGGGAGGTCTGGGGTTCGAATCTCGCCAGCACCGCCTTCCCTTACTGAAGTTTTCTCCAGGTTTTCCTCAGTCTTCATAACTGGCAAATGCCGGGGAGGTACAAATTAGGCCTGAAACGTTTCCTTCCTTATATAATATCCTTTCCAAATATATCATTTCATTTCATGTATCACCAGTGTTCACCGACTGTGGTGCTTCAATAGTAAAAACGGGCGTTAAACACCATTCATAAAAAAAATCACGCTGTTCCTCTCTATATTCAGTATACAATGTTTAGTTATTTGGCAGAAAATGGGTAAGAAAGGCTAAGATAGTACTAATTTAGGAGGAAAGGGGCAAACATAGGCTAAATTTGGCAGAAAATGGGGAAAAATGGAAATATAGAATAAAATTTGGAGAAAGAAGAAAAAGACAGAAAAATTAGACTAAAAAAGGAGAAGAGAGGCTAGGATAGGCTAAATTTTGGAGGAAAAAAAAGGCAAATAGATAGTAATATGACTGAAACTAGAGCAAACATGGCAAAGATACGCTAAATTTTTTAGGTGAAGGGTAAAAAAAGGAAAATAAATTTGGTAGATTGATTAATTTGTTTATGGGCGCTCTTTAACAGCTCAGGTCATCAGCGTCCCATTCAACTCAGGGCATGAAACGGCCGACAAATTTTGCTCAGGGGCCTCTCTTTCAGGCTTGAGGTTCTTTTTCGTGTCGACACGGGACCCACGGCTTTACTTCCCTTCCGAAGGAAGCCATACTTAGGATTTTTACGCCCGAAAAAATCCATCGGTCCTGGCCGGGTTCGAACCCGCGATCTTGGGTTTAGGAGGCAAGTATGGTAACCACTACACCACCAGGACCGACTAAATTTGGTAGGAAAAGGCAAAGATAGGCTAAATGTGGAATGAAATTTCCCTCCAAAATTTAGTCCATCAATGCCTATCTTTCCCTTTTCTCACCAAAACTTAGCCTATCATTGCCTATCTTAGCCTTTTCCTTCCGAATTTAGCCTATCTTTGCCTTGCCCTCCCAAATTTTGCCTATATTTGTCTTTTCCCCCCAAATTTAGCCTATATTTGCCTGCCTGAGGCTTTTTCTTACAAATTTAGACTATCTTTGCCTTTTCCATCCAAAGGTTAGCGAAGATCGGCTAAATTATTCAGGAAAAGGAAACTGTAGGATAAATTTTGCCCCAAAAAAGCAAAGATAGGGTAAATTTAGTCAAAATAACGCAAAGGTAGGTTAATTTTGGTCGAAAAAAGGGAAGATACAGGTTTCAAATTTTCAGAAAAGGTAAAGATAGGCTAAATTTTGTCACAAAATAGCAAAAATCGGCTAAATTTTGCCGAAATAAGGAAAGATAGACTAATTTTTGCCAAAAAGCGAAAAATATACTAAATTATTTAGGAATTGGTAAAATATGCTACATTTTGCCGAAAAAGAGCAAAGATAGGCTAAATTTTGCCGAAATAACTACAAGGCAGGCTAATATTTGCAGAAAAATGGAGAGGTGGGTTATATTATTTAGGAAAAGTAATAGATAGGCTAATTTTTGCCGGATTAAGTCAAAAGTAGACCAAATTTTGAAGGTAAAAAGTAGGTTTAAAATAGGTTTAAATTGGGTGAAAAGGCAAAAATGGACTACATTTTGGAATGATAAACTATAATGGGTTAATGTTTCCGGCAAATGCAGATATAGATTACATTTTGGGGGGAAAGAGATACACTAAATTTGAGAGAAAAAGGCAAAAATATGCAAATTTAGGAAAACCTTAGGAGATAGATTTTAGTGAGAAAAAGCAAAGATAACCAAAATGGACTAAATTTTGTAGTGAAAAGGGAAAGATAGTCTAATTCGGAATGAAAAGCTTAAGATAGGCTACATTTTAGAGGCAAAAGGCAAAGATACGCTAAATTGGGAAAGAAAATACGAAGAAAGGCAAAGATAGGGTTATTTTGGAGGGAAAAGGCAAAGATACGCTATATTTAGCTTATCTGTGCTTATCTTTGCGTTTTCCACCAAAGTTTTGCCTATCTTTGCCTTTTCCACCCAGATTTAACGTATCTTTTCCTATCTTTGAATGTTTCCTTCCAAATTAAGCCTAGATTTGCCTATTTAAACCTTTTCCTTCCAAATTTACCTTATTTTTGCATATCTTAGCCTTTTCCTCCCGAATTTAGCCAATCTTTGCCTTTTCCACTCAAATTTATCGTACCTTTGCCTATCTTTGCCCTTTTCCTTCCAAATTTAGCCTATCTTTGCTTTTCCATTAAAAATTAGCCTATCCCTGCCTATCTTTGCCTTTTTCTCGCAAATTTAGCCTATCTTTGCCTTTCTTTGCCTTTTTTGACCAAATTTAGCCTATCTTTGCCTATTCTTGTCCTTTCCCACCAAATGAAGTTTGTCTTTGCCTTTTTCCGCCCAAATTTATCCCACATTTCCCTTATTTTGGCAACCGTTTGCCCATCTTTGCCTTTTCCGGTCAAATTTAGGCTATCTTTTTTCTTATTTTGCCAAAATGTGGCCTATAATTGCCTTTTTCAAACAAATTCAGAGATCATTTCCCTTATTTCGGCAAAAATTAGCCTATTGTTGCTTTTTGCGAACAAATTTAGCCTAAATTAGCCTTATTTCGGCAAAGTTTAGCCCATTTTTACCTTTTACTCCTAAATATAAGCTATCTTTGCATTATTTTGTCATAAATTTGAGAAAGATAAGCAAAGACACGCTAATATTTGGTGGGAAAAGCGAACGATAAACAAAGGTAGCCTAAATTATGTGAGTAAAAAGCAAAGAGAGGCAGAAAGAGGCTAAATGTGGTAAAAAAATTCAAAGATAGGCAAAGATAAGTAACCTTTCGGAGGAAACAGGCAAAGATAGGCTACATTTTGGAACATATTTAGTTTAACTTTGCCTATTATAGCCTTTTCCTCCCAAATTTAGCCTATCTTTGCCTTTTTCTTCCAAATTTAGCCTTTCCTTGCAAATCTTTGACTTTTTCGACCAAATTTAGCCTATCTTTGACTATTCTCGCCCTTTCCCACTAAATATAGCTTATCTTTGCCTTTTCCCGTCCAAATTTAGCCTATATTTCCCTTATTTGAGCAAACGTTTGCTAAAACGGTAAAATTTAGGATGTCTTTGTGTTATTTCGCCAAAATTTGGCCAAAAATTGCCTTTTGCAAAGAAATGTACAGAATATTTCCCTTATTTCGGCAAAATTTAAACAATTTTTACCGTTTGCGAACAAATTTAGCCTAAATTAGCTTTATTTCGGCAAAATTTTGCCTATCTTTGCCTTATCCGGTCAAATTTAAGCTATCTTTTTCTTGTTTCGCCAAAAGTGTGCCTTTAATTGTCTTTTGCAAACAAGTTTAGCCTAATTTAACTTTATGTCGGCAAAATTTATTTTATTTTTACCTTTACTTCCAAGTATAGGGTATAATTGCATTATTTCTGCATAATTTGAAAAATATAAGCAAAGACAGCCTATACTTTTCGTGGGAAAAGGCGAAGATAGGCCAAATTATGTCCGTAAAAGCAAAGAGAGGCTAAATTTGGTGAAAAAGTGAATATAGGTAAAGGCAGGCTAAATTCGTAGTAAAAAGAAAAAGATAAGCTAAATTTGGCCAAAAAACGCAAAAAATAGGCAAAGATACGCTAAATTTCGGAGGAAAACGGTAGTTCAATCACTACGGTTCCGGGACATGGTAAGGCCCTATCCTGCAATACACACACACGAAAGATAAATATAAAATGAACGGCAAAGAAGGCTAAATTTGGTTGAAAAGGTCAAAGAAAGGCTAAATTTTTCAGGAAAATAACAAAGATAGGCGAAGATAGGCTAAAATTGATCGAAAAGCATAAAGACAGGATAAACTTTGAAGAAAAAGGCAATGATAGTTGAATATTTTAATAAAGAAATATATAATTAAAAAATTGCCAAGAAATTCAAAACAGACATGGGCTAAATTTTCTCCCCGAATTTTTGCCCCTTTTTATTCAGAAAATTTGGTCTATCTCTTTTTTTAATTACTTTGTAAATGTATTCTTAAATTTGGCACAAAATACGTAAAATACAAAAAGATATGCTAAATTTTGCAGCAAATTACGTAAAATAGGCATAGACAGGATAGGACACGTTAATGTTGAAGCTAATATGCGAAATAGTTAAAGATAGGCTTAATTTTTACGAAATACTGCAAAGATTAGCCAACATAGGCAATAATTGGTCGCAAAGGCAAAAATAGGCTAAACTTTAATTGAGAAAGATAAGGAAAGGCAGATTTTTTTTAAAAAAAGGTTAATTAACAAATTTGTTAGAAAAAACAAAACAGAGATAGGCTAAATTTACTGGAGAAAAAAAGGCAAAAATTCGGGGAGGAGTAAATTTAACCTATGTCCGATTTTAATAAATTTGAAAAATCATGCATTTTTAGTCTTTTACACATTTTCCTGCAAAATATAGCCTATACTAACCATTCACTCTTATTTCCTGCAAACTTTAAACTATCTTACCCTATGTTTGCCTATTTCTCTTATTTCCTGTTAACTTTAGCCTATCTTAGCCAACATTAGCCTATTTTACTTATATCCTTTAAACCTTAGCCTATCTTTGCCTATTTTGCGTGTTTCCTACCAAATGTAGCCTATCTTTGCACTTTTCCTCCAAATAGTAGCCTATCCTTGCCAATTCCCTGCATACTTAGCTTAACTTTGCCTTTACCCGCCTAGTTTTGGTCTATCTTTGCCTTATTTTGGCAAGTTTAAGCCCATATTTCCAAATTCCACCTAATTTTGACCTATATCGGCCTTATTTCGGCAATATTTAGTCATTCTTTTGCCTTTTGCTACCAAAATTAACCTATATTTGCCATATTTCCGCACAATTTAGCCCATCCTTGCTTTTTGCTAACAAATTTGTGCTAAATTTGCGTAATTTTGGCCTAATTTAGCTTATGTTTGCCTGATAGTCCAAAATATAGCGCTCTTTGCACTATTATGTCTAAAGTTAGGCAATATAAGCAAGGTTACTTAAATTGTTTGGGAAGAGGGAAAAATAGGCAAAGATAGGCTAAATTTGGTGGAAAATGCAAAGACAGGCTAACTCTTGGAGAAATAAGCTAAGATACACTAAGACGCCCTTATTGTTTAGGGAAATTAGAAAAAAAAAGAAAAAAAGCTTAATTTTGCCCGAAAATATGTAAAAATGTCAAAGATAGGCTAAATTTTGCACGAAAAACTCCAAAGATCGGCTATAAATCGTAGAAAAAGGCAAAAATAGGCTAATCAATGATGGAGAACGGTCGGACGGGCTGATTTTGCTTAAAAGGGGCTAAAATTAACACATTTATCAAAAAACTCAAAACAGAGATAGGCTAAATTTCCTCCCCGAATTTTCGTCTCGTTTTTCCTCGAGTAAATTTAGCCTATTCTCGATTTGATTTATTTTGAAAAACCATAACTTAATTAGTCTTTTTAGGCAATTTCCTGCAGACTTTGCTCATCCTAGCCTGTTACTTTTATTTCCTGCAAACCTTAGACCATGTTAGCGTATATTTGCCTATTTCTCTTATTTCCTGCTAATTTTAGCTCATCTTAGCCTATTTTACTTATATCATGTAAACCTAAGCCTATGTTTACGTATTTCGGTTATTTCCAACACGTTTATGCCTATATAAGCCTATCTTTGACTATTTCCATCATTTCCAAGGCTAATTCAGCTTCTCTTTCCCTATTTCGCTTATTTCTTGGAAACTGTAGCCTATCTTTGCTTATATTTTCGTGTTTGCTGCCAAATGTAGGGTATCTTTGCACTTTTCCTGCTAATATTAGCCTATCCTTGCACTTTCGCTGCATACTAAGATTAACTTTGCCTTATTTTGGTAAATTTAATCCCATATTTCCCTATTTTGACATATATGAGATTTATTTTAGCAAAATTTAGCCTTTCTTTGCTTTGCGAACAAAGGTAGCCTATATTTGCCTTATTTTGGCACCTTATAGCATATCATTGCCTTTTGCTAACAAAATAGTGCTAAGTTTCCGTAATTTCGGCTTAATTTAGCTTACGTTTACCTGTTAGCTCAAAATATAGCACTCTTTGCACTATTATGGCTGAAGTTAGGCAACATATGCAAAGTTGGCTTAAATTGTTTGGGAAGAGGGTAAAATAGGCAAAGATAGGCTAAATTTGGTGGAAAATGCAAAGACAGGCTAATAGTTGGAGATATAAGCTAAGATAGACTAAGAGGCGCTCAATGTTTCAGGTAATTAGATAAATAGGCGAAACTAGGTTTAATTTTTCCCGAAAAAATGTAAAATTTGCACAGATAGGCTAAATATGGCACAAAATAGGTAAAATACACAAAAATAGGCTACATTTTGCAGTAACATAAGAAAAACAGACCAAGATAGAGCAGGATAGGCTAAATTTTGCACCAAAAATGCAATGATCGGCTATAAATCGTTGCAAAAGGCTAAAATAGGCTAAGCAGTGATGGAGAACGGCAAGGACGGGCTGATCTTGCCTAAAATGCTAAAACCAACAAATTTCTCAAAAAACTCAAAACAGAGATAGGCTAAATTTTCTCCCCGAATTTTCGTCTCGTTTTACTCGAGTAAATTTAGCCTATCCTCGATTTCATTTATTTTGAAAAACCATAACTTATTTAGTCTTTTTACGCATTTTCCTGCAGACTTTAGCCTATCCTAGCCTGTCACTCTTATTTCCTGCAAACCTTAGACCATATTACCCTTTATTTGCCTATTTCTCTTATCTACTGTTAATTTTAGCCCATCTTAGCCTATTTTACATATATCCTGTAAACCTTAGCCTATGTTTGCCTATTTCTTTCATTTCAAAGGCAAATTTAGCCTATCTTTGACCATTTCGCTTATTTCTTGCATACTGTAGCCTATCTTTGCCTATTTTGAACGTTTCCTGCCAAATGTAGGCTATCTTTGCACTTTATTCCTAATATTACCCTATTCTGGCACTTTCGCAGCATATTAAACTTAACTTTGCCTTATTTTGATAAATTTAATCCCATATTTCCCTATTCATACCAATTTTTACATATATGACCTTTATTTTAGCAATATTTAGCCTACATTTGCTTTGCGAACAAAGGTAGCCTATATTTACCTTATTTCGGCACCATTAGGCTATCCTTGCCTTTTGCTAACAAAATAGTTCTAAATTTCCGTAATTTCGGCTTAATTAGCATACGTTTGCCTGTTAGTCCAATATTTAGTGCTCTTTGCACTATTATGGCTAAAGTTAGGCAATATAGGCTAGATAGGCTTAAATTGTTTGGGGAGGGGGAAAAATAGGCAAAGATAGGCTAAATTTGGTGGAAAAAGCAAAGACAGGCTAACCCTTGGAGAAATAAGCTAAGATAGACTAAGACGCGCTTATTGTTTCAGGAAATTAGAAAAAAAAAAATGAAAAAGGCTTAATTTTGCCCGAAATTATTTAAAACTGTCAAAGATAGACTAAATTTTGCACGAAAAACTGCAAAGATCGCATATAAATCGTCGAAAAAGGCAAAAATAGGCTAAGCAGTGATGGAGAACGACAAGGAAGGGCTGATTTTACTTAAAAAAAGGGCTAAAATTAACAAATGTCTCAAAAAACCCAAAGCAGAGATAGGCTAAATTTCCTCCCCGAATTTTGGTCGCGTTTTTTCTCGAGTAAATTTAGCCTACCCTCGATTTGATTTATTTTGAAAAACCATAACTTAATTAGTCTCTTTAAGCATTTTCCTGCAGACTTAAGCGTATCCTAGCCTGTTACTTTTATTTCCTGCAAACCTTAGACCATGTTAACCTATATTTGCCTATTTCTCTTATTTCCTGCTAATTGTAGCTCATGTTAGCCTATGTTTGCCTATTTCGGTTATTTCCTATACAATTATGCTTATCTTATCCTATCTTTGCCTATATCTCTTTTTTCCACCGCATATTTAGCCTATCTTTGCCTATTTCGCTTATTTCTTGCAAACTGTAGACTGTCTTTGCTTATTTTTTCGTGTTTACTGACAAATGTAGCCTATCTTTACACTTTTCCTCCAAATATTGGCCCCTCTTTGCCCTTTCCCAGCATACTAAGCTTCACTTTGCCTTTTCCCGCATAATTTTGGTCTATCTTTGCTTTATTTTGGCATATTTAAACCCATATTTCCCTATTCCTCCAAATTTTGACTAATATGGATTGTATTTTGGCAATACTTAGCCTATCTTTGCCTTTGCGACCAAAGGAGCCTATATATGCCTTATTTCGGCACCATTTAGCCTATCCTTGCCTTTTGCTGACGAATTAGTGCTAAATTTGCGTAATTTCGGCTTAATTTAGCTTACGTTTACCAGTTAGTCCAAAATATAGCGCTCTTTGCACTATTATGGCTAAAATTAGGCAACATATGCAAAACTGACTTAAATTGTTTGGGAAGAGGGTAAAATAGGCAAAGATAGGCTAAATTTGGTGGAAAATGCAAAGACAGGCTAATAGTTGGAGATATAAGCTAAGATAGACTAAGAGGCGCTCAATGTTTCAGGTAATTAGATAAATAGGCGAAAATAGGTTTAATTTTTCCCGAAAAAATGCAAAAGTTTCACAGATAGGCTAAATATGGCACAAAATAGGTAAAAACACAAAAATAGGCTACATTTTGCAGGAAAATAAGAAAAACAGACAAAGATAGAGCAGGATAGGCTAAATTTTGCAGCTAATATGGGAAAAAATTAAAGAAAAGCTCAATTTTGCACAAAAAACTGCAATGATCGGCTATAAATCGTCGCAAAAGGCTAAAATAGGCTAAGCAGTGATGGAGAACGGCAAGGACGGGCTGATTTTGCTTAAAAAAAGGGGCTAAAATTAACACATTTCTCAAAAAACTCAAAACAGAGATAGGCTAAATTTTCTCCCCGAATTTTCGTCTAGTTTTACTGGAGTAAATTTAGCCTATCCTCCATTTGATTTATTTTGAAAAACCATAACTTATTTAGTCTTTTTGCGCATTTTCCTGCAGACTTTAGCCTATCCTAGCCTGTCACTCTTATTTTCTGCAAACCTTAGACCATTTTAGCCTATATTTGCCTATTTCTCTTATCTACTGTTAATTTTAGCCCATCTTAGCCTATTTTACTTATATCATGTAAACCTTAGCCTATGTTTGCGTATTTCGGTTATTTCCTACACAATTATGCCCATATTAGCCTATCTTTAACTATTTCTCTCGTTTCCAAGGCAAATTTAGCTTATCTTTGCCTATTTCGCTTATTTCTTGCAAACTGTAGTCTATCTTTGCCTAATTTTTCGTGTTTGCTGCCAAATATAGCCTATCTTTACACTTTTCCTCTAAATATAGGCCTATCCTTGCCCTTTACCAGCATACTAAGCTACAATTTGCCTTTTCCCGCATAATTTTGGTCTATCTTTGCCTTATTTTGCATATTTAAGCCCATATTTGCCTATTCCTCCCAATTTTGATATATATATATATATATATATATATGGGCTTTATTTTAGCAATATTTAGCCTATGTTTGCCTTTGCGACCAAAGGTAGCCTATATATGCCTTATTTCAGCACCATTTAGCCTATTCTTGCCTTTTGCTAACAAATTAGTGCTAAATTTGCGTAATTAAGGCTTAATGTCGCTTACGTTTGCCTGTTAGTCCCAAATATACAGCTCTTTGCACACTTAGAGCTAGAGTTATGCAACATAGGCAAAGATAGGCTTACATTGTTTGGGAAGGGTGAAAAATAGGCAAAGATAGGCTAAATTTGGTGGAAAATGCAAAGAAAGGCTAACTCTGGGAGAAATAAGCTAAGATAGACTAAGACGCGCTTAATGATTCAAGAAATTAGATAAATAGGCAAAACTAGGCTTAATTTGGGCGAAAATATGTAAAACTGTCAAAGATAGGCTAAATTTGGCAAAAAATACGTAAAATTCACACATATAGACTACATTTTGCAGGCTAATAAGAAAAACAGGCAAAGATAGAGCAGGATAGACTAAATTTGACAGCTAATGGGGGAAAAAATTAAAGATAGGCTACATTTTGCACGAAAAACTGCAATGATCGGCTATAAATCGTTGCAAAAGGCTGAAATAGGCTAAGCAGTGACTGAGAACTGCAAGGACGGGCTGATTTTGCCTAAAAAATGGTTAAAACAAACAAATTTCTCAAAAAACTCAAAACAGAGATAGGCTAAATTTTCTCCCCGAATTTTCGTCTCGTTTTACTCGAGTAAATTTAGCCTATCCTCTATTTGATTTATTTTGAAAAACCATAACTTATTTAGTCTTTTTACGCATTTTCATGCAGACCTTAGCCTATCCTAGCCTGTCGCTCTTATTTCCTGCAAACCTTAGACCATATTAGCCTTTATTTGCCTATTTCTCTTATCTCCTGCTAATTTTTGCCCATCTTAGACTATTTTACTTATATCCTGTAAACCTTAGCCTATGTTTGCCTATTTCTTTCATTTCAAAGGCAAATTTAGCCTATCTTTGACCATTTCGCTTATTTCTTGCATACTTTTGCACTTTATTCCTAATATTAGCCTATCTTTGCACTTTCGCAGCATACTTAGCTTAACTTTGCCTTATTTTGGTAACTTTAATCCCATATTTCCCTATTCCTCCCAATTTTTACATATATGAGCTTTATTTGAGCAAATTTAGCCTATCTTTGCTTTGCGAACAAAGGTAGCGTATATTTAACTTATTTCGGCACCATTTAGCCTATCCTTGCCTTTTGCTAACAAAGTAGTGCTAAATTTGCGTACTTTCGGATAAATTAGTTTATGTTTGCCTGTTATTTCAAAATATAGGGCTTTTACACTATTAGGGCTAAAGCTTGGCATTTTAGGCAAATATAGGCTCTAATTGTGTGGGAAAAGGGAAAAATAGGCAAAGATAAGCTAAAATGCGTTTAATGCTGCAGGAAATTGGAAAAATAAGCAAATTAGGCTTAATTTTGCACAAAAATATGTAAAACTGGCAATGATACGATTATATTTAAATGATATACACAGAGGTTTCGTTGCAAAAAAAAAAAAAAAAACAACATATATACAATGTATGCTAAGGAAATATATTCCATTGTCATGTTCAGAAAGTTTTAGAAAAAATTGTAAAATTCTCGTGGTAATGAGAGGGAATCAAAACAATTTGTTCTGTATGTTTCTTATCAGTTGATGAATGCTGTAGAAAGTATGTATTCCAGAGTTGCCTTAATATAGTCAATTTATAATTTTTTTTATTAAATTTTCATTGGTGCTTCTTTTTGTGTTATTTTATAAATCTATTACATACAATTCAAAGATCTTACATTTACTTTCTTTATCATTGTGGAATATGTTCATTTTAAGTTATTTTGATGACGGGTAAATTTTTAGTAAAGTTTTTTATCTATAAGAATTTATGTTTTCATTTCTTGAAACCGAAATGTTATCTCAGTACTTTTCGAACTAATTCAGTAGCATATGCCATCTATATTAGGAACTGGATTGGATTATTAGAGATCGAGGAGGAAATTTCGGACTTCAGCCTTTCTCAGGCCTACGCCTCCAACGAGGACGCTTCCAGGAAGAACGGATGTGGTTAGGAAGACATAGGCGGTGAGATATGGATATAAAGGAGTCCTAACATTGCTTCCAGATAGAACACCCCGATCAAGCCCCTCAGAAGAGCTGGCGGGAGCAGAAATCTTCCCAAAGCGTAAGCCACCGTCAGGCTGCTCCTGCCCACCTCTACTGCCACATTCGGCTGGAAACAGAACCAACGGAATGATATATGAAATAGAGGGGAAAAATCGTGGAAATAAACAATTCATGCCAGCATTTGCTTAAGCGACTAGAGAGAAGAAAAAAAAAAGAATAGAATAGAATAGAATAGAAAAGAAAAGAAAGAAAGAAAGAAAGAAAGAAAGAAAGAAAGAAAGAAAGAAAGAAAAAAGGGAAAAAATTCAATTTCAAGACTTCCGGCCCTAAGAGATCTGAAGCCCAAATTTCAGTGTTGCCGCCTGAGTCACTCCCATCGATTATGTAGAATTTGCCATGTGTGTTTAGCAATAGATGGAATTTTTCATGGCAAGAGTGAAAGACAATAAAGGTACCATTAAGGGATTAAATTCATACTGTTTAAAACAAAGCTAAATTTTGTCATAATTTTAGTACGTTTCAAAAAATGTATGGAACAGCGCAAAAGTCTGTGCTTTGCAAATGCTTTAACAAAGTACAATTTTAAACACTTGGAAGTTTGTAGCAGTTCAAGAAGCAAGAAAATATTGCGAAAATTGTTCACATATTGCTTTTATTTTAAAGAGCTTTAATTCATAAATTTTAGCTGCAGTTTATAATGCTTTATAATAAATTTGGAATTAAAATATTTTTCTGCGTAGCAGCATATTTCTGAATGATTTCATTATGTAATTACGAAGTGCAAAACAGGAAAGATATTTTGTTTGCCAATGTGACTATTAGTTCAGTGAAACTATATCCTTGACCGTGGCGACGGGAAGAACCCATATGTCAGGGGTGCACTTTTAAGTAAAGTTTCTATGCATTAGGGTTGCAAGAAACAAAAGGAAGGCAGGCCAATAGGGACAGGGAACGTACCGCAGCGGTGGGTACCAAGATTTATGCGCTTCTGTGGATTTGCTTCGCTGGCGTGAAGGAGGAATGAGGAGAGCTCACAAAGCGTTATGAATGTGATGGAATTAACGCGCACCTCAAGCTCCGCTTATAGAGTAAACAAAAGGGTAAAGAAAGGGGGTGAGGAGAGTTTTATTCTTTGTTGGTCTTGTCAGCGGCACATTGCCCCTGCACACACACAAACACTCACGACCTTAAAAACAATTCTTGGAAAAGTCGTACGAGTTAGAAATCGCCTCTGAAATATTGCATCCAAGATAAAAATTTCCTCTTGTTCTCATTCTTTTTATGTAGCCAAAACGGTTTATTGAAACTTGGAGAAAACGTAAGTACTTTATAGATTTAGCCCTTTTACACTGGAATAGTGTTTACATCCCCAAAGTGGAAAACAGTACCTCTGTGAATACCTGGGGCACTAGACAGGTGACCACCATAGTTTAAAACAACAGGAAATGGAGTATTAATTTAAAAATATAACCACAAGTAACATTTTAATCCTTTCCTTCTTTATTTAAGCTTTTTATTCTTTTGCTTGAATTAGTTTTAAAAGTTGTACACCATTTATCCAGGCACTCTTTAGACCAATGTTCTAGGTACCAGGGATAATAGAAGTCACGAGAACAAACTTTTTTATAAGTAACCAAGATTTGAAACTAATATTAATTTCGTAGTCAACATTAAAAAAATAGTAATTGGAGATGTATTTGAGGATAAAAATATTACTTATTTCATTGGTATCATAATAGTTCAAAAGTATGTATGTCCGTAATCTGTTAAACTTCTCGACGGAAACAATTGCCTGCAACACCTGCAATTTGCATTGCTCGATGACATTCCCAGTGACATTTGGCACATCATGTGGTATCAACACGATAGTGCACCTCCTTACTTTTCTATTGCAGTTTGACAGCATTTCAAGCGTGCATTCAATTAGCAATGGATTGACCCATGCCTGGCTTGCCCCGACCTCGCCCCCACATGAATTTTGAGTTATAGCATTTGAGACGTTAATTGAATAAGTTGAGGAACTGGCCGCTCGGGTGCACGCATGATGCCTGGAGGCTTTAAACATGTAAGACAGTCATGTCGTTGTACAGCGTGTGTATTGAAGCAAGAGGCCGCCCTGTTGATGACTTTTATTCTCAATTAGTAACTAAGCAGTTTTTTTTCAAACTTTTATTTCACAGGTATACAATTCACTGAATTTTAGACCTATGGTTAGTTCACAAAACTCTTCTATTTTGTTCTGATCTTTGAGTGTTCAATTTCGGGACACCCGGTATAATTTACTTTTTTATAGCTGCAGCGTTTTCCTATATTTGCACAATGGGAACCTGTAAGTCGCGGCGTTGGCGGAAAATTGTTGCTTTGTAACACCAACAAACACGAAGTGGATACTTTGTTTCAGGAGGGTATTCAAAGAGCGAACTGTGTTGCATAATAAGGAATGGAATCTGTGGTTCGGAAGAAAACTCCACGACAGAAAACCTTAAACAGGTTTATCTTCAATTAACCAAAGGACCTGTGAGACTCCATCAAACCCGATCGAAATTAAGCCGTTAAACACCGGAACATTGACGCGAATTAGAAGGCATGTAGTGTTTTCCGAGGATCGTCGTAAAGAATATCATTATTCATCGATGTAAAGTCCATTAGAGAAAAATTTAGCCACAGAAACTAACTACCTTATACATGTTAATTCAAATAGCTTTTTTTTTTTTATGCAGCGCAACTTATCAAGTAAATTTATAGGATATATCACAACTTCCCCTGCAGAAAGTACCATTCAGTATTTAAGTTAATTAATAACTTCAGAAAAATGGTATTAGCTTGTTATTTTAGGACACAAGATAAGAGATCGTTGCAAGATATAGATGTAGGCAACTAAACAACGTTTGCATATTTAAAAATTATACTAATGTAATGGTTAGCAGTATAATTTTAAATCGATAAATGAGCAAGACGCAACATTTCTAACAAGCAAAAGCGCAATAATATTTGAGCAATCACTAAGTAATGCAGCAGTTAAGGTAAACACAGGAACAGTAATTAGAAGAGCTTCTGGAATGAAGAACAAACAGCAAGTTACTCCATATCATTAGCAGTCTAAATGTTATTCAGTAGTTCAATGATTAGTATATTAGCATTGTAGAAAAATTAATTTAATGTTCTATTTTTTCTCAGCTGTTTACTTGTCTTACAATGTGCCAGACACGTTTTTGTATACTTTTATATGAGCTATTCAAATGAATTTTAGTTTGGCATACAGAGTGTGGAAAAAATATATAAAAATTTACGTGTAAAAAGGAAATCGAAAAAAAAAACACCCCTAGAACAGGGACAAAATTTTATGGATGGTCAAGAGAAATAAAAACAAAATATATTTTATCTAAATCAAATGATTTAATGCATTACTCTAGTGGATCACATTAATTGAAGTTAACGCACAGTTGCCGTTCATAAACTGCACTGCAGCTATCAAAACCCCTTACCACTTCAAGAAGGCCTTGGTGATAGTGCAAGACCTGTGTTTATATTGAGATGCAGTCTACTTATGACTTCAGCTCCGTTAGTTTCCAGTTTTACTGGCTATATACAAACGTCACATCTCATAGTAGCTAAGACGTTGATTCATAGCTATGCCTGTAGCTGCATTTTAAAGTGTCTGTGATCGTTCGTTTTCATTCTCAAAATACTTTTTGTAAGCACCAGTTTATGTTCGTAAATTAATTGTAGTACTCTTGAACCATATAATGCATTGGAGAAGTAGCTGAAACGAAAGTGACCAGGATATGGCTGGTAAAGGTAGTTTTCAAATATGGTAGAATATAATTCTTTGACATATATATTTATTATGGTAAAATATTTACAATAACTCACCAATGGTGCTTTTAACAATATAAAAATCATAAAATGGTTATTTGTGCAGATTGCTTAAACATTCACATAAAAATACAGTAACTTGACAAGTACTTCACTAAATCCATTAAGAAAACTTTGTCTAACAAATGCACTTGTTTGCAATTTACACACATAGAAATTTAAGGTCAAGCACTTGCCCAATTTTGTTAATCAGTGCTTACCTGCAGTAGGTCAAGCATATTAACGAAATTGAAATTAAAATCATTTTGAAAGATTCTAGCTCAACATTCTATACATTCAAACTCAAAAACTATAGATTGAGTTAAAATTTATAATAATTTTACAGTTTCTGCTGCATTGGTCAGTGGGGGAGGGCTGGGAGAGAGAAACGACCCTAAAATATAGAAGTAGTGTCCAGGCAGGCGTGACGTCATGGCACTTCCAGTATATTCGACGATAGTGTAAATCAAGGAAAGAAAGTACACAGGGAGGTTTAGAATTGTCAAGCAGCAATTTAAGTTTCCTGTCGTCAGCTTTTGATGAGTTTGTGAAGAGCCAGTAATCAGTGAACTTCTTCATAGCAGGCCATTAAAAAAACTTGCTGACAGTCGGAACCATAGTCTTCTGTCGGACTTTTCCATGTGTCAGATGCCTATAAATATATAAACCAATCCATGCTCCATCTGAACATATTAATACAAAGGGTTTATTTTTATTTCAGTTCTTATTATCTAAAACCTGTTTCACTATATTTTAGTAATAGTATTTTCTGTATCTACTTTGTTACTTATGTACTATCAATCGTTTCTACATAGCATCTCTCTCGTACAATTTCTTTGCAGCCTTAAGCTGGGTATCTTGAACCTCAGAAACGATCACCAAGCATTGAGTCACGCCTCACATGACTGCTCCAGGCAAAATACAAATCCTTTATAATGAGAGTTTATGACAGCACTCAGAAATTACGGAATAACCAGCCAAACTTGTAGTAATGTAGCTACCGTTAAGATTTTAAAATACGGAGATGATGATGATGATGCTTCTTTATGTTATTATAATGTGACAGTGGTGGGGAGCTGGAGCCGTGATGTGTCAGCCTGGGGGAGGGGGAAATGAGGTGGCTCATTCTTCTTGTGGTCCCTGTGACTTATGAATTATGTAGCACCACAAGATGTTATGACAAATAGCACAGTGTACAGTCGGGTACTTTTCAAGTCAAGTAGGTGGGGAGGAAATGCTTGTTCAAGTACACATTTATACAGAAAACGTAGGTTAAACATAATGTAACTCTCCTGCAAAATTTATGACAACCCTAGTACCGAGTTACAAACGTAGTGCTTTAAGCAAATATTTAATGCCTGAGGTATTTGTGTAACGCAGCAATGATCTGTCAATATACCTAGGTAGAAGATAGTAACAACAGCTGTTGCAACAAGTGTGGTTCGAGTTTTTAAATCAGTATAGGAAGAAAACAATAATAAACATTTAAATTCAATTTATATGCATATTTTGCTTGTTTAATGTTCCAATGACATAGGACGAGAGTAGAATCATGACACATTCATTAACTCGAGAGTTCCTCGACTTAAACAATTATCTGGCGTTCTGCATTTCAGATTGAGAGAAAAATTCTGAACTCCCATTAATGCACTTAGAGAGCATTGGAGTACATGCCCTTCCTTTTGAAGATGTCTGCCGGCTGATATTGTAGGCAATCACATGGCAGCACCATTATTAACCCATGTTTAACTATCCATGCTTGTTTGGAACCATATGAATTCAAAACGAGGAAGTAAAACATTTCAGCATCATGGTATGTATAGCTATTTTATTATATTAGGCGAAAACATGCACGACTAAAATTTTCAAAATTTTGGTGCAACTTTGTTTAGGTTAAGAAAAACAAAATGTTTGTATTGTATTTCGTGTTTTTTGGATTTATCTTAAATTACACCAAATCCGAGTTTCTTTTCATTCTTTAATAGATACGAATATATTAATATTATGCTTTCATATTGAAATACCTTGTTTATTATTTTAGAGCCCAGCAAGATGATTCTACTTTGTGGGTGCAATGAATGAAGAACAAGGTGAGCGGTTTCATAAAAACATTGAACATGGGAAACTATTAAGGCCATTGGGATGTGTTAATGAAGGTTGATTCCTGTTGGTATTTGAAAAGAGACACTATGAAGGACATATCACAGCTTCGAAAAAAAATAAAGTTTTCTTTTTTCAATATATTTATTAATATGTAAGTTAAAATGAAACCTACAAAACAGTTATGTCTTAAAACTTAATAATACATCATACAAATTTAAATACATTATTACATTTGATGTGATTTTGTTTAAAAACCTAGCCCAATATATATACATACATACATACATACATGCGTGCCCTAAATTCAAATATGTTTTCAGTTTTTCTCTATTAGACTAGGTTTTTAAAGAAAATCACATCAAATGTAATATATATATAATATCCAGCTGGAAAAATAAAAAAGAAAAAAAAAAGATATTTTTTGTAGACCACTATTATTAGGCTTGCGATTTGTTTTATTTTTGGATTGTCAACTTTTAATGTTTATATTACTGTTACATAAAATACCAGGGTAACTATTTAAAAAATAAGGAAATAAATACAAGGGTTGCTTGCTTCGGACTGTTCCACTCTCATGCAAATAGATAAGCGTAAAACATGTCATTAATTTACTCATTTATTAGGTCATTAGACACTTTGGCGCTTTTCGGTGTCCTTTCTTCAAATTCATTTCTTGATACACAAATTTAATTGTATTTAGCTCTCAAGGAATGCATGTACATATTAACACTGTCCTAACCATTAGTTAATAATATACACTGGTTATTTCACATGACCCAAATCTGAACAGTTCTGTTGTTGCTCCTAGTTTTCCTAACAATTTCGATCAATATAACCAACGTTCAGAATAGATTAATACAAGATCAACAATGCAAATTTACTAAACATTTTACTATGGATAAGGATACTATTGACGCATCTTAAAACAAGAATTTTTTTTCAACACATGTGTGAAGAGGAAATATACTGAAATATCAAAAGCAGCATGTGACAATGTTTCCAATATTTAACTTGTCCCACTACCTTTTAAAACTTATGTGCATAATAATAATATTATTATACGTTAAAGAGGTAATGAGGGTCTTAAAAGCACTATTAACATTAAGTATGTGCTGACCATTATTTTTTAATCGTATTTAATGCCCGTTTTTACAATTGAGGCACCACAGGCAGTGAACACTGGTGATACATGAAATGAAATGATAAATTGGGAAAGGATTTTTTTAAGGAAAGAAATGTTTCAGGCCTAAGTTTAGGGTTCCTCCCCGGCATTTGCCAGTTATGAGGGCTGAGGAAAACCTGGAAAAAACCTTAGTCAGGGAGGATGGTCCCAGACCTCCCGCTCACGCGCCTCAACGACCTCGGCCACCTGTGGCGGTATGTGCTGACCATAAAGTCTGAAAAGAGAATATCAAAAATTCCTTATTTTACTATTTTCAAAAGTTTTATTCACAATTTATTTTTAAGAGTAATGTGTACACCATATTTCAAATATCTTATAGTTTAATAATGCCCACATGCTATTTTACACATATTTTAATGCATAGCTTATACACGGTGTCCTAGACTCTCCAATTAATTATCCGAAATAACGAAAGCAAATTACGCCATAAGAGTTGGATAAAAGCAGCAATTGATTACTTGACTACTGAAAACGTGCTGCAATACTTCGTACACACTCTTCTAGTTCCCTTTGTTTCACTCACCGTCATTACTTAAATACTTAACTCAAGTGAACTGGCACTAAATTCAGCACATCAGAATCACTAGCATATAAAAGAAAGTATACATAATATAGGAGCACAAATATAGCAGAAAATAAATACATTAATAAATGTGCGTCGAATGAAAATTAGTTTTCAAGCTTATTTGGTAGTAGGAATATTAGAAACATTAAAGGAAGGAATTGTATATAAAGTCTGATTTTGTCCAAAACCCTTGCAAGATGCAAGCAAAATGGCACGCAGGTATATGAGTGTATATAGCTGAACAACTGTACGGCGGTTCTGGGACACTATATACTCGTATTATATAATAATGCTGTAATATTAAATTTTATATATATATATACAGTGTAAAACACGGGTATGCCAAGAGTTACTTAATCCAAAATGATAAATTAAGACTTAGGAAATATGAAACACACTGTTTATGTATAGCTCTAAACTTGCTTTCAATGCAGTGAAGACGCTTTGCACAAAACAGACGCAAATAATAACGGGAATCTTCTTATTACGACACATCTATTTCATTTGAGTAGTTAACCCCCACACAATTAGGTTACCTAACACGCTTAGGAGGAAGGATATGCAGTTACCCATTTATTAATTAATGTACATATGCAATGAACAAAAATATTATTTTTGGATGTCTTGTTATAGCATTACGAGTTACTGTGTTTTCCTCAAAGTATACTACGAAGGGTAACTGGTAAAGTGGCAGTGGGACGAATAAGTTTCGATGATCCAGGTTCCGCTAAGTGAGAATACCAGGGATGAACGTGCAAGAGAGGGAAAGGAGGGAGGCCAATAAATCCAAGTCAGTAGATTGTCATGGCAAGCTATCTAGGACGAAGCATTAGGCCCGATGAGAATGTGTAATTGAATCCAAAATACTCCGCCTCTCTCTCAAACCCCTGAAACAGACTCCCAACATAGTTCTATCTTGTATCAGCAGGCTTAGCCAAACTAATCAATAGAAAGGGTACGGCACCAGGATGGGAGGGGGACAACAGAATGTGTTTCCAACACTAAACGAATACATTCCGGGCATTCCAGCCACCTGATATATGGCACAAACTCCTATACCCTTCTCTTCGACACATGAAACAACTAATGCCTGATGTACACACAGAGAGAGAACCTTGGGATGGGGAGTAACGGATTGTTAAAATCAACCACCTTACTGCACACGCACACACATACACACACCTTAACGTACAAGACTTGCGATCTGAATAACGTAGGGGGGAGTGATTAACGGGATGTTACCCTGTTCCAAATTACTAATCGATTAGGAGGAGGATTGACAGCGCTATAGTAACTCTGAAATATTATGCAGTGTCACGCTCCCTTTTTAAAGGGATGTTTTTTTTTCTTTTTTTAGTTTTCGATAAACTCCGCTCACTAACGCACAGTTCCTCAAGCTTTTAGAAACCGTGTAACAGCTCCTCAGATTCACCCCCACTGAAATACAACTATAATGTATATTTATGTAAGCCCAATCATCAAATTTAGGCATTGTAATTAGTAATGTAAATATTATGTATACATGTGTGTTATAAGCTTTAACTACAAAGTAATAATTGTTCAGAAGAGAAAGCTCCTTGGTGTTTTGTTACGGAAGATTGGAAAACCAACAAAAGGATCATAAAATCTCTATTCGAAGGAAGTAATTCGAGGATAGCATGTGAAGTCCCTTTCTTCTTCGTTGTAGGGTTAATAAACCTTAAGGACTTTTAAATTCGTTAAGATCTCTGAGCCCGACAGGCGTTGTACTGTTAGCCCTTTTAATTGCCAATGCCAACATATTGTTTTAAACTTTCAAACATAGCGAATGCCACGTGGGACCAATGGAAAATGTATGTTTGAACTTTTAAAGATAGACGCGAAAATTACGTGTGCCTGTGTGATCACGTGGAAATCCTCAGTCAACGATTACATGATTTGAATTTAATATAATTACAATTTGGTTGAGGTATGCAGTCCTAAATACTACACGCTGTAAGACGTATTTCCTCATTCAGTTCGAATCAGTTCGCACAAGCAGTTCCCATTTGTTGATTGCTCAGAAGCAGTTGTAAGTTCGACGTGGCTGAGGTACATACCTATAAAATCTACACGCGGCGAGTTATACGGAGTTAAAAGCTCAACTTATAGTTTCATGCACCGCGAAACTCAACTATAAGTTTCACACGCAGCAAATAAGTTTGTATCGGCATAGCTGGATCTATCATACGCTAAACACCAGAGGATGCGAAAGATTCTGGAAATAATAAAATACAAATATAAATATTACGTCGTATCGCGTGCTTATTTACACAATTAAACTCACTCCTGGTCTTGTTGAGTACACGAGTTAACAAAATAGCATAAATCATCCTGAGAAATTGTTGTCATTGAAGCGTGGGCAGCAATGCCGAAGCAACCAATAATTAATCTACAACTTCCAAATTACTGCCCAACCTGGAGTACATAGCCGGAGCTTACAAAACCACTTCAAAATTGGCATCTCAACGTGAGGCCACCCGACTTCGTTAAGCAAGCCGCTACAACTGGTACATGTATTCAACTCATGTATGAGCTCTGCTACATTTAAACTAAAAATATTTTATTCCTATCATGTAATATAGATATTTCCTTGTCTTTCTTATCTCTTTTTTCTTATTTTTGGTTTACGAAATCTATTTTGTAAATTTTTATATTAAATTAAAAAAAGAAGAAGAGTGTCAGTAAATTATTTTCTTTAATATTATACAGTGTGATCAATTTAATATATAACCACTGCACAGTGGTAGAGTTTAGCGATCTAGCCGGCAACCCGACAACAAAGGCCGATCCAGTGTTGTACGATTTTGTAACAAATATTAAATGTGATTATTATGTATTTACTGCAGCAAAATACATAAGTGCTGAAGTTGTCAATTCTCAACTTCCAAGAGTTTTGATAGTTTATAAAACCTGTCTCCGAAAGCTGATGCACTGTTAACAAACATTTACCGCGCTTATGTTGGAGCAGATCGGTGGAGATTAGATTGGGTAGAGGTTGAGGGAACAAGGCGTGTAGACTGAAGCAAAAGCGTTTCTATTTCTATTTGTTCCACAATGGGCACAGTGTTTTATTATACACTGTGCCCGTCTTATAATTATTTATTGGTCATAATATTAGTAATAAACGAAAATGGTGTTCGCAAATATAACCGAGATCTCTAATTTCAATGAAATTTCAGCCGAAGACAAGATAATCTTCCGAACTATACACGGCTGGTGGTTGGTCGTAAATTTGCCTGTTTCTTGCCCTAAGAAATAAATCCTACTTTGGCCATGCCTTTTAGTGTTAAGCGCCATAAGTTGCCTTTCTTGCAAATGTGAAACTCTACCTCTTATATTGATAGCTTTGTAATAAGAGTATTTTGCATCGGAAAGGGCAGAATAGTTTTATTTCGGCGCCAATTATAACTGGCAGGCACGAGAGCACCTTGTAATACACTAGTTAATTATTCATAACAATGCCTAAGTTGAGATTTACTTTCTTAGGATTAAGTTCGGCGCTACTGTAAACTTCTGAACTTGTTACCATAAATCGGAAACATTCCTCCATACTTTCTATGCAACGAAGATGCAAGACTTTATCCTTGAAGGTGCTGTAGACCGAAGTACAGTATAAAAATAAATTGTTATTCTAATTTTTGTTCTCTCAGATGTTATTGCTGGTGCATGACCACAACATAACGAGTCCACGCTTTCTATCACAGAGCCACAAGTAAATGTACACCTGCCGGTACCGAATTTCCATAGACATCTAAAGGGTGGTCTTGGGATGTTTGTAAGCAGCATGCACTTGCAGTAAGCAAGGCACGTAAGAGAGTGTTCCGTTGATAATTAAGCCTCAAAGAGCGGAAGCGGCACACAGCTTAGTAGACGTATTGAGAGATGTCGCCACGGTAGCCTGAGGCGCTGTGCCCACATGAATATAATTAAGCTACCGTCGAATAACAAAAGTCCGAGCGTCGTACACACATCAGTCACTTTAGAAAATTAAGACAGGTAGGACAAACAGACCTACAACAGGTATCTTCGCACAGAAAAAAAGTAAATACTTATCTTAAGAACCGGTGCCGCCATGTCACAGGAAATAACACATCAATATGTCGGGTATGAAGTACCGCTCCATCTTGCTGTGTATTTGTTTGTGTCTGGAAGAGCCAATTGGTATGTCGGTCAAAGAGATATGTAAAATACAACTTTCCAAAAGCATAAGCACACTAGACATTCTAATGTATATTAGAAAATTGGAAAAGATCGGGGGAGTAAAATAACAGGAAAAAGCATTTGAAAATTTACCTGTTTGCCAAAACTGAACACAGCTTTATGTGCATGAAGTTGGATATAAAACAACGTTATTTAACTAACCAATATGTTTCGAATATTTTGTAAGACCTGTTTTCTATTGGGGAAAAGGGTATAATTAAAAAACTGAGAACTGTTAGGTAGTGTTGAAGGAAAAAGAAAAAAACAAATAAAAACAGGCAGTTCCCTTTTAGGTTTCTTGTTCATATTAATTATCTCTGTGATGAGGTTCATGTAAATATTAATTCCCGCCAAAATTGTGATCTATTCTTGTCTAGAAATGTCACTGTAACGTTTTGATTTTACGTTAGCTAATCACTCAAATTAAAGTGTACTTAGTACTCTCTGAGAACACTAAATGGCCACCATGTTCACTGATTTAGTTGGTGACATTTGTGTAAAGTAAGAAAATATAGACATTATAATCCAAATATCTGAATTGCAAGAGAGATGTGAGGAGAATTTTACTGATAAATAACGACTGTTTCTTAATTATATTCTTCTAATACGATGCTTTCTGCATAATGAATTACAGCTAAAATAATAAATACAATTTAAAACTTGCCATATACAGTGTCTTGTGGACAAGACTATAATAAACAGGTTAGGCCCTTGTACTCTTAATACGATGTTTATAGAAACCTTGAAATGTTAAGTAGTAGTAGTAGTAGTACTAGTAGTAGTAGTAGTAGTAGTAGTAGTAGTAGTAGTAGTAGTAGTAATAGTAGTAGTATTTTAATAATAATAATAATAATAATAATAATAAGCTAAATAATATTCTCAGGCGTTGTTCTCTAAACAAAAGAATTACAATTCTTTCCATTTCAATCTTTTTTTTTTTTTGATTTGTTTGCGGACGCTCTGTAACATCTCAGGTCATCAGCGTCCCATTCAATTCAGGGTGTGAAACGATCGACAAATTTTGCTCAGAGGCCTCTTCTTTCATGCTTGAAGTTCCTTATCGTGCCTTCCCTTGCGAAGGAAGCCATACTTAGAATTTTTACGCCCGAAAAAATTCATCGATCCTGCCCGGGTTTGAACCCTCAATCTTGGGTTTAGAAGGCAAGTATGGTTACCACTACAACACCACGATCAAATCCATTTCAATTTGATTTCCATTTAATTCATTTAGTAAGTATGTCACATTAATGGTACTATGTAAACAGTTAATTTCTTCTGTATACATTACGAACTAATGCATAAAAAGAAATAAAAGACATGTATTTTCCATTAATAAAAGACTCGAATAAGCAATCGGAACTAATAAGTATGAAACAACTTTCCCCAGGGCGATTTATTGCAGTTTTGCATGAAACCGCATATTTATGAATTTCCTGGCATCAATGCACAACGAATGCAAGGTTACCGTGTTTTATTTTCTCGTCGTGTTCCTCACATTGTCATGTGTAACAATGTATCGAACCTTACAGGAATGACAGACACTGTGTATACCTTCATTATGGATGGGTTTCCATCACTGGCACAATCGGCGATGGAAATGATGGCACCATGTGAGGCGGGCTATCACATCCCCCCTCCGCCCACTGGGCCCCATGTCGAGAGTTCTCCTCCGATGTTTCATTCATGGTGATATCACCGATCCGGCCATAATGGATGACGTGAACATGGTTGGAGTCATCCTTCACAAATTCGAATCGAATAAACTTATACAACACAGAGAGACAAAAGCAGTAAATTGCATTCACGTATCAGAGGGTTATATACTATAGCTTTGGACAGGAATATCTGAATAAAACATAAAAGTTGAATTAGTTCCGCAAAAATAAAATCCTGAAAAGTTTGAAACTTTAAGTGCATTCAGGGTTTGGTTCTAAATTTCACAGGATATATTTGCTGCGGTCTTTGATAATGAATATGTCTAACCTATCACTTAGATCTAAGCGAAAGAGTAATTTCCTTCCAATGAAAGGTACTCAAGATATTACTTTCGTGTTTAACAATTACTCAATCTCGCTGGGCATATATATACATACATACACAGAGGGTGCCAAAATGTTTACACGCTTCATGCAAGAAAAAACTGTGTTAACATTACAAAACTGAGTTCACACAAACAGAAAACGATGAGCACAAATCATCTTACACTTTTACAGTTACAAAAGTTGTTTAAAATGCCCACCATCGACGTCGATACACTTCCGAGTACGTTATACTTCTGATGGAGCAACGTTTGCGAAAGTGTCCTCAGCGATTGCAGCACATGCCGTTTCAATTTCTTCAATTCAAAGTGCTGCCAGTGTAGCTGGATTTCTACGGTATACAACATCCTTAAGAGTTCCCTATAGGTAGAAATCCAACGGAGTTAGATTTGGAGAACGCGGTGGAAACTCAATCGGACCTCTTCATCCTATCCAGTGCCTTGGATCCAGTGCGCGGTCTCCTAGATTGCCCTTGTGAACAGTATCAAATTTGTCTCGAATGCGAACAATTGTTACACGCGTTGGCGGTTCTGTTCAGTACACAGGTCTCCATTGCCTTTGAACTTCAACAACATTTTCGGTTTTCTAATATCATTTCCTATTTACTTTTCGTTGTTCAAATGATAATCTTGTTTCCATTTTGATGTAGCAATGCTAACATAACATAATGTGAGTCGCATTTGTTTACAGAACATCATACGATGATTCTGGCTTCACTTGTTCATTGTTGATTTACCTGTCACGTAGCAACTCATAATGTATTTGAGTCACATCTGTTTACAGAACATCATACTACACATTACTGTTGTTTTTCGGTCTAACTTTGAAATATATTAAATAGATATCCACTGTGAAAGTGTGTATGCATTTTTTCTACCTCGGTATATATGTATATATGTGTTTGAATTTTCGGGGGAGTCACATGAATATTGCCGAAGCCTTTCGCTGGCTTATTATTTCTGTAAATTGCCATTAGATTGTTTATCCATTGAAATCTTGGATAAAGATCAATGAGAATCAAAGATGACTAACAATTGTTCGTAGATGAAACAAGGCGTGCCGAGCTAAATCGGCAGTATGCCATGGCATCATTTTAAAACAATGTTTAAACATTATTCCTGTAAATATTGTCACGCTATCAAATAATCTTCCAGCGACTTCACCAAATGTGTCACTAATTAATTTAAATTTAAAGAGCTCTCGCTCACAACAACGCTACATTGGGGGGAGTACTCAGATCTTATTCGTTTCTGTTTCTTCGCATCCTTTTCTCAATTAACTATACATATCAAAGAAAATAATTAAAAGCTTGAAAAATAAAATAAATATTAGGGCAAACAAATCTGTTTCGAACCGCTTCCTAAGTCTAGCAGTTAGCGTTGCTACTGGTAGCCGGTAGGCCCCATTTTCGATCACCGTTACCTGTTAGAAAGTAGGGAGGCCTGAACGGGCTCCACAATAAGGGTAGTTATTTGATGAAGTAGCGGCCCGAGCCAAGGAAGCGACAGCGACCGGCGGAACGCAACTCCGTCTTACGACTTCATTGATAGAGAGCAGCATTGCAGCGGGGCATGTGTTGAGTATGCCGGCACCCCGTGATCAAAGAACGCCACCATAGACAGCTCATGAGGCTGTATGGACCTCGTTCTAGGCCTCCCAAATTATAAAAAATCCTAAGCACGTACCGGGAATCGAACCCGGGCCTCCCGGCTAGCAGTCAGCAACGCTAATCACTAGACCAAGTAGGTGGTTATAATAATACGTCTCATCTGCTATGAATCAGAAATCTCAAGATTATTTGTTAAATAGAGACTTTGACCTCATATCTGAAGCTGTACTTTGTGTATGATTGGTTAGGTTGGCGGGTTTTCAACGGAGAGATTGTCTGTTCAAATCCCGCTCCCCTTATGGATTTTAAATGTGTAATGCATATTTATTTCTATGTAGTTATATTAGAACTATATTATATATTCTAGAAACACTGCCTTATTTGCCTAAAAGAATAGGCTTCCAGCATATTCCCATTTGAGTATAAAGGGGTGTTTTACCGTACAAATCGCCACGAGTGGCCGAGGTCGTTAAGGCGCGGACTCATGAGCGGGAGGTCTGGGGTTCGAATACCACCAGGACCTTCCTCCCTGACGGAGTTTTTTTCAGGTTTTCCTAAGTCCTCATAAATGGCAAATGCCAGGGAGGTACCCTAAACTTAAACCTGGAACGTTTCCTTCCTTTAAAAAAAAATATGTTTTCCCAGTATATCATTTCAATCATGTATCATCAGTGTCACCGCCTGTGGTGCCTCAGCAGTAAAAAGGGGAGTTAAACACTGCTCAAACAATGTACCGTACAAGAACATCTTACAACAGTAAAGTAACGAATATATACATAGACAAAGAATACACAGCGATGGTACAAATAGTTGATGGGGCTCTCTGCTGCACTAACACTATAGCAACGGTTTCAGCAACGTCTTTGCTTTCATTCCATGTCTTCCTGTGCACGGAACTCTACGATTGGTCTTTGCACCAAGAGTTGGGCTAATCGTTGATTGACGCCGGGAAGATATTCTGACTTTATTTTGAAAAAAAAATCACCACACAAGCCGCAGTCAATTTAGCACTCATAAAATTTCAATTCATGGAATACTCCAAAGAAAGCAGTGGTACTCATACAAGCTTCAGCTGGTTCAAGCCTTAGCAGAAAATTAATTTTAAACCAGAATTGCCTATTGCAATGCAACGATACAGCTGGATTTCAACCTCCAAGTTCTTTTGTCAATGAAAACATCTCCCCTACTGGCAGCATAAACGCACAACATGATACACTTAGCAGATCGCAATCCTCGATGGTTTCGTGAGCATCGTGCTCAGATTCGGTGGAAGCTGAACATACGATTTGCTATTTTAAGTGATCGTCTTATTGAACCAGTAATTTCAAGGAAGAACTTTTCTTGAATTTCTTGCAAACTCATCTAATGGACAGTGATTTTAGATGATATCCCTTTCCAGCTAACAAGTCATTGATTACAGATGAATGGCATATCGGCACATTATGACCTGATGGTCCAGGGTTTTCTCTCTCTTAGCTATTCACATAGGTGGAAAATGAATGGTCTTAACGAGCCTACATCCTGGCCCCCTCGTTCACCGAACCTCAAACCCATAGATTTTTAAGGCGTCAATCAGGAACTTACTAAACTCTGAAAACAAAGGGAACACACACAATACATGCCCTCGAAATTACACACCACAGATGCCCTCAGATCATATCCGATGACACTCCCTTTTAACTGGTGGAGGACGGGAAATAAGCGGAAAACCTAGGCGAGTGCAACTGTTTAAAATTATTTGTTATTATGAGATACAATTTGAATAAAAATAACCGTTAGGAAAGAGAAATTAGTAATGCTCCTACACTAATATATTTTTGCATTGCCTGTAACATGCAAGCAATAATACCATTGCGCCATGTATAACTACGAGGTATAACTTCATGAAGTGGACGGCGAATCAGGGATCCCCTGTATTATTATTAAATCGCTTTGAAATCCTTCAGTTATTAAACTAATATGCATTTTTTGACTATTAACTCTAAAATAAAGCGAAGTGAATAGCAATTAATTCTGTTTCAAAAACATAAGTATATATTTATTCACCTATATAAATATATAATATAAATGAAACTTAATACACGAAAAACTATATGAGAAAATTGCTTTCGAATGAGCTAGAAGTAGGCAGAATTCTTTAACGTAAAAAAAGTTATCCTTACTTCAAAATAAATTCAGAAAAATAAGTAAGACTACATAATGATTAAAACGACAAAATAGGACAAGCAAGAAATAATCATCCATGTAGAAAATAGGGCCAGGTGAATTCTCTACTACCCTCTCCTTTGCTTAGGGCTTAGAAATTTCAACATACTTGTTTTATAAGCAATTAATTATGGGAGGGTTTTACTTGCTACAATAACAGGTTCTATCCCACGAGGTTTGCGAAAATAATTCTCAGGAGAGAGGAGAAATGGAGGGATGTTCTTAATTCGCGGAAGAAGAGGCGGGAGGGGACCTGAGAAGTGGGCAAGGTGTTTTCTACTGGAGCAAGGGTGATATACGGTGTGACCCGGCATTGGGACGGACCGGGGCATCTTGTAGGATTACAAACTCTCTCAGCAGCATGTACCCTCTGCCCTTCTCTGCGCCCTTCACACCACGAAAGCACGTGCGGAAAGGCTGCTGAAGAAAATAATGAAGTAAAAGAAGAAAGTGCCTATGCAATCATTATGGTTGTCAGAAAAATTCCCCATCAACCGATAATTATCTTCGCTTGAACTTTAGAAACAGACGCATGTAGTTTAACGCCGTTAAGATAAGTTTCTATAGTTTTCCTTCTCTCAGTAATTTACTTCTTATATCGTCAAAAAGACCTAGACACTTGCCATGAAATTTTAAAAACTTTAAAAAACAGGGAAATAAATGCATAAATTATTAATGTTAACGATGTTATGGCGAGAGAAAACAAATTCATTAGTTACTGTACTGGAATGTACCTGAAAAAGTTATACAGTAAGCAGAACAAGGCACTTAAGCTTAATTTTGTTCATGTTTATTACTCCATATCCATTTTTTAAGAATAGCGTTAATCCTGCCATTGTCTTTGTCATTTCGCACAATACTTACATACAGAGGGGGCCAAAAATATATACACACTTTCACAGTAGATATCTATTTAATATATTTCAAAGTTGGACCGAAAAACAACAGTATGATGTTCTGTAAACAGACGTGACTCTTATACATGTGATTCACATAATTGAACCATTCTTTTTTGAAGGAATGGTAACTGGCCCAGTGTGTCTGAACATGATACGCACATTCGTCTTACCCGCCATTCATATACTCTATTGAAATGAGGAATTTTACTTCCAACAGGATGTCTTCGATTGCTCAGCATTTTTTTTTAAAATCATTTCGGGAGTGACTACCCCTACAGGATATCTGCAGCGCTTGTGCTCGTGTAAACATATAAACTCATCAAAACATTCACCTATATGTACCATTCTAAGGGTAGGTGCAAATTTGCAGTAATATTTGTAAAGCTTAACCTCAATTTCTGCGGGTGTTGCCCCATTAAATATATGCGCGAAATTCTTTTTTCTCCATTTTTGAACGTTAAGCAGGGAAGTGGCTCCAACCACAGATTAAATGTCGTAACTTTATAATTATGTATATCATTGCAAAGCAGTCACCATGTTGTTAAGGTAACGTTGAAAACGATTTAGTACTGGCATCTTTTAAGTTTATACGGGCTTGTCGAACATCCCTCGTATTATCTGTTCATCGATTTATATTTGTATTCACCCTCATCTTGTTTTAATCTAAGTATATATGTATTCATTTACTTAATGTGTGCATTATTTTAACTCGGTTTAGTGTAAGAGAACCTTACACTTAATCTGTGAGTATCTCATCATTGTTATTATTATTATTATTGTTGTCATTATTATTATTACATTAATCATTCTGATTAAAATTTTCCTCCCATTTCAAATTTCATTTTTTTAAATGGTGTTTAATGTCCGTTTTTACTACTGAAGTACCACAGGTGGTGGACACTGATAATAGATAAGATGGAATTATATATTGGGAAAGGGTGCATTTTAGAGTGAAAATGTTCCAGGTCTAAGTTCAGGGTATCTCACCAGCATTTGACATTTATGAGGTCTGAGGAAAAAAACCTCAGTCAGGGAACACGGTCCTGACGGGATTCGAACCCCAGACTTCCCGCTCACGAGTCCGTACCTTAACTACCTCGGCCACCTGTAGGGGTTAAATTTCATTTAGTATCTTAAGATAAATATTTTATGTTATACTGCTCCAGCTATATTGAAGCTTATTATGAACTGTGATATCACTGGTAAATCGATTTAACAAGGAATTCCCTCCTCAAATGTTATGAGTTTAGGTATCCGCTGGAAGTGCCTTTTAATTTCCCCAGTCCACCCAGTAACGGGTGGAAATCAGGCTCTTTATAGGCACAGAGCCGTCCAAACCTACTCCTAAAATCCTCTGTTTTGATCGACCGATCAAACCTGAGCTCCAAATAAAGAGATTTGTTTCAGGGGCAGAATGAGTCATCGTCACTTGTGTCTCTGAATTACAGAGATCTACCGAGGTCACCCTACTCGGATTGTTCACAATTAGTTGGAAAATTACCAAGAAAAAGAATCACTACATAATTACTCAAATCACAGAGGCATGTGCACGGGGAAAACCAGGATACTTCGAGATCATCCATTGAAACCGTGTTTGTCCTCGCCAAATCAACTCAACCAACTAGATTAGGCAGCCAAAGAACAATACTCTTCTCGAACCTATGAGCTTGAACTAAGTCACTATGTGGCAATGATAGACGGAGTGTCCTTGCGGGCATCAAATTCTAAAATTTTACGAATATTTGTAACAGTTTAACGTCTCCTATAAGCGAAAGTTTTTTTTTTTATTTATTTATTAATGAAAGGAATGTTTAAATGAGCTAAGAGCTCGGGAGTTTAAAGTTACCTGGTGTTCACTTTTTCAGAACATGCAAAAGCACTTAACGAGATTCGAACCCGGAAGCTCCGGATTTGCAGGTAGACACGCTGTCCACAAGACTGCGGAGGCGATCGAATACTTGTGTTGTGTCATTGGCCATGTTTGATTTTGAGAACTGCACTACTTAAGGCAATACAGATACAAAACGGATAACAAACATACGTACTATCAATACATAAATATCTAATTGAATTTATCTGTTCTAACTTTATGCTCTTTGGCTCAGAAAGTGGTCACATTCTGCCAGCTCATGTAAGACGAGTAAAAAGAAGTTGCCAAAGAGCATTAAAAATGCCAATGAGTGTCCATGCTCAACAAGGGAACAAAGATCCTGTAAGTATGGCAAACATGCATTACTTGTAATTGAACAACTATAAAATATATATGTAAAAAGTGGCTAGAACATCCATCGGTCTATTCCATCTTTTTAAATAGTGTTTAACATCTGTTTTTACTACTGAAGCACCACAGACTGTAGTTATTCACATTTCACAGTTAAAGCTGTGATATATAAAATAACCTCTGCCCCAGGCTAGCAAAAATCTGGTCGTCTGGACATTGCTTTGCTTTATTGACTCAAGCAACAACGTTCTATTCCATGAAAACGCTCGTCGTCAATCTGCTAGCTAATACATATCGATTTTGCAGGAAGGCAGTCAATGAACCTTTTGATTAACAACCACTTAGCCTCAATTTACCTAGAATTAAATGGTAAGGGAATCGAGTCCCCTTTTTTGATTATATAAGTACAAGTACAAGAGTTCTTCAAGAGCAAAATGTTTGGTTTCTTCTTAGAGAGCTTTGTAAATTTACATACAGATTCTGAGTAATAATAATAATAATAATAATAATAATAATAGTAATAATCTCTCAATTGTTGAAAACAGTTATCAATTACCGCAATTGCGGAACTCGAATATTAAACAGTAATTTAACAGAATAATGGACTTCGGAGCGAAAAGGCAAATGAAAAGGTGTTAAATCTTCGTTTCGATTTTCACTCACTTTATGTATTTCACAGTAGGGCAAATCAACCATAATATTAATGCTCGTATAAAATAATGCAGAGCGTAACACTATAACCGTCTATGATCTAAAATTTATAGGCAAAAGTATCATTTTAGATCTGTAACTGACTGTTCTACCTTCCCAAATATATCTCAGTTTATCTTCTTTTACTATGGCATTATATTCCATTTCAACTCTTGGACTCATTTATGAGAGAGAGAGAGAGAGAGAGAGAGAGAGAGAGAGAGAGAGAGAGAGAGAGAGAGTCGGTTCTGGTGGTCTTTACTTGCCTCGCAGGTTCAAATCCGACTAGGGTCAATGTATGCCTTCCTTCGACCATGGTCTCGTTTAGTGGATTTAAGGTACGTAAAAGAACTTCAGGCCTGAAAAATGAGCCTTGGAGCAAAATGTAATTGCCGTTTAATGCCCTAAATTGAATGAGATGGTAATGACCAGAGAAGTTAAATAGCATCCTTAAATAAACTAAATAAATAAATCTAAGAGAGATTAAGAAGATTAAGAAGAATTTAGAGAGTGATAGTTGGTCAGCCCTTCGCCTCCATTGTCACCTAGTAGAGAAGTAAGGCATTGCTTGGAAATGAAACGACTATTAAGTTTGTTCCGAAACCTCGTTTTTCAGACAGGAAATTCTTTAAGTCCGCTAATCTACAACATGGAACCTACAGCTTAAAGCTCTTCTCGGAGGACTTGGGCTCTGGAATTTTACGTCCTGGACTTCCGCCAATATAGAACCCACAAATTGTGAATATCGAGGCCTACCACATTTCAATTCAGGCTTCCTAATTGTATAAATTAAGTTGTATGGCTTGTTATTTTTATGTTTTAATTTTTTAAAGAAAAAAGCGAGAACATAATGTATTTTCAGAAATTTACACATTTGTTTACTTATACAGAACTTCTGAATATAATAATTACTCGGTGTATGTTAATTAAAAGATCAGTTACAAAGAAAAAGTAACAATTAAATAATATATAACTAACTAATAAACACTATAGCTTTAGATTGTTTCGTTAGCGTGCTCATTATTAAAATTACCAAAGATATATGGTTTCCCTGATAGGCAAGCGGTTTCAAGAGTTCTACCAGTATATTGTCTAAGAGTGCTCCTATTAACCTTTCCTCTTTAAGGAAAGTGCATGGGAGATATATAGAAACAATATTAACGATTTTTTAAAAAATTGGTTAACAGTATAGAGTAGTCAAATTTAAGTCGGAATTATAAGTGAACGATAGAAGTTTTATTAACATTAATTTAAAATAATTTTCCGGGTAAAATTCCGAAGAAAGGGAGAGAGAGGAACAAAGATGCTCAATATGTTCCACTATCCACGTACTCCGACCAACCTTTACATAGGCATATGAAAGGACCAGTAACCACTACTTTATCTTTTGTTATTTCGGAATAACAAAATGGATCGGACACGTCTCTTTCAGATACCTGCCTCAGGATCTGGGGAGCTTGTGTTTCAAATGTCCAGGGTAAGAAATTTTCTCTTAAAATGATATCATATCCAAGGGTTGATGTACCGAATGCGACTTTCAAATAGTTAATTACATAATACATTATTTAATATATGCTGAAAACATATAATAATACTAATAAAATGTATTAATTATTTAAGTAAAGAGAATTTAGAGATAAAAGTGTAAAAATTTATTAAATAAATAAATCCCTTAACTAAGTAACAGCTGCAAAGAGGCTGCGTTAATGTTAAACAGTACAGAATTATGTCAATTTATCTACATGTTCAAACACTTACACAGGAAGGACTATTTTCTTATCATCTATTGGCCGATTTTTCTCTCATTTCTAAGTATTTTATTGCAAGTAATTAAGCCTTTGTGGATTTGATATTCATTAATACTATTATTAACGAATTTCATTCACCATCCGTGATCTTTGGTAATCGGCATGGATCGTTAAAAGATAATTTTTGTTTATAAACTTGTTCCAATAAATATTCTCTAAGGATATAGCTTCGGAATGCTTTGGAGTCGGAGGTGGGAGCTGATAAATTCGTATGTAGTAAAAGTTGAATGACCTATGGAGACTAAATTAAAGACAAAATTGTGTTCAATGAGATGACAAGATTTAAGCTTCAAGAGAGGAAAAGTAGAATTAAAGCGATAATATATAAATACATCTTAAAATAACATTTCAGAAGGGGAAACTAAAGAATTAAAATAACTTTGACAAGATACAGGTTAGATAAGAATAGATTATGAAGTAAGACCTTAGAATAGGATCCAGCTAGATACAAAAGAACAGGAAGATCAAAGAAACATAGATAAAAGGTTAATGAGCTGATAAGAACAGAAGCGTGACTAGGAAACAAACTATGAATAGGGGATGAAACTGACACTTTGTTAAATTCATAGGAAAGATTTGCTTATATTTTAATTAATAACAATACAGCAACAATTATGAACATCTAAACACTATAGATCTACCTATAAATCGTAAAGTAGGACTATAAAATACTATACATGTATATAAAATCAGTTAATTAATATTCTGTATTTTAATCTACTAATGCACAACACGCATTTGCATCACTTGAGTAAGGATGCCGTAGGCTATCACGTTATGGGCAAGTGAAGCGTCAATCGCCGGCAAGCTTCCTACTCAAGCGAGCGGAGCTCTTGGGTGTTATAATTACAAGGTAAAAAGTGTGATCTCACATGAAGTATTTGTTCCTTATGACTACAATACTCCATTTCAATTCAAGACATGCTGTGATCAGCTTATCATATTGCTAGTTATATAAGTGATGCATATAATATCGAAATTTCATATGAGAGTTTTTCTAAAAGTTCTTACTGAAATATGTCCCATTATAAAAGTATTTCATGTTGTTTGGTTAGACATATATGTCTATAATACTAATTATTATGAAAATATATAGCAATAGTATAAACATGAACAATTCTTTTTTTCTCTCTCTATATATACACATGTAACATTTAAACTAACAATACTATGTCAAATCAAATTATACAATTTTTAATGTATCTGTTTTAAGTTAAATAATTTTAAACTGGTTATTTATTTTTTCGGCAGGTCTGAAGTGAACACGGAACAGTTTCACAGTATGCCAATTAAGGATGAAAAATATTTTCCTAGAAGTGAATTTGGCCAAAAAAATTTAGGATGATAGTTTAGGATAAGCTCCTCTCCTCTCCAAGTTAAGAATAATATTGTTGCATTTGAGCACGGAAATTGAAAACGTTCTAAAAAACCTACTCAAAGTATAAAACATTATGTATAACACGATCTTGAACGATTAAAGAATAACTACCAAGAATATGGTGCAGTCCCTCGAAGATCTGGAGCAAGTAGGCCATATAGTACTCGCATTTCATCACATTTTAGAAATGAGAAATCTCTGAGCGAAATAAGGTTAAAAATGTCTCAACATCATTGAATGGTTGCTTTATAATACATATGGTATGAGATTTTAAGAAAAATCTAGCAACATTGGGTGAAACCTAGCCGCAGAGACCAAAGAGTATTCCAAAAATGTAGATATAGTATTTTCCCATACCCAAAGAAGTCATTAAGTCATTAAGCAAGATGCCTGCATCTATCTTCTAGGACAAAGACAGAATTCTACTGTTAAAAAGCAGGTAGCCATATCTGCAAAATCAATACATAACATTGTTTAATAAACTGAGGCGATAAAACTTTCAGAAAGAATGAAATGACTTTCTGAACATTCTGGTTTTCACAGGATGGTCATTACGCAAGATAAAAACGCATAAAAGAAAAGAAAGTTTCCAACCCTACAGTTGAGTGGCATGCAGCAAAACCAAAAGAATTATTCTTGGGTGTTTTAAAGAGGATGGAACAAAAAGTCATAAGTGTGGACAATATCAAGTAAAAAATTCTAATTCCGTAGCTTGTTATTTCCTTTGCAAAATCCAACACTATCAGTCCTACACGCATCATTCTTCAGTTTCTATAACACATGTACCTATATTGATATATGTTTATGATTTATATTTATTTTAATATATAGTTTTTATTTTTTTATTTGATATGAATTTCATCTGACAACTATTATTTTGTATTTTGTTGAGGATATATCCCTAAATGTTACCTATTAAATAATAAATTGTTTTATTAAAGGTATAATAAGGCTAAGGAAAACACCTCAGTCAGACAGCTTGACCCAAGCAGTATTCTAAAATGATCTTCGGCTTTTTCAACTGATTTTGGATCGACATCATGGGGATACTCTATGGCATTATACGTGACATCCAGTATTAATGGCATATTTCAGTGCTCTTAAATCCAACTATGGTGAAATTCAAACTCACAATTTTGGACCATTTGCTGCTCGGCTTAGTGATATCAGTTTTCCCTCATTTCGATTATAACGACTCTTAATAACAATAAATATTATCTCCTATAAGAAAAGCAAGAAACGCTGAAGACAAGTTATTACGTAAAATACGATAATAAGTTTATTTTCTGTATAAATGTTATCAATCCATCTACTAACTTCTTAACAACCTTTGTAATTATATTTGCTTATGTATTACTTCTTATTTGTTTATTCATTCATTCCTTAATATTACCATTTAATTTCTGCTCCTGTTCTTGTGCTTATGCTGTTATTTATTTACATGTTTGTTTATTGCACATTAATCACTGCCGTACTTTATCATTCCGCTGCTTATTTATTCACCTATTTTCACGGCAGAAAGACTGGCATTAATTTGATCTTACTTCCTACCGCAAATTATCGAGAAAGCCAAGTTGCGTGGGCGGATGCCCCCTTGCTATCCCCCTCCCCCATCTAGGAGACCAGCGCCGTGAACGGCGGGGAGCGGAGGGCGAATGCAAAGGAAAAATGAATGTTCTAAGGTCAAACGCCGGTACCCCTCGCTCTAAGCCGAGCCCACAAATCTTCCACTAGCGAGAAGCAGTCATGAATATCCGTCTGTTTTTCCCTTCCTCAAACACCAAATAAAGAAGAAACTATTCCCTTATGGCTTCATCCTTAAGCAGGGAGAGAATGAGTGAGAGGAAGGAGATGCTATACAAAGAAAAACGAGTAAACAAAAGGCAATAGAAAGGTAGGGGGAGAGGAAACAACACCAACTTATAGAAGAGATCTTAACTTTGGACCACATGATGCTTGGATTTTGATATCGGTTTGTGTGTTCATCAATTTATTCGTAAATATAATTAACAGCCCCGACTTCTACAAGAGGCGGGGAACAGTAAAGGAATTGCGCTTGCCGAAACAACATCACGCAGTAGCCTTAAATTTCTGCTCTCACTTTAACACACACAGACATTATGACTGCACGAGAGAAGAAAGAAAAACCTTTGTACTTTTGGTATGATTTAAATACATTTTAGCAAATACATAATAACTACATAAAGGGAGATGATTTTCTTTTCTTAATTAGAAAACCCTTATGAAGGTTTTATTCGTTTAGTTACTTATCCTTGGGACTTTAAATATTTGGACAGAGATGTTAGAAGACCGAGAAAAAAATAAGGTAAAAATAATGAGGCATGAAGTGCGCAAAGAAAATGTAATTTAAGTTCTGTTACAATACAGTATGTTTAAGTAAAACGTAATGACGTAACACATGAAGCTGCCTCTGGGTGCCCGTCCATTACAGATTAATTGAAATAATTAATATTTGTAATTTTAGAATCAGCAACTCAGTAATTATGTGCAGGTATGTTGTGCATTTCCTTTCAGTAGAGGAACTTTAATGACGCAAATCATATATGTAGAATTCGTATTGTATAGAATTTAAATGTGTAATATTTGGTCATATTTAAGAGATAACATGTAGTAATATAGCACAGTAAGGAAAAACTCGCGTCTTTCTCCGAACACCGTAAGACTTTGCAAAAAGTCTAGACAATGCAAGTTAATCCCTTCTGGTATACCAAGTATATCTGTAGGTGATAAGAGGTAAAGGCTTAAGAAACATTTTTCCGTTGTAAACCTATACTATTAATTCTAATATAAAATACGGAGAATTATAAAAAACACTGCTTTAAAAGTCAATGTACACTTCTATGTAACACAAAACGAAAACATATGATGACGTACTTAATTGTCTCCGTTTAAAAAGATTTGAAAAATACTGCTATTATATATATAGGAAAGCATTTAGCGCGAAGCGTGGACTGGTCTCCCTACATTAGTCTAAGCCAGTATTTCATTGTCCTTGTTTGACTATTAACCATATCTTCAATACAACCATCTCCCTCATGACCCCAGTTTGACATTTCTTTGGAGAGCTTGAGAATCCTTTTCTAAAAATGTCGTCCCGGTGGTGTAGTGTTTACTATACCTGCCTCCTATACCCAAGATCGCAGGTTCGAACCCGGCCAGGACCGATGGATTTTTTCAGGCCTAAAAATCCTAAGTATGGCTTCCTTCGGAAGGGAAGTAAAGCCGTGGGTCCTGTGTCGTACATTTACGGCACGAAAAAGAACTTCAAGCCTGAAATAGAGGCCTCTGAGCAAAATTTGTCGGCCGTTTCACGCCCTGAGTTGAATGGGATGCTGATGACTTGAGCTGTTAAAGAGCGTCCATAAATTAATTAATCAAAACATTTTTTTTCCAAAAATCGATTAAATTTTATTTACATGTTCAGGTAAATATTTCCCATATTTCACTTCCACATAGCAGAGTAGCCTTGTTCATCCTCTCTAGTGTATATTTGAAACACAAATCAAAACAATTAATAACTCATTTAGTTGATCTCGTGGTTTGATTATTTCATTTCCCACTCATATTAAAGGTTAACATAACAAAAAAAAAAAAAAAAAAAAAAATAAGCATATACGGTCTATGACCCATGCATAAAATATATTTCTAATATGTATACAGAATTTAATAACAATAAAGAGACACTACTACTAATTAGGAAAGAAAGACAAAAAGGCTATGAAGGCTATGGTGACGAAAATTATAAATTCATTCTGATGTCCTTTTTCTTTATGTAAAAACAACTTATACAATGCTTTTCTTGCACACAGCGTTTACCTACATTAACAGTACAGGCATGATATGAGATTACAAACAGCATGCACAAGTCAGTATACAGTAAAAATCTGGAATTGCACTGCACACGGTAAAATTAAAATGCAGAAAGTGAACTAAAAAGAAAAGCTGACTAAATTATGCTATATTGTTCAAAGGACGAGCTTCTGTGCTTTCCTTCCATCAATATTCCCACCGTCATTTTTATTGTTTTATGGAATACACTTAAAATCTGTTTGTCACTGTCTCCCAATCTATAATCTAAACAATATTTTAAGATATCTTCCTTAGGCATTCAATCAGTATGACTTATTTAATTATCCCTATATCGTGTTAATTTATAGATGAATTCTTCAGGTTTAAATCGTCTGGTTTGGTTGCGCTTTTATTTATAATTTTATTTTAGAGACAGTTGAAACATGGCATATTAAAATATTAATAGCTGAATAAGATTATATCTGATTTCATTTTATTTTTTTTAAGGTAAAGATTCCTACATTCTTTTCAATTTAAAAGGTGCTTTATAATATTCATATAATTGTAATAAAGTGAAGTATGCTCATAGAATGATTGTTAATTTTTACATAAGTTCACATGCTCTAAAAAAAAGTTGCTCATTTACTAGGTTCTTTATATAATTACCTTCACAACTCCAACTAAAAGTTTATGTTTAATACCCATACTTCCTGATCCCTTTGCGCTTCAATAGCCAACATGTATTTTTTTCGGTGAATTTAATAGCAATTTAGATAATTTACTGTTAAAACTGCAGTATCTAAACTCTATCTTCAAACTTAGTTATTTTATAATGTTATATTGTTTGCAGTAGAAAATTATGATTTCAAAACTACTAATTGAAAATTTTGAAACTTCTTTCTCCCTTTAATATTTCCTTACGTGACCATTTGATTTATTTTTTCTGCGTTAATATAAGTGTTACTTTTACCTATAAAAGTCCTCCGTAGAGATTGCATATAATGCATAAGTTGAAATAGACATGATTCTTGAAAATCTACGGAAGGTTAAAATATATTGACATTTTTGTATTAACTCAGTATTGCTTGCATCAATCAGCTTCTATTGTACTTTTGCTTGAACTGTACGCCACTGCACACGCACGAAGGCGCTGGTAACACTTCCAGTAAACTCAGAAGAAAGTTCCACAACTTATATTCCAACCTAAATTAAGAAATTATGTTACTAAGACAGAGCAGACACGAAGGGAGGGGTTCAGGGATTGCGTTTATGAGATCATAATCCTTGTACAGGAGGAGGGGGAGGAGTGTGTGTGTGGGAGGAGATGAATGAGAGAAAACTCTGATATAAAGTGATTTGTTGCCTGTTCTCAAAGAAAGAGAGCAAAAGGGCGGTAGAATAACATTGTATAGCGCCCACTTAAAACAATGAACAAAGCGGAAGGAGTGGGAATTAAGAATTATAGAGTCCGCACCGACGATCTAGCTTCCCTCGGGCCTTCAGTGTTCCGGGTTCGGAACTCAACGATGAAAGTTCTCAGTTGAGAGCAATTCGAGAGAATGGAAGAGTGAAAGTATAGTGAGACCAACGAGCTATAGTGTGATGTGCAACTGAAGACATAAGGAGGTCCTTATTAGTTAAAATGTTTAACTTTTTGAGGTAAACTTGCCATTCAAAGAATCAACTCTCATTTCATTTTGAAATGCGGCGTTCAGTCTACCTTTCAGTAAATTGTTTCGTATTATTTTTAAATAACCATTGCTCAAGTCGAAATATTTTCAGAGTTGAAAATCAGAAGACTGTCACAATTGTGCTTGTATTTAGTGTAACATACAAAAAGCAGAATAAATACTATATATAACTCTCTCTTCTCATTGGTGCTACAGCCCGGGATGAGCCTTGGCCTGCCGCAGCGACCTCTGCATCTTCTACCTCCGTCTTACGACTTCATTGATAGAGAGTAGTATTGCAGGGGGGCACGCCGGTCGCCTATCACGCAGTTTTCGTAATCGAAGAATGCCATCTCTCCATCAGATAGCTTCCCACTCGTCCTCACGGGCTAGATGGACCTCGTTCCAGATCTCCCTAACTTAGAAAAATTCTTCGGTGGATATTCGGAGTCGAACCCGGCCCTCCCGGTCAGCAACGCTAATCACTAGGCCAAGGAACAGTTATGAGTTTTGAGAACGATAGAATAGTTAGGTTTCATGAACAATTACTGTGTGTAGAAATAGCCTTCATTATACATTTAATTATGCTGGCTGCAAACTGTCAAAAACTGATTACTTTTATAAAAGGAATTAGCCAACAAGAGCAGGTACTTTCAGAATTCATCTTACTTCACTATTGCTCCAGCTTTGTAAAGAGAGACGTAACTTAACAATCGTTTTACGTTTTATTATATCCTCTTTATTTACTTTTTCAGTAAATTTGCAGAATATTACAATCTGATCGTCATGTAAATCGGCTGGAACGGGAGACATTGAAACAAGTAGAAAAGAACTGCAGAATAGAAAATCTCAACAACAAAATAAATATGAAATATGTATTAAATTAATACTCTGCAACATTTCTTCAAAAGACGAAGGTCCTTACTGTTTTGATTTCTAAAGAAAGCAAAGTAGACTTGCATATAAGCAATATAAACAGGGATGCCACAGATGTACCAATAGCATTTCTAATATATTATTTATATAGACAGTCCGTCAATGATAATGGTGTTTTCTCTACAAAATACGGGGATTGTTTGCGGCTTATGGTAATAAGTTTAAAAATTCACAGTAGCGCCGCACTTATACCTATGGAAACAAATCTAATTCGGCAGCTTGAGTTATGCATAGCTACTTACTGCAGTGTGATCTCGTGACTGCCACGTAAAATGGCGCCGAATGTATAATTATTTTGAGAAGGGTACGTTACTACCCTATCCGCTGCAAAATACTCTTATTTGAGATTATCAAACAATAAAATATGCGTGGTTTCACCATATTCAAGAAAGGCAACTCTTGTGTGCTAAGCAAAAAGGTAATTGAGAAATAGAATTTTTTCCAAAGGACAAGAAACAGGCAAATTCAAGGCCAACCACCATCCAACTCCACATCCCCAAGATAATTTGGAAAGTTTTACCTATGATCCGAATCATACAGAGAGTCATTTCATCGAAATTGAGGATTTAGTTACAACTAAGAACACCGATATTAAACAGGATTTGCCCACCCCTTACAACTCCTATATATCACCAATGGATTTCTGTGCATATTGTAAAGAGTCCCTTGGTAGTAGAAAAGTACGAACTGTGGATGGTCTCTGGAAAGCCTGTCAGGAGTGGAATATATAAACATATATACATACATTTGTTTACATATAGAAAAAGGGGGAGAAAGCGAATATTTTATGACTGAAAATTTAAGATCGTCATCAAAAATCTATATAAAAATGTCTGAAAGAAAATTCATCAGCTCAAGTGTATGTATATATTTTAGAATTTAATATTCATCAGTAGCTTTTATTTATTAATGTGACTATTTTTCAGGTTACTGACATGCAACTTTTCCAAATCTTTGTAAATTTTTTGATCCCGAAAGAAGAATAGCATAAGTTGAAAGCTTGGAATGTACTGGCTATTTTTGCGAATTTCTTTTTTCAAATACTCGCATGTTATTAAAAAACTGCCTTTCTGCACTCATTTTTTTCCCTGAATAAAACATGTACCGTAGAATTCCAAACGAAAACCAGAATCAGCTTTATGTTTTGTGAATGTATAGGCAGCTATGGTAAATATTATTGAAGCAATACAAGGGCAAAATTAGCATACAAATTTCTTTGGGAAGGGATTACAGAAACACTCTATCTCATTGCAAAATCCAGCTGTAACTTTAACAGTGTGCAAACTTCCTCTAATCCTGGCGCAAAACATAAAGAGTCAATAAAACATAAAAACCATTTAAATAAAACACGAACACCACTGGCCTAATTTCGAAATGCCTAAATTGAATTACCAAGGACTCAGAAACAAGATCTGAATTTCAGATTTTGTGTTGCGCAATCGTAAACTAGTCATTAATTCCACTTGGAGCGGGTTGTTCTATTCCTACCCATCCTTTCGTAAAAGTTTGAGATTTAAATGGATGTTTCCATTAGAAAAAAAGTGTCAAGCAATCATATCAACTAATTGGATGGCTTAATAAATCTTCCATCTCCAAATTACAGGAGAGCTCGTCTCAGAAATTAAGAAGAGACGATAATAATTATTCTTATGGCAGTTTTGACACAGTTGAGAAATAAAGGTTTAAAAATCAAATTACTAGAAGAGTTAACATGTTAATGGACTCGAATTAGGTTTGATACAATTACCTTGATCTTGTTTCCCATCTAATAACTCAATTTTAACCTAATAATTTTAATGACCAAGGTATCTGTAATAGCACTAGAATCGATTGTCTCGGAGGATGTAACATTGATAGGGAAGGGGGATTGAGGCTTTACAAAACTACAAAGTTTTAGTCGCGAAACTTAAGTGCATATAAATACCTATAAGAATAAAAATCAAGGATATTAATAAGAATTAATAAAAGTTTTTAAAATTGAAAGTTAATCAGAGCTTTTAATATCTCACAAAGTTAGCAAAACAATGTACATTTTCTATTTTCAGCCTCATAGTAGATAAAGATTCAATCAGTAAAAGTTAAATTCTTGAGCCACAGCTGTAATTTGTTAGACAAAAATACAGAAACGTGCATGATAGCTTGAGTTCAAAATACAGGTTGGTCTGAAAATTTCTCACATCTACTTTATTTTTTGTAATCAAAATTATTTATCAGTAATTTGATATATATATATATATATATATATATATATATATATACGCACTTTCATGCTGATCTGTTATCATTAACGTTGGTAATGCTTGTCAAGGCAGCAGGCGGAACACCGCCACGAGTGGCTGAGGTAGTTAAGACGCGGACTCGTGAGCGGGAGGTCTGGGGTTCTAATCCCGCCAGGACCATCCTCTCTAACTGAGGTTTTTTCCAGGTTTTCCTCAGTCCTCATAATTGGCAAATGCTGGGGAGGTACCATAAACTTAGGCCTGGGACGATTCCTTCCTTAAAAAAAAATCCTTTCCCAATATATCATTTCATTTCATGTGTATCATCAGTGTTCACCGTCTGTGGTGCCTCAGTAATAAAAAAGGGCGTTAAACACCATTTAAAAAAAATAGCAGGCGGAACTGTGTTTGAAACTGAATCGTTTTCTTTCTATTTTTACAGTACGCCTTTTTCATCTTTTAAGGATAAGGCAGATTTTAAAATATACAGAATTTATTTTTTTGAACTCAGTACACTTAAGAAACATTTTATGAATTTTAAAAGTTTTGACACAGGTTTATTTTCATGTTTCAGATCACAATAGTATTTTGTTTAATCATTACTTAGAGCATTCAGTATCACTAACGTTTATTAATTATCGATTGTTGCAGATGTCACTCCTTACAACGAGGGAATGTAAGGTCTAAAATTCAATCCTTTATCAGTTCGCATGTCTTGGAAACTTGACAGAAACACAGTCAGAAAGTGGGCAAGGAAAGACGATGGACACATTATAGACACTCAAAGACATGGTCCATCAACAAAATTATACATAAAGTAAGGACAAAGTTAGACATTTATGTATGAATCAGGAATAAAAAGTGCAGTGAATAAATTCAATTTTTTTCTGAAGACTTCAAAACCATGGATATCATTCTGAAGAGCTTAAAAATTATGTCTGGACTGACTGGCTCCAGACTTAAATGTCGTTGAAACTTTGTGGACAAGGGTGCAGGACAGCAGCAACCAACAAATAGCCATGACTTCAGTAGAAACTTCCCGAAAATGGATTTTGGAGTACCGCAGCAACAATGGACGTGACACCAAATGCTGAAAATCATAGTAGATCATTAAAAGTTATACATTTAAGACACTATAAAAATAAAATGAATATAAATTTTTTGACTGGTTATTTCAAAATATTTGGGGTGAGAAACTTCCGGACCAGCCTGTATTTATAGTAAAAGAGAAAACAACAACTGCAACTCAAAAAATGTTCCAAATATGTGAAAAGGACAAAAGAACAAAGAAAAATGAAACCAAAAGTTGGTACAAATGGGTGATACAGAGCGGAACAAAGTAAATAGCTCTTACTTTAGTGACAGTAATGTAGTGAAAATGATCTCCATAGAACTCAAACCGCTGAAAGGAAAATAGACCTGGCATTCTGAATGCTACTAACATTTTAGCGGTTTACGTACTCATCAAATGTGTACACATTTTGTTTTTGGTGGACTTTGACGTGCATTATGAGTTTCATTAGAACAACAGTACAATCCTAATGTTCCCTCTCTCCCTCATTTCAGCCCCCGTGGCTCCAAATGTCGGCATGTAACGAAAAGAGTTTTTATCAAGACAAACATTTCAATATAAACCTAACGGTGTTACCAGCAAAAGGCGTCCACGATGGATGCGGCATTAAGATGGCGGTTTTGAGGGTAGGAGGGAGGGAGGTTAAGGGTGTGTTGTGAGGGGAGAAGACACGGGTCGGGATGTATATTTATAGAGAAAACACTAGTCCTCATCGCTTACATTATTCATATTTCATACGCAACCAAAACATTTCTCCTTCCTCTTTATACACTTTTTTTTTTTTTTTGACTTCTCAAGAAAATATAAAGAATTGCACAAACGTTACTTCCAAAGGAAAGCAAAAGGAGCTGAGCAAAGAAGAGGAAAGGGAATAAGAAAGGATGAGATGGCACCCCACTTAATCTATGTCTTCCCTTTTCATCTCTTTATTTCGTACCAACATTTTTACCCTAGCTCGCTGGTTTTTAAAAACCGCACGAAATTCTAATGCATATAGAGAATGTTTAGTCAGCGGAGGAGAGTTAGGGGATGATTTACTGAACCCAGTAGTGAAACTACTTTATCGGAAAGAAAAGGATTGATGTACGCACTACAAATAACCATATTGTATTTAGCAGCATTCTTTAACAGCACGATTAATAAAAAAATCGCTGAAAGAAACTTAAAATGTGAAACATTCCTCTTTCAGGCTTATATAACAGTTTTTTTTTTGTTTCTGTATTCTGTAGACTTATGTAATTATTAATGTACTGTGCAGAAAGTAAAGTATATAATTTATTTGGAGTAAACATCAAGGTATTAGAAATTACAGGACTTTAAATTTCTGTAAGGAGACAAACTTGGAAAAAAAGGAGAAATAATGCAAAAAATTTGAATTTTTTGGAAAAAATATACAATTTATTAAAACTAAACTCATATTAAGAGATTTGGGCCAATCAATTAATTAGTTTAACTGACAGAAAAGAAAAATGTGCAATAGAAGTGGAGACGGCTCTAGTGATGGTGGTTATATATACCATTAAAGTAAATCTAAAGAGACTGAGGATCTGGATAGCTTTTTAAAAAACAAAATAACTTGTAAATATATAAATTATTCCATGTATATGTTAAACAATAATTACTTCATATTTCTGAAGAAGTGAACAAATATTTTCTTTTGGAGAGAGCGACCCTATGCTTTTTTTCCACTCATAAGTTGATAATGTGAAAGTATTTTAACAAATGTAAACATTTCTAATCTTTCCATATTGTACCACGTTTCCTATAGCTGATATTAAAGTAACTTTCCGGGACGAAAGTACCAGCAACACTAAACCCAGATATGGTTCTATCGTTATGATTGATTTTCTCCAAACAAAGTGTTCATGAAAAAGGATCAATTTTAAATGAAATTTCTTTAACTAGGATTAGTTCCACACACTTTTAGTTGTGTACCTTTGATATTTGTTTTTCAATCTCAGAAACCATTCAATGTGTTGTTAATGGAACGCCTCCTGGTGCCTTGGAACAACCATCTCACTCTTTATTCCAAAAATAAAAAACAGGAAAATTTGGAGTTAAGAGACATGACACAACTGATTATGCATTTTCAATGGCTATATATTTATATCCTGTATCTTATCCCATATCAATGACTATACAAAATATGATTGAATTCTTGCCACTGATTAAAAATATGTTATTTGACTTTAGGCATTATATAATATAATGAAATAAAATAAATTATAAAAAACCTGTAATACTACAGCCTGGTACTTTGTTTCCTACACCGGAACGTGTATTCCAGAACTTTTATTTATTTGAAAAATTATTTGTTTACATTTGTTACATTATTATTGTTCATATTTATCTAAATCTAAAAACTAACTAAAATAAAAAGCGATTAAAATAATAATTATAATAAAAAGATAAAAATAGATGGAAAACAAAAGAAAAAGTACTATAAGAACATCTACTTTAACATATACAATAAAACATATACTTAAACTAAGCTAAATTATAAATCCGCATACATGCGGGAAGTCAGTACTGACCTAGAACTGGAAACTAGCTGTGAAAATAAAAATACAGTTTACAAATCAACACTACTATTTACTTACTAAATAAAAACAAAAACTGTTCCACCAGTTTCCAGCGAAAATGTGTACTGATATCCTGTACAATTATAATTTGGCTTAAATTTCTTTCTTCTGTATCGCAAATCCAATTCTTGTTAATTACATGTAAAACAAATTTAACTATATACTGTACAGTTTCTACCCTAATACCTAACTTATTCTGTAATTTTGTTTCCCTTACGTTTAAGTATTTTTATTATTATTATTATTATTATTATTATTATTATTATTATTATTATTATTATTATTATTATTCTTTTAATACTAGTTACTTTGTATTAATAAATAAATATTTTATAAATCTTATCGAGTTTAATATTGCTCACTTATTTTTAACCATTAAATTATGTTATATTCTATTTTTATCCTTTTTTTGCTTTGGACCTTGTACAGAGTATAACTAAAGCAGTAAAATCCCGAGGGAAACTTTGAAAATGATTGTGGAAAGTATGAATACTCGAATTCGTAACTGCTGGGATGTAGATAGTGTTGTAATTTGTAAGGTTATGTAGTAATAAATAAATTAGAATACCTTAATACCACACTATGCGTCCGCAAGCAGCGATATTTAATCTGAAACCGAGGGTTGGAAAGATCAAAACTAAAGATCGTTTTTCTAAATTTTACAAAATTAATGCCAAAATAGCAAATAATAAGTTTTTCTGTGGACATATATAGAAGCTTTAACTTCAAATGGTTTTAGCAGGTGTTTTGTTAAAATTAGGAGGATATGGTATACTTCGTATTTATAATATTATAATAAGTGAATATAGTTTTTAATAGATTAAGAACTACTTTAGGGCCATTTATTATCCCATAAACAATATGATTTACTCCATCACGAAGAATTTTCTTATGTAAATACTGAACAATGATGTTACAGAACCTTAATAAATCAGGTACTTAACATTAGAAAGCTAATGAAAGCTTAGATAAGTATAGCTTAATCAACTTTTATAGTTTCCACTTATAAATTTCAATCTGCTTCTGTAAAACAGATAAAATGTTGGCATTCTAAACTTTCTAATATTAATACACAACACATCTGCAACAGCATGATTACGAAGTGTGTTTGATTTTAAACCAAAAAGGTTAGCGAAAATAAAGCAAGATAAAAAATAAAACAGTATGCACATTTGTACGCTGCAGAAATATAAAAAAGTTATATATCAAAGGAAAATCCGGATTTTTACACTATTTTAAAATACTTCTTTATTTCTAGCTTCTTGTACGTTCATTGATTTGTCTTCTTCTAAATTTGGAAGTACATCTTTAAAAGTGTAATAGTTACTCTTGATTTTTATACATGCTCCGAAAATTGCGAAAGAACCAATTTTATCACTTGGGAGAAGAGCAAAAACTATAGACACCATACATTTTATAGAAATGATCTCTGAAGCAACCCTAATTCCTACAGAGTTGAAAGGAAGTAAATCATATAACTAACTGTAATTAAACTTCTGATAATAAATTTTCAGAATTATTCAAAAGCATTAAAAAAAAAAAAGAATTGCAAAAAAGCATCTACATGAATAAAGAGAGCTACATTTTAATTCTGTATTAAATTTAAAAAATATTCATGACACAAAATAAAGCGTATTAAATTGATGCTTTCATTTTGAATTTATTTTAATTTTAAATTCTTTAAAGGTAATTTACAAAATGTTTTAAAGTTTTTCATTAAAGGCCTCTTCTTTGGAATAATATGAATTTATGTACTTCGTATTCTATATTAACACATACTTTGTTTTATATATCCATTTCTCCCATTAATAGGATATTCATTTTTCTTGAATCTGTTATGACTGTGTTATTCGTTTTAGGTATGTGAAATTAAACATTTATTTTCAGTGGACGTTGTCTAAGTTTCTATGTAAAATGTAAACGCTGTAAATAGATACATTCAAATTCAATTCTTACCAATGTCAAAATAAATTTTATCAAAACGGTGATGCTTATTAATTAATTTATATAATCAACTATGACCAATTTATATAAAGAGGAAAACGTTTTAAAAGAAAACTACATTAGTTTTTACAAAATACAATTTTTAGGCACTCATATAGTTTTATATAACCTCTTTCTTTATTTTGAATATCATTATCATTCATTTTTTCCTTTCCTTACTATTGTATTGTTATTATTAATTTCAACAAAATCGTGTGGGAAAATATTAATAAACTATTAATGAATGCAGAGAAAATCTTAATGAGTTTATGAATTAATTAATGCTTATTTAAAAATGTCCTTTATTGTGATATCTACTATTACGAAAAAAGATAATTACCTCTAACTTAAACTGAAGCTTAGGGAATAACAAATAAATACACATTAATAATAATAATGATAGAGTTGGCCTTAAATTAAATGCAAATTGCCTGTTCTGACAAAAGTTAGAATACAGGTAAGACCTGTTTATAATTATGCTTATTTTTCATGTGCATCTCAGTTAGTCCTTCAATGAGATTTAAAGCATTACAAAAGGGATATTAAAGCATTGAATGCTAAACAAAAGAATAAACAGTGGACGGATTAAAAGATTAAAAATGTTTATAAGATGGAGAAAAAGGAGGCCAAGAGTTGAGAGTGCATATAGAGTTTCGAGGGAAGTTTTTAAGAAAAGCTGGAAAAAATATAGAAAAAGAAGAAGACGAAGATAAAGAGTAAGACTCGAAAAGAAGGAAAAAAAGGGAGAGTAAAAGAGGTATGGCAATTTTTCACGTGTCCACTGGATTTTTCACCCAGGGACCTCGAACGCGCACACACACACACAATAAACGCGAAAAGCTTCTTTTTTAGGGAGGAGGAAAGGGTGGCTTGAGCGAAGGGGTGAGTGGGCAGGCTCACGAGGAGAACACAACGAAGAGGCATTAATAAAAATGTCAATGGTGTCAGTGGACTAATGTCTGTAATCAGTTCTGGCCGTACTCACACATGCCGAATGAACAGTGTAAGACGAATAGCGTAGGGAGCTGAGACTTGCTTCCCTAGTACGAAACACTGGGGAATGAAAGCAAAAGAAGAAGAACCACCAAGGAAACACATGAGGGAGACGGACAGGAGGAAAATATTGGGAAGAGATCTCACAGTTAACGTTCTTTTCTCAGCCCCTGATGGAAGTTCACATACGACTGCATTACTGACAAATGGATTACGTTAAAAGAGACTTCGAACCGGTAGTAACTGAATAAAACCCAGACTAATGCTATTAGCAAAGCCTAAAATAGATGCACCACTTTTTACATATTATTATTATTATTATTATTATTATTATTATTATTATTATTATTATTAGAAGGTTATACTCTTATTTTTGTAATTATTATTGTTTCTATCATATTATCATTAACTCTTATCAGTGTATTCAAATAACCGGAATACAACATTTCAATGAAAACAGTATAAACTTTGAACTAAGAACTGAAATGTAGCTTTAGGGGGTAAACATCCTAAGCATGGCTTCTTTAAGAAGGGAAGTAAAGCCGTGGGTCCCGTGTCGTACATTTGCGGCACGAAAAAGAACCTCAAGCCTGAAAGAAGAGGCCTCTGAGCAAAATTTGTCGGCCGTTTCACGCGCTGATTTGAATGGGACGCTGATAACCTGAGACGTTAAAGAGCGTCCATAAATAAACCAAATCAACAATCAACAGTGCCATGCTGGAAAATTAAGAAAATAGTTGGTTTATTTATTCATGATCGCTTTATTCAGTTAGACTGTCTACCATTAATGCGGTAATTGATAGATGTACCGGTATAGTAAATTGTTCTATTCTCTTATATATATATATATATATATATATATATATATATATCATAAAAAGCACTTAGAATGCAATATAAAGAGTTAAAATTACTCGTACATAGTTTGAACAGTTTAACTAATTGACATTAATCACAAACTTATGTTTTTCTTTTAATTTAATTTTCCAATTCAATCGATATACAAGTTCCGCAATTGCATTAAATGCTTATGGTTTCCTTTAAAATACACAACAGAGTGCATATATATATATATATATATATATATATATATATATATTACATTCCTGCAATTTTGCCTAGATAATGTTCAACAAAATGAAGCAAATATAAGTGAATCTATTAAATGTGCATGGTGCAAACAATATTTATATTTAACAATGCAAAAGACTACAGTATATTATTTATTCATTCGTGTAGTGAATATATGCATTGCTTTATAACGAAATGTTGTGATAACTTATGTTTATGAACAATTTAAGACACTCCCATATATATGTCACAGTCTTGAGTTACAAAGTCAATTGAAAACTCCTCAAAAGCAATTTCCATATACGAATTTTTAGGGTAGAATTACATTAGCTGGCTAATATTTTACTTGTAAAGTATCAGCAATATATAGGTATTATTATTTCAGTTTTTTTAACTCAAAATTTGAAAAGTTATTGGAATAAAGTGAGAAACTGTATTGCGAAATATTTCAATTACCTTAATTTTTATTAATTTTTCCTTCCCAAGATATCGAGGAAAAATCACAAATCTGAATACAGGACCTAAGACAACTGAAGATAATTGAAGATTGTTGCCTTTCGAGGGAATGGATTTTACATTTTTCTCATCCAAAACAATCTATCAGCACTGAAGTACATTTGGTAATCACAAATGTTTTCTCATTCCTTTATTTCAGTAAATATCTTCCCACTAGATAAATAAAAAACAGTATATTGGTCTTACATGATTTGGCATCACTGGGTACTGAAGAAATGATTGTGGGATTTCACACCCGCATTTTATGCAAGAAGTGCATACATACTCAGAGCAATATACAAATACTATATTTGAACAAAGCAAATTTTGTTAAATTTTATTTGTTATTCGTTATCCGAATTCTTAAGCACTTATCATCAAGTTCTGTGCAATCAAACACAAACCATAATACAAGTCATCAGCTACCGGAAGAAGAAGAACAAGAACTAACGATTAACAGGCGTAAGAGAGATGGTGGTTCACTGTACCCCTCACACCAGGTGTCTACACACCAGTACCAACATAACTTTATTCCGCATCATTCTGGTTTTAGTACTTAGAATGTCCAATGCCTAGTTGTCAGACTATTTTACATTTTACAACAATAAAGTTGTTGAGAATGATACGTTTTCTCATTCATTGGAATTAGGCAATTTAAGTAAGGTATAAGGTAAGGTATAACCTTAGTATTTTGTTTAAAGTAAAATTAATACGGATCTATTGTGACACATTTAGAAGTTTACAGTAGCGTTGCACTTAAACCTGCGGAAGCGAATCAGTGTGAACAACACATAGATATCGTACTGCAATGTGCTCTATGCCTGCCACAGAAAATAAAACCATTACTTTCCGATGTAAAACATTGTTATTCCGAGATTATCAAAAATGTATGAGTTCCACCGTCTCCAAGAAAGGCAGGAGACAAGTTAATTCATAACCAGCTACCACCGTACACTCGATGTAGTATGGAAGATTAAGGCTATTGTCTCTGGCTTGAATCAAGCAACAGAATGGTTCATTGAAGTTGGGGATCTCAGGCACAACTCAAACATTGAGCATAAAAATACCATCTACCTGTGTCAGGATAGGCTTCGAGCACATGTCTGTTTAAACCCGGCATTTTTAGAGGATATAGGAAGAGATACATCGCCAGTGTATTTCTGTGCATTTGTGTTTTTTAAAGTGTTCCTTGAAAACAGAAGACCGCATATTGTGGACGATCTCTGGACAGCCTGAAAGGAGAAGTGAAATAAAATGAGCATCGCTGTACTTAGCACTCGCTTGCTGCAGTGGAAACTACAGTGCAGGGCAATACCTCGCTCTTGAGGTCACTAACAGAACATTGCCGCTGATGGAGGTAAGCTTTTTATAAGCTAATTTGTTCCCATAGATCGCCTACCCTCCCCCCAAAAGTGTTCATATGACGTATTCATAGAATGTTCATATTGTTATAAATTGTATTGCAAAAACATTTTTCAGTGGTTAAAGTCCGTTGGAAAAGGCAGCTGAGCAATTTTACAAAGAAAAGTAAAGAAATATTTGTAAAATAGTGTTAGAACTACCTTTATGACACTCGAAATTTTATTTAATAGATTGTTCTACAAAGAAGAGCTGTGCGGTAATTTGCATTTTGTAATCGTAAATCATTTCTGGGAATAGTTTTACCCGTGGTTTTGATGCCTTAATAGAAATTAAATGAAAGGCAAAGAAAATTCAGAAACATTTTTTTAAAGGTTATTCAATTGACAGAAATTTGGTTTGATTTTACTTTACCTTTATTATATTTCCAGTGATACCATCACTCTTTTGCAAATATGATAATTGCATACTAGTCCGGCTTTGAAAGTAATATCGTGTATCAAGAAAAAGCGGAAGTAATGTCTCAGGTATAAATAATGAAAAGTCCTGACTATTAATGACGACAAGGACGCCAAAACAATTGAAAAGTGGCGATCTTGGAAATTAAGTCCGAAAGCTTAGTTGTGTTTGGGTGAATTTGTGCCTTACTTAAGAGAAAGTATCCCATATACAGTTGTGAGCAAAACAAAGCAAATACCGTTAGTGTTTTCACACTTATTTGCTTTCAAAAATGAGTAATGCCCTGTTTTTCCATGTAAGTAATACAAAAACATTGCTGAATCTCCTTTTCTTGTCAAAAGTAAAATACACTAAAGGGATTTTGTTCAGAAATCATGGTTTATCTCAAAGGTTTGATGAAAAGCCAGTAGGTATTCAAAACGGTCTAATTCTGCAAATGCAAATGTTGTTGCGAACGCGCCTACAAAGCAGCACACGAGCATCGTGGCGCACTTTGATGCCCAGAACTTAAATTTAAACATGAAGCCTCTTTATTTTTATTTATTCCTGTTTAATTTCTTCAGAGGCAATCACTCACGTGACGGAAGACGGGACATGTGTTTCAGCTGAACTGGGACAAGGTCCAAGTTGTTGCATACCACGACTGTACTTGGCTGAGGATACCCCTAGCCGGGCGGTCGCCCTGATTTCAAAGAGACAAATCTTTTCCCTCGCTCTTCTTCTCCCACTTGGTCCTCCATGCATTTGCTTCATTCATGTCAACGCCGACATGTCAGAAAGGACACTTTGACAGAGCGGAGCGAACCAACCGTTGACTTCTGTACGTCCCAGAACAGAAAGGAAACCCGCCACCACTTGGTCCCTTCCCAGGGTTGGGAGGAGGTAGGCAGGAAGGAGGGACCAGCCAAATCAAAGGATGTTCGCCTCCCTCAAAATATTACAAAAAAAATTACACACATAAAATGCATTCTCCATCTTTCACTCAAGTTACTTCCAATTTCCAATTTTCTGCCATTCAAATGTCTAAGTTTTCAAAATGCTGCAACAGCTGAACTGGCCCAAAGAATATATGAACACTACTGTAGTAAACGAAAGTATTACTAAATGTGCAGAACCATAAAAATAGATATAGCTCCAAGATTATCTATCATTACCGCAAATTAAGAAGCATGTTAAAATAATATTTCCTAAGTAATTGCCAGCTTTTATTAGAAAAGAAAATAAAGTAATATTTAAAATGAAATTAAAAAGTAATGTACCATTGACTATTCATAGTTTGTTTTTCGCACAAACTATCTAACAGCTTTATAGCGAATACTTGACAGCGAACATTAACTTTTACACCAACCTAA